>CM054114.1:90605530-91205530 GCA_028673005.1 Tanypteryx hageni | reverse complement strand
GGGGGCGAAAGGGGCGGTTGGACGAGGCCGTGTAGAGCTCTTTAGAGGTAATGTCGGGATACTTGTGCAGAATGATTTTTTTTCCAAGTACTCGGAGGGTTTATCAGTTTACCCTAGCTGTGCGTATATTCCTTCCTGGTAATTATACAATGAATTTCGTTTATTGCTTCTCGATCTTACGCTGATGTCGTGTTCATCCATTAGCTCAAGGGATATTCACTTGTGACCCAATAAACACTAACAGTTATTAGGTTTTAAGCAGAGTTTAAAAAATATATTACGTTCATGTACAAAGGTAAATTAGAATAACATCCAAGAGTATCCGCATAGTTTGTTCAATTTTATATCTGGGATTTGTCAAAATTTATCCTTTTTATTTAATAAAACTCTAAAAAAGATGCAATAACAATTGCATTTTGGTAGTTGATTTATATTTCAATTTGTGAATACTTACAGCGTATAAACCTACCTCCTTATTGAAATCTCTTTTAGAAAATGGTAGTGAAGCAGAAACTTACAAACTTTCGATAAAAATTAGTCTATCTTGTCAGAAACGAGAAGTTATGCGTAGAAATGTAGCATTATGGCACCAAAATATAGTAAACGCTCGTAGATTTTATTTTGTTCTATCTTTTCCACGTTAACTTAATTTTTGCATTTCGAAAAATTGAGCATTCTTCAATGTGACTATTCTATTTAAAGTTCTTAATATTTTTGAGAATACACACCGCTTACTTCCTCTCTTTCTTTCTAACTATCGTATATCGCGTACCATAGACTTGATCATTTTGTCTTTTATATCAGAAAGATAAAATTTCGCATTGCAAACTTTGTAAAAAATACTGTCACGACTAGAACTGGGTTAAATACAAGCGAAGCCATAAAGGAACATAACGCAGATTACAAAGAAATCCATTTCATGCGGAATCGTTTCGAATATGTCGTTCTCCGGGCGAAAGAGGAATAATAATGCTGTCTCCGCTCAGAGTAATGGATGCATCCGTCACGTTTAAGATTCCGCCGTTAATAATAATCACGCTAGCCCATTTGCGCCCACTTGTCATTAAAACCCTAACATCCAATCCCGTGATATTACACTCTCCGTTCTTAATTAATTGCCGTAATTCGGTGCGGCGTTATCACACTCTTCGCCCTTCATCTTCCCCACTCCGCTCCCCCAATCCCCTCCTCCCCTCCGTAGCGAATTTTAAGCAAGCGACGAGAGATCGAGAGTCAAATTGGGAAACCGTAAATAAATAGTCTAACGTTGATTAAAAGCATCTCTCTCTTTCTCCCTCCTGCCTCCTCTGTCCCCTGATTCTTCTCCCATACTTCCTCCTCCTCCTCATCAAACAGGCCAGATGCTATTCGCTACTTCAAACAATGCATTCCTCTAATCGCTTTTATTCTACACCTCTATAATTCCATACCTTATATGAGACGATTATTATGCGACTTAGGGATATTGAATATAAAACAATGTTTAATCTTTTAGCACTATGCTCTATTCCTATGCTAAATTTAAATGAAAATGAAGTGTGACTTGAAAATTATAAATTTTTCCCGATCGATTTGAGTTTCGGATCTCCTGTCTAATGTAAGGACTTAAAATTAATTCTATAGAGTAAAAAATTTTTGATTCTTGTCTACTATCCGGGCCCGTTTCAATACGGCGACAGTGGCGCTATGAATTGCAAGAAAGCGAGGTGACATTGTACTACTACTACGTAATACTTACGCATTACGAAAATTTGAAACTTAGGAAACATGGTATTTAGCGTTAGGAGATTCTATGTCAACCTCGGTCACCGGGATTGGGTTGGGTCGGTTGTGGTTATGTTATTTCTTTCCGCGTTCACTTTAGCTCCTTTCGCCGAGTTGTGTTGCGTTGATCTTTTTTAATATTACTCGTCGTCTTTCATTACCCAACCGCAGTTTAAATTTTTATTTGAAAAATATAACAAATCACAAATAAATTTCTGGCGAACCGCAGTTTAAGTTATTTATTTGAACAATATAACAAATCACAAATCAATTTCTGGCGAATTAATGGCAGCAATATCACAACAGGACACTAGTCTCCCACATTATCATTCTCAACAAGATGATGCAAATAGAACTCATGATGCTTACTTTACATTTACTAATTTATTAATACATATATTGGCATTAATAGCTTTAAAGTCATCGCGGATATGTAGCTCTTTGTGTTCCAAAATTTCATAGTATAGCGTTATAAAGTATTACAAATAAATTCAAACGGAATACTAAATTGTTCAAGCGTATTTGTGCGGCAAAAATACACTTGTACGAATTATAATATACGAAATCTGAGACCAAAAATGTTGTTGCTAGGGCAACACTCGTAATGAGTGATAAAAACTGCAAAATCGCCAGTGTTTACGCGAACTTCTAAAAAATACAATTGATAAGCAACCTTCTACTGTAAAAATTCAAATCTTCATTCCTTTCCTCGGAGAATAGTACAAAACACGCTCCGATATTACAATTCTAATATATTTTAATGACAAGAGAAAATTATCCTGCACGATGGATTTAAGATTTCCCATGTAAATCAAATGGGAAGGATAGTTTTTGAATTCGAACCCGGGACTTCAATCTTTGCAACAAAAACTATTCTCGGGAGATTTCCACCAACTTTCATGAAAATCGGTCCATAGGTTCAAAAGTTAATAAGGGGAGGGACAGACAGACAGACGGACAGACAGAAAGGCACAACAGCAAAACTATAAGCATATTACCATTCTGAAAAGTAGGCTAAAAATCCTCTTCTGAACTCCCTTTCTCTAGGTCATTCTCAAGTGATAAATAACAAAACGCTCCTTCTCTTTCTCTAGATGTTTCTTTCTTTCTCTCGATATCTATCTCGTTCTCAAAACATTCCTTTTGCATCTTTCTCTCGATGTTTCTCTTTTTACCCCACACAAAATGTCCCGTCTCTAATCCTTTCCCTCGAAGTCTATCACATTCTCTCTCAAAATGTTCTTTCCGCCTCTCTTTTTCTCAATATCTCTCACTTTACCTTTTTCTCTTGGTGTCTCACCTTCTTTCTCTAGATGCCTCTCTTTCCCCCGATTTCTCTCTTTCTCTCAAAGTACCTCGCTTTGTCTCTCTCTCGTCAACTTTCTATTTATCTCGATGGCTCCCTCATTCCTTCAAAATCTCTTTCTCACGTATTCTCTCCCTTTAACTCTCTCATCGCCTTTTTCGTTTACTCTATGCCTGTCTTTCTCACGATGCCTCTTTCACTCGATGCCTCTCATTCTCTTTATGCCTCTCTTTCTCTCGTTGTCTCCTTTCACTCGATGCCTATATTTCTCTCGATGACCCCCTTTTTCTCGATGCCTGTCTTTTTCCCTCTTTCCCTCGATTTCACTCTCTTTCTTTCAGTCTCTCTCTTTATCTCTATTTCGTTGTCTTTGTCCTTCTCTCGATGCTTCTGCTTTTCTCTCGATGTCTCTCACTTTATCTCTTTATTTCTCTTTATCTCTATCTTTCCCTGGACGTATCTCTTTCCCTAGTTTTCACTTTCTTTTTCTCGATGTCTTTTTCTTTATTTCTCTCTTGACGTCTCTCATTCCCTCCATGGCTCTCACTTATTATCTCTTATAATATCTCTTTTGTCTCCTCTACTCTCGATATTTCTTTCTTTGTATCTCTCTAATCCTCCTTTCTCTCACTCTTTCTCTCGATGCCTTTCTCTTCATAATTTCAGAACAGTGATTTGAAATAACTAGCGCGTCGATATATCTGTCAATCGATCTGTAACGCAATCAAGCGCTAAACCCGCACAAAGGCTCAATGTCATTAGCAATATTAACTGCTGCTGACAATTGAAAGTCATCTTTTTCCCGTGGCGAAAAATCGATTTGAAATAGTCGCGCTGTTGAATCCTCTTGGGATTTTAAGTGGACGAATTCTCATTTCTTCTAATTCCCATACGAATTAAAAAATCCCTTTGGATTCTTCATCGCAAATCTGAATGTATTGCCAAAGAATATGTCTTTGATTTCGCTGGGTTTTGCAGCAAAAATTGCGATGTTTACTTCTAAACCGAATTGAAATGTTTCTCAGTCGTTATAATGACTGAGAAACATTTCAAGTATTTAGCGCTATATTTTTTCGATATGATCATAAGACATGTGGTTATAGACACAATATTGTACACAAATTGCTTTTGCATAGCATTTATAACGCACTAGAGATTTTCCCGTTGATAATCAATGAGAGATTTGCATGCATTTCAATTCACCCATAAAGTGAAATGCTTGAAATTTATTAGATGGAAATATTTCCACCAATACTCTCTTAAGCCATTGTAATTTTCCATTATTTTAGGAAATGGCATATTTATATTTTGTTTTGTCTTACGACTTGATTTGCCAATCTCTGGCTCCGTTGTTCTTCATCTTCGTTTTCTCGGTTATCCTCACGACTTGATTTTCCAGTATTCTAGCTCATTGATTTTGGGACCCGGCAGAAAAGCCGACAGTCAAGTGGCCGAAGATCGAGTAGAAAATAAGGTTCTTTAACATCAATTTACAGAAACAGATAAATCATTACCGTAATTAAACAGACATACGCATTGCATAGCAGATATATCAGAATATAAGTAACAAAAAATATTGAATTAAAAATATGGTGCTATTATTATATTCGCCCTTTAGCTCCCGTATGCACCCTTCCGCCGACTTTGAGGCAGTGAACTGACGACGTTCTCTATTGAACTCCCCGTGTAGTCCTATTCTACGGAGGATTATACTGTGGGTTTTCACATCTGGGATGTTCCACAGTGGACCTATCCGTGTGCCTCTTCGTGTTGATGGGAATCCTTTTCCCAGTTGCCGCTACCTCTTGTTTAGAGGCTGGTCTCCCTGGTCGTCCGTGGCTGCTTTGGGCCACTTCGTGTAGTCCCAGAGCCTGACTTATACCACTGCGATTGCCCGCAGCTCATCTGCTTCCTTCAAAATTCCCTTAAAATTTTTGCGCCACGTTCCCCATCCGCTCCGAGATCGGAAGAGCGTCTGCTGCGGCGAGATATGTGCCAGTGTTGATTCTAGAAGAAGATCGGAGGATGACTCGTAAGTTGGTGTTTGGCCACACCTCCAATCTCCGCTTGCAACAAGTGGATAGACTAGCGGTTCATGTTGAGGATCCATACGGCACTATCGGCAGGAGCAGGCTCTTGTGGACGAGCATCTTCAGGTTTCTCTTGACTAAGTTGTTCTCCAGGAAAGGGATGAGCGCCGTCCTTGCTAAGTAGACTCGAACAATCGTTTTCCGCACATCGACTGTAAAATTCAGCCTCTCATCTATGGTGACCTAGAGATAGAGAGCTGACTGCTCCCACGGAATCGCTTGTCCGGAGATGGAGTTCGGAACTGGCGGTTCCAGCTTCCAGTGGGTGTATAAGACGATAACCTTCGTCTTCGGTGGATTAATGGCTATCCGCTAGTGCTGGTACCCTTCCGCTAGGTGGTCCGTGGTGGGTTGTAAGTATGATACGGCCATATATGGTTTTGTCGACCTCGCCAAAGCCGCAGCACCGTCAGCGTAGAGGGCCGGTTTTACGTTCCAATGGCGATTGGTTGGAAGGTCCGCGATGTAAAGGTTAAACATTAGAGGGCCAAGAACGGACCCCTGGGGAAAACCGGCTACGATGAATCTTGAAGACGGCAAGATCGAGTCCCACCGCACCTTGAATCTTCTCTCCAGCAAGTACGACTTGACCAGTTTTCAGAGCCAAGGCGGGAAATCGTCCTCTCCATCTTGTGCAGGAACCCCGCATGCCAGACGCGGTCGAAGGCCTTACTTATGTCAAGAAAGTCGCCGATCACGTACTCTCTCCTGTTTTATGCTTCCGAAGCGAAGTCCACCACCCGTATCAGTGTTTAATGGTTGAGTGTTCAAACCGGAAGTCAAATTGTTGAGGAGAAAGGATGATGTGGTCCTTAACATGGGCCAGCAGGAAAGGTTGGATGGCTCTCTCTCAGATCTCGCTGAGGACTGACAGCAAGAAGATCGCCCTTAGGACCCCGTCTTGGATGGAGCCTTCCTCGGCTTTGAGATGCACACCACTATGGCTGACTTACAGCTGGTAGGGTAGTGGCCAACGCGGATGGAGGCGATGAGGATATATACCGCCATAGGGCCCGCGGCCTTGGGCAGTTGGCGGAGGACCTCGTGTAGAAGGCCATCTTCGTCCGGAGCCTTCTGGAGAGGGAGCCGGGAGAGGAGGGTTTTAATGGTGTCAGCAGAGACCGTTGGAAGCTCGTCCTGGTCGTCGCTTCTCGCGCTGCGTAGGTCTTCGTTGTCACAGACTGGGGAATTGGGCGAAGGCGGATAGTCGAGGAAGCAGCTCTCTAGATAGGTCGCCATTAGCTCTGGACAAGACTTGGAGTGATAAAGCTATTTAGGGTGAGAAAAATGTAAAAGAGAGCATCGAAGGTGATTATGACTGACATATTACAATATCCTATGATATATATTCAAGAAAATTATGGGATCCAATAAAAATTTCTCCTAGTTTTGTGGATATTTTCATTTTTGCAGGAAACGTAAATAGATAATAAAATCTTATTTTTGTTTTGACAGTCTGCCAAAAGGGGGTCGTCTTGGATTCGGAAAAATAGAGTACGTGTCATGTAGTGTTTTTTCTCGGCGAAAGTAAAACTGAATTTAGTTATTGGCGTCATTTAGTGGAAGTCCTCACCAGGGCCACCGCGAGCCTATTAGGTGACTTTGTGCGAAGTCATCACCGGCGCCCCCCATAAAAATGTTGATGCTTATTTTAATATATCGCACAGTAATTTAATAATAATCACATTCGAAAATAAAACCAACAAAATATTTAAATAGTGTAAGTCAATTAACAATCTCGTAACAATTAATAATTAAAAAAAGTTGTTTAGGAATAAAAGATTAAGCACATTAAATAAATATTATAGCTCATATCATTCATATTACTAACAAATAATAACTAAATAAACAAAATAATCACATATTTACTTTTCTTGATTTTAGTGCCACAAAATTTCTTATTAAATTATTAATGTTTAAATTATCCATAATATCGTTTTCTATCGATATTTTTGCCAGATTTGACAGACGTTTTTGGAAAATGGTAGATTTTAAATAATTTTTGATGTTTTTTAATTTAGAACAGCTTCGTTCTCCTGTAGCTACTGATGTAGGAAGTGTTGAATAAATTCGTAGAACCACTGATGTATTTAGAAACGACTCTGTTAAATTATTTTTATAAATAATTCCAAGTTTTCGATTGGACTCATAACTTGATGTGTAAAATATTGCAAAGTTTTAAATTCGTCACACAGTGCTATGCCGTCAATGTCACATTAATTTTCAGTTTTATTATCTGTTAATTTTAAATGTCTTTACAATGTTTTAATATTTTATTTTCATCCACTCTTTTAATTTATTTGTTTTTTGAATGATGTTAAATATTTCATTGTGTTCTTTTAACATTTTAAATCTTTCAGTGAGAGACGTTAAGGTCGTGTCCATTATCGCGAAAAAGCAGTTAAAAAAAAATGTTTTGGGGGTCATCAACTCGCTCGTCGGGTGTTTCGTGATCAAACCTTCTTTTCCGAATATCTGGAAAAAAAGGATCAACCTCTACTATATCGTCCATTTGTTTAGTTGAACTGATAATATTTTCATAAGTCTCATCTGATCTTTACACTTTAAAGAGATATGTAACATTTTCAAGATGTTCAATAATACTGTGTATCAATTTTTGGTTATTGCATCATTTTACTAACTACATTAACTTTACTTAAAATATCGTACCAAATAATAATGGAACAAAGAAATTCAAAAGAAATTACTTTTGAGACTAGTGAATTAGCATGCGCTCTTTATTCCATATTCTTAGTTTCGTCTTCGATTATATCTAACATGGCTTGGTAAATTTCACGAATATGATATTTTAATGGCATAATTTCTTCTATACGACTTTCCCATCGTGTATTAGATAAAGGTTTAAGACTCAAATTTTTAAGATGTGTTTTTAATGTATCCCAACGCTTCGGTGGAGCTGAAAAGTAATTCTACATTTCCTGCACGCACCCAAAAAAAGCAAGTTTGAAATGAAATTTTTGCTGCATCGTTTACTACTAAGTTCAGAGTATGAGCCGAAAAAGGGACATAAAATGTCATGGAATTTATTTCAAGAATATTTTGCTGGATACCCTTATGTTTACCGCACATATTTGCCACGTTGTCATATCCTTGACCACGGAGATTGGAAATATCAAGATTTAAATTTTTTAAATAATTCAATATAAAATCATATAATCCTTGACCAGTGGTATCATTGACGGGGCAAAATCCCAGAAAATGATCCCGAATCTCTACATTACTTGTTTCTTTTATATAATATACAAATCTTATGATGATTGTCAACTGCTCAATATGACTTATTTCTGGAGTTGTATCCAAAATTAATGAATAATACTAGTGATTCACCGGGTACCAGACAATTACCCGGTACCCGGCATACCCGGCCATATTTTCAGTGCCCGGCATTTACCCGGACTCGGTACGGGTGCTGAAACCCGGTGCTGTGTACTAGGTCCCTCATGAAAAAAGCATAACAATAAAAACAAATGGAGTAGAAATTATTTTAACTTTATTTTTTAGTTTTCAAAAAACATTCAAAGAAACGATATTTTAATTATAATAAACCTTAAAAAATAGAAATTATTATTACTCTTAGCAAAAATTAAACTAAATCATGAAAAAATATTTCACATAAATTGCATAGTTATACATACTCATTTTTAATATTAATTATTAAATTTAAACTTTAATACTAAAATTGCAATAATGGGAGATTATGATGAAGAAACAATAGTTTTTCTGAATTTCGAGGAAGGAGTTTATTGCTCCCCTTTTCGTATTTGATTCCCACCTCACTAAACATCCTTTCACTGGGTATGCTGCTTGGAGGTGATGACAAGTAACGCCTGGACAATTTTGACAGTTCAGCATAGATAGCTTCATTCTTTGCCCACCAAGTAAAAGGATTTTCTTTTGTTCAGATGTTCTCTTCAGCATATGATATGTCAAATTCCATCTCGTTGCTACTTCTTGTATCAATTTGTATTGGAAAACCGAAAAAATGGTTTGTATTACCTTCAGCCTCGTACAAGTTACTTGAGAATGATTAAAATGAGTTACGATTTTGCGGAACTTTGATTATTAAGTCTGAAATAGATTTTTGTGAAAATATGCTATCATGATGTACCAACTGAAGAGCGTAGATGAAGCAAGATTCATTTTTCAAACCGGTAATATTTGCCCCACTTATCATGTTACGTGCATTGTCCCGAAGCAATACGTGTATATTGTTTTCAGCATTTAAGTTTCAGAGTTGTAGCACTTCGCTTAATACATGACAAATGGCACTATCTGTGTGGCTTCGGGGAAAATGGCGAGCATTTAAAACTACGCGCATATTTTTAGATTTCTCGGTAGGCCAATGCCCAGTGAGGCTTTAAAATCTTTCGTTAGTTTCTGAAGAGGTCGATACGTCGAGTGTCAAGGAGATCAAATTAATCTGTGATTTTTCAATGTCAATTAAAATCTGAAATTTTGAACACCATTTATCGTAAATAGTAGGAATAATATTATCTGTAAAAATCTTCTTGATGGTGTTTGGTACCGAGTTTCCAATGATTTCACAAAATTAATAAATACAACATTCTCAACTATACTAAAAGGCTGTTTGTCCAGAGCCATCATTTCGCCAATTTTATAATGAATTTCACTTGCCTGAAGGTTACTAATGTCCCATGGCTTGACTTCGCCCAAACACTGTGCCAGTGTCTGCTGTTTAACTGGATGTGAAGGTCCCGCACTTGGAGCATCTAATTTTCTCTTCTTATTATCAGCATCGACTTCATTCCACTCATCTGAATGTTTGAAACATGAAAGTTGCTTTAGCATCGATGTTCCGTAGGTTTTTGCATTTGTTCCACCTCGTGATAAAACTGAATTACACAATTTGCACACTCCTTTCGTCTGGTCATCAGATGACACTTCAAAAAATCTCCAAACTGAACTCATTATTCCAATGGTGCACACTAAAACATAAAAATAACCCGACTTTACCTGACCTAGGTTAGACGCAGACTGATACACTTTACGGATTAAAAACTGTACGCGCGCCGCCAGGCAGCATATATCTATTTGGTGCATGGACATCGCAACCATAGGCTGAGTGCGAGTTAGTAACTGGCCAGCCGACCTATCAGCTGTTCGCAAGGCAGAATTTTAAATTTACTATGGCGCGGCATACTAGGGTTGCAGCAAAGGTGATGTGAAGGAAAAAGGAATATCTTTTAACAAACCATCCCGATTTGGGTGAATATACGATCTAAAAGTTGCTTGCTCTGGTTGAGTTTAAATTTTAGAAAGAACGCATAATTGATAGTAGCTCAATAACTTTGGCCAAAACTAACAAAGGTGAAATATTCCTTTCCAACTGCCTCAGTTGGCTTTCAGTCACTGTTGAAACAGGTTTTACCCCTGACGATGCCCACCTTGTGGGCGAAATGCATTGGGTTTTTTAGCCCTCGAGTTGTTTTGGCTAAAGGAGTATTTCACCTTTGTAAGGCATAACCCAAGTTATGCATTCTTTCTAAAATTTAAACTCAACCCGAGCAACCGAAACTTTTAGAATATCGTAGTTCAAATGTCAAGTAAATTAAAAATTCCGCCTTGCTAAACAGCTGATAGACGAGTTGGCCAGCTTACTAACTCGAACTCAGCCAACGGGTTGCGATTTCCATGTACCAAATAGATATATGTCGCCGGGCATAGTGTTCATGTCAGGGAGTTTCCCGGTTTCGCGTTAGAAAATAAACAACATACCCGGCCAGATAAATTTTCTTTGCTTTCCGAGTACTCGATACCCGGTATCCGGCATTTTAAGACCCCGTGCATCACTAATTAATACTTAACGTCCCTAACCATTTCCAAAATATTTTGTGTTATAACTTCCGAAATAATTTATATCATTTCTTTTGTATTTGATCCCTCAAATAATGCGCTACATTTTTTGAACTAGAATTTTGAATACGGCGTAAATGTTCCGCCATTATCGAATCAAATTTCGTTATAGTTTCTGCTAATTTCAAGAAATTTCCGTTAAATTTTCTCGTAGCGCCGTTTTGACGAAGCCCTGAAAGCTAAACACTGTCGTTATAACAACTGTATATTATAAAATAAGCGTTCAACAACTGAATGCCAAGACTTTTTTCAGTCTCATATAATCTTTATTCCCTACCATCAATTCTTAATTTTTGTGCTAAAGCTGGTTTAAGCTCCGAATATCTTGTACTATTTTTAATACGTATTTCACTTTTTTCGTGTTTACTTAAAATATGAGATAACTGCTGCCAGTCTTTGCACCATAATTGCTACTAATCTGGGTTTTTCCGTCTTCGAAAAGTTTACATTACAAGCAAAATACTGAATCACGCGATACTGAATATAAGAATTATGTTCGTCTGATTTCTTCTCCATTTGGAGGAGTTCAAGTCTAGTAAGAATTAGAAAATTTCCTATCCGTATCATCTTTAGGAAAGTTCCAATTACTTACAATTTTCAATCAAACAAACAATTTGTTTTATAGTTAAATTATTTGGCCATGTACCTGGATCCTCTGAAAGTGTGATTTCAATGCATTGCTTTTTTCTGGTTCGTAGTTAAGTTCGAAATCCGCCGTTCTCCGTAGATCTGCTAATCCAGATTCTTTGTCATTTTCTACATTTATTGAAGACGTAGAAGTGATATCTGAATCCGATAAAAGAATAGCCGAGACTATTATTTCTTCATCATCGCTTGACATTTCTTCTGTTCTTTGCTCTTCCTGTTCCTGTACTGCTATCGGTACAGTTACTTGGTTCTTTTCTGTTGCTTGCGCTATTTTTGTTTTCCGTAAATGTTTATTTAAATATCCAGACAATTCTTTTTTATTTTTTTCTCTTATGGCTTTAATTTTCCTATTTTCAGACCCTGATAATTTCTTCGCTTTCCTATCCGACATCTAGGATAAAATTGAGTGATAAATATTAACATCAAACATTTTTCTTTAACTTTTCACTAAATTTATTTTTTAATGTTGAATTATTATAAATACCTTTCAGATTACACACAAACAGCATAAACACATTAAGATGTCCACCTCGTACGTCTCAGGTTATATTGTAAATGTAGAATGATGCACAGACAGAAGTGGTGAGAACTGAGAAGGGAGACAGTAGAATGAAGCGATAAGTATTTATTTTACGACGTATTTCCACGTATTTGCGCATGCGCACAGACAGAAGTGGTGAGAACTGAGAAGGGAGACACATTTTTCTCTTCCCCTGCACTACTGACACGCTGGACAATCAATAAAAATGCCTTGTTTATAATAAAGTACAAAAAAAATTATAAATATTAATTTTATAATTTCTTCATTATTAAACTCTTAATGGCGCCCCCTTGACAAGGCGCCTTTGTGCGGTGCACAACCTGTAAACCCGCACGTGGCGGCGCTTGTCCTCACGTTCTTTTTCGTACATCATTGGAAGTCACAATTGCCACCTTAATAATCGTGCGCTTCAATGTATCTGTCCATGTCATGGCATATGATGAGATCTATGTCATTTATTGGAGTACCGACCCAATGGTTAGTTGCATTTGGCTTGCGTTATAAGAGCGAATACATTCATAAGTAGTAGTACTCAATGATGTTTATACCCTTTGATGGTGAACATGAAGAAAATGCTGAATTTATTCGAAATTTATTATTCTAATCGAAAGAAAATATTCACCCCTAAATGTATAGTGCTTTAATCAAAGTGATTAAAAGAATACTTAAAGAATTTGCAGAAGATATATATGTAAGGAAAAAAATGTTGGCGAAGTTTATCTGTTGAAGGAGTTAAGAAGAGATAAGAAAAAGGCCTTTTCGGAGGGAGGAGTGTAAGGAGGAAAGAGAAGAGAGGAGGAAAAACTAAATTCAAAGCGGAGGAAAACCTTTGATGATGAAAGAAGGCTGTCATGCCACGTGGCAACGGATTTCGTGCTTCGTTGCGGCGAATACTCTGTCTGGAAATCGATCGCCGTTTAAATATGATTAATGGGCGGACATAACACGCGGCGGTACACATTCTCGCAAAATACTCCATCAACATTCGGAGCAGTTTCTGGTCACGTTTACACGCGTTCCCATCGACTGATAACAATGGAACTGCCGACTGCACGCATCTAACATTGGCCGTCACCGGGATTCCATTTGACTCTTTTAAAACCTTGATCATCGGTCGTGTTTCTCTGACTATCTCTATCTTCCCCGTCTTAATCGGAATCCTTTTTAGCGAAGTATTTGGTACAACTTCAAGGCACCTGCGAATATATGCTTATTAGTGTGAATGCCTTCGGCGAGAATAGATAGGAATGGTAGTCGAGCAGAAATTGAGAATGGACGCAATCCCACCCTTGGAGATTATATGACGCCATGAGGAAATTTGTAACGCATGAAAAGGAAAAGCGTGCGGGAAAAAATAGAAACAATTAAGTACGCATTGTATACTTTCCTATTTATAATCCGCGCAAATATTAGAGTTAAAGTACGACATTAAATTACGAACAATAATGATAAATTAGGCGTTCATTGAGATAGAGAGGAAAAGCCTTTGAATAGTTACACAAAAGATATTGCGAGATGGATATTTTCTGTCAAAATAATTAAAGGCGTTTCACTTATATTATGTAAATTATGCAAAAAATAATTAGACATTACTAATTCCTACAAAATAACATTTTGTGCTTAAAATTCTGCTTCTTTAAATAAAGATATTCTCGTTTCATTAGAACACCATATTAATAAAAATAAATTTAAAACCGGTATTAAATTATTATGAAATAAACTGACAAATAGATAAAGATAATGAAATTAGATGTTGTTTTATTTTGTTCATATTAAATGTAAATTACTTAAGCTGGGAATATAATCAAAAGTTTTTATGGGCTGTAGTATCTGCTATCTGGTAATCGACGAGTAAGTCTCGCGGAAGATTATGAATATAGTAGGCTCACGGACGAGCCGAGATGAAAAATAAAAAACAGGCATTACCTCTAGCATATTAAACCCTCGCACCACACCAATATCATACTTAAATTGACTGAGAAAAAGTTGGTAAATAGCGCAAGTACATAGTATGCGGTAAGCATCTTCTGTAGTGTCACCATTTTGCATAACACTTTTAAATGTAACGAAAATTCGTTAAGGGTAACAATAAAAATTTGCCAAACCATATAATGAAGATTAAAGAAAAGGAATTACATTATTGCTTGAAAACCTTTATATGACGTGTTAATTCGCAACAGTCTTACACTGTAACGAGAATTTTATTACCTGCCCTGAGTGCTATGCATCCGTGATGGCATCAATCATCCTGAATTCGGTTGAGTCAACCAAACGCGGGGAAAGGCTTTATATCATGAATGGCAAAGCTATGGCACGTGTGCCACTTCTTGCATGCGAAACGATTTTGGTTGACGCACAACAGATTAAAATAGCCTAATGACTGTTTCCTTAATATTTTTCTATTCCTGACACAATATAAAAGACTATTTCTAGCGAGATTGCAACTATGCCGATAAAGTCAGTGACTATTAGTCATATTTGGGCCGAGAACGAGATGCTTGTTGCTTCATAATTGTCGTTCGATCATAATTGATCTGGGGCAATCAGTCTTTGGATGATACGTGATGCAATGAATCATCTAAAAAGACTTTTGATGTTAATTATTCGTTCGATGGAGCAAGGATTCCAATTTCAGATTCAGTTAAATACCTAAGAATCAAGATCCATCGTGATCTCTCGCCACGTGATAGGCGCCGCTAATAAAAGGTTGGTCTTTATACGGAGAACAATTTTAGATAGCTCCGAGAAAGTGAAGGTATAATGTTATTTATCATTGGTTCGACCTCAGATCGTATATGCGTCAGGGACTCACTAAAGTGACAGAAAAGATGCAACGCAGTGCGGCTAATTTCTTGAAGAGAAATCACGATAGTAAAGAAAGCGTAACGTTATTCATAGAAAATCTAAAATGGACTTCGTTACAGGAACGTGGACTGCAGGATAGATTTAAACCGCGGAAAAAGATAGGTCGGAGGAACTAGCAAATAAGATACTAGATCTTATCAGAAGCCCGACATATCTCAGGAGTAAGGACAGCAAGGATAAGATTCGTAAGATAAGATTTTAGTACGGAGCGGAGCTTTTGCTTAGGACGATAAAAGATCAAAATAGCAAAAGATAACACAGAACAAGATAGGAAAGATGCGCTCACAATGCGTGCATACAGGCAAGGCAGGGACGCTCTTTAACAATATGTTTCCTTGCCGACCGTTTCATTGTCAAACCTCGATATTTATTGTCGCTTTAATCCATATATTAAACTTATGCGTAATGAATGCGTGCTTTGAATGCGTTAAAACGAGAGAGAGAGATATATAGAGAGAGATAGAGAGAGAGTAAGAAAGGGAGAAGGAATAAGAGGGTGAAAGAAAGTAGAGAGAGACAGACAGACAGACAAACGACTTTATTAGGGCGAAATTGAGACTATGTAGTCCCTTCTTACATTTAACCCTTTCGTCATATAAGTAATTACAATATTTACAAAATAAGAGGAATTAAATACATGCAGATTTTAACAAAATACAAATTAATTACAAGTTAATATATTTGTTAGTAGATAACAGAGCATTACCAAAGAATGTTAGTTTTGTGGGTCATAAAAAACTGTGTATCGGTCATGTTTTAACACAGAAAAATTCCCACTGCGGAAAACACCTACGAAGAGAAGAGAGGTGTAAAAAACCGCGAAAATTCCTAAATAGTTCAGGGGAAGGAAAAGAAAAAAAAATCAATAATATGAGAAACAGAGAAAAAAAACATTCATAAATAAAAACATATGTACATACATTTATATCCATATGAGGGAGGGGGATGAGAGGGGAACAGGGATTGTAGGGTAAGGTATGCCTGGGAGATTACATCGTCATTATGATACAGGAAAAATAAATAAAATAAAATTATAAATTTATGCCTAATAAGCGCATTCTTGTGACCACCTGAAAGAAAAGATAGAAAGTGGTTCAATGCACGGAAAGTGAGAGAAGATGCTTGTAATACAAGCTTTTAAAAGTGCTTAGAGATAGAGAGTTTTTTATTAACATTGGAAGGCCATTCCAGAGTTTACAAGCAGTGACAGTAAAGGATTTGTTGTAAATTTCTGTTCTATGAAGTGGAGTTAGTAGTTTATCACATCCTCTGGTATTGCAATGGTGAACTGTATTAATGGTGACAAAATTTGATGAAAGATAACAAGGGATGTTGTTATTTAGAATTTGATACAATAGAGAGAGAAGGTGAAGGTTTCTTCGGGAATCAAGTTTTAGCCAGGAGAGTCGACGGAAGTATTCTGAGACATGGTCAGATTTTTTAAGATTAAATATGAATCTGATGCAGGCGTTATGAGAACGTTGTAGCTTAATGGCGAGTTCCTTTGATAAGTCCTGGTATACAACATCACAATAATCGAAGTGAGGAAAAATTAGGGAGGTCACTAGCTGTATTTTTAGTGACGAGGGAAGAATGTTAACGAGAGGCCTTAGAGAGTGTAAGGAGGAGTTTACCGTCTTGCAGATTTTTATTATATGATTATTCCAGGTGAGCGTTTCATTAATTAGAATCCCGAGATTTTTTACGACTTTGCAATAGGGTATAACTGAGCCGTTCAAAGACAGAGGAACTGATTCTGCAAGGTTTATAGATGCCAGTAGTTTCGGATAACCGATTAAAATGGCTTGAGATTTCAAGGGGTTTATGGTGAGAAAATTATCGTAGCTCCATTCTTGAAGTTGGGCCAAGTCATGATTTATGTTAGCTATGGAAAAAGATAAGTTATTGGGTTTTGTGTCTAAGTAGATTTGGAGATCATCGGCGTACAAATGATGCTTGGAGTAAGTTAAGTATTGAGAACAATCATTTATGAATAAAGAGAACAATAGAGGACCTAAAATTGAGCCCTGCGGTACGCCTTGGTTAACATTAAGCCGAGAGGACAAGGAATCGTTGTAGATGACTTGCTGGGAACGGTTGCTAAGGTACGAAGAGAACCACTCTATTGAAGATGAAGAGAATCTCATGCAGCGGAGTTTTGCTAGGAGTATGTCTTTATCTACTGAGTCAAACGCTTTACTAAAATCAAGCAATATTAGTACCGTGAGTTTTCTGTCATCCATGTGTCTGCGAATATCATCAGTTATTTTAATTAGCGCGGTGGTGGTGCTATGAGACTTCCGAAAGCCAGATTGATGGGGGTCAAGTAGATGATTAATGTCGAGAAAATCTGCTACTTGTTCGTGTGCAAGTCGCTCCAGGGCTTTTGATAAAGTGGGAAGAAAGCTAATCGGTCGATAGTCATTGTTTGCGGTGAGAGATTTCTTAGGAATTGGGCGGACTAACGCGTGTTTCCATTGCGATGGGAATTTTCCCTGTAATAAAGAGTGGTTGAAAATGTTAGTAAGTACGGGGAGTAATAGATGTATTAATTTGTTTATAATAATTATAGGAATACCATCAGCACCCTGGGCTGTAGTTTTGATTCTGCGTATTGCTGAAAGTACGTTAAATTGCGAAACAGCTTTAAAGTGGAATTTTGGAGAACCGGATGACTCGTTCGCTTTTGCAGTAAGACTACTAATTACTTTGCGTTTTCGTTCTATGTCGATTGTTGTTGGATTCGTCGAGAAGCTCTCGTTAAGAGAATCTAGTGATATGTTTGGAGGTAAGGAAGAATCCTTGGACTTGCCAATTCCAAGATGTCGCAGATTGTTCCATAAGGCGGATGTTGTAATATTGGAGGCGGATATAGAATAAGCGAATTTTATTTTGGCATTTCTAATCTGTTGCTTGGTTTTGTTTCTAATATTTTTGTAGGTATTGAACGTATTTGGGCATTTATTTGATTTGAAGAGACGAAAAATTGACTCGCGTCGAGCCATCAATAGTTTTAAATCGGCCGTTATCCACGGGGCGCGAGGTTTAGAGACGCGTGTGGTTTTGATGGGTGCGTATTTATCGAGTAGATGTAAGAGAAAAGTGTTAAGTTCTTCAATTTTTGCGTCTATGTCGTCTGCATATTCAATAGTGTGCCACGGAAGACACGCAGCTTCGGATATTAAACTATCATAGTCAAGGTTTTTAAAATTTCGCTGGGAGATAAATTTCTGCTTAAATTTTGGAGAGTTTAGTGAGTAGGCTAGAAAAATTAAGTCATGGGAGGAAATGCCCGGGACAGGTAATTGACCATATGTGCAAACTTTATCTGGGTTAGCAGTAACTAATATGTCAATCCAAGTGGAAGAGTTTTTAGTGTTATTTGTGGGTTTTAAAGGTAGTATGCTGAGGTTGTGCGATGTAAAAGAGTTTTTAAAAAAGACAACATCGGAGGAGCTTGAGGCAAAATTTGCATTAAAGTCACCAGATATAATTAAGTGCTCATAATCGTGTCTTAAGTTGGCAATGATCTCGTCAATGTCAGATAGATAACCAATTTTTGGAGGACGATAAACGATTCCTAACAATATTTTTTTTGAATTGACGACTACTTCAAGGAAGAGATATTCAGGTCTGCGGGAGTATTGTGCGTCGCTGGTGGCGATTACTTTACAAGCAAGGTCTTTACGGACGTAGATTCCTACTCCCCCTCCTCCTTTCCCTATCCTATCATTGCGAAACAAGTTATACCCAGGTATTTCAACAGAAGAGCTCGAGATAGCGGGTTTCAGCCACGTTTCGGACATGGTAATAGCATGTAGATCGTTGGGCGGGAGTAATGAGCGCAGTTCGTCGAAATGAGGGACAGTGACAGTGAGGGTGAGAGAGAAAAAATTAAATGTTCCATAAATTAAAATTAATTTTGGGCGTATGAGAATTGTACAACGCAATGTATTTCTTTGTCATAGAATTTCAATTCGCACAAAAATATTTTTTTTCTCTTTGGAACACTCATTTCTGTGAATTTTATATTTATTGTTTACTTTTTAGTGCCTATACAAGTTGGTTTGATTAATTTTTATTTCAATTTGAACTTTATACTTAATTCACGCATACCCGTCATATTTGACGGGTAATTACGATAGTTAATATAATAAATGCCCAGGTTCTGTTGGTACCTACGTCGGTATGTACGTTTGTTCAGAACTCTTTATACAAATTCTTATTCTTATCGTTGAGTTTTGCCTTCGGTTCGTAATCGCTCGAATTTTTCTTAAGAATTGAATATTTTCACAAAATATTGGATTTTTAGTGAAAGGTTTCCTCCATGGTTGAATGAGTTGTTGTAGTCGAGTTCCTTATTTAAAAAAATAAAACACAATGTTTATCCTAGAAACCGCTACATTAGTGTTAAAAACTTTTTATATTACAATACACTTTGATACTGCAAGTATTACATAACACCCATATGCTGGGCTGAGGAGAAGAAAAAAAAAAGGTATTTACTCGATTGCTGATAGTTAAGTTTCGTAGATTGCTTTTCATGTAGTAGTGAGAGACGAAATTAAATATTATATAAATTAAAAATAATTTTGGGCGTGTAAACATTGTATTCCTTGATGCATTTCTTTATCAAACAATTTCAATTCTCCCAAAACTATTTTTACTCTTTCTAACATTCAACTAATTGACTTATATATTTATTGCTGACTTTTTAGTACCAATTAGAGTTGGTTTCATTAATTTTTATATTTTTTATAGCTAAGCCATAAACTTAATTCCTTTTCGGTGTATTTTAAATTGGCGCGTAAGTTAGAAAAGGAAAGTCAATTTTCGTAATTTTGACACGCGGGCCAAAAAAGGCCTGCAACACCTGTTTTATAAGCACGAACTGATGTCCTCGAGAGAAGAATAGTGCCCCGGAGGCATCGAGCGTTATATACCTACCCGCCTTCGTAGCCGGCTCAAAACGGTTACGAAATAGGGTTTAGGGGCGTATGCTTTACGGGAGTCGCGTAAATCCCTAATTGCAGCCGTTTCTCTGGATTGCGCGCCGTCCGATCCCATCGGAATCCGTGCTCCGCTCGCGCGTTTTCGCCTCCGCTGAAACGATGAGGGCAGTCCGTATGGCGGAAGGGAGTGCTTTCTCTCTCTCTCTCTCTCTCCACTCTCGCACAGCTATATGAAAAACGCGCGGCTTTTCCCCCGAGGTGCGCCTTTGTTGCTAACCAGATGAACGCAAACACACACCCACCCACCCGCCCAACCCTCCTTCTTTCCCCCATTTGCTCTGCCCTTTTACCATTTTATCCGTTTCTCCCCTTTTGTTTCAACTCGCCCTTTGTATTTTCCTTTATTTCTTCACAATGGATTACTTTTCCCCCTACCTCCCTTCATGTCCTCTCTTTTCTCCATTACGCCTTTGAAAGGTGCGTTTTTGAAAGGACGACGAAAGATTTGTTGCTCTCCCTCCCTCTCACTCTTACCTCTTTCTTCCTTTTCGCTCGCCAATTTTACTATGATTTCGCCTCCTTTTGTGCTTTAGCGCGCCCTCTTTTCTGCATTTCGTTTTGCGAATGAATAAATTCCTCTTCTCTCCCGCTCTTGTCTTCTTCCTTGCTCCGCCCCTCCTTGCCACCCTAGCCCCTCCATCCACTCGGAAATTGGACTGCCTATCGTGTGGAATTCTTATGGGAACAAAATATGCTTCCCTCGAGGATTCTCAGAGCAATCATGGTTAACTGCTAATGAATATAATGTTGGTATTTATCGAGGTGCATGTTAAACTGGAGTACGAGTTAATGTGGAATGTGTTTTATATGACTGTCAGAAGTAAAAAATCTGTAATTACAGCATCGTCGAATTTAACTCGACAGTTTCTTAGTAACGTGTATAAGAATTTGTAGAGGTGACTGCTACCACAAGTTTCTCATTCCTTTGCGTAATTCTTATGACAAATTAAGAGTTTTTTCAAGTCTTTATTTATGAATACCCTCGGTCGCAAAATGGCGTGTAAGGTAATTGATAGCATGAGGGAATTTAATATAAAAATGCCTGTTTCAAGAGAGTTCCATTTTAGCGATTAAGTTTCATTCATAATCTATCAATGAAAAATTAGACGCCCGCACGTCAATAAAGTCGTGGACGCTGCATGTTATCACCATCATTTCATATAGTATTGCTCACAATTCTTGGAGAAAGGAAATAATGTCGCTTGAAATTTAAAGGTATGAAAAAACGATAGTCGGCGTCTTCAAGTCATTATATGCCTACTGGTAGATTTAGGAAGTAAAATTTAGAAAAATGACTGCGGAATTAATCGAACCGATCATGTTTTGTTTTTTTAAAATATAAGTGGAGCAGGCTATGAGAAATTGTGAAAAGAGTGGAAGGACATGCGAAGAACTAGGAGAATGTTCAGCCTGAATTCTATTTCGATTTAAGATTCCTTTTCTCCAGATACTACTTCCTTTCATTACCATCATCACTAAATGTTATCCTTTCCTCACTTTTTTTCGACTCCCTCTTCCTGTCACTTCACTCCATACTTCCCTCCATTTCTCGCCCTTCTCTTCTAACTTATTTCCTTGTTTACCCGCGCTTTTATCGACTTTATTTTCTCAACCTGTCTAATTTCCCTTTCTCCTTTTCGTGTTTCGCTTTTTCCTCTCCATTTCTTCCTCTCGACTCAGTTTTTCCTCTTTCATTCCTCGAAAACTTCTCCACGCTTCCATATTTTTCGCTTGAGCTAGAAATCATCTCATGATCAATATTGAGAGCCCATTGTTGGACTGGAATTCAAAATAGGCGTTCAAAATATGAATTGGAACCGAATGTGTCGTATAGTGCTCCATTACCTGCAGGTGTACTTCTTCGCCAAAACAATTCTCCATTGTGCGACCGACGCTTCAAGCTCTCCGTTGTTTATATGCTGCGAAACTCCTTTGAACTACAATCCACTAAAGCGTAAATTTTGGAAATTATGAAGCGGGCAAACATTCAGTCATTCTAGGCCAGTCGTGCAACGCACAGCGAGATTATCAACTTCTATGACGCTCTCTCACGTCGGATGATTTTATGTGATGCAACGGGTGTTACGAGATTGCACCTGGCTGTGCCTCAAAAGGGATACCATTCGCGCTCACAATACATCCAATTACATGTTATAAGGTTCTACTATTTAATATATTTTTCAAAAATTACGGAAATATACCACAAAACGTTATCTGAAAATGCTTTATTAAAGCGAAACCTCATGAAATCATGTCACAGTGGGAGTACGTAAATAATCTCTAACCTAACTTAACAGTATATGTAAATAGTATTTATTTGTGAATAGGTATCTGTGTATATGTAAATTAGGATTTATATATGACATGTAGAACCGCTGCCACCAGGGTTGTTCCTATTTGCAGAGTATATGTAATAATAAATAAGTCATAGACACCACATTTGGTTAAAATCCATAAGGTCTGTCCTCTAGATATACGTGTAAAAGAAATATTTAACTATCTATTGTGGTAGCCCTGTTCTTTAGCTCCGCTTTGAACATCTTGATTACAGTATAATATGTTTTACAAATCTTATATGCATAAAAAAATTAGTTGAAATCCGTCCAGCCAATTCCCTCCAAATCAATTGTCAATATGCTATTATGGTTTAGTATATATGTGTGCATTATAAATACAAAATATTATTAGAATTGATTTTGACAATTCAACACAAATACGTGTAAAAAGAAATGTTTTTATTACTTTGATTGTGGCCGCCCTGATTTCTATATCTGCACAAAACATACTGATTGTGTTTTTTTCTGTTGCATACATCCATTATACAAAATTTTGCTGAAATCAGTAATGCCAATTTCTTTCAAATTCACAATTACCGAAAAGTTATACTTTGCAATTGTGGCATCCCTGCTAAGTCGATCTGGTCTAAATTTCCATTTTGGACATTAATTTAAGTGAATACTATACGTACCAAATTTGGTTTAAATCGGTTGAGCCAATTCTTCCCTGATATATGCATACGGACGGACAGACAGACGGACGGACGGGCACCACGTTGATAATAGTGCTTTTCAGCAATGACGAAAAGCACTAATAAAGACCAAGATACATTTTAAAAATTTAGCAGGAATGCTCGAATTACATATTTTAAGGTGATAACGAGACAAAACTCGAAAAAATCCTGGGTTCGACTCCAAGGAAGACCCCAATTTCCATAAAATAACACGTAAACATCGACTTTTCGACGTGCAGGCTTTTATTCTTTTCGAGATTTAAATTATAAATAATTAACCTACGATCTTTGATTGACCATTTTAAAGAAAAAATTATAGTATTTCATATCTTATTCATCTTTTTCCACCTACAGTTCGAATTTTTTCATGCTAATTGTTTAATTCACATATCTTGGGGAATCTTGCCATTTTAACGGGCCGTTCACTTGCCAACCAAATTCAATGTTAAACCTCGAAATCTTATTGTGATGTCATTTTTTGAGTGAAAGCGTGCTTTTATTGCTTTTAATACGAGAGAGAGAGAGAGAACGAAGAAGAAGGAAATTATTTTCATAACAACAAATGCAAACAACATTCGTTGTGTTATATGCGAGAAGGAATACATTTGAATTTAGAGCATTAATCATTCGAAAGTTTGTTTTCCTGCCATCTATTTCTGAATACGCGTCGAATCGATCAACAGGTCAGTTTTTAACGCAAGAATTTGACGCACTCTTAGTGATATGCATTGTTCCCGGCTTCGAGTAATTGGATACCATTGATTTAGGTAATAGCTTCGCGTGACATTTATTCACGAAATTTCATAAAAAAACTTTCCCGTTGAATTTCAATGGGCCTCTCCCTAGTTTATATATAATTCACTTGGTCAGAGTAGCTAATATGGTCGATTAGGGGAGGAGGGATGGGAGAAGGAAAAATAATAGGAGGGGAAGGTAATTCACTTCAGCGCCTAGTTTTAGATTCATGCAGCGATAAGTAGCCATCTTGACATTGTATTAGCGTTCCATTAAAATTTAATTTATAGCGAGAAAGGCAACCTGATTCTTAATCTCAATTTACTAATAACTCAGTTGCTAAATAGCATTTACTGAAAAATATTAATTTTCATCAAAAATTCTATTGGTACAACATGCATAAAGTCAAATAAATTTAAATTAATTTTACAGCTTAACATTTGGGGCTGAAAATCGGAGGAATATCTCAAAAAACTGCTATGAAGGCAATTTTGGAAAAGCTTTCCTCACCACAAAATTAAAACGAACAATTCCCGGGTGACTTTAGAAATTTTCCCGGAATCGTGAATAAGAAATATCAGGTAAATCCCTGGGAACGGGAATTCCTGGTTCCTAAACTCTAATTATCAGCGTGTCCATTGGAACTGCTTCACGCTTTATAACCACCAACCTATCGTTCCCTACTTATTACATTTCTCACGATTTTAATAATATCTTTCCTAAGTACCAGAGCTACTCCCCTTGCCCCACTATTTCCTCCAGAGTAAACTACCGTGAATTCTTCCGTGTGGAACTGCCTTTCTCTTGCCTATCTAACATCGCTCAACGCTGTGATATCTATCCTATTTTTACTCAATTCATTTTTTTCTCGAGAAAACTCACATTATTCAACAATATAATAACTATTTGGAATTTCCCTCTTGTATTTACATGGCAGTACTGTATCCGTTCAACCGCTTCGATCACGCCTATAGCTATATTGGATATATGCCAGCATCATTTATCTTCCGCTCTAAACCATACTGACAGTACTGCTACCCACATGCATAAGTGCAAAAAATTACTTTTGTTTTAATTTTCATCAAGCGGTCGTGTCTATGGGGAAGTTAAAAAAATATTCGGGACACAATGAGTGGTGGCTTGTAGGTAATAATAGGCTTAAACAAATGCCATTTACTACATAATTATGTCGTCATAAATTCTATGCCAGGGGTGACCAAATTTTTTTTAAGAAGGGCCAATAAAACGGCGAGTTTTTTTTTGGCGGTCACTCTCCTACTATCCATAACATCAGGTTTAAATTCATAGCGTAAGCCAATTTAGATTCTGTCGAAATTAAATAGAATGATATAAACAATAACATATATAATGTGAAAATTTAAATGAAAACATTTGAAACATTAATTAAAAAGAAAAATATTTATATACATATCTCAATGTGATTATTGAATTTCCTTTTCAATTAACAATTTCTGAATATTTTGACTAATTTTCGACGTCGATAAAAGAAGCAGACCGCCCACATCAGTGTCTGTTAAAACAGATTTATATTTGTTTTTAACAAAGTTCATTGTCGATAACGTCTATTCACAAACGTAGGTTGATCAAAATTTGCACACGGAACGCAGTGCAAAGGTCTTGCAGTTTGGAGTAGTTGTTTTTGGGAACAAATTTCCAAAATTCTTTTAAATTTGAGGATGTTTTTGACTTACAAAGATCGCGAAATTTTGCTACGAGGCCTTAGTATAGTTTAATTTTAGCAATTTCCAATTGGATTTTTTATGGATATTTTTCTATTTCGCTGTCCAAAATATGGAATGGTTATGTGGAGAGGGAGACGTTGATTCTTTCAGTTTCGACAACTTCGACACAGGAACTAAACGAATCATAGAGTGCTAAAATATCAGATTAATACCTATATAAGTCCAAACACAAATTATTACTTCCATTTTGAAAACGTTTAAAGATGAAAAGTGGTCCAGTTTTTTATAAAATAAACACCTTGAAAATAATTTTAGTTTAGTATTGAAAGAATTTACAAGTTTAAACATTGTTGGAAATAAGCAATTTTTACCTTGCATTTGAGTATTAAAATGGTTAAGATAGCTCATGATATTTACTGGGAAAGCTAAATCACCGAGTCAATTCCTGTTTAGTTGGTTACACTCATTCCCTTCCTTCTTTTCGTTTCTTGAAGGAAGTCGGTAGATGTTACCGTACATAAGACAAAGAAGGGTCTCATGAGCGTCTTTCAATAAATCGAGTACGTTGTTTGTCATATCTTGAAAGTGACTCTAGATTCTTAAGGACTATCGGATGTGGTCGGGGATAGAAGGGAGAAACAATAAAACGGACAATTTCTTTTGTTCCAAACTAGGGCTATTGTCTCTGCGACAGCAGAGCATGGGATAATAGCATAAGGGAAGAGTGGAGAATTCAAAATAACGGAATGGTGGGAAAACCTGCGCACTGTTTTAAAGAAAGAAGAAGATAAAAACAAACGTAAGGTTTAGGATTTTGTTTAACTCGGACAAAAATTGTTTTTTCCGGTTGAGTGCTCGACTGAGTACCGCAGGCCATACCAAATGTTGTCGCTGGCTATGTTCTAGGCGTTTTACGATATATCTAAATTATGATAAAAGTTAATAAATCTCCCAATGCCGTACAAAAATTTTAAAGTTGAGATACTCCACTAAGAAAAGGGAAGACAGGAATAATTGAAAAAAATTAAAAACAATACAGGAAAACCTCCCCCATACAACCAGACACTCCACTTGCCATTTCGGGGCTTTTTAAGGCCAGCGCCAGGGACAGCAGGTCAGCCAACCAAGGTTTACAGGAGATTCCCCCGCGCCAGAGATCTACAAACACACTCAACATTCACACAGATCGGGTGTGCGAAATAATTGCAGTGACCCTTGTCGTAGATAAAAAACAAACCAAACCGAAGTCAGGAAAAAATAAAACCTCGGTGAAGCCGATTAAGAAGAATAATTAAAAGTGATTGGAACTATCGGATATGCGAGAAAAAGAGGTGCAGTTGCACTTTTTGTAAGTTAAAACGAAAAAAGGCGGAAGAAAACATGAAAAATAATCAAAATAAAACAAAGAATCGGTGAAGCCGATTCGAGGAAAGCGTAAGGAAGGGAGTATTGAGCAATACGCGTATTTCGGCTACCAAGTAAGATAATCTTACCTTCAAGACTCTGGCCTTAAGAAAGCCCCTAAACTGCAGGTGGAGTGTCTGGTAGTATGAGTGAAGTATTCGTGTAGTCAATTTTTAATTTTAAATTTTTTTTAACATCTTCCCTTTTCTTAGTGGAATATTTCAACTTTAAAATCTTAGTACGGCATTTGTAACCTTTTATCATTGTGTGTGTGCCTTGAAGCTCATTCCCATATATAAATTAGGAAAGAAATATTTATGCATTATTTTCTTGTTATAAATGCCACTAAATAGTATTTCTATCTCAATACGTTTAATAGATTTAACATACATAAATACAAACTTTAAATCTTATGTTATTACAATCGTATTTCACATTTTTGATAAAAATAAAGCCCCAAACCTCTGGTAAAAATTTACGATTTGAGAATAACTAGAATATTTAAGTAAATATGTGTTATTTATTGATTTGACTATGATTTGCACCCATTATGTGAAGAATTTACAGTAGAAATAAGGTTTTGTTATAAATATTTAAACTCTTCTATGTATCTTCTGTAGAAAAAGTAGAAAATAAAGTTATTTTCCTTAACTTTTCTTATATCAATGTGAATGCTCTTCCTAGGTAGAAACTATAACCAAAATATCGTAATAGATACAGTTAAAAATGTAATGAATAAATAAGATAATACAAGTTTTGGAAAACGTCAGATAATTTAAATATTTCTACATGACCATTCACTCGCAAAGATGATTTGTACAAATTAATTGCTTCGATCATTAAGGCTATATTTCCTTCTCAAATGGAAGTCAATTCCGCTTTTTTTCATTTGTAAACAACTAAATAACCAATTACAGCAATGACTACATTAAAAATACTGTAAATATCATTTTTCTTTTTATGAGCCTACCTTTAAATTTGTCTTAGATTTGTGTTTTCCTAAAAAATGCTTGTGATCGATTTGCCTTTCCGTTGGTCTGTGTTTGATTTATCTCTAGAATATTGTAATCTAGATTTACAAAAGTGTCAGAGCCAGTGAGTCTATATATGAGATAGACATGGTAAAAAGAATTTGGATTTAGGATTAACAACTGAGGATAATCAGAACTAATAACCCGATAAGAATTCATGGTGGAGAGAAAATACGTATAATATTTGCTGTGAATCACCTATGAATAAAACGTTGGCGTAGTAGATAGCGCATCAGATTTTAACATTCATCTACAACAGTTACATTCCGTAGCCGTTTATCGTATTTTTTATCTTAAATTTTATCTTGCTGTTTGGGAGGACACACTAATATTTATTTACAAGAATTATTGTGAAAAAACGCCCTATGAAATTTACTCAGCATGTCTATCCTTACTTGTATGATATATGAAATGGAAATAATCGATAGATCTTTATATGAATCTGTTTGGATTACAAATACGAATGTGTTCATTTGGCGCAATGCGTCTATTCCGAACCAAATACCAAAGGATACTGTTGAAATGCGTTTTTTTCGCCGTATCTCTCCTGGCGTTAGCGGTCAAGGACCCATTACCGAGGAAGTTTTCACAGTGCCCTCATACCATGCACTGGGGCCGTTTGCGAAGTTACGGCTCTGCCTTCGTTCCCTCTTTTAACGTCTGCAGTATAGCGGAAGAAGCAGGCGATGGCTGGAATAATATAATCGCCATATCCGGTGGTCCTAGGGATTTAAGGTGTTATGAGTCGACGGCGTGTTCTTCTCCATCGCAAAATTTCCGCGAATGCGGTGCGGAATTCATACATGTAGGTACATAGAGCGTTTAATATGCCATTTTGTGCTGCGTGCGTTACGTTTCATTGTCGTTTCGAGGTTTGTTTTGCTCCTTTTATTTTCCAGATGATTTCACAAGCCGTGATTACTAATTCGGAGAAATGAGGTCGAAACAGAAGGGTAACCGCGACAAC
The DNA here is from genome assembly GCA_028673005.1 of Tanypteryx hageni. Lineage (NCBI taxonomy): Eukaryota > Metazoa > Arthropoda > Insecta > Odonata > Petaluridae > Tanypteryx > Tanypteryx hageni. Next base: position 91,176,559 of record CM054114.1, on the reverse strand, counting down.
GTAGCAACAATCGCATAATGGTAGGATTTAAAAGGCAGTCACGATCACTATAGTATATTAATGTCAATTTTTTAAAATATCATCTCCAAGGTTTTTCGTATAATATTGCTATTATATGGTGTTTAGCAATGGCAATATAATTTTATAGAGGACTAGAATAATTAGACCAAACTTTTTTGAATAATTCAGATGCTTAATATTCCTGAAAGTACTTATGTCCTTCATTATATTTCATTTCAAATATATATAACGATTGTAGTTCCATTACCAGATTATCAATTTCATTGTTGAAAATTTTCATGATGTCACCTTAATTAAAATTAGAATATCTGTTGAAACGAAATTATAATTTAAGAAACGTAAAATGCCATTAAACATTTACGTTGATCTCCACACGTGGAACTTATTATTGGCGAATTCCTTAGAAAAGATTCCTCCCGTTCTTTTGAGGCTTTCATTTTATTTCTACTCTTTTATTATAGAGCTGTATAAGGATATAATAGAATCCAAAATAACAAACACCCATGCTATACCAACGAATAAAATTAAAATGAATAGAGGTGATAGAAACATCTATATATCAAAATATAGTTTCAAAAGAATTTTCAATGCTGAAATATTTTCAAAATATTATGTTAATTGGAATTGAATGGCAATTAGGAAACTGAACTTTTCCAAGGAATTGCATTAAAGTGTATATCAAAAATACTAACTAATCTTATTATCATAAATGTGTTTAAAATAGATTTCTATTGGTCAGCTCCCTTCAAAATATCGCATTTAATAAACTCCATAAATTGGTTTTAAAGATTGGTACCTACACCGATTATATTAATTCGAAATTTAGAGTCTCCAAAACTTTATAATGGGGCCTGTTTTCAGGTTCAAACTTTATATCTTCTATTCTATTTCAGCCCCCGGATTGTGTTAAGTGGTGAGGGGTTGGATTCGTACCGTTTTCCAATTAAATGTGATGGCCACTAGATTTTTTGGATTTAATATTAATTATTAATTATTTTAATAACACCTGATTATAGATAGGCCTTGAGAAATATATATGGAAAATTTCAGTGACTGGTATCCATATCTGCAACAAGAAATCACGATTGTTCACAATGAATCAATTCCTTGATAGAAGATATGCTGTGGATATGAATTGATGGAAAGAAACTACAGCCACACACCAATGTATACTACTTTTTAATCCTTTACTAATTTCGCTTTCTACTTTCACCCATTTTGTTTTCGCCTTTTTGATGCTTGCAGTTATTGTTCAGTCCTTTAGACGTGTAACCATCAGAGCTAGGGACAAGAATATATAGTTTTTATTTGACGGCCACCGAATCATCCACATGACAACCGTAGTAAACAAACTAATTTATGATTTTTTGGTTTTCATTGACAAATTGTCACCGTGAATAAAACGATGAATTGAATATTGAAACTGATATGACTGTTTTTGTTATTTGGTTAATTAGATAAAAAATTACATAGTCCTAATAATTTATTCTATATAATTGGACTGTTTACGTGTTACGCTGATTAACATTTCAATTGAAGAATACATTGCTGTGATATTGTTTCGTTAATCGAAGGGAAAATAAAATACGTGAAATCGAGCAAGTTTTAGTATGTCTTTTTGTTTGTCTATATGAAAACCCTTTTTAAAAAACGTACCCTTTTAATACACAAGTGCACGTGCGGGGTGTTTTCCGCCCCACTACTTAATCGCTTAAATATATTAGCTTTTTTGGCCAATTATCACTTACATTTTTAAGACGTTAAATAGCATTATATTTATATATAAATCTTTAACAACCAAAAATTTTTGTAATTTATATTGGATTTCTAAGAATGAAAAAACCTTTACAGTTTTAGGGCAAAATTTCAAAACAGCTGTACTATAAATAAATACATTGACCTAATTTTATTTTCGTCATATATATCATAAGAAGAATGCTAAAATAATAAAAACTATCAGTTTTTCTATGTACTTGATTGATCAATTTTTAAATTCAATAGCTACACAAAATGCTTTGTTTTTAAATGCAGCAATATTATTCAAGGGAAAATAAATGGTGATACACCACAGCTATCGATAGTCCACAAGCCTTTAATATTCAGTATGTTTGATCTCATTACTTCTGTATAGCAAACCAAACAAGACTTTAACGTCTGCATGGTTGGTATAGCATCACACTCTCAGCTGAATTGGTACCGAATAGAATTTATGTAAGTATTCGTGCATGCTGCAATAATATAGGACATGTTCCTATCGAAAAGGCAACACCAGGCTTCTGCAGATGTTTTTCCCTCCTTAACTGCTCCTTTGCACCCAAGAAGACGGCCATAACTGTATAATGTACTCTAGTTCTAATGTTATTTGATTCTTCCACATGGTGCAATCATTCCCTTTGAAAATATTTATGCACATCGCAAGCGGAAAATCATCATAACTTTCCCCTTCTTCGTCTGCCTCTTTTTGCAGTAAGTTTTATGTTCACTTCGTGATAGGTGATCGTCTTCTACTGTAGAATCTCCTCTGTCTATAGAACCTCCTTTAGATTCTGCATCTAATTCTGCGAGAATGTCCCGAGTTATTTGGGCATCTCCACTCTCGGGGTCCATTTTTCCCAGGGTCACTGTTAGAAGAACAGTTAACATTAACACCTCGGTAGAAAAATTGCAATTACAACAATATAAGATGAAAAAACAAAAGTGAAACCATGAAAAAGTTACGTGAACACGCGCGTGGGGTGGATTCGTCCACAGGGCTGATTACTTCGAGCGCCCTTGACAGCAGCATTGTCTGAATTGAAAGACAACGAGAAAGAAATGTGGTGTGAGATGTCCTTGAAAGGTACCAGACACCTGAAATCCTTATCCCCAAGAATATGATCATACCTTGATATTTAAGATGTGTAGGGTGGTAAACACCACAGCGCGTGTGTTTTAGGGTTAAAACAGTCCATCGTTAACTGCTGTAAGGCAAAGTGGCATTTATGTTTGCCCAACTTAATTTTTTAAATTAATATTTATGATTTCCAATACGAGGAAAATGCCATCATAATATTAATGGAAGTATTGTCAAATATCTAGAGAACGTGAATATATCACATATTTTAGAGAGTATAATGATTTAATTTTCTTGAGTTGTATATCTAATAAACTGAATAGTCTGTTAAGTTCCGATGTATTTATATGTATATATATATATATATATATATATATATATATATATATGGATGTCAACAAGGTGTTGGGATGAGGAAACCCAGTGAGCACTCACCAATCAGACGACTTCAGGTTGGCGAGGCCCCGGGGATGTCGAAGCGACACACGTAAAATAACACAAAAACACAGAAACATCACAAACGTAAAGCTTTCGGAACTACTCCTTCTTCAGCTACAGAGAGAGAACTCATATATATATATATATATAAGTTTAATGCAAAAAAGCGCTAGAAGGCGCAGGAGATTTAAAGATTTTAAGAAAGATTATAAAACAATAAAATATGCGGGTGATCAAGAACATCTAACAAGAAAGGAAGATGAACTCCGGAAAATGATAATAAACTGGTAATAACAGGTAGAAAATACAAAATGGAAATAAATTCAGAAAAATCCAATATCGGGTATAGATATGGACACAAGATATCCTCCTTTTGGAAGGAAAGTCCTTTTTAAACGTCCTCCCTCAACTTTTTGTCCTTTTATATCCTTCTTTTGAAACAGTTTTCTGTTTGTGTCCTTCCTTTAACCTATATTAACCAATGTCATGTAACTTTATTAGGCTGGTTTTATCTCCACATGCTAGTTACATTGTACTCTTTGCCGCAGCATAGGCCGGGGAGTTCAATCTTTGAAACGGCACCTTTCACTCTAGGCTCGGTTCTCAGTACGCTAAACCTTCCGGTACGCTGCTCGTTAACAGATTTTTTCAGCTCTCTGATCTGGTTCTCTAAACGATTAAGAACACATTGTCTTCCTGAATGAATGTTTCATTTTCTATTTTATATTCATGCTTTAAAATTGCAATAATTCATTTTCAACCATTCTACAATTTTCAGTCTCTCAAGAAGCTTTCTATCTTTTAATAAATATATAAGTTTTGAAAACATTTTGGCTCAGAAATAATAGTTTTCAAGAATTTACTACAGTTTATATAATAAGCTATATTTAGGCTTGATAGGAATTTATTTAAATCGAAAAACGTTGCTAAACTTTTATTTTTTTTAAATTTCAAAATCAACGAAAATGAATAGTCGTCGATAAGAGTCGATTTTCCAACACGATGGAAAAGTATAAGTCTAAAAACCTATTTTAAATTATAATATTAAACTCGTTTCTGTTTACTTTTTTGCAATATTATTTGCTACCTATGATTTCGTTTCTTTTCTGGGCTTGCATTAATATGCACCTTTTTGAAATGATCACGCTTCTACTCTGAACAATCAGTTAACCGCAAGGTTCTAGGGTAGTTTTGAAAACACTTGTTTCTTAGACCTTTTGAGGTTTTTGTGGTTATAAAATTGCCAGCCTAATGGCTATTCCACGAGCCTCTCTATACAGATAAGGTCATTTATATGACCTGCGCAGAATTTTTGGCCCCTGTTAAACGAGATTTTGAAGAAAGGAATTTCGGTGATCGTTTCGTATAAAGACGTTTAGCTAACCCTTCCAAGCATCTACCCTGTAGAATGTAATCCTAGAGCAAATGTTTCTCGATTCCCTGCTAGGGTTTCTTCTATAGATGGAAGTTGTTGTATGCACTTTCATTCATTCTCCGTATGCACTGAACCCAAATTTTGGCAGTCTTTCACTAAAAGTTATCCCGGATGGATCATCCCGCTATCTTACTTTTGGCTCCTTCATCCTTTGCTACAGGTTAGTAAATTTCAATTTATATATAATTGTGGTTTAAGAAAGGTGCACATATATTATCAATCGTTCCATAAAATTGAAGAGGGATAAAAATTAATATTAATTTGCTATTTATTGTAAAATATTTTGCCGATTGGAAAAACGCATTTTAATCAGGATTTGAGGTAAAACTGATGATAGAGCGCTGAATAATTAATTCTAAATTTTTCTCTATATTTTTTATTTTAAATAAAGAGAATATTTAGTACAGCGATGAAATATATCACATGATACAAAGTAAAATACATATTAGATAGTTCTTTTGTTAGCTAAAATATTATTGCGATAATTATATATTTAATATTTTTCCTTAATCAGTCCTTAATTGGCATCAACAAATGTCTAAAAGCCTTTAAACTGAACTCGTAAACTCTTTTTTTAAGATTGTTTAAGAGCAAAAGCAACAGCATACTGTTCGGATTTTATAAATTAAACGTCTTCTAGTTTTCATTATATAGTTTCAAGAGGTACAGAATAATTTACTATCTACGTTCGCGATATAATATATTTGTCAACGACGCGATAAAAATTATACGAAATCAAAAATATCTGCATTTGGAAACACCAGCTTACTGTTTTGGTATTAAAGATATGCATACTAAGTTTAAGTGTGGTAGAACAACAATAATATTTTCTTGACCAATATGCAAGGCGCTAATTTGATTTAATCATTAAGGTTCAGTTTGTAAAAGGCGTGAATTAACTATTAATATATTATTTCTCATTAAGGATGGTTGTCGAAATCATCAGGTTTGGCAAAATCTGTAAAGAAAGGAGTGAAAATGCAATAACAAGAAATATCGTTTCGTGTTCGCACAATGATCTTTTTTCTGCATTAACTATTTTTTGTTACTTAAACAGGTAAGCTTTCAAGTCAAAATATTCTTATATATATATATATATATATATATATATATATATATATATATATATATATATATATATATATATATATATATATGTTTGGTTGTACGCTGTGCATACGTCGCATTAACGCGTTGTGTACCGGATTTAGATTCCAGTACTACACTCAGTTCCTGCACATTTTGTCATAAATCCAAAAATAGCACCCGAAATCACGTGACTGGCTCAAATGTATTAATTTCCTTGCTTAAAAGTAACGATTTAATTAGTAAAAGATCAAATTAACGATTTAAATATACTTTTTAGTTTGTATACCTTTAATTGTCTATTTTTTTACTCTAAGTAAAAATAAAATAATATTTTAAATTCGTTTTTGAGTGATTCCTTTAATATTAACATTTAAAAATTAAGAGGAGTTTAAATGAGCATAAATTAAATTTATGAAGAACATAATAAATTAGTTTGAGTAATTTTTACATAAAGATTTATATTCCTATAAAATTTTAAATAAATAAAGTATTGTGAAATAAACGTAAATTTTACGTAGAATTTCGAAATGAAAATTAAATTTAAATCATCAAATTGAAAGGCTGAAAACCGCTAACCATATATGTAAGTAGTAATTTTAAGCGTCGATATTCGTCGAAAATATCTTGAGTAAATAAACCATTTAAATCGTCGATAAAAAAATTAACGTCGAATTATACCAAGCCTAGTTATATTTTTATCGGCCTTGGTAGACGGGTGGTTAGAGCAGGGGTTCTCAGGAAAAAATTTTCCGTGGCCGCAAGCGGAAAATAACTGGTGGCAGCACTTGTGTTTTTTTACATTTCCAATATTTTATATTACGTCATTTTATAAATGTTTTGAAAATATGACAATCAATTATTTACATACATACCTTTTAGTGTCACAAAATTTTACTAAAGGTAGATTCGTCTGCACTTCTCTCCTCTACTACTAAGCGGAGAGCAGCTTCAAGATGGTCATCCTTCATTTTGTTACGGTGTTTAGATTTAAAAAAATAAAGTGAGCTGAATATCCTTTTACACATCACTGTAGTCGGAAAAATAGTTAAAACTAGCAGAGCCCAACATTCCAGATCTGTATAGCTGTCAGAGTTCTTGAAGATATCACACCAAAACTTTTCAACTGTCACTTTAGTTTCATGAAAATTGCGTCTCATGTGTTCATCTCGACGGAGTTCCATTAAAGAATATCTTATGTTGGACCCGTCCAGGGTAGATAGAGAGGGAAAAGAGAATAAACGAACTTGAATGTCTTCAAAATTCTCAACATTAAGTTCGGAAAAGGGGTTTGAGAAGAAAGAAAACTTGCTAAAAATAATTTGCTTCCTTAAATCATACACTAAGTACATCATGCACCGTTTCTAAATATCTCGTAATTATTTCGCAAATTGTGCTTTGGATTTCTTGTGGCTGCGAATCGAGGAAACTAGACATAGTTGGAAAAATGGTTTAATCTTTTTATTCTTTCACGTGTAAACTGATGTTTGTTACAGTATTTTGGAATTTCTCGATTATGTGAACAGTATCAACAATTGTTAAATTGGGTTGCCGTAGCTGGCGATTTATGGAACTGAATTTTGGTAAAAAGTCCTTCAAAAATAAAATACAGATTTACAGATTTCAAAGCACTCACTACGTTGTCGTAAAGTTCGCATAAACGCTGGATACTTGACTCGAAACTCAACCAACGAATTGCATTATAGTTGAGGAGCACATTATGTTTCTTGCTTGTCTTTTCACAAAGCGACTGAAAGCTATTTTTAAGGATACTCCGTGTATTTATTGTATTAATAGTTTTATTTGCAACACCCTCAACATCTTCCATTGTTTTACGTACAGCCTTACAAATGAGAACTTCCTGGTGAACAAAACAATTTAATTTTAATACTTCACTGCTGCAGTCATTCCTAAATAGTCTTAAAACACCATTTGCTTTGCTCTACATTGAGGCTGTTCCATCTGCAATGATGCTGCACAGGTTGTTAAATGAAATTCCTAAAACATCCAATCGAGACTTTATAGCTTCATAAATGTTTTTGGTATTTGGGCGTTCGTTAAGAGAAACCAAATACAAGAGTTTTTCTGAAAAACTACCTTTATCAATATCAAGGAAACGGGAGCATAAAAATATCTGATTAGTTTTAATGATGTCATTACTTTCATCAATTGACAAACTGAAATGTAGACTTTTTGAAATACTTCCTGCAACCTCATTTCCTATGAAATTCCCAAGCTCTATAAATCTTCTTTGAACTGTGGCATTGCTAAGAGGAATGTCTCTGAATAACTGATTATCTGGTTGTATTGAAAAAACCAATTTTTTAATAAATTCACCATCTGTAAATGGCTTTTTGTACTTCCCGATGCAATAGAAAGCTTTAAATGTATCTATATTCAGCTCGTCTTCAAGACAAAGGAATACTTTCATTAGTTTTTGTTGTTGAAACATTATTCCTGGCGTTTAGCAGTTCTCTGCGCACATCCAGAACAAATTTTTTCTCTACTTCCGATTCGTGTGTACTAAAATGACGCTGAACTGCATAAGTATTTATTTGGCGAATGTCATTTTTACATAGTGCACAAATCATTACGTTTTCTGCCGAATCAGGCTTTAAAAACTGTAAATACTTTTCTTTCCACTCGGGATTTAATGTTCTTTTTTCAGCTCTAAAATCACAGCGTCGTTTCGAGGCAGGTGAAACACTCAAATCTCGGCTGGTGATCAGATTTGCTTCATCAATCTATTTCCGTTCCTTTTTCTTAAAATAACTTAAAAGAATCATTATGGGCAAATTAAAAAGAGAGAGAGAGAGAGAAGAATTAATAAAAGGGATATGGCGCGTTCTCAGCAGAGAAACATCGTCAAATAACATCCATTTGTGTTTATAGAGGGGCAACTGGATCGTATCTTTATGCATCGAACAAGGGACTATTCATTTGGTGGGTCTAGTCGCAATATTGCTCTCGAGGCTTGACGGTAGGAGGCTCCTGGTGCCGAACTAGTGGTGGCCGCACCAAAATTTCTTGGTTGCGGCATGAGGTCACGGTGGCCGCATTTGAGATCCCTTGGGTTATAGTATCTGATAGAAGATACCACGGTCGCGGTTTCGAATATCACCGAGGTCATGAATTTTTGTGTTCGTTACACTGGGTTACAGTAAGAATGGACTCGATGTTCTAAATCTAACCCTTAATATTATTATTATTTGGCAACGTTGATGCAATTTTTTGTCAATATTAAATGCTATTTTACTTTGTTTAATTTGTCAACATTGGGATTGAATTTTACATCAAATTTCTAGAACACTTGTAATTAATGAATGGTATTGTTGAAAGTCTGTTTAATTCACTTTTGAACTGCAGTATATGGAATTTATATGATATGATTTATCTTAATATAAATCTGGGTAAATGTCTTGTGTTACTGTGAAAAAATGTTTTCTAATATTATATAGAGGCATTTGTTGCTTTTTCATGGGATGATTTTTTTAAATGAAAGTATCGAATTTTATTAACATTTTGTAGTGCATGGACTTGCTTACAACTATTTTTTATTAAAATAAATATGAAACAAGCCATTTAAATAGTTTTTTTGTCCTCTCTTTTTGTTAAAAAAACTGCATTTTTTCTCCCTTTTGTTAACCCCTCAATGCCGTCCGACGTGTCATTACGTCGAGCGAAATCTTCACTTGGCGCCATCCAACATGTTAGTACGTCGAGAGCCATTGCTAGCTTTATTTATTTTTTGCCACACTGAAAATTATTCAATCTTAAATACCATGGTAAATTTTAACAGAAGATGGTTTGTCCTTATTAATTATATTTATTATATTTCTAATTTTTTATATTGAGCTGAAATGTTGTGAGCAATTTCGTAGCCACGCGATTCCTACCTTGCGATTATTCATACGGCATATTTCAGCTTCTATTGAATAGAAATGGACAATATTTTTATGTGACTTCTGCAATGATTCCATACAACTACAAAGTAACTTAAGAATATATAGAAATATGAATTGCCTTAAAAAATAACAATCGTACCATTTATCTAAAAATTTCAGTCGAGACATGAAAAATTTGACCTGCGGGAAACTTTCTCTAATTAGTTTAGAGGGTACATGCAGCAAACGAAATTTTTAAAATAGTTTATATTTGTCCTGAAAGTAGGTTGCATGCCAATAACTTCTATAGTTTCCACGATATCGAATATAATATGAAAGCGCGGATATGTGGTGGATAGGGGATCGGTGTGCAAGCCGTTTCTCTCTACCAAAGTATCTCTATTTATTTCATTCTATCATAAAAAATAGCAATAAATATAATATTTTGCGTAGATCCTCTACAATTTTCATAAAAAATTGTTACAAAAGTGATGTTTTTATTTTTTTTTTCAATCTCGGGCCTTCACCGCCAAAACAATCTCCTTCGGCATCTGGGGTGGGATTTAAAAAAACGTCTTCCAGGCTTGAGGGTTTAAAAATATCTTGTCACCTTAGTAAAAGAAGAAAAATTGAACAAGAAGATTGTTGGAGTACAATTAGAACAAGTGTGAGAATATAGATGCGTTGGAAGCATCATAACGAGAGAAGCAAAATGTATCGATGAAATAACGATTAGAATAGCGAAAGCAAAGGCAGCTTTCAGAAAAAGATATTCCTACTAACGAAAAATATGATTGGGATATCTGCAGGAAGTTTATAAAATGCTCTCTACATATGGAGTATAATATTGTTTTATGGCAAAATCATTGACGCTTAGGTAAAATGACATAAATTACATGGTAATGGAAAATAATTCTGAACATAAAATGGACAGATAACATTTGAAAACGAGGAAGTACTGAGAAGCGTTGGAGAAAACCGAATGCTTATACAGATTATAAGAAAGAGGAAGGCGAACTCTATTGGAAATGACGTTTAGGTTTGCATTTCTCTATGACTATCATGGAACAATAGAAGAAGCAACCCTGATAGTAGTGATATCAGGGACTGCCTGATCCAATGCAAGCCCTAATAAAATACTTATGGTGTTACTTTCGATATGAGCTGAAATGCTCGTACCAACTACTTGTTTATATATATATATATATATATATATATATATATATATATATATATATATATATATTTATGGAATTTGTAAGTTACATGCTCGGAAAAAAATCCCACGGTGGAAAAAAAATAAAACGGTTTCCTAGCATAAATTAATCGGTAGATTTCACGCATTGACAAACCTTTTTAACTGAAAAATTCCAGTCGCTTGACACTAGACTGCGATGTTTTCTCTTGATATACTGGATAGAGTAGAATGTTTTTTAAAGCGACGAGATGTGGCGCTGTGCGGCTGCGAGTCTGTCTAGTGGAGAATCCTTGGATGTTGAGGAAAGCAAAAAGGGGTGGAGAGGAAAAATGCTCGAGAAAGAGAGTAAGGAAAAAGATGGAGGCGGGGGATGGAACGTAAATGGCTTTCTTCCATTGAGAGCAGCGGGGGCGTGAAATGGCGGAGAGGGAACTGGGGACGGGAGTAGAAAAGAGAGGGAAAGGGAGAGGGGAGAAGGATGAGAGAGAGAGAGAGGAAGAGATGAAAAGATGGCGGTACCACAGGGATATGAGGGGAACGGGTGGGTGAAATGAGGTTAAGTTTCGGCTCGATGTAACGTCAAACCGTGAGAGAGGGAGGGGAAAATCCTCAAAGGAACGGCCCGCTTTTTAGAAAGGGGTTTTTAGGGAGGATATTCGATACGGTTTATAATGTTTGGTCTCCGAGGTTTTAATTTCCGGTATAATAGTTAAAAGTGTCGCAGGAGGTGATTTTCGTCGTCGGGACCTTATCGCAAATCTTTTTCGCCCCGTTATTTTAATGCGTGCGAACGGACTTTTACTGGCAAAAATGTCGGAAGTGGCGTACTTATAGAAACTGCAGTTTTTCTAGGATATTCTGATTGAGGTCGCATTTAAGGGTAAGGATGATCCGTCGGATTGAGCCACTTTTAAAGTACTTAAATACCGTAGTTGCTGAAAAATTCTTTTTTATTCGAAGAATATATTTTTTCGTTAAAAAATTCTTTAAAACGAATGGAAGTTCTTGGATTTTAACTTTGAGAAGCATAAGTCTTTCTTCTACTAAGATTTGAGCTATATACAAGTCAGAACACTACTACTTTTTCGCGATGTTTTTAAGTATAAAGTGGTAGAATATACCCATAAAATACATGAGTGAATCATGCACATTTATGTTTCTCAGCATAGTTGCACAGTGGATATTCTTTCATCGCTGCCTCTGGTATTATATTATTCCCCCTTTAATAATGACGGGGTACCTGCCCATCTCTCTTTCATGAGTGATCCAAATACTCGTAATTCCCGCTTTACATGAAAGATAGGTGTTAAAAAGTGTCGTGCAAAAGGAATTATGCTAATCGAATGCATAAAAATAACAAGAAACCACGTAATAGGTGAGAAATACGTTTTCGAGGGAGGGAGAGATTTATTACATTACTAGTATTAATGTACATTTTATTTTCGTGCAAATACAAAACTCAGTAATAAATAAAATATAAATAATTACCACACATAAACAATATAATGTACATAACACGTAAATAAAAGATAAACACTGCTACGTGTGCTAATTCTGCAGGGTCCCTTCATCATAAATGACCATTCCTTTAATGTGAGACCATTTGTTTGAACGAAAGAGTACGTTCCTGTTAAGCGTGTAGGATCTGATCCTATTTTTCTCTTTTTCGATCAATCTGAGATCAGTTGGTAAATGAAATCAGAATGAGATTGGATGAATGGTAGGTAACTGATCGCAAAGAAACATAAGATAAAAAATAGGAAATAGCGAGATTATATGCGTAGAATATGGATTTTTCCTATAATAAACAAGACGGAATAGTATATTCCATGAAAGAAAAACAAAGAGATTTCAAAGGCGTTATTTATGCAAAATACGTATGAAACGGTGTCTAAAGATAATCGAATTTAAAAGTTTTTAATCTGTACCTCACAGATCATATAAGAGCATGGGAGAGAAAAAATATGGATTTTTAATTGGTGTTTGCCGAGGGAACCGTCTTAACGATCGATGTAAACAAAATATGCAATGCTTTGCACCGGACTTTTCGAATTTTTATCTCCAAAAGTATAACTCGTAATTATGTGATCTCTTTCTTGTAGTAAATCTATTTTTTATCCTAATGCATTTTTTAATCTATACCTTACAGATCCTATAAGAACATGGGAGAGAAAATATAGATTTTTAATTTTAGTTTGACGGTTGCCATTTAACGAGATACGAGTATAAGGTTATTAAGGTAATTATGTAATGTGGAAGTTCTAATGAATGGATGAAGTTCAAAATCACAATTTTGCAATCAATTTTAATGACAATCACTTCTACGTAATTTAACTAAAATCTGCCTAGCGGTTTAGGAGATGAAAGTTACGACAGACGGGCGGACGAAATGTACCCATAAGGCTTTCCGCAACTATCGCTTCGCTGGTAAAGGACGCCAAAAAAGTTTGCCCATATCAAAGTGGATATATACATTTTTATTTTTATTAAGAATATGCATAAATATAGAACTTTCGCCTACAAATTCGAAGCAAAACTTCTTGAGGTCTTTTCCGTGATTTTAACCGCGAGAGTGCAGAACACACTAAATAAAATTCGCAAAAGATTAGCTCCGCCTGTGATTCATGCGAGTAAACTATCAAATCTAAAAAGTTTCCATTGCCTTGGTGGTGGTTGACGTCTGCACTGTAGAGAAGAGTGGGTGGTTGTGGTGAATCGTATTCTTCACTGCGGAGGAGTTGGTGGGGTATGTTGATGTTGTATTCGCAAAACGCATTGTAATCTGAATTCATCTTCCGAGGCTTATTTCGTGTGTTTTAGTCTACTGGTTCGTTATTTTTGTACCTTTTCTCTTTTTCCGACACTCTTTCGCTGTAAAAATCACGAAAAAGAGCCAACGAAGTTTTACTTCGACTTTGCGACTGAAAATTATAAATGTTCTACCATTTTACGAATAAATATAACTTAATATATACGTTGAATTGTTGTCAACATTCTTTATTTTTTTTTACGTAATGGATCGTGTTGCTGTTCGGGTTAAACCGGGAACTTCTTCGTGGAAATTAAACGGGTACCATGACAAAATTTGTAAATCGTGCTAATGTGAATTTCTTGTTAAGGTTACTCGTGTTAAGCGGAGACAATCTGTACTATTTTCATTGTCAAATTTCCTAAACGAGAAAATAGATAATGGCATATTAGATTGCACTGTGGTATTCCAGTTATAAATGTTACAACATTTTCAGAGATCGCTAGGAAATCTAGTTATTATGCTCCCTTAGAATTGGAAGCATTTATAATTAAAAACCTTTTGCGCAAAAGTCAGGAATAAAATCTGAAATGTGGTTAAGGCTGTCATTAACCGCATTCAATGGATATTATCGATGAAAAGGAAGATCGTAATATATTCGGAATGAAACCAGCTAATACTGTTTTAACTGAATCGACAAACGCCATCAATAATATTATTTCCGCACATATATACATCTGTGTGAGAAACCTTATTGGGACCTGGATATAGGTATTTAACGAGTTTCTGTCAAAATTGTGGTTATCCGTCTATTAGAGAGTATCCATACTTCTGTGACTGACGTCGACATTATTCATATTCGTAAATAGCACCATATACAAATGAAAAACACGCAAGTTTAACTCCGATTACTTGATTCCCTGGTTATCGGAGGTATATATTTTTTCTGTTCGAAGTCGAATGAGATGGAGACAAAGTTCGATAAGTCTAACTTAAATAGATCGAATCTTGTCTCTTTCGATTTTGCGAATTGCTTGCTCTAAATTGCAACTTAAATAAATGAATTCAATAACTAATTTTAAAACAACACTTTCGACACATACGTTTGCATTCTAGCAGGAAATGCCCTGCAGCGTTTTGAGCTGATATTTGGTGGATAATTAGTCTTAGATGAGGATATTTCTTCCGATTTTAATCTCTCTATTTTGGAGAAAGGAAATCAACCGCTCCTTTATGCTCGACGTCAATGAACGCCCGAATGATCTGAAAGACAAAGTAAATGAGTGAAAGCTCTGAAAAAATTCTATTCTCGGATTTGAAAATAAAAATCCTTTTTTATTTCTTTCGAAAGAGCAAAGAAAGCATCATTAGTAATTGATAATTTGGTTATCGAACTTCGACGACGGAATATACCCCGTCTTGTTTTCTGCATCGTTAGTTTTTTCTCGTTCCAAGACCCTCTCTCACCCACCTCCCCTCACTCCACCTCTTCCTACCTTCCTCTGTCTCCCTTTATTAGCCCGCCGCTCCGGCCTCCAAGTAATTAAGGGGGTCGGCATTCAATCCCTCTCTTCCCGTTGACTTTTCTCCTCTACCGCCTCTTTCTCTTACCCAACCCCCTCTCCCTTCTTCCTAACCCTCTGCCCCTCCTTCCTAACTCCCTCCCCCTTCTGAACTACCCCCCTCCCCATCCTTCACTACCCCCCCTTCCTCTTTCACTACCCCCTCCTCTTCATCTCCCTCTCCTACGCCGCGCGACCCCCGCGGAATAAAAGTTTATGCCTCCATTCTGGTCTCATATTACCCTGTTAACGTTCCGCGATCCCTTCCCAGGCAGTTTCCTCAAAGTGGGCGCCCGAGTCATAACCGTAAATTTATCTTGTACCGAAATCTTCAAAACATCAGCGCTAAGATTCCTCCTCTCCTTGAGATTTACGCGTTTTGGAAACGACGAATTTCACTCCCATTACGAAAAAATTTACGCCCCGCAGGATATTTTGTGCGTCGTTTACTCGCCGTACTTAATAACGGGGTTTAGGGACCCATTTTGTTGCTCGGCTTTTTTATTTAAAGGCTTTCGTTATCATTATCAGAAGAATAATATTTGACGCACTTTTCTTATTATCATTCAATATTTATTTTGCAAAATGCGACAAATTTCTTAAGTTTGGGTCCTCATTCTTCTGCTTTGTTTTATGAATTATGATATCCAATTTTCTAATACATGTGGTTATATTTTATTTTTAGGTCTGAGATCTTCTTAGCCGCTTCTAATCACCTATTCGTTTTATGATTGGTAAAAAATAATTATTATTAGCGGAAATAAACATCGTATAGCATTTTTGTACATTATAAAGTAATAATCTTTGCACGAGGGAACTGTGTTTTCATGTTTCATTTAACTAATTAAAAATATTGATCAGCTTTTTATTCATTTGAATAGAAGTTAATTATATTGGGCATATAAAATACAATTTTATCCTAACAATTTCTTTGAGATAAGCAAATTCAAGCTAAACAGCTATTAAGGCATTACATTGAATCATTAATCTATTCTTTACTTTATTCTCATTAATGAAAGAATTCTCATAATAGTCTTAATTATGTATGACTATGAAGGCAGTATAAGAAAAATTGGAGAGTGTAAAACCACATCAAATCAACATCACGATAGAGACAGTCTACAGTCTGACTCACATTATGGAAAGAATAACGTTCCTTTATATCGCGTCAATCACACTGTAATGGTATTAATTACTTAATAATAATTTTCAATTTACCGACGCGAACATATGAAGGGGCACTTAAGAAAATAAATTTTTTATATAAAAAACTTGAGGCTTTTTTATGCTTTCATTTTTTATCGCAATGAAATTGATTGTTTTGGGTTATCCAATCGAATTCTATTGTTGTCAGTTCTCACGATATCCATACGTTATCAATATTTTTTCTCATTTTATTTCTACATCAAGGTTAAGTTCGTTTTGTCTTCACTCATCTTACGATTACAAGAGAATCGGAACCAAATTTATAAATCTGGCATTTCAAAGTATGGCTGTGTTAATTGGCCTTTTATTTTCGCTTTAAATTCTATAATTCAAGGAAATAGTTTCCATTACATAAATTCTCACGTCATCATCGATTTAATTGATGACGAGTTCACGCCATCGGAATGATCGTCATTTGTCTAGCAACCGCTGAAACGAATTTGATCTGGCAAAATATCTGTGTCCACGTTCAACCTCTTTCTCATAGGCCTAAGAATATTTATAAGGGAATTAGGAAGATGCAATTGTTATGAAGGCTTCCGCGATATTTCCTTATACGACCCCTATCTTCTTTCGGGTTAAACCGCGTGCGTAGTCTTTTGTTGACGACAATTTTGCTGCCATTACAGGTAGCATCTTCAGTTCGAAGTATCGTCAGCAAAATTTTACGCACGCGACTGTAACCCGAAAGAAGATAAGAGTCATAGGAAGATGCAATATCAGGATTGGGACATCTTTATACTTTAACACATTGTGTTAAGAGATGCTAATATAATTAGCCCAACCTCCATCTAAAATCCTTTCATGAAAACAGAATAAATCCATCGCTAATTGGATTCGTCCTTTCTCCATTCCTTTCCATCCAAAATCCAAAAAAAATCTCCTCGTTACGTTGACCTGTCGTCCCGCTACCTCAGATAAGGATGAGTGGATCCAACTCGTCCCAATACTTTCTCCACTTCATCCTTCCACTTTCTCTCCATTAGCTATGTTAGCATTCAGGATAGAGAGAGAGGGGAGGACGAGAGAGAGAGAGGGGGGAGAGTGGGAGAATGGAAGGCGTGAGTGAGAGTGTGTGCTCCTTAGGCATATGGCTATCCTCTAGAAAGGGAGTAAAAAGAGTCACGGAGGGATGGGATACGGTGGGAGAGGGTTACGACTCCTCCTTTTGAGGAACCCTTACTGCTAAAGATGGGAGGAGAAAGAGGGAGGGGAAGGAGCGGAGCTGAGGTGGGAGGGACGGGCTATTGGTCTTACGGAGCATGGTTCCGCATCCTGGGCCAATCCTTCGCCGTGTTTTCGGATGAAGAGAAAGAGAGAGTGAAGCAGAGGGGAAGGCATCAAAAACCCAGGCATCCGCCGTTTCGTGGTGAAAGACGTGGAGGAAGAAGGAGAGAGAGATTGGAGAGGGTGGGGGCGAGGAGAGGGAGGGCAGGGCGAGGTGAGACGAGGGTGTGCGTTTTGGGGGAAAGGGGCGGGGATGATCCACCTTATCTTTAGGGGACGGGCAAAGGGTGGGAATAGCACTTTGCCGCTCCTCTCGATGCATTGTCAAAGAGAAAGAGAGGACGTGTGCACCATGAAAGGGTGGCGTTGAGGAGAGGGAGATTCGCCGATGGAATGGCAACCGCCGTGGTGCCTAGCGGGTGCTCTCCTCGCGAGATCTTAAATCTTTCCATCTTTCTCCCCTCTCTATTCCCTTCTTCTCTCCACTCCCTTTTTCCCATCTCTATCTTCTTTCCGTGTCTTCCCTCCCTCGTACTCCTCTCTCTCTCCTTTCCTCTTCCTCTCCTCCCCTCCTCCGGCCCGCATTCTCTTCCACGTAAGAACCCCGGAATGAATGGAACCCTTTGGCTCCATTGTTAAGAACACCCATTTGTCACCCGAGTCTTGCCTTGGATTTTCATTGACGTCAAAACCGCACCTTGAGGGTTTATATCTTCACCCTCCTTATCAACAGGGGGAGTGAGAATAGGGAGAGGAGGGGAATTTCAAGGGGGGTGGGTGCGCGATCTTTTCCTATCGTCGTCTTCGCCTCGCTCTTTCTGTGTGCATGCTCGCTCTATCTCCGCTGCATGGCGGTCTATGCGCGCCATCTGTGGCCCCGCATTCGGCAATGACGACCTCCAACTCCATCTAGTTCCCCGCGCAAGGCGAGGGGGCGTCCTCCCCCTCCGCGCGGGGCGAGGTTGTTTTGGGGTTGCTTTATTATCGCGTTGTCTTTGGAGATGACGTACGGTTTTAGCAGTAATTCTGTCTCTTGGAGTCTCCGCCCTTCTTCCTTTCTGCCCCGCGTCTTTCCGTAAACTCTTGAGCTACTCCGGCGCCCTTCGCGGTCTACAGACGAAGTTTTTGGCTTCCTCCGCCCGCATTATGCTCTCCTGCCCCATTCCACCCTCTGCCCCCTTCCGCTCTCTGCTCCCTACCACCCTCCATATCCTTCCATTCTCTGCCCCCTACAACCCTCTATATCCTTCGACCATCTTTAATTGTAATTCATGTGTAATTAATATGTTATTAATATGTAAATATTTTAATTATATGACCAAAGGGGGAATGGAAGATGGAACGATATAGTCTCAATTTTGGCCTTAATAAAGTCGTTTGACTGTCTATCTCCTTCCAACCTCTGTCTCCTCTCCGCCCATCCGTGTCATCATCTGCCGTAGGGAAATGGACGAGCTGCTCTTCGGATTTTACGGAAGGATCACTCGGTCGCATCTCCATTGTTTCCGTGTAAATTATCAAAGAGACTATCCAAGAATCTTTAAGAGTTTAATTCTCAACATTGGCAAAATTTCGACGTCTTTGAGTGTCTGACGTCCAGACTACAGTGTTTAGCAGTATTTAGCTTTTGAATGTAGCATCATGTGGTTAATTATTTTGCAAAAATTAAGGGCGCCAAACGATGCGACGCTTCGGAAATAAGAGTGGGATATTCTATTGAACGGTAAATAGTCATGCTAAAGAATCATTTTTTCGCCTGCCAGTTTAGAGGCAGAGGAAGAAACTCAAATTGCCTGGCAGGCGATTTTTCTGGGCAGGGCGATGTTCAGATAATAACATTCAGATTTCATATAATGTAACTGATTCGCTTAACTGCAACGAATTGTTATACTATTCTTTCTCAATGAACTACTGAGCTAAAAAAGATCTACATGATCAATCTTCAAAAATCGTACAGAATTTCATTTATATATATATATATATATATATATATATATATATATATATATATATATATATCTGAGCTGACACGGGTACGAGACAAAACAACATGATCGCTTTATTGCACTCTTGTCTTTAATTTCTATCACACCTGATAATCTCTGTACGCCTTTTGTCGTTTACAAGATATGATCAGTCTGCATACTCAATTTATTAAAAAGTCTTATGAGTTCTGCAGACATCTCCTAGATGCGAAAAGGTAAATTTTCCAAAACTGAATTAATACTCATCGCTAAATATCCCTATAGCAGGTTTCGAAAGCGTGATTAAATCCATTGACCCATAACTCATTTCGTGATTGGTTAGTTTAGAAACCTACTAATACGAGTATATTTCTGAAGCCCTGGCCTAATGTATTTTAAAAATTAGACATAAAATTTCTATTTTTGATAGCCATGCCCACAATTCATTCTCCGAATGAGAGAGTCCCATGCTTATTTTTTCTTGCAATGCTGTCGTAGCATCATTCAATGTTCGTACTGTGGACATTATTGTACACTCATCATCGTTTGTCACTCAACGAGATGTGATTTTTCTTCAAAATACTCTTACATATATTTGGTCGTGCATTATGTTAACGTCATATTAATTTTGTTATTGAATGGTCACGATATCTTGAATTGGAGACGCGATTTACCGAGTAAAATTTACGTGTAGTTTATTCCGAAGAATTAGCTGTTTCGTGTTGGTGAACGAAACCAACAACAACATATTCACCAAAGCTTAGAGAGCAACAAAATATCCGGCATGTGAGCGGTCTTATTTTAATATTAAACGTTTCAGTAAAATTTAATTGGAAAAATCAAATTTCCGTAATTTTTATTTATAAAATCAATAAAATGTATTAAAATAGACTTTGGGAATAATTTTAAAACGAGAAAAAAGTCTGCTATGACCGGGAATCGAACCCGGGTCTTCCACTTGCCGGGCGGATTTTTTCCTTTCAAAATTATTTCTTCGGATCACTTTATTCCATCAAAATAGTCGTTGATATTCGTCCTTGATTTTTAGGAAAGTAAACCTCGATTTTAATCTTCGAATTTTAAGAAAAAAAAACGTCGAAGACAAAAATGCTTTATTACACGTTAACTTAATTCAGTGCATTAAACTATACACGACCAAACACCGAGGTTTATATTTACTCTTAAAAACGGAATCACACCTCTAATTAATTTCAAAGATTAACTCGAATCTAAAACATCTTACTTCTATCATTAGATAACAATTAGAAATCTTAATTAATCACCTTTTTATATTTTGCAATTAAATAAATTAAAGCTTTTCAGTCTTAAAATAATTATAGAAATTCTTTATACGCTCATATTTGCCAGAAAACCATAATATATGTTTTCTCAAAAATATTTTATTAAAGAAATTATTACCGGTTACATTACGATCGTATCATCATCTGTTTACGCGGTGATTCCAGGAGTTCAGTAAATAGAGGAAAAAGGTGGGAGAGATGTAAAAGCTGGGAGTTCAAACAGAAGTCGATCAAAGTGAAGAAATATTGAAGGAACTGTTACGGTTGTGGTCCAAAAGACGCTACGCAAACTGCGAATTAGAATGTTTCAAACGATTGCTCCGCTCATGTTCACGAATCCTCTTCTTGAAGCTTCTTTCGGTTTGGCCGATGCTGACCGCTACTAAATCAGCAAACGATGTCTTCATATCGATGAATAATAAATTCAAAAGACATGGAAATCTATTTCCCGTTTTTGATCTTCTGTAACCAACGAAATTGTTTTAGAAAAATAAGCTCAGAATGTCCGTCGAATTTACTTATCCTTGGTGGATTCTAGATTTGTCATTTCCTGCTAACATGTTGCTGCATTTTCATGGACTAAACAGGGAAGATCAGGAGGAATTCCGATTTCCCTCTTATCTAGCATATTTCTGTTCATAAAAAACGGAAATTGTCTCACATCCTATTGTACTCTCAACTACTTCGTGGATGGCGATGAAATTAGAGGAAAAGATGCATACTCCAAGGGAGTAAATTGGCTAAAAAGGGTTCGAACACTAAACGGGATGGAACGTTTGCACCTGGATCAGAGCGCGGTTTTTTCAATTCATATTTTTAGGTTTCAGTTCCCTGTGAAGGTGCAAAACTTGCTCAGAAAATGCGGTGGCGAGGCAATAGCAAGTACTTGGGTATAAACTTCTGGAATTTATGACAACAATACAATGAATGGTGTATGATCATCTGTGCTGCATTGCATAACGTGAAGTTTAAAACGAAATTAACAGTGTAAAAATAAAATTTGACAGTTTTTAATACTCAAAGTATTTAAGTTTGGAAATTTTATCATACCGAAAATTAAAAATTCACATCAGCTGTTGAATAACACGCGATCAACAAAAAAGAAAGAACGAATCATTAAAAATAATTTTTAGCAGTTTTAAGAGAAATTATTTTCCACGCCTGAGACCATTTGTAAAACTCTAATCTGTAAATGTAAGGTTTGCGCAGCTTCCAACCGTCACAAGGACTTCGTGGGCACCCACATATATACACTCAATCATGCACTACCTCAATCTAAATACCAACGTTTTAGGAATGCGATAACTACATATTTCTACAGACAAGCAGTCTTCATAAGTTTATGTCCCATAACTATATAAAAAAATTTATATTATTAATTTTCTTTTCTTTGGTTTTGGGTGCATATAAAATTATGTAGTTAGATTCAACTCCATTTCAAAATGTATGGAATTTGTGGTGCGGAACGGTCTTCTGTAATCCCGAGTAAATTGTTAGTCTTTTTCCTTATCTCAATTCTATAAAGTTCATTGTATTTAGTCAAGGCAATAACCTACAGTTTCTTTAGATATCCCAAGTGAAGAAGAAAAATCTTTTAATAACAACACACAGTAGCCTCTCCAACCTAGAAATTGATGGAATAAAGTGATTTCAAGATCCTATGCAGACAGGCATATGATTAGGCTTGCTAGAATTCGAAGTTTATTTTTTTAAATTGACTATTTATATAGACTTTTATTCCCCCGGAATACTTTCGACGAATATCGACGCATAAAATTACTACTTACATATATAGCTGGCAGTTTTGGGCCTTTTAATTCGATGATTTAAATTTAATTTTTACTTCGAAATTCTACGTAAAATTTAAGTTTATTTTACAGTACTTTGATTATTTATTTAAATTTTTATTTGAAGTTGAATTTTTATGTAAAATTATTTGAACTAATATATTATGTTCTTCATAAATATCATTTTATTTATGCGAATTTACATTCTTCTTCACTGTGTAATGAAAACTAGAAAACGTTTAATTTTTGAAATATGAACAATGTGTTGTTGCTTCTGCCGAGATACATTCTTAGAGAAAAGAATTTGCGAGTTCAGCTTAAAGGCTTTTAGACCTGCGTTGATGCCAATTAAGGACTAATTAAGGAAAAATTCAATAATGATATTATAAGCGCAATAATATTTTATCCGTAAAAAAAGAACTATTTAATACCTTGTATCTTTTGATATATTTCACCACTGGACTAAATATTCACTTTATGTAGCATAAAATATATAGAGAGAAAATTTAGACTTAATTATTTAGCGCTCGATCAACAGTCTTACCTCAAATCCCGATTAAAATTTGCTTTCGCAACCGGCATAACATTTTACTACAAATATCAAATACATATTAATCCTTAATCACTTTTCAATTTCAAATTACAATTACTAATTATGAGCACCATTTTGAAACAGTTATATGTAAATTGAAATGTACTAACCCGTAGCAAAGAATAAGGCGGAGAACGAGAGCGGAACAATCCTTCCTTCCTTCCTTTTAGAGAAAGACTGCCAAAGGATTTGTTAAATGCGTACAAAGAATGGTTGAACGTGAGCACAAAAGTGACGTCCATCTACAAGAAAAACGCGAGCAAGGAATCGAGAAACATTGGTACCAGGAATACACTCCACGGGGTAGATGAGTGGGAGGGGTAACAAATGGACCACAAAAGTTCCTTTCTTCCAAACCTCGTTTAACAAGGTTCGAGGAATTCTCAGCAGGACATATCCATTTACGCCTTCTTTAACAGCGAAGCGGTTATAGAGGACGTCTTATGGATACATCTCCTCCGTCCGCCCGTCTGTCGTAACTTTCGTGCCATGGACCGCTGGACGGATTTTAATTATGTATGAGTCATTTTTGTTAAAATTTATTGCCCAATTGTGATTTTGAACGGCATCCGTCAAGCAACATTTAAGTACCATACATTTATCTTCTTAGCTCATAAGTGATCTGTAAGATATAGGATAAAAAATATTACTATTCGGATAGAGGACTAAATTTACCACAATAAAGTCCTCAAAATTACAATTACGATTTATAGAGTCGTAGATAAAAATTCGAAATATCCCTGGGAAAACATCGAATATTTTGTTATCATCGATCTAACTCTCCTTCTCCCCCTATTTCCACTCCCTCTCTCTCTTCCGCCATTTCCTCTGACTCATTCCGGGGTGCTGGTGGTGTAGTGGTTAGGACGTTTACTGCTACTCGCCTGCTGCTGTAATAGGCGGCGGACACGAAATTTGCGCAAGTAGGATCTTTTCAAAGGTCGCCCGGCCCACAGTGTGTGTGGTTTGAGGAGACCGCGCAAATTCAGCGTTCCGTCCTTCGGAAGGGACGTTAAGCCGATGACTCCCTTGGTGCTCTTCGTTAAGAGTAGGTTAATGCCGGTATCGGGTTTCCCTCTTCCCTTGTGAGTGTGTTCAGTGTGGAAGGAGTTATGGGTATAATTATCCAAGAGGTTGATTAGCCAAAAATTCACACACACACACACACCCCCTATTTCTAATTCCCTCTCTCTTGCCACTCCCTCACTCTTCTACCCCATTTCCTCTTACTATCTCTCCCTCTCTCCCACCCGTCTTCCCTCTCCCGCCCCTTTTCCTCCCCTCTTCCCTCTCCAGCGCCTCTTCCCACTCCCATTCCCTCCATCTTTCCACTCTCTCCCTCTCCCCCATTTCTCTTACGAAATCCCACTC
This sequence comes from Tanypteryx hageni, assembly GCA_028673005.1. Lineage (NCBI taxonomy): Eukaryota > Metazoa > Arthropoda > Insecta > Odonata > Petaluridae > Tanypteryx > Tanypteryx hageni. The sequence goes on along the minus strand of CM054114.1, from coordinate 91,151,905 downwards.
TCTCTTTTATGTTATCGAGTCGCTCCTCCTCTCAATATGTTAACATTTTTTTGTCAATATGGTAATATTTTTTTTCAACTGCTGTATAACTGCTGTATGTCCTTAAAGGCCACTGGCCTAGGATTATAAGAATATTTATCTATCTATCTATCTCTCCCATCCTCTTACCCTCCCCATTTCAACTCCCTTCCCCCTTTCATCTTACTATTTTCCCCTCTCTCCCGCTCTTTCTCCCTTCCCTTTCCACTTTCTCTCCTCCCCTTTTCCATTTTCTTAACTTTCTCTTTCTCCTATCCTTCCCTCTTCTCTTCCTTCCCCTTCGCATTTTCTGGTGCATAAACCTTTTTGCGCCCGTCTTGCCGCCTCCTTCACACCGCCATTCATATTTCCCCCTCCACATCGCCCTCAGTCTCTTTCCCACTCTCATTTTTTGACCCTTCCTCTCTCTTTCTCTCTTATCTCCTCGCTTCATTATTTTCCAGGTGATATTTGTCGTACTTTGATTCCGCCCTCACTCTTTCACCCGCTTTCCTCACTTTTTCACACTTTGCTTTCTCTCTAACACCAGCCTCTCTCTCAATCTTCCCTATCTCCACCTTTCCTCCTCCCTCCCTCTATGGGAGGAGGTGGAGAGGAAGGTTTCGGAAAAGAGAGGGTTGGTTGACTCCCTTTCATGCAGGGATCTCCATTGTTGCTGGGAATCTGTGTGCGTGGGTATTGGAGGGAAAGCTAGCGGGGGCGAAGAGGAAGGGGAGGGAGAGTTGGCGGGACGGAAGAGGCGGAGGGAGAATGAGTCGGGAACGAAAGACGTATATTTCTCCTCTCCCCTACCACCGTACGTCCCCCTAACTCAGCAGCGTCCTCCCAACCCCCTCGCCTTCCTCCTCCGATCACATATGATGCATTTCGTATATGATGCAGATCGTAGGATTCGTGTTTGTTGTGTGCGGGAGGGGACTCCTGTGACCGAATGGGAGAGGAAAATTCCCCCACTCATGTACATGTGTGTGTGTGTTGGATGGGAACGCCTTTATTTCATTCCAGCGCGGCGGACGGGCAAATAGAGGAAAGGGGAGGGGACTGAGGGATGAGATGTAGGAGGATATGCTATATCCAAGAGTTGAAAAGAAAGGCGCGCAAGAATGCGGTCTTGCTATTCTGTGAGAGAGTGAAAGTTATTCTTGCGCGGAACGTATCTCAGCGGATTGGATAGAGGCAACTGGAGAGACGATGGAAGAATTTCGGCATTCTACGAGAAAAAACGGACTGATTTTTTATGCGGTAAGACTTTCTTGCGATTTCAGATGGAAATCCTATAGGATTCTTTGGTAATGATAGCCTTTTGCGTAGCGCATTTGTCAACGGGTGCGATTTTCAGACAATATAGAAGGGTGGCTAGCGCATCTGGCTCCCAATGCTAGGGTCGCATGTTCGAGTCCCGATTTGGTCATGGTTATTTGTGATTATATTTGTTGTTGTTGTTATTTTTATTTCTATATTGTTAACGTGATCTGCTGTAATGTGTCTAATACTGTTGGATAAATAAAAAATTAAAAATAAAAAATAAAAATTTTTAAAGATATATTGTGTAATATAACTGATGTTTGCACGTGAATGCAATCAATGTACGCTGTACGCCATAAATCCTGCACTAATGAGAAAAATACTAATGCAGAAACGTCTTTCCCATGAATGATATTTTTAGGTTTTTAAAGGATAAAAAATAAACAATGAAAATCGTAAATATAATGATCAATTATCGTATTTTTTTAATTTTAGTTTTCTGAAGTTGGAATTCCTAAATAGCGGAAATTCTTTTTATTCTTTCATGGTGAAAATTCGAAAGTGATTCCACTTTCTTCAAGAGAATTTTTTCAAATCCATAGGATCAAGACGGATTATATAACATTTGATTAAGTAACCCACAACTCGGCGAAGATGTTCCTATTTAGCCCAACTTGGCTGGTGGGAAGCCGATGTAAATCTCTCAGGGAACACCATATCACTCGCGACCGCTCCGAAATTCGCATCCTAACCCTCTTGCGCTCCTCCCTCGCACTAAATATCATCCCTTCCTTACCCTTTTCACTTCAAGGCCCACATTTATCCCTATCCGCCCACCCACATCCTCCTCCTTTCCATCTCAATCTACTCCTCTTCCTCCTATCCACCCGCCACCCTTCCCTTTCACCCTCTCACACAATGAGACGCCTGCCGTGGTTTAAGTCATGGTTAGGCAAAGAGTAGGCAGGCTAGGATAGCGACGGAGAGGGAGGATGGGAAAAAGTATCCCTCATTTTTTCAGGACCCAAATTCAGAATCCCTTTCTTGTACATGTGCTCTCTTCTATACTCCTTTGAGGAACCAGCGCAGAAGATGAGACTTTGATAGACTTATTGTGTGTTTGTGTTTACATTATATATATATATATATAAATATATGTTGTTGTCGTTGTCTCTCTTATTTACAGACGAAGAGATCATCCACGAAAGCTTCCATGATTTTGTGTTTTTACGTGTGTCACATTCACATCCCTAGGAGCTCGCCAACTTATTGGTAAGGACTCACTGGGCTTCCTTATCTTTAAGGTGGGCCGGATGAAATCACAGCGCGGGCTGGTTGGGGCCCGCGGGACGTAGTTTGGAGACCACTCCCCTATACACTAAAATTATAAGAAAATAGAATATTTTGTTATAAGAGCATCATCATCTGTGCCTTTAGCACGCATTTGGATAAAAAATGTTGAAATAGGTATGACGCCATTATATTTAACAACTGAAAATAGTTAAAATTTCTCGAAAAACTACGAAAACAACATTAAAATACTTTTCTCGCTTTACTAAATTACGTGTTAGTATAATGACTTCAGCATAAGTTTAAGTCGTAGTTTAAAATCAATAGCATAATAATATATAAATAAGACAACAGTTATCATTTTTCACGAAATTCAGGCATCAATCCGGAATTTCTAAATTCTATGGAAAATTTTTCAGATCGCCCTTTTTCAGCAAGAACTATAACCATCACTAAGACAATAACAAAATTTCAGCTCTGTAGAATTTCTAGTAGTAGGTACCTTGGGTTTTATTCGATACATCCTATATCATATATCATATAACCTATATACTATAATTGTAAGAAACTGCTATGTATAATGACATAGAATTTTTGGCGGAGGGGAGAGTGTGAGGGAGTGCCATATAAATCTTACCCTGCAGCATTTCTTAATATGCACAGAACTCGGTAGACATCCTAAAGTGGCCTTGGTGACAAAATTTTGATTTTCTGGGGAGGAGGGTAAAATACAGATCAAACACTATAGCATTTCCCAAAAACCAAAAAGACAGAGATCTAAAACTTGTTTCACTTACTAAAGAAACTTTAAGGATGTGTACCTTGGATGGTGTTGGAAGGATCAGTAGAAGGTGAAAGGAAAAGGGGACATAGAAGAATAAAAATATTTGATGACCTGAAAGAAAGTGGAGGGTATCAGGAAATGAAAGAAATTGCAAGGAACAGAAAGGAGTGGAGACAACGCTGGTGCCAGGGACCTGCCTTGAGGCAGAACACCTCATGATGATGACCTTGGTGCCACAATTTAGATTTTTGGAGGAGGGAGGAACCATACACAAATTATTTTGAATATACTAGGCAAAGTATCAACATAAAATATATTTAATTAGTACGTACAAATTAAGGGGGAATTTTGGTCACTTATCTTGAGAGCACCTTGGGTTTGAATAAAAATATTAGTTAATGAAAGGAGCATTAAATTTTCGAAGCTGTATATCAGGGGCAAATCCCGGAAAATTAGTCAGTATGTGTGTGTGTGGGTGTTTGGACAGCATTTCTCGAAAACTAATAAGGACTTGTGGATGTGCACCTCGGTGCCAGAATTTTAATTTTGGAGGAGGTGGGAGAGGATGAGGGAAAGCGGAAGTTTGGAAAAGCGAGAGGTTTGGTGGTAGGAAGAGAGAGATATAGGGAAATAAACAGGGAGGTAGAGAGAGAAAGAGAGGAGTTGATTGAGGGAGGAGTACAGGAGGAATGGCGAGAGAAGCCCGAAAATAGAGTTAAATACAATTTTCAACCTTAAATTAATACATGCCGAAAGGAGGAGGTTCAGGAGAGCAGAAGAATTCATCTGGCGGAGCGAGGCATCAGGTTGACGCGCGAAGCGTGTAAGGGAGGAGCCCCTATAATACACACAGATATATATATATATATATATATATATATATATATATATATATATATGGAACGTAATTTTACGCCATAAAAATAAACAAATAAATGCACACGTGTGTGTGTATGCATTTATTTGTTTATTTTTATGGGGTAAAATTACGTTACGTCAAAAGAACATAAGGGTAGGGGTGTTAGATTTGTAGGCGTAGATTACCTATGGGTTTGCTCAGACTCTCCTCCAATTTATTTCTTCCCCTTGTCCTCGTGATCACACCCCAATGGGATCTAAATTCATTGTCTGGTGGTGTGCCTGGTTCTATTAAGGTGGACGTTTACTTGGAAATTTATGAGAACAGTTACTGTAAACAAAACTGACACTTCCTTCAAGTATGTTTGGCTCGCAACCGTAAATCGTTTCTGTGCAAAGTATCATATTCAAAGCAATTAATGATAGAGTTTTCATATTTGTCCTCGTAACGGATATCATTCAAGGCTACAATTCAAAGTAATTTGAAGTCAGGTATAGTTTGCAATACAAATAAAGAACTTGGCTTTTTGGTCGTTATTTGTTGAGTGACTATTATCTTATCTTTTCTTTATTTGATCCTTCCTTATTTGACCCTTCGTTGAGAAGAATTAATAAACCTTTAATATATTATCGGAATTGGAAATATACAGGATTAACAGTAATTTAATTAGAAAAGTTACAATTAATGACTAAGTAAAAACCTTTGAACTGGGATTGCAGTGTGGAGAAACGCTAGTTTTTTAATGATGGAATGATATACTTGTAAATCTTAGGTATGACTAAAATAGAAGGCTGAAGCTTTTCTACGAGGATTGCTTAAATTCAACTAAATGACTTATATTGCAATGTATGTATTTACTGATAACTATTATCCAACGCGAGTTTCTCCAGCGCGGATTTCATTAAACACGGTAAATAAATACGAAACTTATTTATTCATCACGAATAAAATTATATTATACGCTGTCGTGTGTAAGGCGAACATCGTATTTTACGTGAAACGTGAGAAAGTTCTTAGGCTATAGAGACGCCTGATTTTTCCCATTATGCATTAAATCTGCGTAATGTGGTTTTGCACAACGCAACATTGCCCAAAACCGTGACGCCAGCGTTGTGTAGGGGACTACTTTATTTTGATAGTTTCCCAGCTGAACTAATTATTACGGATGGTAGCTAACTTTCCGTGCAGCTACGCGTTTGCTCGGAGGTTTGATACTTCCGCAGATATATTTCTGAGTTTCCTTAGAAGTTAAAGGTAAAACGGTTCACATGGGATTAGTGTTGAAATGTGAAGTAAATAAATTTAGACGCTTATATACAGCCTAATCGTACCTTGTCATAATTTCAACATTTTATGCAAATATGTACTAGCTACAGAAAGCAGATAACGCTCACAGGTAAACGGAGAAAAAAATGTATGTAAAAGAACGAATGAGGATTGCATAGGACGAACGGGATAATAGGAGAGGGCGTATCTCCAAGGAAAGAGAGAAAGGGAGAGAGAGTAGACGGAAGAGGTCAGGAGGTGAGGACGAGGGTGAAGGGCGGGAAGTGGAGAAAGGGAAGAGAGATCCTGGGAGGTAGGGAGGTGGGCGGGAGGAGCGGAAGAGGCAGGAAGACGGGTAGGTCCAGCAGGATATTAGGCGTGCGAGGCCAAAGGGTTGCCAGGGGAAGCGATAACATGATGGGTGGATGGAGGAAGTGGGAGGCAGAGGAGGCGTGGGGGTGGAAGAAGGGCGGAGGATGCTGGGAGAGGAGGGGGGAATTTGCTGCAGTTATGGTGGGCTTCGGGTGATGAAGAAGGGAGAGAGGAGGAAGTTGGCTGGCAGGATGATAACGATCAAGATTCGCAGAATTTATACACAATAATAATCGTAAATGAAGCGTTTGAATTCAGACGATAACTTCACATACACGAATATATTTTTTGTCCCAATAAAAGTGTAGAAAGTTATAATTGTGATGCAGATATGGGCTGAAATTTTATCATGTAGACATATGGAATTTATTTACAAACTTTAAGAGAAGTTTTCTTATGCTACAATGGTGATCAGAACAGTGGCACTTAATCTTTCGTATCATACGTCCTTTACCACCACAGCAAAAATCACAAGATCTCTGAATGGGTAGTTTACGTTTGCTTTACCATAACAGCAACAGTTATATACTGTAGATGTGGATGCAACTTTTCAGAATTTTGGTATGTCCTATCGGCGGAACGCGTCAATCTGGCTGAGAGACAATAAAGGAGGATCTATTTTGTAATTATAACTAAAGATGAAAGTGAAAAACCATGGTTGCTTAAACGTGTCATAATCTCTCACGGGTCTCCATTTTTATTCTGTTTCGTTGAGCAGTGGTCGACATGCATTCCTCCTCACGTTGTCAGTTCAACAAATGCCTTACATGGTCGCGTCGAGGTGTTCGCCTGCAACCTTACTTAAAACTAACAATGCTATACCTAGAAAAAAATAATTAACTATATTGGTTTGACTTCTACTAGATGGATAATGATATAATATATGGTATAATATGGATATTTTGGTGATATTGTATAAGGTATTATTTGTGTAAGTTTGATTATTTACTTGAACTTAAATAAATACATTTTTATTTTTATTTCTCTCTATAAACAACTGGAATGACCGCTAGCATATAATAGGTATTATAATATTATTGCTAAATTTAGTCGATCTGCGGTCAGTAGCATTTCTAAAAAGGTGGGATACGTGCGTGGACTAAGTGAAACGCTAAGTGATGATGCGGTTGGTTGAGACGCGGTGTGGAAGGACAGACGAACTCTATGGGATGAGTATTCAAGATGCAGGGATGAATTATGTTCACCATGAAAATCTTAAATACTAAAGAAGATGGCTTACATGCTAATGATTTGATATCAAATGTTTTTATTTTGGAATTCGATATACTTTACACAATAATAACCAATAACATATAACAGAAACAGTAAATAAGAACAACCAAATGGAGCAATTTTACGGCACATTTCTTGTCCTGGAAAGCCCGTTTAGGCCAGAACATCTTCGGGTCTGCTCTAGTTCTTTGGAAGTATTTTGTAATTGTTCAGCCTTTGGCATTTAATTTTCATCGTGTCACTCTTTTATACTGGGATGGCGTGTGTTCTGGCATTCGCCCGAGGCCGGGGGAAACCGGTATAACCCCCTGCAAAATGCCGAGATTGCCGGAAAAATATAACATTTGAAAAACATCGGAAAATTTAACGCTGGCATATATTATCTGAATAATTGAGCAAGAGAAAATAAATGAATATGTCTAAACAACACTGGGTTGGAGGCACTAGTTTATCACTGGCATTCAATGCATATCACTATTTGCTTTCGTATTTTCTTCTTATTGCTAGGATGCAGAGGGATCCTTTGAATAGGAAGGAGATGGGGAGGGATATGGATGTGGTATCGTAGGGAACATTCCGGTAGAGTGATGTCCGGGTAGTACATTCAGGTAATGGTATTTTCGTTTGGGTTTGCGACAGAGAAGGGTTGGTAATGCTCTCAGGATTTGGGTCATGAGGTTAAGCATGGATGAGTGTTGATAGCCTCTGCTTCCTTGCTCCGGAGTCGCGCCAATCTATTAAGTGCGGGTTCTGCTCTGGCGATGTGGTACAGCTCCTTCCTTAGGAAGAATGATGGTAGCAGGAAAAGCTGCCGGAGTATTCTCCTCTCCGACGCTGCCAGCTGCATAAGACCCGACAGGGCCAGCAGGGTGATGGAAGCACAGGCGTATTCCATCACCGGTCTTATAAAGGTTTTGTATATAGTCAGCCATATTTGTTCTGTCATCCCTCTTCCCCGCGCCCGCACTGCGCGAACGAGGTTACTTTTCCTGCATATCCTTCCTCGGACCTCCGCCAGGTATTTTGAAAAGGTCACACCCAGGTATTTGCCTACCGTGATTTGGTGCACCACCTTCCCCCAGAGGTTAATGCTGATCGGCTCTCGTGTTCGGTTGTAGTTTCTGTATGTGAAGAGGAGAGTGGACATAGTGGGATTAAGTTTGAGCCTCCAGCGCTGCATACGTCCTTGCAGGGCGTCTTCAGCTTGATGGAGGCTGGTTATGGTCTTACAGGTACATTTCTGCGTTGTTTATAGAGCTGCATAGCGCTGTAGTGACTTTGACGGTCCGGTGTTTTAGCATGTCGTCGCAGTAGAGTATGAAAAGCAAGGGTGAGAGAACCGTTCCCTGTGGAACTTCTACTGCAATCCTGTATGGGAAAGAGAGCTTAATATGTACCCTTACCCAGCCAATCATGTTACGAATGAAGGAATAGTCGTACTAATCCTGTGGAAAAACCTGGAGTTATAAATAGTTTTCCAATGAGGCCAACTTGCCACATCTTGTCAAACGCCCGCTCGATTTCTAAGCATGTGCCTGGAGTGTATTTTCTGGCGATGATTCCTTCGATGGCTGTATTTGTCCGGAATATCAAGGGTTTAGCATTGGAGCGGTGGGAGTGGAATCAATGTTGGGATTCTGGTATAAATCCCGATAATTCGGTTGTCCGGAAGATTTGGCTGGAAATGATAATCCCGAACCACTTTCTGATGGTGCTGGTTAGGCTGATGGGCCTATAGTTCACGCTGCGTCGGATGCTTTTCCTGGTTTGGGAATTATGATCGTTATCTTGTTCTTCCAGAACGCTGAGCAATACCCTAGTTGGAGACATCTGTAATTTAATTTAAAATATTTGGTTGTATGTATGTTATGCTATACAAATTCACACCTTCGATGGTATCGTAACGAAACTTGGCACGATTATTGGGGGCACCAAGGAAAAAGCCGTAGGTTAGCTTATATACCCGACAGATTTCCATAAAAAAGTTATTCGCATTTTTTCCCCCGTAAGATAACACGTAAAAATTGGCTTTATAAGTGCAGACTTTCACTCATTTGCTTGTATAAATTCGAAAAATTGAGGTAAGAACGTCGTACCTGCACAGTATTTAAGAAGAATAATCATAGTTTCTTATTCTTATCGTCTTTTTTGTCTTTGACTCGAAATCGCTCGCATTTTACGATTATGCCCATTAATTTGGACTAAATTTGCATTTTTAACGATAAATACTTGACAACAATTACATTGTTAAAGGCCAAGGCTTAAATGTTGTTTCGGTTTATTTATTCAGTTACTAATAAATATTTTTATTTAGTGTATCTTGCTTAAACGTGGCGTAATAATATAGTATATTATTTCATTTAAATTTGAATTTAACGTTGTTTTCAACAAATTGCTAGTGAGTATTTACGTATTTTATATTGTACGATTTTAAGTGACATTAATAAATTTATTAATAAGTTTATATATAGTTAATCTTAATATTAAGAAATAGTAGATTAGTAGATAATTTGTATTTTAAAAATCAATATAAAAATTTTTAACTGAAATATATCAATTTTAGTAATAAAATATGTTCTATATTTCATTTAATCACCAAGCCGTGCGAACCGAGTAAATTTATAGTGCGTTATACATTTGGAGGAATTGTGTGCGATCTTGGTGCTTTCTGGAACATGGTCCTGGTGATCCCATCTGGGCTGGGGGCTGAGTTATTTCTTTAGCTGATGCCCGTCTCAAGTTCCCTTAAGCTGATTCCGGCGTGAATAGGGTCCGCGGGTGCTTCTGGGGGGAAGGAGCTAAGGAAAACGTAAAATGTCTATTGTCTGTAGGTGCCTTTCGGCTGCCCTCTTGTGGACGTCATCGAACCTGACATCCGTTGTTGGCGAGTAGCCTTTCTCCAGAACTCTGCGGAATTCCTCGGCTTCCTCTTCCTTCGAAATGTCGGGTTCTCCGTCAGGCATTTTAAGTTTCGTTGCAGTAAATTTATGCCAGAACTTACCGCCGTCTTTTGAGTCCAGCTTGTCCCAGTCGGTGTCTTTGTAGTCGAGGACCTTCCTCCGGACGTCGTTGAGACAATTCTACTCTTTTTTGTTGTCCTTGTCGTTGGTGCTGATGAATTCCCTGTATACACATCTCTTCCTCCAGGTTAAGGTAATAATATAGGTTAGCAGGGTAGGTATATTTATCCGATTTGTTTGGTTGTTTTCTAACTATAAATTTTTCCATCTCTGAAAGGAACGAATATTAGGAAAATTCTGAATATCCCGTTGCATTTAGGATCCGGATCGAGAAAATAAAATATGAAGTTAGTAAACTAAAGACATGCCTAGGAGGTGAGGCAAAGAGATTCTAGGAAGGAGAAGATGGGTATACATATTTTGGCGACGCAGTTCTTGCAATAATACCTCGTCTCATATATTCTATTTTATACAAAATTTGAGGCGAAAGACAATAATTTTAATATTGTTTTTGAAAAAAAATTAATAGTACCCTAAATTCCCAAGTATAACGCGCGCGTTATACAAGGTTTTTTTGTCAAATTTTTGGAATTATTTAGTGCGCGTTATACATAAGACGTACTAGTGCGCGTTATGCATAAGAAGTACAGCTTTATAAAATAAAATGCCTTAAAGCGTTCAAATACTAACTTCGTGAAATCATTTCAGCCATTTAGCTGAAATTTTTCGAAACTTCTTTCTTTTTCTTCCTTTGATAAAAACAAATTTTCTGGCTTAAATTACCATGCATTTCAATCATTACAGATACAAAAGCGAATTTCAGTTACCTAATTATTATTCAACCTAAGACAAATTAAGGCAGATTCGAAGTTATTAGTTGAAAAAAATGTACGCATTGCCTTTTTAAATAAGATAACGAATTCCAAAACAAAACACATTCACATATAAAAATAAAAAATCACAAATTCTTAATAAACTTTTATTCCCACTCGATTATTAATTAACATAACCATAAAAATCTTCTGATTCAGTCACAATTTATATCGTAATCATTCAAGTTCTTAACCAATGAGTCCGGAAAATTTTCAAGCGAAAAATTATCGCTTTCATCAGATGATGAATCACAATACCCTCCATCAACATCAGAGGAATAAATTCCCGATACCCTGAAACTATTAATTATACATTCACGGGTTACATCGGCCCAACATTTCACAATCCATTTGCAAATTTCAGCATAAGAAGCTCGTTCGCTGCATCCTTCCAGACTTTGTATAGGAGTGGAAACCATCTACCATGCATTTTTCCCAGTGCCTCCGTCTTTTCGATTTGAATGATCTATTTACGGAAATGTCCAGTGGTTGCAGTTTTTTTGTTAGACCTGCAGGAATAACTGCAATCTTGGAATATTTTTTCAATAATATTTTCGAATCATTTGCCTAGCTGAATCCAATGCAAGCAGCGATTTTGGTTTAAAAAATGAGCCCTTCCTTTTTCCCCATACCTCAGTTAACCACATTCGCAACATATCGCAATTCATCCAGCCTTTTGGGTTTACGCACACAACAATACCTTTAGGAAATTCCTATTTAGGAATGGTTTTCCCCTTGAAAATTACCATTGGGGGAAGCTTTTCTCCATCAGCCGTCACTGTTAGCACAACAGTAAAGCAGCATTTTTTAGCTCCAGCAGTGCATATTTTTATGTCTTTGGTGCCTTTAACGTCAACTGCAAATTTCGATGGCATGACGAAACTCATAGGTACCTCATCCATGTTCCCTATCTGACTTGGTTCAACGCCCTTCTTTTCCTGTCCAACAAACAAATTAAACTCATCCACTTTCACCTTCCAATCTTCTGGTAACTTTTGTCCGGTAGATGTAATTGCTCGTACTGTTAAACTATTTCGCTTCATAAAATGATAATACCAGCAATTACTGCCTTTAAAATTATCAATATTTTTCTCGCGAGCTATTTGTATTGCTTTGCATTTAAGTGACACAGTTGAAACTCCTCTTCCATCACTCCTTTGCGCACAGACCCAGTCCTTCAATTCTTGCTCCAGATCTGGCCAAAACTCCTTTCGTTTCCTTCGTGCCCTTTTTGCCACAAGTAGAACACTCAACAAATTCTTTTGGGACCGCCACTCGCGAATGCTGGATTCGCCCACTTCGAAGAAACGGGCCACTGACCGATTACCGTGAATCTCGGCATAATTCACATTTCTAACTTTTTCTGCGCCATGTAAGATTTTCTTATTTTTGGCATTTTTAAATAGGGTTATGGTCCAACGGTGGATCTACAATTTAAAAAATAAAAAAATATTAATATTTTTTCATTAGGTTCAATAACTGTGCATTACCAAATCAAGAAATACCGTACAGGAACCGTACCGTTTCTTAGTCAGGTAAAGAAAAATTAAATAGGTAACACTCCATAAATGACAAAGTCAACAAGTTTCAGTAAAAATAATGTCAATGTTTTTAAGGAAAACAAAATATCCTTGAAAATACTTCACCTGGTTTCTGTCAAAGAGGAACGAAACTCCGTACTTTCAGTGCCCTACCTCGTTGATCAAAACGTTACAGCCAGACTGCAAACCACAAATGAATGGGCGATGAAGATTACAGGCCGTCTCTCTGTCTGTGAGTCAACAATGTGTGCCCTCCACATTCGTTTCCACACTCAGATTCTCTGGCTGCTTATGCTAGCTTTCTCTTGCCCCCTGTCGTACCACCCTTGAGGTCTGGTCCTTCTTTTGTTTTTTGCACCTCTACCCACCCCCACCATTCCATCACATCTCATGACACCCTCACCACTTCCTTACATCTCACTCCCCAACCAGTTTTCTTTGACCCTCGAGTGGTCATTGTATCGGAAATAAGAATGGGAAAAATCGGTATCCAGGGGTTTTCCCCAAATGTTCTCCTTCGCACAGGAGAGTTGGGGAAGGGCGCTAAAAGTGTAGTATTCTTTAAAAAACGCTAAGCTCAACGATCCCATGTTCTGCGGGTGTCCTGCGCGTAATACACAAGTGCGCGTTATACTAGAAATTTTGGAGATATGCGGAAAACAGCCGAAGGTTGGCCTGCGCGTTATGCATGAGTGCGCGTTATACTTGGGAATTTAGGGTATATGCCTGCAAAAGGAAGACAAGATGAAACGATGAAGTGAAAACACCACACACAACAATATTCTGTAACAACTGTCTAGAACCCAGCGTTGCTAAGTTCGAACTAAACGGTGTACGAATAAACTTCCCATCGCAGAAGCGTTCCGTGATAGTTTGTTTGGAGCCGCCTGAATCGGCATTATAATTTTGTATCAATGTAAGTATCGAAACAAATTTTTGCTACAGAATGTTATTATGTAGTTAAATAAGATAAAAAATAATACAGTTACATTCAAGGAGTAGACGCTGATCATCAATTTGCCACATACCAATGACCAATTCGCCACATGTGTAGAGTTCTCAGATGTCCTTTTGGTTGGACAGTACAACTTCTTCATGTTCTGTCCTACCTTTGAAAAAGTCCTACTTTGGTACTACATTTTGAACCTGTGTCAGAATTTTCTCTAGTCTGTGCCTTAATCCTTTTTTACATGCCATGTTTCCGCATGTTGTCGCTTCTAGCCCCGACTTGCATGTTGTCATGTATGGGAGCGTACAAGATTTGGAAACCTCATTTCTGTTATTAAGTTGCAGAAGAAACCTAAAAAGTGTGACTTTGTCTAGAAAGATGGAAATAAAAGCATTGTTTGGAATGAAAGTTGCGTGTGGTAACTAACACTAATAAGAAATTCAATCGCCCGTTAAGGGATATTCGTGCATCTTCTTCCTCATCCCGTAACAAATTATTAAATTTTGTGCTAATGGCTCCCAAAACTATCTGCGGTATATCCTGGAAAAAGATAAAGCTTTCTATGTAGGCTTGCTGGATTTCCAGAAAGTACTGGAACTACCAAATCTCGCCTTCCTTCCCAGCGGAAATAATCTTTGTGCCTCTTCATAATTCGTTGAATAATGCAATATGTAGATATAGATGGACCTGCAAGGCCCCCTAAATCATCGGTACTCAAACTACGGCGCATGTGCCAACCCTGGCACTTTGGTCCAAAAGTGGAACATGGTGCTTAAAACATTTTATACAAAAATTTAATTTTTCATTAATTAAAATATATCTGAGGTATAAAACTACAGTATCAAATGATTGCTATATCTTACATCGCTATATTGACTTTTTGCTTAATCATTGGCTTACGTCCCACCAGTCGAGTACAAAGAGAATGACCTTGTTTGGCTACACAGCTATTACCGAAATGCGGATAAAAATCGCGGAAGTGTTGCGATCCTTTTTTGGGCAACCCGAAACACAGCGGGCGTGTTAAATTGGACAGGAAATTTAATTCGAGTGGCCACAATTTTCAATCGGAATATGCCGCCACATGAAAAAAGATGGATATTTGTTTTCCCGTCTATCAATATACGATGCAAGAATTTTTATTTCTTAAATCGGGGTTGTCCCGTCGAAATCGGGATGGTTTGGAACCCCTTTTCCTATCTATCAGTTCTCATTGCGGCCTCTCTCTCTTTCTTTCTATTTAACACTATCGTAAGAACTGTAATTATTACTTGTGCTAGTGCTTTGCAGATTCAACATTACCTGCATTGAAATTTTTGACTGCTTATTTAAAGTTACAAACACTAGAAAATTCTAATACAACCATTCAGTTGGAAAAAGAATTTATGAAATTATATTTGAAGGCGGTTGTTTATGATCGTAAGTGATATAGAATAAATAAGTATCTTTTTTTCCTACTAAATACACGCTTATTACTTTTCCATAATAAATTGTGGAAAGTACTAAGTGTGTATTAATATATGAATAATATAACCTACTTCCACTCGTTTAATTATATGAGTAACCTGTGTCCACTGAATGGTTAATGCTTAAAGGTATCCAATATGATAAAATCCGTGAATCTGCCAAATTTTTAATGACGGCATTCGCTGAAAAATTCTCTTTGTTTGATGAAACGACTGAATTAATTTTATTTCAAAGAAATGGATCAAAAGGTTTCAAACGTTAGCCGATTGATAAAAGATCATTTTGCTTAAAGGAATCATTCTGTTTATCTAAATAAACTTATGCACATAATTTTCACAATTCAATCATTATTGTTGGATAAGCATTCTCATTCTGTAAAAGGCAATATAAATAAACACAGTAATAAGCCATTTTCCGCTAAATTCCTGCACTCAGTAGCAGATTTGTAATAATGCCAGAGCAGGCAATGGCCTAGGGGCGATGAGATTTCGGGTAGGGAATAAAAAATATATTATCACGCAAACTATTGATGAAGTAATTATGATCCGCAAATGGACGGCTGTGCAGACAAACCATATACATGAGCGATTTTTTGTAGGAAAAAAGTGCCAAAAATGGGAGGAAAATATAGTTTTGCCTAGGGGCGAGTAATTTCCATATCCGCCACTACCTGTACTATTTAATATTCGATATTTCCGAGTACAGATACTTTGACGGCCTGTATCTATTATTACCGATATTAGTATTAGATATTCCATACGATAGAAACATCGATATTTTCTTCAATATTGAGTCCCTCCCTGGAGTTCATTTTTGCATCAGAGTACGTTTTGTAAGTGGAGGAGAAGAGGAAGACACGATCGATTCGAAGTAGTTAGAAGATATTTTTCTCTTATGATTACAGTCATATATTAGAATATATAGTTTGATACTAGCTTGGCTAGTTCCCGTCCTACCAAGGAAAACATCCGTGTTCAGAAACGAGAGAAAATGTTCTGCTACGATAGTTCAAGGTTAGAATATCCGCCCGGCAAGTGGAAGACCCGGGTTCAATTCCCGGTCATAGCAGACTTTTTTCTCGTTTCAAAAATTGTTCCATCTTTCACAGCTTATGCCTGTCTGCATAGGATCTTCGGATCATATCATTCCATCAATTTCATATATTAGAATGTCTTCATTCTAAAGTGCGTTAGATGACTAGGAATGGCATGATTAGTGATCTAGTGGCGAGTCATAAGCCGTTGTCGTCCGCGCGAAGAGAATTGATCTTGTGATGCCACTGAGTCAAACGAAAACGTTGGATTTCTTTTTCGATTATATTTGTGATTTTCAATATGATTTACCGCCTTCTGATTAGTTTTTTATCTTCGAATTAAGTTTTTACATTTAATAAATGAAAGGGGAGCGATGAAAGCGGTTCCAGAGTTCGAGGTTTAGCGGAGCAGTTTTGGGCAGAAGCTAGCACGGCATTGATTATTTGGATTTTATCAATTGCTCTTATCATTCCGTAAAACAGGTGGAATAATATTTGAATGTGAGTAAAATGACATGATTATATATGTAATATATGAACGTATGGAATTTCTACGTAGAGAGGACACGAATAGCATGCCACATTTATTCCATTTTATATATATATATATATATATATATATATATATATATATATATATATACTTAGGGAAATGAAAAGTTAGTGATGAGGGTGGCAACAAGGTGTTGAAGGAAGCTCAGCGGACACTTACGAAGTCGGGGACCAAGTTGGCAGGCTGCTGGGGGTGTCGAAGAGACACGTTGAACACACGCACACACAAAAACACAAAAAAACTCGCAAGCTTATCGGGCCAATGCCCTTTTTCAGCGATAGAGTAACTGAGAGTGACACTCTGGGCGGGTAATGACAGGATGATGTGGGGAGGTTGATGATTGGAGGAGGCGGGGAGTAAAAACAGTGGATAGCAAATAAGGATGGAGTGTGGTGAAGTAAAGTGCGAATAGCTGCAATGTAACAGGGGAGACATTGTAAGGGGGCTAATAGGGTTATCGGTGGTTGAGGCCAGGCGGGGAAAAAGAGTCAAGAAGATGTATATTTTCTAGCTCCTAGTGTCGGAGAAGGGGGCCAGGAGTGTCATTGGGTAAGGCGCCAATAACCCTTACATTTTAGCAACTATTGAAGAGGACATTGTGGGCATTGGCGTGTAATGCAACTGGGAGGGGGCGTCAGCGAGAGACGCTATTCCGGTGACCGTTCATGCGGATATATAACGGATTGCTGGTGAGGCCTACGTAAAGCGCGGGACAAAGAGTGCAGGTAAGGAGCTAAATGACGTTACGGGTGGTGCAGTTGCTTCTAGAGGTGATGGGGTAGGTGATGTTGATGGAGGGACTCGAGAAAGAAGATGAGGGTAGGTGGATAGGGCAAGTGAGGCAGCGAGGTTTGCCGCAGGGGTGAGACCTAATGGCAAGAAGCGTGGTAGAAGTGGGAAGTTCTTTCATCCATAAGATATTTCCCAAATTGAGGGGCCGGCGGAAGAAGAGGAGCGGGGGATTGGCAAAAAGGTTGGTAAAGAGGGACTTGTGGGAGGAAGAGGTAAGAATTGAATGGGCAGCATGGAGGATTGTTTTGAGGGTTTCGTGGATACCAGGAAGGAAAAGTGTAGTAAGAGTGAGTGGAGGGGTTGATGCAGGGATAGTGGGTGTGTGTGGATGGGATCCATAGTGGGTAGGTGTCATCGCCCTATGGATCTGTTCGCGGACCAAGACTGGAGGGTAACCACGTTTGAGAAGAGCGTCCTATATATATATATATATATATATATATATATATATATATATATATATATATATATATATATATTCATTTATATTTTCATAATTTTACATAGAGCGAGTGTATATATATATATATATATATATATATATATATATATTCATTTATATTTTCATAATTTTACATAGAGCGAGTTTGCCAATTTACAATTAACTAGTATCAAAATACTCGGAGAAACATGAATAATAACTAATAATAATAACAAAAAATTAATATATAATGTGTAGGATGGATGATGTAGTGATGGTGATAAAGTGTGATTATTTTTGGAAAAGATGAGCCAATCTCACTTTGATAGAGGATTTCATTTTCATGGAGAGAGGCATTATACGGGGTGGTAAGGCATTCAGATGAGAGGGAAGAGGATAGCAAAGAGAACGTTTGACAAGAGAAATTCTGGGAGTAGGAACATGAAGTAAGGAGGAAGAATGAGTTATTTTGTGTGGGACTCTAAGGTTGATGCTGGAATGTAATTCAGGGCAGTCAGTGATGGAGTTCAGAATGTTGTAAATAAAAGCAGAGAGATGATCGAGAGCAGAGCAAAGATAATTTACACGATATTTCACTATACTTAGGAAGAAATTAAGTACTCAGCCAAGAGAGGAAACAATAGAAATAACGGACATAGACCATAGGGATAAGAAAAAGAGGACAAAGGTTGAGAAATACGTTCGGAGGGCCATAAAATCCATAATGTCAGTGAAACGACATATCAAGAGGGGAATTTTCATTGATGAGATGTTGCCAGAGTAGGTTAGTATACTGCCGGTTATTACGCCATAATCCTTCCGCAGTAATACTATCGTCAATGAATTCGAATTGACGAAATAATTAAAATAATTGGGTTTCTGCGAAGGGAGATGGTCATGACACTGCATTTCTTAAGATTTAATCTAAGGTTCCAGACATTGCACCAGTTAGAGACTTGGTTGATAGTTTCTTGGAAACCTGTACAGTCGGCGATGGTTGTTACCAGCTTAGAAATTTTGCAGTCATCAGCATAAAGTAATTGGTAGGAAAGGAAAAAGGCGGCCACATCATCGAAAAAGAAATTAATCAGGTAGGGTCTGAGGTCACTTTCCTTTGAGACACCTGAATTGACGGGTGACCAATCCGATGATATACCAGAAAATACAAAGAGCTGACTACGATTATTTAAAAAGCGGCTCAGCAGATTAAGAAAATTTCCATGAATATTGAGACTGTGAGCTTGTGAACATGTAGGCTGTGATTTAACAAATCGAAAGCTTTGGATAGATCTAGAAAAAATGTGTTTAACTGGGTCTTATTTGGTATAGGATCAACAGCATACTGCTGAAAAACTGCTAAATTAATTATGCAGGAGCTACCCGGAAGAAAGGTATGTTGTTTGGTGGAGAGATGTGGCGATGTAATGTAGTGGAGACGTGTGAGAATGATCCGTTCAAAAATGGAAGAAAGAGTAGGAAGTACGGAGATAAGACGGCAATTTGAAACATCAGTCTTTAAAACAGACTTATGTATAGTGAGATTGGTAGTTTTTCCACTGGGAAGGGAAAGTACCAGAAGAGAAACAACAGTTAAATACGTTTAAGACTTAAAGGAATGGATAGAGAAGAGGCACAATTTAGAAGGAATGTAGGACTAATACCATCGGGACCTGATTGGAGATGAGGGGAGATTTTACAAAGGAATTCAAAGATTTCCGTTGGAGTTATTTGGAGTCACGAGTTACACAATGAGGAAAGGGAGTGGTCATATATGAGATTATTGTCCTAAAATATGATTTTATAGAAATTGATCAATTCAAAAACGTCTTAGCAACCATTCTGAGTGTGGTATCCTTCCGTTCTTCCTGCATTTAATGCTCACATGTTGAATATATATGGACATTGTGTATGATATCAGGATTTTTCTTCCTAAAAGAACATTTCAAACAATAATTTTCAGTTCATTCTATCTTCCTATTTATATTTGACGTGAGAGAAATACTTATGTTTAGTACGAGGAGATTGAGTGTTTTATCAAATTCAAACAGCCGCCAGTTATCTGCAGCTGCGGCCACAGATGGCGCAAAGGTGATGGTGATTCACCGTTGGGCAAGAACTCATAACGTGTGCGAGAAAGCCACCAGACGAACGACAGCCAGACAGTGGTCAGGATTGCCCAATAACGTGTATGTAGTCCGTTAAAATTGACGAAATAACTTGTAGGTGTTTATTATAAGACCTACTCATCAACCAGATTTGGTGCCCCGACGTGATTTTCATCATAGAAAACAACATCGCTGACCGGGCATCCCGGCGTCAAATGGACACCTCAGTGATTTAAAGGGTGAGTGAAGTCCAAAACTAATCTGGTTTCCTTCAAATCCCATGCATTTATTTCACTTCTTTCCTTGCCTTTGCAAAACCTCAGACAAGAATTCATACGTCAATACTGTATATTTCAACTGTAGGATAGATTATTCAGAATTTAAAAGATAAATCCATAAGTGAGGTCAAATTATAACGCGTCTCACAGGGTTCAAATGTTTCCTTGATGACGGAGAAGCTGATGTTTCGCAAGCGCAGTTAAACCCAAGACTAGCACGTCTGGAAGAAGCATGGTGGGAATTCGATGAAATTCAATCGCAAATAGAGCTTCTTCAAAGTGAATCAAAGTTTGAAGGCCAATCAACGACGGACGGATAACGGTAAAGATCGCCCAATAACTTATGTATAGGTAGTCCATTAAAATTTACGAAATAACTTGTAAGCGTTTTTTATAAGACCTACGCATCAACAGTGGGAGTAAATGTCAAAAATGGGAGAACTCGCTCAGAAAGATACTATCACTAACCTATACGCGGACAAACTACTAATGATGAATATCCGAAAATCAAATAAACACGTATAAATATTTAATAAGAAAAAAAAGAAACATTTCTCGTTTTGATACTAACCTGGAAAGACCTAATCTGGTTCTTAAGTATTGAAAACAGTTTCTTCCGATGTAGCCGATCAGTAGAAGAGACCAGAAAGAGGAATTCTTTCTCTCTCCCATTTTTCGCGAACAGATCGCGAATGGATCTACTAAAACTCAAAACGTGAAATACTATCAGAACTCTGCGCTCCTATTATTTACATCTTCCTTCTTCAAAGGAAAGACCTTTTTGCCTCAGACTGCCACAGTAGGAATGGTCACTCCTCGCACCTGCTCTGGAAGTGAGGGAAAGGGCTCGCCTCCTTCCGTCTCACCTCGAGTTAGCAGAAAAGGTTTGGAAATATGGCTGAATTCTTCACGAGAAATACGTCACTCACGGTAGCCATGGTGACGTTGCCATATTGGTGTCTGAAGAATGCGAAGTCACCGAGCCTTCCGCATCAATGAATGGACCTTCCTTCCCTCCTCCACCTTCCTCTCTCTCTATCCCCCTCCTCTTCTCTCCCATCCCCCTCCTCCTATCTCCCCTTCCTTTCCTACGTCCATCTTTCATGCGCACTCCGATGCCATCCATGTAGATGCCGTAGCTAAGAGTTAAATGGAGTTTGACGTGTGCCGTTTGCAATCTATGTCACCTCCGAGGTGGAATGGGTCAATTTTCGACGGGACAGGCTGGTAGCGGGGGAGAGGTAGTAGGGGTCGAAAGGGGGGGAGTACAGGAGGAAGTGGGAAGGGGATGATAAGGGAGTGGGGGGGTTGAAGGAAGAGGGAGGGAGATCGCAAGTGTCGGGAGGAGGAATGTAGAGGGGCAGGATTGTTCCCGAGAGATATTCCACTAAGTGTTCTCCACTCCGTAACGATATACTCTATCGTTAGCAAAAGTTTTCGCATTACTCTTGAGTGCACGTAGGCAAAATTTCACAGCACTGCCGTTTCTAAGAACTTGTAAACGTGATTATATTGTTTGATCCGATTTTTTTATATTTCTTGTTAAAATATGAGCTACGTTAATTTTTTGCACGTTGATAATATATTGTACAGGTTGTTATTAAGCCACCGTTTCAACCGACCTTTGGACGCACATCTGGTTTTAATTTAATTTGATTAGATTCACAAAATATCAGTGAACTAATTCGTCTTGATTTTAACTTTAAACGAGTTTTGACGGTTGAACATATTGAAAATTATAGAAGGTGCAGTATTTCTCACGAGAATACAACAGGCCTGTGGCGTACGAAAAGGTGGGTCCATGGTGTGTGGACCTCTACTGCTTAAGAAGTAAGACAAAATTCGAATAATTAATTAAGATTTAGATTCCAATTTTGCCACTTTAAAATTCACTTCTATAATCTCCATAATGTGCGGTTAGATTGGATGCGTATTCTGATTTGTTCTAAAAAGAACGCATCGTCATCCGTATTTAAGCCGATTATGGACTGTGAGTCGCGTAAAATTATTATTTCCCAGGTTGCGTTCCGAAAAAATTTGCCGAATTGCGAATCAACGGAGACGGAACTAATTTTCTCGTAAGTGATGTATGAATTTTGGATTACTTTCTTGGACCTGAGTCGAAGACAACTATTTACACAATTTGGTCCAGATTATTGTTGTTATACACTTAATTAAGTTAAAAAGAGATATTTCATTGATATTTATTATGTAATTCTATAGTGCGACAACGAAATATTAGTTTTACATGAAATGAAAAAATTGTGAGAAAAATCAAGAAAATATAATAACAGGTGCATATATTGATTCCGAAACTAATAAACTTCAGTGGCTCCAGTTGAAGTATGATGGCGATTCATTTACTGGTGGAATGATGTAAGAGGTTTCAGCAGCATCCAATTGAAGGCTTCCTTTGAAGGATATTTGGAAATCCTCTAGTAATTTCAATAGTTGCTGTTCGAAAATAACGAGCCTACATTGTATGAAAAGTTTTTAAAATTTACACCAGCTCCAGATGCTACCGCAGAAGGGCTACCATATAATATGTTAAGAACTTTACCATCACTTGGAATTTATCTTAGGAAACTTCTTGATGGCACGCCAGTTATGAGCGATATTGTCAACGGAGTTAAATTAAAAATTAACGAAATATTTCCTAATGGACTTTACGTCTACTCCTCAAGAAACATCTCAACTTGGCAACTAGTAGGGTTTGTGATATTTGTATTTTCCCGATTAAGCAGTTTTGGCTCTTTTGGGAGAGCAATGTTTTTTTATTACGTTCCGTAAGATTGATTGCGTCGATCAAAGAGGTTTGCCCAGAAACAAAACAAGAGAGGAAAGATGCATGCGTCATGCGTGCAGGAATGTGAGACAGATGCGTTATTTACGATTTATGCAATCATGTCAAAAATAAGTGATATTTTACGGATATAAATAAAAGTACACTTTTCGTCACTAATAAAGTGGCACTCTTATCTGTGGTCAGCCGATTCGCCACTTTCCTACTCACGATGGGTATCTTAGCGGTAGTGCAATGAATAGCCAGTAAGGGAGGAGGAAAACCCGGTGCCGGCATTTGCCTGCTCTTACGAAGAATACCAGGGGGGCCATCTACTTAACGTTCATTCCGAAGGAGTGTTGATTTGAGCGCGCTCCTCATTTTCTCGTGCTCTCTTCCCTCGTCCTCGTCACCTTAGTTCCAACACGCTCAAATAGGGGGCCGGAGCGTCCTCGGAAAAAATTCTCATTAGGATTCGAACCGGGTGTCGCTTTTTTTTAGCAGATCGTACGGTGAGGCTAGCACTCTAACCACTACACCACCGGCTCCCCAGTGGCACTCCTGACTGCTACGTGAACTATATATATGATTTTCTTTACCATTATGACATGAATACCAAATTTCATGAACATCCGCCCAGTACTTTCGCAGATGAAACATGCGGACGGACGGACAGAAGGACGAAAAAGACATAACAATAAGTGTTCGTTTATACTTTTTGTAAATATCACCTACAAATAATAATTCTTACATTTGTCTGGCTCTTAAAACTTCTTAAATTTTAAACAAATAGATAAAGTTTAGGTACTAGGGAACGAGCTAGCGAGTTCACAATATTTCACTTATTTAGAACGTGGTGTAAAAGGACACATGAACATTTGAAAATTTTCATCAAGTTGCTAAAGCGACCGTTAAAATAAAAGATGGGATTTGACAGACGATAGGCTGTAAGTGGGAGTCAACAAAGGCAGAGATACGTTCTGTGGGGGTCTGCTGATGAAGGGATCACCTCCGAAAGCTTCTGTGTTTTGTGTGTTTTTTACGTGTGTCCCTTAGTCACCCTCAGCAGCTCGCAAACTTGAAGTCGAGTTATTGGTGAGTACTCACTGGGATTCCTTATAGCAACAACTTGTTGCTATCCATTTACCGTAAATTTATATATATAATGTATATGCTCACACACACAGACATACGAGTATTTATTATATTCCCAAACTATTCAAGTGAATTAGTTGGTGACGGTGCACTATAAGAACAATAGATCGCTTTTTGCTCTTAGATGGTATATGTTCAGAGGACATATTGGCTGAATAGATTTAAGAGGAGAAGCTGAGGCATTGAGGTGGGAAGAGAAGAGACTGAATAGTATAAGGGTTTAAAATTCATAGGTGCATACATATACTGATTCAAAGATTTTACAGCACAAATTATGCAAATGAAAGTGTTTGAGAAGTTTATATGAAATTTAAAAAAAAACGGGGGAAGATTCTCTCTCGACTGGGAATCAAATGCGGGTCTTTCACTTGCCGGGCGGATATTCTTACCACAAAACTATCGCGGCAGTCAGCCTTTCCCTCTTCAGAATCGAGTATTTATCGTGCGGTCAGGCGTGCTAACTGGTATCAACTTCCCCAAACGAATGTCTTCAATAGTAGGATATGTTCAAGTGTCTATACCAGTGCTTCCCAAACTATGGTCCGCGAAGGTTTCGTTGGTGGTCCGCGAAGGGTTCCAAAATGTAATATTTTAGAATGAACCGCTTATTTAGTTGAATTTTTTAGGGAAAAGTTAATCAATTCTTACACTTTCACAGGTATTCAGTACTTTATTAACCGTGTAATACATTTGAAGATGTTCAAATAAACTACGTATCCAATTAACTCATTTTCTTAAACTTAGTTACAGTAAGTACGTTTGTGGAAGAAGTGAGGTGTTCCGTAGGGCCTGGAGGGTTGCCGTAGTGGTCTGCAGAGCTCAAATTTTGAGAAGCTCTCGTCTAGACAGTTAACTACAGTTGCTATTAATTCTTACCACTAAGTTTAATATATGGTCAGTATTAGACAAAGCACCTTAAACCACAAAGGTATATTTAAATCGAAATACATTTTGCTAAAAACTGCGATTGTGTAAAGTCATAATTAATTTTACCATACGCAAAAAGGATTACTACGGTAAGTTACCATTATGAATAGAAGCATTAAATTTCCAGTTAGAGAGAGAAAAATTCGGAGCAAATGTTAGGGGTGGTGAACGGTTTGGATGGCCCCGTGAAACGAGAGGTATAAGAGCAGGCTATTTGTTGCTCACGGAGAGGATTGCGGGAAATGAAGGGAAGGAATGAAGCGGGGAGCGGGAGGGAGCGTGAAACGGATGGGAGTGGGAGAACAGGAGTGAGCAGGATGGCGCGATGGGCGGGAGGGAGCGATGGGGTGGGGAGGCAGAGGTATACACAACCTGAATAGTAGGGCGTGCGGGAGGTATAATGGGTGAGGTATGCGGAAGCGAGGGAGAGGCCGAGGCGAGGTTGGAAAAACAAAAAAAATAGTTGAAATGGCTGTCGGGGAATGAGCGACGTTCCGGCCCTAAAGCTTGTTTCATCCATTAGATGGACACGTGTCAAGTGACCGCCTATGATGAAGCCAACGTCAACAACTTGGAGACACCATTACCGGGACGGACGGGGAACAGCACTCGCACGTAAAAATGACCAGAAACAAATGAGCTTTGAAAGGGGAGGGAGAGGTGAAGGGAGAGGGGAAGAGGGAGAGAAAGGGAGAGGGAAACAGATAGATAAGTCGAAATTTGAAACATGAAGTCCATTCTTACATTTGACCCTTCGTCAATATCAGGAATATTAAAAATAGAAGTATTACAATGAGCAATATCTAAAAATATCCAAAATATAAAAAGATATCTGAAGACAGATTTAGGTTTACGGAGAAAACCTAGGTAAAAATACGCTTATACTTCCTAGTGAAACTCACGCAGGAAAACACTCACTGAGAAGGGTGGGGGTAAAAAACTGCAAATATCCTACATATGTATTGTATATATCACAATGAAGAGGAGGAGAGAATATGCAGAGAGGAGAATGTGGAGAGAGGGGTTGGAGAGGGGAAGAGGGACAGAGAGAGAAGAGGGAGAGAGAGAGATGGAGAGGAGAAGAGGGGGAAAGTTGGAGAGGGGAAAATGGGTTGAGAGGGAGAGACGGAGTGGGAGAGAGATAGTGGGGGAAGAGAGATGAAGAGAGGAAGAGGGAGAGAGAGAAAGGAGAGAATGAGGGGGAGATGGGAGGGAGAGGGGAAGAGAGGGAATGGGGTGGAGAGACGGAGAGTGGAGAGAGAGAACGTCCTCTCGAGGAGAGGAATTGCGTTCGTTATTTTATAAAAGCGCCATTAAGGTGATTTTATTTTTCAAGTCTCTCTACTTTTTTATTTTGTAATTCGCTTATTTAAAAACGTTTCCGGGACCACGCTTTTTTATTCCTCACAGAGACCACGGTGAATGAGTAATAGGGCGAAATTCTGATATAATTTATTTTTTTCGCGCGAGCAAAATATTTCCGTTTACGTTTTACTCGGCGTTTTAATTCCGCCGTGGACTAATGGATTGAAGAGGGAAGTGTCGCATTAAAATTCCATTCCCGCCCGTGTTTGCTGGGAAATAAAAAATGTATTTTATGATAGTAAAATATACCGGAAATATATAGTATTGCATTTTTGTTCGAAGCTAACAATAAAATTTGATTTTTCTACCTGGTGAAAGAAAAGAATAAATTGATAATATGTATAGTATATTCTTTAATTTTATTAAGTTTACAAGTACATGCAACTATACACACACACGCACACACACACATATATATATATATATATATATATATATATATATATATATATATATATATATATATATATATACACATACATACATATACACACGAGGGGGGCTTCAAATGAAAACAGCAAAAGGGAGAAGAAAAAATTTTTATTGAAACCTTTGACAAAATACTCATTTACTTTTCAACATAGTCCCCACCTCTTGCAATGTACGTTTACCATCGCGAAACCAACACATGGTTTCTGTCGGAGAAGAACTTTTTTGGTTGCTTGCTCAGCCAATCATGCACCGCATTTTTAAGACGCAGTCGGAACGAAAGTATTTCCCTCGTAATGCCTCTTTGAGTGTGCCAAAAAGATGAAAATCACTCCGAGTCAAGTCTAGGAAAGAAGGGGAATGGGGTATCACTTCAAAATACTGGTCTTGTATGGTTTCAATAGTCGAACGGGCACAATAAGGACGTGCATTGTCTTGTTGCAAACAAACTCCTTTTCGGATGAGTGCCCGATGTTTGGACAGGATTGCAGGCTTTAGTCTGTTCTTAAGAAGATTGCGGTAGGAATCACTATTGACAATTGTTCTTTTCCATAAAGCTCTCCAAAATTGCTCCATTTTTGTCCCAAAATGCAGTCAACATCACATTTGCTGCGGATGTTGTCGCTTTGAATTTTTCGGCTTCGCCGAGCTTGGATGCCGCCATTCTTTACTTGCTCGCTTACTCTCAGACTGATAGTGAATGACCCATGTCTCATCCCCGGTCACTATTCGGTTCAATAAATCTTCCCCTTCAGCTTCATACCGAGAGAGAAGCACAGAGCAGGCGTCAACACGTTGTTGCTTCAGGTCTTCAGTGAGTTACCGGGGCACTCGCCTCGAACAAACTTTATTGAATCCAAGCACTTTGTGGATATTATGGTGTACAGATCGAACGCTGATGCTCAATTTATTGCTGATTTATTATACTTTAATTTTACGGTTTTCGCGAATGAACCTATCAACGGCAGAAATGTTTCCCAGTGTGACTACACGATCAGCCTGTTCTGGCCGAGCAGCGTCTTCCACGTCTTGTACATAATTTATAAACTTTTCAACACATTTATGCACTTTTCTGTGATAAACCGTTATCTCCATACACATTATCCTACTGTATATTTAAAATGGTTTCACTCCTCCTGCGTTCAAAAATCGTATCACTGATCTCAACTCCAACTTTGTGCAATGTTCAATACGAGATGCCATACTTATATGACAAGGGGTACCAAGTACCACAAAATATCCCACAAAAATATTACTAACAATAACAACAAAAATATTTAACAACAATAGCAACAAAAATAGCAATTGCAATAATAATGGGATTTCATACTTTTTCCACTTTCTTTTCACTTTTGCTGTTTTAGTATAATTATATATATATATATATATATATATATATATATATATATATATATATATATATTCAGCATTTACAGGATTATAAATATCCGCTTTAATTTTTAATATATGCGTTAAAATTGATTAAAAGGAAGTAATTTCCTGGCCTCTATGATGAAAATATGTAATCTTATGATGAATAACAGTGAGACTTTCGCAATGAAAATAAGTTATAGAACATCACGGTGGCTCTGAGATTGCCAAAAAATATATATATATATATTAACTGTAATGTCTATTTACGTGCAAATAAGCAAACCGCTTTCCTGATTTTAAGTATTTTCCTAAATTTTTACTTCGAACGATGTATGGTCTCTCTCTTTTCCGTTTGTAGTAATAGGCACCAGAGCATCAGTTACTTTTGATTTTCTGGATTAGGATTTATGTATTTTGGGGCATGAACTCCTGAAAAGGTTGTTTTCATCTTATTGTTTTATGATTATGATCGATATTTATCCTTTCATGTAAATGGACAAGAGAGGCAACTTTTAAAATACGACACAAAAGTAATTTAGCTATATTTATGAACAAACATTAAAGTTCATATGCAACTTAGTTCATTAACAAATTTGACGTGTGAGTAATGCGAATTTACCTTTAAGAATGATTTTAACAAGGAAATCTTGAGAATGTCACCATTTCCTTTACTTTTAAGAATGTAACAAACCAAATGCTTCAGGTATATTATTAGAGAGAGGAAATGTCACCGGAATCTCTTAATGCAAGATTATTACAATAAAAATAACCTTTGAGTAATTTTTATTCTTCGTTCCTTATATATTCAATTAATGATTCGCCGAATATTCACATGTTTATACAGTCGTACTTATATAAGTCAAACGTCTATACTCGAATATTCCATAACTTTTCATTTAACAGGTCAAAATCTTAAGAATATACCCTGTGCTTTAAAAGATAAATCTTCACGAATGAGCCCAAATCGAGTGTACTGAACAATTTTATTGCCTTTTTATCACTTCATTAAGAAGAATAAGCGCGTCCTCTGTCGCTTCATTAAACAAACGACGAGTGGCATGCGAATTTGGTCAGTGAAATGTTTCCGAAAGCGTTTTTATCAGTAGAGAGAAGAAAAAGCTACCGGAACAGATGATTAGAGATAAAATAATAGAGGGAGGCAGAGAGACCGAGAGTAGAGGGAGACGGAGTGAGGAAGGGAGAGGTGAAGAGGGTGAGCGATTGGTCGCACTCCTCTCAGCTGAAATAGGATGGATTTTGGCGACTATAGAAGCAGCGAAAAGGTTTTCCAGGGGGGAATGGAGGAAGGGGAAAGGAAGCGAAGAAGGTTTGTTTCCGCACAGATAACGGGAACACACGAGGAAACACACATTTCCCTCCGACTCCGCCCCACAGCCCCTCTATCACCACATTCCATATCGCGGCAGTTTGGAGCCGTTATTGCCTCCCTTCGATTTCATTTGTTTTTCCCATCACCCTCTCTCTCTGCGCTTCCTCTTCTACCTCTCCGCCTCGTCCAATCTGTTTTCTACCTTCTCTGCTCTTCTTTCTTCCTCCCTTCCCACCCTTTTCACCCTCATATCCCTTGTTCAAATTTTAATCTTTTCCTTGTCCTATTCATTTCGCCTTTACTTTTACTCTTTCTTTCACTATTCCTCCCTCTTCTCCCATATCACGCTAACTCTTTCTAACTTTGTCACTACCCTTCCCTCCTACTCTTTCCTTGACTCTTTTATCTTCATTCTTCGCTATACCTCTCTCCGTCTCACTACGCGGTGGAACTGCCTATAGAACGTGGATTGAGCGAGGCGACTGGGGTCGGAGTGGCTGCTTGCCGGCAAGAGAGAGAGAGAGAGAGAGGGAAGGGAGCGGCAAGGGGAGTAGGAATGCGAGGGCGTGAGAAGGGATGAGGGAAAAAGAGAGAGGGAGAAAAAGGAAAGCAGAGAGAGAGGAGGAGGAAAAGAGGGGGAATATTGGGAGGAGAGGGAAATAGTGGAAACGTTAAAGGATTGGGGTGCGAGACTTTTGATCGATGTCCGCCGCAGTCCTCGAGTTTCCGATCCCATTATTAATGATCGATTGCTATGTTAATTTGTTGCCCCTCTCGTTATCGTTCAGGGGTTTTTGTTTCTTTAAGAAAGCATCTTATTTTTAATTAACGTAAATTCTAATGTAATTTCTCGCGCATTGAAGTATTCACCTCTTCTCGAATCGAAATTTAGGTTTAATTGTTTTGAATTCCGAGCATGACACAAGCTAAAGATATTCCTCTCGTAATGCGTTTACCCTCTGGGTCCAACCTTGGAGATTACCTTTTCGAAATGATATTTTGAAGAAAGTGGGGCATTATTTTCTCTCCCATATATTTTCCTTCCCCGTATTCTTCCGTTCTCCGATGATCAAAATTTGTATTTGTTCTTTCCATATCAGAAGTAAGTTTTATTCGTTTTATTTAGCTGTGATGATATAGGAGATTTCTAAAACCAAGATGTTTGGATTAATATCCGATCTTTATTTAACGGAAAATGTAAGTACCTCGTAATATATAATTTTCAAATGGTTTTCATTGATCTTATTGCTGGTCGGATGAGCCATGTTGCTTCCTTAAGAAATATGTTACATATGAAGGTTACTATGGCAATTTTCTATCAACTCTAAAATCCATTTCGAACATTTAATCTGCCTAACAAAAACCGAATTTCTCAAAATTAGCGCCAGACTATCGTTAACATTCGGTCCGACCCATCATTTCCTGCAGAATTTGAGTAGTTGTTCGTCAACTGTGTGTTTTAAATATCGTTTTGAGGAGTTATCACAACAAGCAAAACAGGTTGGTCAGGGTATTGTCTTTTTTTAATTTGACACAACTTCTAAGCAATATAACTACTACTGTGATAGCACATGATCCATCATTTGAAACGGTCCATTTCGCGCAATCATTCAGCCCTCTGGCGATGATTTTATTTTCCTTAAACGATGATTCATCTTTATTTATTTTAAATACAAATTTACTTTAAACTATTGCCTATTCTGTGTGCAGCTGAAATGAAAAATGAAAAATGCGTTGCCGATCATGGCTCGCTTTCGAAATATAACAATAGAGATTCAAAGATTCACGTTTACCATTTACGGTTTCCTTTGTATCCAAAGAATATTTAATATTAAGTTAATATTTCAAATGAGGCAATTTCATAAAATTTTAATATCTCCCCAAACCTGCTATGACGGTAATAGGAATCATGAAAACATGCCGACCGAAAAAATAACCAAAAATTAAAATTTATAAATATATATATTTTAAAATTTTTAGGTATCGAGCGATCGATTTCGACTCGTCGGCTTTGTGTGATATCAGTATTCGCATATATATTGATAATCAGCAGTATTAAACGTTTAGTATTATCTTAAAGATGGACAGGGATTATGTGGAAGCCAAATCAGAGACTTTGCCATTCATTGACTCCATTATGGTTGCGAATTATTTAAGATTTTACTATTCGTGTTTGTAAACATAAGGATTAAACAGTTATCCGTTTTTTACTTTCTCCATACGTAGTATAGGGTAAAGTATTGCTTTCAGGAGAAAAATCATTTTGAGATTTCAACGGAAATACCCGTTTTGAGGTCCCCTGAACACATTTTTACCATTTTCTCGATTATGTGTGTGTGTGTTTGTGACAGTTTTTTTTGAGGTTGCTCTAACTCAAAAACTATTAATCAGGTCAACACGAAATTTTACCGAGAAAAAAAAGAACTTAGTCCCTTCCACAAATCTATATTTAAATTTAAAATTTGTGGAAGTGACTAAGTTCTTTCTTTTTCTCGATGAGTAAATTCCACAGGATTGAGCCTGACCTCATTATTGATACGAAATTTTACATTTGACATTTTTGTTAAAAGAAAAAGAAATGTTTAATTTTGGTATAAATCGGTTAATCGGAAGTGGGTGTTTACAATTGTCACTTATCAGGTTTTTTTAATATTTGCTTTAATATTTGATTAATGTAAAAATCTGATGTGGCCACCACATGACTTTCTCCATATCTGTAATATTTCTAATATATTAAAATATTTATTATAATAAATATTTTAAGAAACTGCGAGAAAAGTTTACTTTACAGAGAACAGAAATAAACTCAAACCATAGCCTTATAATATTGGATATAGCCACAAAGCTCCAACAATTAAGAAAAGAAAAAGGATCGTTATTAAGAGGTAATTAATCGTCAATTGTTAATAATAGTCTTCGGTAGGTGGCGTGGTGGTGTAGAACTTTTATTCAAATATATTTTTACATTTATTAAAGCAAATATTTCAACCTAACTGATCAGTTCTTGTGATAGTTTTAAAAATGTTAAAAATAAAATTTCGCGTTGATCTGATTAATAGTTTTGGAGTTAGAGCACCCACAAAACAGCTAACACATACCCACACGCACACGGACACACACACACACACAGAGACATAATCGAGATAAATTGTCAAAACGTGTTCAGGGGACATCAAAACGTGTATTTCCGTTGAAATCTCGAAGTCGATTTTTTTCATGGAAACAATACTTTCCCCTATACTACGTATGTAGATAGGGTTACCAGATGTTCCAGGTTCAAAATCGGTACAAAACATTTCTGAAGGTGAGAATTTGGGACAAATCCAGGACATAACATAAGATGACCGGGACAAAATCCTGGACGGCTAGTCTTTCATTTTTTATTGTTTTAATTTACGTTATGTCTGTTCTTTTCTACTTTATACATTTTTAAACAGCCAAAAAAGAATATTTTGGGGATGAGGAGACAGGGAGAGGGTTGTCAAAAAATATCTGACAGAGAAAACACGAATACTTTTAATATTTCAATATTAAATATATCAATAGGGTAACAAATCAAAACAATACACAAAAATATTACTGTTAATTAAATAAGTTATATTTGTCGCTAGATATAACTTCATCCAAATACTTTTTATCATTTTTTATTTTAGTATAAAATTCTTCACAAGTCTAATCAATATTGATTTTACAGAGTAATATCGCTCGTACTCTACTTTCATCCACGCAACCTCGGTCAAGGGACCAGATGTTATTCATAATAAAAACATTTGCTCTACTGGAGCTCATGTTCCGGGTAAACAGAAAACGTATTCAATGACTTTCGTTCGATTGAAAATTGAAGTATCATGTTCGAGAAAATATCTAAAATGTTCGATCCATCTATCTTCAAATTTCATCCCTTTTTCATCCCAACTTCTCTTTCTGTCATAATGAAACATAACTTGCATTGCTAAACTAACTTCATCGAAAAGATTGTCGAGCTCGATTAAATGTTTTCCATGTGTTTGATTAATATTTTGCGCTGTTTTTTCAACCTCGTGACAATTAAATGTACTATTTATCCAATTAAACGATTTTGCTTCTTCGAAACTTTTCCCACAACGATATGTATGATAGCTAATCATCTAACATAAAAAGGGTCAAATTCTTTGATCAAAGTTTTAAAAATTACATTTCCAGATTCGTCGAATTTCCTTAGTAAAATTTAGCCCACTGTGGGATGAAATAGTGATCCTTTCGTTCTTGCAAATTAATTTTTAAATGACGTAGTTCATAAGCTACGTGTATTGCACTAGCGTTAGTTTTTTTTTGTTTACTATTGTTTTATTAATTAAACTGAGTTTTCCGAGAACAAATCGCAAATATACTTTTTCACATGAGTTTCCAAAAACGTTTTCATTATTAGTGAGCATTGTTCTTTGAATCGAAATAGCCTTTTAGACTTTCAAACCTATCAGGAAGCATTTCCTAAGCCGGTAATTTGGAAAGGAATCTGGTGTTGTTTTAAGACCTTTATGTACGCAAGTTTTGCGAATTCGCAAAATTCCCTAGTTGAGATACCTGAACAGTGTATACGTATGTGTAAATATATATAAATCTTTACTGCAAGGGATTTTACATCAATCGGTACAATATCAACCGCATTTTTTATGCAACTGAGTGGTGTGTGCGCTGCAGAGCCAATTACAATGATATTTCCACAAATTTCACTTTTCAATAGATAAAATACGTTGTTTTCACCCTTTCTTTTCACACCTGCAAAATTCGTGTTGCAATTATCACAAAAAAATCCTACAATATTATTCATAAGATGAGGTACTTTTATTGAAGAAACAAGGTAATAAATGTTTCTTATGTTTCTCCAAAGACTCCATTAAAGTCAAGCATTTTTACTTTTAACCAGTCTGGGAAAGAAAATAGCGCAATGTTACTGAAAGGATTTTTATGTTCTTTCTGTTGGAAGCGTCAATTTCAACATTTACAAAGTTGGATTTATGTAACTCTTCGTGTAACTCTTTAATACACGTTGGTGTGATTACATTGAAAACTACTGATTAACATTTTGTTCGAGCAAACTTAGATTCGAGAAAAATTTGAAATTAATTTGCTAGCACTTTCGATGTTTTGAAAAATAATCCATGACTAGCGGTGTGATATGCAAAAGTCTCTTTTGCAGCAGCAATACCGCCTTCAGCATTTGAATCCTTTTTCTCAAAAAATGATACAGTTGATGTTGAGGATGCCCCTGCTAAAGATGATTTGTGTTTTTTAGTTTGTATGTATACATATACGACAAGACCTGACGCTGATTCATACTTATTATCCGGGACAAAATAGTAAAACGTCCGGGACGCCTGGCTCGCCGGGACAAGACCTAAAAACCGGAACAATCCCGGTCAAACTGGGACATATGGTAAGCCAATATATGGAGAAAGTAAAAAATATTATGGTAAAAGTTGTAGAAAATTTAATTTCCTACCACCTTTGTTTGAAACATTTTCCCTTTGTTTAAGAGATATCATAAAAACTATTTTTTTGGTGCCACAATCTCACCACCTACCGGCGATTATTGTAAACGTTTTACGCTTAGTTACGTCATAATAACGCTCCTTTTTATTTTCATAATTGTTGCAGCTTTCTGGCTATATCCAGTATCAGAAGTCTACGATTATCATTTAACCTATTTGCAAATTATTGAAATATTACAGGTATGGAGAAAGTCATGTGGTGGCCACATGAGATTTTTTTCTTCAACTCTTCCATTGTTTCTCTGGAGAAAACTTTTAAAATTACTGGAAATGTTTAATTAGCACTTCACTAATCTTAAGGACTATTACAGTTGTTCAATACAAGTTGTAGAGGTGAACAATTTACATTTTAAGGGAAGATGATTAAGTTGGTTCTTTACTTCTTTCTACGCGATTGGCAGCTCGGACCGGCCCACCGGGTCAAAACCATGACGTCAGGAATTATCGAGGATCGATTCTTTGCTTTTTTGCCGTTCTATTTAAAATGTCAATTTTAACATTATTTTCGAAAACTAATAATCGTATTTGAATTCTGATTTTAGATTTGCAATCAGGTCAAAAAAATCTCCCTATGATGACATTAAAAAATTGAAATTATTTCATTGTAACTTCACAATATTTTGCAGGTCATAATTCCTTGTATTTTATCCATAACGCAGAAACGATATTTAAATCAAACTATCGAACATTGTCATGATTGTCGTCGCTTTTGTTATTTAAATACTTCTCCTAATTTAATTTAATACTACGCCAAAACTTTTATATTTCAATTATTCGTTATTCATAAATATTAGATTGCTCTTTGTAGTAAATGAAAGTACATGGAGGAGGTTTGAGTATGCATAATGTGCCTAAGATAACTCAATTGCTAAACATAAAATTTCTAGAGCAACGCCGGAAAGAAATCATCTTTTGGTTTACATACCTTTAAGAGAGCACGATCTGAAAGGGCAACAATATTATTCCAACGGGAATTATATCAGAAGGCTTCAGCATATTGACTTTGAACTTTTATTGCCATACTAGCAATAATAAAAAATCTAAAATGTTAGCATATTTTCATTTTATGGCAAAAAAATCATTTTAAAAAATAAAGCTTACTTTAACTGCAATTTCTCTTGTTCATGATAATCATAATTTGAGAATCTGATGGTGATACTGTTTCCGTTTTGTAAATTCACTAATTGTCAGTGTTTTTCATTGAAAACACGTTCCACTTGTGATGTTTTATGCTAGCAAACATAAAAAGGCGGCATTATATAATATCAAGAAAATTGTAAAACATTAATATATCATGCACGAGAGTTTATGTTGGTAAGACTCAACGTTAAACGTAAATATATATATATATATATATATATATATATATATATATATATATATATATATATGTATATGTATGTATATATATATATCCTCTTGGTTTTCCTGTTATACCATATAGAATTTATAAGAATCGCCAAATAACAATTAATCATTAAAAAAACGGAAAGCTAAATTTGAGGAATCTCTTTACTTAATGCTCTAGTTTTGTGATATTTTGTGTACTCGCTGTTGAAAATGCCCCGGTTTTGCTAGATAATATTAAATGATATTCTCTTATTGAATTTTGTGAATTATAAGTTTAAAATTAAGTACAATATACATAAAACATATTTTCACATATGCTTATGCGTCTGGAAGTATCTCCGAAGAAGTGTTGTTTCTGCAAATACAACAAAACTGCGGAAATTTTTTCCCCGCACTTAAATAGTATTAATTACCTCATATATGTGAAAATATATTGTGATAAATAGGTGTACCACATATAAATATAAAATTATATGTAGATTCGCGAAGTCATATATGCGCTCAAGTATTATTACTGGACGAAGATTATCGCGTGACGTAAGAGGTTGCTTCATTTCACACTGGTGAAACGGCTTGATGTTTCCTAAAATATTATATGAAACGGCATTATTTTTTCGTTCTCATGCAAATGTTAGTCCGTTTACGTTTCGCCGTTTAGAATTCAGATCCGTCTTTTCTACGATCGATGATTTTCCTTCCAAACGTTGCCCTGCTTTTTTCCCTTTACGCTCTTCGACTGATCGCTTCCAAATATGGGGACTCTCCGTTCCACAATGGGCTTTTTGTGTTACTTTCTCTCTTTTTGCACGCATTGCTTTCATTGGAAACCCATAGCGCCAATCTCTCATCGCAAAAAAACTCAACTAACCACGGATGAAGTTGGCTTTTTCCAGAGCGTCATCGTCATTTATTTATTATTAGCTATTTTCCTCATTCATTTGCTTTTGCTTAATATAGGGAGAATCCTGTCATTTTCCGTAAAAACCCATTCATATAATGTTCTTCCTTTTAAAAACTTCTCCCAGCCATGTCGTCTGACATTTTCTTAATTGTCAATTAAAATTCATGTAATACATTTTGACTCCTTCATTAGCCTTTTCCATTCCAACTCCATCATTTCGGAGTATTTACCATTTAGCTTGTATTCGCAAACTAATAACAGAAATATGAATGCGCAGCCATTTTCCTACGACCTCTATGTTGTTTTATTTTACGAATCCTCTCCCCCGGCAACCTCTAACTTTTCTGGCAACCGAAACATATCGCGTTCTGTTCCTCCTTCGACAGGCGATCCTTCTCGCCGGCAAATCCAATACATCACTTTCTCCATCTCATTTAGTTCGTCTCCGCCGTTGCATATTTCAAATGTCGCATGACCGACTGCTTACCTTTTTGGATACATCATCTTCCTTTTCCTCATCTCCACCTATTTTTGTCCTCTTAATGTGTTTCATCTGGAAGCGAGACGTTTCAGCTTAGGTTCCTCCAGATTAATTAATCTATTAGATTTGACCTTCAGATACTTGTTTCAGTTTTCTCTTTTAGAAGCGCTTTACGATTTCATTCTCTCTCCGCGGCGCTCCAGTAAAGTATTTTACTCCGAAAGTGTGCGTCGCGCGGCGACACGTAGCTGTCCAAATTTTATCTTTCTCGCTGCCTTCCACAATCGCCGTGCGTTGGCTGTTACGTTTAGATAACTCGGGTCAAATTTCCTTTTAATTCGCGCTTTTTTATCGGTCTCTCTCTCTCTCTATATATATATATATACCGAGATTTTTTTTATGCTTCCTTCGCCGGAGCGGGACACGCCTTCCATCCGGTGAGGCCTCCCGTCGACTCGAGGGGAGGTTATACCACCTCGCAATCGCCTTCTTTCTCCTCTTTCTTTTTCTGCCCCTCCATAGCCACGCGGACGGAGGAAACATTAAGGGGGGATTGACTCGAGTGTCACTCAGGAGTATCCGCAACGGGGCCAACATTAATTTCCTGAGCACTATCTACAAACACTTCTTTTCCCGATGGCGTCACCACTCAGCGCCTTCTGCTCTATAAAGGTCGCCATTGAGCTTTCTCCTTTCTTGCCCTCTTCCCCTCCAACCGAAACTCCGATTTTCTCACGAAATCTCTTTTCCTCTCTTTCTTGTCCCATTTTCTCGTTACCATCGATTATTCACTCTTCTCCTTGCCTTTATATTTATCCAATCGGAAAACTATTCGCCAGAGTTTTAGTTCTGTCAAGATAAATAAATTATAATTTAATTAAAAAATTCCATACCGAAATGGCGGTGATATTATATTTTCAAACCAGACTTCAGTTCTAAAACTGATTATAACAGCATTCAAAATATAATTAACAGCACACGATTCCTAGAAACCAGGAATGAGGATATATATCTGTTCGATTTATGATAAATTCTTCGTAGTGTTTTTTCTTATATATATATATATATATATATATATATATATATATATATATATATATATATATAAGATAAAACATTACGAAGAATTTATTATAAATCTAACATGAAAACTAAATCAATGTGAAACTTGGCACTGCAAATCTTTAGGCAACATATTGTAGTTTGGCACGTAACTCGCGTTTTCTTTTCTTAGGCAGTTGACTAAATTGTAATCGGTGAGTCTGAAATTCATCGACATCAATTCATCGCCATCAATTCATCGCCATCAATTCATCGCCATCAATTAGTCGCCAGCAATTCAACTCTGCGGAAAATTAACCCCCAGCAATTCATCGCCGAGGAAAATTCATTACCATAGGAAATTTATCACCTTGTATGGATCATGTTGTTAACAAAGGCTGTATTAAAAATGCGTGTGTGGATTCTACGCCGACAGACGAATATAAGGGCAAATAATCCAACCATAGCGGTCTTAATAAATACGTTTCCTTTTTACAAATTGTAAATTTAAAGCATAGTTAATCATTAAGATATAAAATTTAGCCAAAACTATAAACTAATTTAAACAATCGTTGTTCGTGTGCCAAAATACCTAAAACGTGTATTTCCATTGAAATCTCGAAGTTTATTTTTTTCATGAAAGAATACATTCTCTATACTCTGTCTGGAGATAGTAAATAGATAATTTTTTTAAAAATAGTTTTCGCAATTCTCGATTTCTAAGTGTACAAATGTAATTGCTAGAAAATTTATTCGGGAAATGTTAAAAAAAGTATAATTGTTAATATTCAAATACAAGAAGTTTTAGACAGAATTTATGATGCCTGTTCGTTCCTCTAACATTTTTCAAATGGTCATGGAAAGCAAAATAAAGATTTCCTAAGGTTGTTTATTAACAATTGAGTCGACAAAAATAACGTCCTACATTACATTCCCCTTCCTTTCCCCTCTATTTCCTACAACACTTTTATTTTATTCTTTTCCTTCAGAGTCTTAATTGCTGTTAAATTTCTAGTTGAAAGATATCACTATTGGCTCTATTTGATCATACATTCTATCTCCCCCCATGCCTTCCCCCTTTGACCTCTTGCTATCTTTTCTCTCTTCATACTCTTAATTGTTGATAAATTTCTAGTTTATAGA
The DNA here is from genome assembly GCA_028673005.1 of Tanypteryx hageni. Taxonomy (NCBI): domain Eukaryota; kingdom Metazoa; phylum Arthropoda; class Insecta; order Odonata; family Petaluridae; genus Tanypteryx; species Tanypteryx hageni. The sequence continues at coordinate 91,112,037 of CM054114.1, read as the reverse complement.
TATCAATATTGCCTATATTTGATACCTAGTTGATTGATATCAATATTACCTATGTTTCGTTATAATTTCTTATACGTTCCCCCATCCTCCTCACCCTTCACATTTCTCAATTTTTTTATTACATCCTCCTCTCGTTCCCCCATTCCTTATTCTTTGTTAACTTATTCTGCATATTCTCATTTTAAAAATTCTCATTCGGTTGTCATAAACAATTTGCTTATTACTTGTAAATGTGGATTACTTCCATTTCGTCCCCGGTCAAAAAATGAAACATTATCGTATTTATTAAAACCGTTATAGTTGCATTATTTGCCCTCATATTCTTCTGTCGGCGTAGAGTACGAACACGCATTTTTAATACAGATTTTGTTTACAACATGATCTATACAAGGCGATAAATTTCCCATGATGACGAATTTTCTCGGCGTTGATTTACTGGCTATGAATTGATGGTTATGAATTGCTGGCGGTGAACTTTCCTGATACCGTCTGGATCGGTACTTGAATTTCCAATATATTTAATGTTTGAATAAAGGGACTGGTAATAATATATTGAAGCCCACTAAAAATATATTTTGATCGTTCTGATTTTAAAATAATATCATTCCGTATATTTATTATTTCCACTTCTAAGTATTCAATATAATTGATGTTAAAGTTATTTTCAATAATTACAGACCTATCATTGTTTGTAAAATTGAAGGGATTAACCATGAATGTCACAATTAATACCAATTCTGAAAACCGTTGGAACCTATAATAAAACTCTTCCAGGAACGCTTCAATGTTTTGTGCAAATGGTGCAGCGCTAACATTTTTATCAGTCAGGATTTCAATAATGTTTTTTAAATTATGGAATTTGAATAAATTTCTCGCTAAATGAAACTTTCACAATACTAATTTACCTTTGAATACATTTACTGCATTTATCATTTTAACAATGTGATGATTTTTTCTCTGCATCCGATAAATTAAATATTTCTTAAAAGTACGAGTTTTTTTCAAAAATATTTTCAGCCTTCCGCTGGTTTACTGCATTTTACTGAAAAAATACGCGCAGGAGAATCTTAAGAATATTTACTCTACAATGTTGATGTAGAGTTATCTCTTGAGCAACTCTTCGCTAGTTTCTATGGGAAACTACCCAGAACTCACCATGAGGAGGTAGCTGCTATAGATTTAATTTATCTTTGCGACTGATATTTCGTACGTACACGGGATGCCTCGTGTGTTTCCACTGCTTGGAGTTGGAGAGACATTTCCCCAACTCTTAGAGAGGAGTCATCTCCTCACTGAAGAACTCAAACTCGGCGCCGCCATATCTACTAAACTGGAATACGTTGCGGAGAGCTCAGAAGAAAGAGAAAGATGCCAGCTTTGAGCTACTGCGACGGGGGGGGGGGGAGGGGGGGGGCTTCACTGTTTGGACAGCGAAGGCATTAGCACGTGGCAACACAGCACTCAGAAAGTCGATGTATGCACAACGGAGGCCAAAGAGAGAATGAGCTCTCGATTGGGGAGGCTCCGCCTACTTCATTCATATTGGTTCCTGTAAGATCGCGTACTGGAAAGCTCTCTTCTTCGTTCTCTCTCTCTCTCAGCCGCGAAGATATATGAAACAGGGCATAGTCGAATCCGACCCGTGACCCCACAACCACCCTACCATGCGGAACGAAAAAGTTGAGATCAAGATGTTTTACAGAACTTGGATATTGCGTTTTAAATTCAATTTTTGGTTAAATCTGGCAGTCTCTTAGGCATGAATTCACCCATCCATCTCTTCTTTCAGGGCTGCATACTCATTTAGAAGCCACCAATATTAATTGCACTATCCTTTCTACAGCTTGTGAGCTTGTGTGTGGTAAGGGAACGGCGGAACTTCACACACTCCCCCCTCCTCTACTAGAGCACGCAAATCTTCTTCTGTGATGCATGCAGTGAGAGGTTGCTCGGTAACGTCGATGTTATGCCATTCAATTAAATTCACATAGTCTTCTGCGTTGAAATTTAATGATGGATCTTAGAATTTTTTAACCTCTGCCTTTACATTCTCTCTAGTCCTAATTAGTCTTTGCCTGGCTGTTGAAGTGAACGGATGTGCCTTTCACTTGCTCCTGCGAGCTCCTACGAATCTTTGAGCGACTAGAGTAGCAGTAGAATTAGAGTAGCTTTAGTGTTAAATAGAACTAACAATTTAATTTATTCTATTGTTATCCTTCTGTAATTTTATTTAACAGTCGTTTAAGTTACCTAATTAGTTTTGTTAAACATCTACGTTATAGTCTTTATTTTCTCTATCGTAATAGTTAACTCTTAAGCCTCATAGTGTCTTTTTAGAAATTTCATTCTCCCCTTTAGAAAATAATATTTATGTCATAGTGGTTATTGTGTATTAGCATATTCTCGTTACATTTGTAAGGTTGCTTTATTTTTACGCTGCATAGTATTTATATTTTTCGTTGGTGTGTACTATCATCTCCTGTGCGTGATCCAACCTTGTTTGTGTTGTTTACGCCTTTCACGTTATACCTGCGTTTGACCCTTTCTCGTACGCTTCACGAAGAGCGTCCCCGCGTTAAAACTTAGACCAAATTCTTTAGCCTAATTACATTTCAGCTTTTGTTATTATATTGTAACACTTTTGCGTTGGTATATAAATTAGGTAAGAGTTTAGGATGGCTTCACCGAGGACTCCCGTTTTCTCCTTCTTGTGCGATGCTGGTTGCGATGCCACGAGGGCTCGAATCACGGAGCTGGAGAGGGTGGTTGCGGACGTCCTTCAGGGGGTGGAAAGGTCCGAGGCAGCCTTGGTTCATAAGGAGGTGCAGGATCATCCCTGAAAATTCGCCGCGCCAAATTGGCGGCTCGGGTATGCGGGGTGCGGTAGCCGGTACAGCGATCGGGGTTGCCTATGACTCCTTACCGCGGGCTGAGGGTCCTCGGGCTGGGAAATCCGATGAGTGGAGAGTGATGTCAACTTTGGGAGATCGTGGGGTGGCGCTGCGGAGGCAGGGAGTTGGAAATGCTTTGGTGGACCCTCTTGCTGTCAGCAATAGGTTCAAGGTGTTGTCGGAGGACGACTCCACGGACATTGGGCCCGTACCCACTCCCGTCTCTTCGAAGGAGGTCGGGCCAAAAGGGAGTCGGGATGGGAAGGGGGGATAGTTAGTGTTAGATAGGTCTAACGTTCGGCGTGCGATGGCACCCCTGTTATCCAGTGCCTGCCGGGAGGGAGTTGAAGAGCGGGTCTTCTCCAGATGTACATCAGGAGGCACGGTGCCGCAAGTGACTAACACGGTGAGAGAAGCTGTAGTGGCGACAGGTTGCTCTCGGCTGAGGGTGGTGGTCCACGCTGAGACTAACGACGCCTCGAATAGCGGGTCCGAGGAGATTTTAAGTTCTTTTAATGATTTGGCCTCTGAGGTTGCTTCTGTCCGAGAGGAGTCGTGTTCCGATATGCGGCTACTGTCTGCAGTATAGTCCCTAAGATTGACCGCGGTTCTGATGTTTGGAGTAGGGTTGACGGTCTGTGAAGTTTCTGTCGGGACTTGCGAGTGGACTCCGTCGACCTACGACCAAATATCGAATCGTGCAGGGCACCACCGTATTACTCTGGTGTTCACTACACTCCCGAATCAGCTCAGAGAGTAGCGCGTAGGATTCTCGAGCACAGTCGGGATTTTTTTGCGAGAGAGTAGAGCAGGGTGTAAGTCTGTTTTGGGTAAGGGGGTAATGGATGTGTTCCTAGGAAATAACAATCACGAGAGATTATCAAATTATAGAATACACCCCGAGCGTGAGGTAAATTCACGTAATACGAGAGATAAGGAGGAAGTTCATAGTAACATGCAGCACCAATTTCGCGATGGGTCATTGATAGAATGTTCAGTAAAGGGCGCGACGGTTCGCAGTTCCAATTTTGATGCGATGACAAACAGTCGTGGGAGTGATTGTGATGGGAGCGCGTGTAGTTTTAGAGTGGAAGAGAAAGTCAAGGGGCAGATTGATAGGCGAAATGATAGTGAGAAATTAAAAGTCGTCGTACTGAACTGCCGCAGCATCCGTAGGAAAATTGCTGAGTTCGAGCATATTATTCGCAGTCTGCACGCTGAAGTCGTGATAGGAAAAGAAAGTTGGTTAACGGATCAGATTCAGAGTCAGGAGATATTTCCTAGAGACTATCATGTCTATAGAAAAGATCGCGCTAATAGATCGGGAGGCGGGGTATTCATAGCGGTTAGCGATTAGTACGATAGCAGTGAGATTCCGATAAGTGACGAGGATATCGAGTGTTTGGTGCCGCACAGGTAAAGATGGCTCCAAAAAGGTGTTCTAATGCTCACTTTACAGGCCACATAACGATGGTGTAGATTGTATTTTAAATTTCGAGAAACAACTTTCAAAGCTTAGACTGATAAAACGAGATGGAATCGATATAGTCGGTGGCTACTTCAACTTGCAGTCAATTTCGGACCTAGAGGTAAAGTACACGAATTATGTGAGGAATTAATTGAAACATTCTGCGAGCACTATCTCCTTCAATTCGTCAGAATGCCGACGCGATCGGAAAACATTATATTTATTAGCAACTAAAACGAATGACTAAACAAAATCACCATTGAAGATGGAATAAGTGATCATCTGGCCGTATATGCAGAGTGTAAGTTGAAAATCGATAGGCAACCTAAACCTAAATGAAAGTTTTATATATATACTAAGGCGGACTTTTCAAGCTTCAGGTCGCACCTACGAGAAATACTTCCTGGCTTCCGTGATATGACCGAACGATCAGGTGCTAAGTCGTCATGGGCATTATTTAAGGATGTAATGCTAGAGTGCATCGATAAGATCATTCCAATTAAATTGAAGGTCGACAATAAAGAGCCACGTTAGTACAATAAGCAAGTTAGGAGTGCGCTTAGGCGTCAGAGAATAAGCCACGCGAAAATAAATAATATGCTGTCTACAACATCCGATGAATATAGAGCAACAAAAGTTCAGACGTATAAGGAATCCCATGCTAAAGCGAGAAATACTATGCGCGAGGCATAAGGTATTAAATAAGCATAGGCGTTTTGGTTTTCTCTGCGTAATGACTCTGGTGCCCTTATTCATGATAGCGTAGAGAAAGACAACCTGTTCAACGGTCATTTTGTAAAAGCATTCACAGCCGTCAGCGACCATTACGTACATTATGCATCCGCAGTAAGCGGGGGCCTGATGGACGATATAGTATTTTCTGAGGTGGGAATAGCAAAGCAATTAAGTTTCATCAGACATAACTAAGCCACTGGCCCCGAAGAAATTCCTACTCACGTTTGAAATGAGTTAGCTGAAGAAATAGCACCTTTTCTTCGGAAAATCTTCAAGAAATGGATTTCTCGTGCAGAGCTCCCTAACTACTAGAGGTTATCGCACGTTACTCCAATTCATAATGGGCGGGGACAAGGAGTACCCAGAAAATTACCGGCCGATTTCCTTAACTTCAGTATCGTGTAAGATTCTCGAGCATATACTCATTAGCAACATAATTCGATTTCTTGATATTTATTTATTGTTAGATGATTGTCAACACGGCTTCAGGAAAGGTAGGTCTTGTGATACTCAGCTCGGTCTTTTTGTGAATTGTATACTGAGAAGCGGAGAAAATAATACGCAGCTCGATGCCATCCTCTTGTATTTTAGGAAAGCCTTTGATAAGGTACCTCAGAAAGTTAATGGCGAAATAAGAAGCCTTAGGCGTAAATTATGAAAATGTTAGCTGGATCCGTGAATTTTTAAATCGTAGGAAGCAGAAGGTTGTTATAGATGGGGAATCTTCAATCTTAGTGGAGGTTACATCTGGCAGTCAGCAGGGTAGTCTAATTGGTCCGTTATTATTTCTAATTTATATAAACTATATCAGCTCAGTGGTCAGAAGTAAAATTAGGCTTTTCGTGGACAACACCGTCATTTTTTGAGGAATAAGCAATCCTGAAGACCAACATTATCTCCAAAATGATGTAGAAGTTATATCTGCATGGTGTAAGGAATGGAAATTTGAGATCAACCAAAATTAAAGTGGCGTCATCAATTTCTGGAAAACCAAGACTATCTCGTTTGATGTTAATTATTTGTTGGACGGAGTAGAGATTCTAGTTTCAGACTTGATTAAATATCTCGGAGCAACGATCCATCGTGATCTCTTGTGGGACACCCACATTCGCCGATTGATAGGCGCCGCTAATAAAAAGCTGGCCTTTATGGAGAGAATAGTTCGAAATAGCTCCGAAAAAGTGAAAGAATTGTGCTATTTATCCTTGGTTCGACCGCAGGTCGAATATGCTTCAGCTGTGTGGGATCCCTACAAAAAGGGACTCGCTAACGAGATGGAAAAGGTTCAGCGCAGGACAGCTAGATTTTTAAAGAGGAATTATGATAGTAAACAAATCGTAACCTCTTTAATAGAAAATCTGAAATTGACATCGATAAAGGAACGTTGGTTGCAGACTAGACTATACTGCTGGAAAAATTTATGTCGGAGATATTAGCAAATGAGATAGTTGGACATATCAGAAGCCCGACGTATCTCGGAAGGCAGGACAGTGAGGGTAGGATTCACGAGATCGATTGTAGAACGGAGCGATGTAGAGGATCGTTTTCCACTATGTTTTCCACCATGATAAAATAATAGGAAAAGATAACCTTGATTCACTGCATCCCCTGCTATCCACCAAAAAAGTGACTTGCAAGGTATCTTGTAGATATAGATGTCAGTATTTGGGGTACTACTGGAATTTTCCAAGTTCCTCCTCTAACCCTGAAGGACCGATACCACATCGCCTGCAGACGAAATCCTTGGGCGAAGAACTCGTTCCTAAGTCAAGTGGAAATTCAACTGTATTTTCCCAGAAAGAAGAAAAAGATCCTTGTTTACAGACTGAAAGTTCTTTCATGTAGATGGTTTGGTTGAACTCCAGGACAAATAGTTCAAATTTGATGATTGTACGTCATATCTTACTAATATTAATTTCCAAAAGAATAAAAGCCTGCATTTTAATGAGTCGCTTGTTACGTATTCTCTTAGGTGTATTGGAAATCTCCTCTCTTCAATTGGACCCAGGTCTTTCTTCGTATTTTTTGTCATTTAATTTTTATATCCGAATCAAATATTCCTGCGGAATTTCAATCTTCTACTGATCGGTAAGTTTGTTAAAAGCGCGATAAATGTGCCATTGATGACGTCAGCGTTATACACAAACAAACACATCTAGGCTTTTATCTATGATTATCTGAGACGAGCCGATTCGCATCTTTCCTACCCACAATGGGTATTTAGTGGTAGTGCAATGAATAGCCAGGAAGGAAGGAGATAAACCCGGTTGATTTGAGCGCGCTCGTGTTCTCTTTCCTCATTGGCTCGTCCTCGTCTCCTTAGTTCCATCACGCACAAATAGGAAAAAATCTTTATAAGGATTGGAACCGGGTGTCGCTTTTTTACCACATCGTACGATGGGGCCAACACTATAACCCCTACACCACCGGCTCCCCCAGGCTTTTTCTATTAGTGTGCATATATATATATATATATATATATATATATATATATATATATATATATATGTATGTATTATATATATATATATATATATTGGGTTCAATCTCCTCGAATGGAGGTTTTATAAAAAAAACTATCATCAGCGCATGGCAGTAGGCAGCAGTACTGTCAGTATGGTATACAGCCGAAAACAAATGATGTTGGTTGGGTCTATATCCAATACAGCTGTAGGCGTGATAAGGATGATTTCAACGGCTACAGTATTGCGATGTGGAAAGCAAGACGGAAACTACCACATTAAAATCCCTAGAAATGATTATATAGTTGTACAATATGAGTTCTCTCAAGGTAAAACAATCCGTAGGTAAAATAGTCCCCCAATCGGATCTCCGGGTGGGGACTGCCTTGAGGAAAACATTTGTTGAAAGTAATTTACGAATAGGGACTTGGAACGTAAGAACTATGAGAATGGCAGGAAAGCTAGAGAACTTGAAAGAAGAAATAGAGTTGCCATTATAGGACTAAGCGAAACTAGATGGGAGGGAGAATTACAGTTCGACTCGGAAGAATTCACGGTAGTTTATTCTGCAGGAAATAGTGGGGAAAGGGGAGTAGCTCTGGTACTTAGGAAAGATATGATGAAAAGCGTGACAAAGATAATAGCAACGAACGATAGACCGATGGCAATAAAGCTTAAAGCAGTCCCAGTGGACATGCTGATAATCCAGGTATATATGTCAACGTCAGCTCATGAAGATGAAGAAATCGATGAGATTTATGAGCAAATTAATGAAATTTACGAAGAAGATGGAAGAGGAAAGTTAAACTGCATAATAATGAGAGATTGGAACAGCATAGTCGGAGAAGGACAGGAAGAAAATGTTGTCGGGCAATACGGACTGGGGAAGAGAAATCGAGGAGGGGAGAAACTCGTAGAATACTGCATCAATAATGACCTTGTAGTGACTAATACATGGTTCAAAAACCATAAACGAAGGTTATACACATGGTAAAGCCCAGGAGATAGAATGAGATGCCAAATAGATTACATCCTTGTAAAACAAAGATTCAGGAACTGCATAAAGAACGCCAAGGCATTTCAAGGAGCGGACATTGGTTCAGATCACAGCCTTCTAATACTTGACGTGAGTACAAAGCTCAAACAAATAAGAAAAACGAGAAGAGAAAGACAGGCCTGGGACCTAGAAAAATTGAAAGAAAGGCAGGATGTAGTCAGCATGAAGTTGGAAGATAACTTATGAAAGCTGCAAAACAAACCGAAGACCGTTGATATAGAATGGAATGCAATTAAAACCAGTATCAAGGATACCTTGGATAAAGAGATTGGAAAACAAGAGAAGAAAATCAGAAAACCATGGATCACGAAGGAAATGCTGGAGAAAATGGATGAGAGACGAATATGGAAAAACGTTAACAGTGAAGAAGGTAGAGCCAACTATAGCCGTATAAACAATGAGTTGAGAAGGGAAACAGATAAAGCTAGAGAAAATTGGATAAAAGGAAAATGTGATGAAATATAACAAACGGAGAAGTTAGGACGGTACGATATGATGTACGCTAGAGCACTCGAGTCAGAAGATAAGAAATCTAATGGAATTAATGGTATGGGAATTATGAATACAGATGGGAAGATAGTCTCAGAAACAAAGGATGTAGCACAGGTATGGGAAGAATACATTAAGGAATTATACAGCAAACAGGCAGGAGCGGCAAAAATTGAACTGGAAGATGAGGAAAACATTGACGAAGACAACTTAGGACCAAGTATTATGGAGAGCGAAGTAAAAAAAGCGATAGTGGAACTAAAGAAGGGGAGAGCCACGGGCAGCGATGAAATACCGGCTGAGATACTAAAAGTCATAGGATCAGAAAGACTCAAAGCGATCACGAAATTAATTAATAAGATTTACGACACGGGAGAGTGGCCTCGGGATTTCCTAGAAGTAACAATGATACCTGTAAAGATTTGCTGAACGATAAGCCTTCTGTCACACACATCGAAGATCATCACGGGGATTCTTAATAAAAGGCTGGAGAAAAAAGCGGAAGAAAGAATAGGGGAAGATCAATTCGGTTTCAGAAAAGGACGAGGAACCAGAGATGCTATAGGAGTAGTTAGAATCATATCAGAAAGGGCAATAGAATACAGTCAAGATATCTGCGCATGTTTCCTAGACTGACAGAAGGCATTTAATAGAGTGAATTGGGTAAAGTTGATGAAGATATTAAAGGATATAGGTGTAGACTGGAAAGACAGGAAACTAATTAGGAATCTATATGTGAATCAAGTTGTAAAGGTCAGGTTTGAGAATGTGGAAACATGAGGAATAAATATCGGTAGAGCAGTAAGACAAGGCTGCTGCCTATCGCCAACCCTATTCAATATATATGGAGAAAGTCTAATGCAAGAAGCTTTAGAATACACAGAAGATTTCAAAATCTGAAGAAGGATTATAAGAACAGTAAAATACGCAGATGATCAAGTACTTCTAGAAAGAAAGGAATAGGAGCTAAAAAAAACTAGACTAGTGATAGCAGGAAGAAAATACACGGCTAATTGATAGGTCCTTTTGACCGTAACTATAATAGATTGGGATTGGTAGAAAGAAAATACGGTATGAAAATAAATACAGAAAAATACAAGGTCATTCGAATATCGGGTAAAGAAGAGAATCTGAACATAAGTATTGGGGGAAAGCCTTTAGAACAAGTTTCAGAATATAAATACCTTGGAAGCATCATAACACGAGAAGCAAAATGTACGGATGAGATCAGAACTAGAATAGTAAAAGCAAAAGCGGATTTCAGGAGAAAGAAACAACTACTTACAGGGAATATAAGGGATGATATCCGCAAGAAATTGATAAAATGCTACGTATGGTGTATAGCATTGCATCGGGCAGAAACATGGACGCTAAGGAAAAATGACATCAAATACTTGGAAAGCTTTGAAATGTGGACTTGGAGGAGAATGTAGAAGATAAAATAAACAGATAGGATGAAAAACGATGAAGTGCTACGAAGAATAGGAGAGAAGCGAATGATTATACTGACTACCAGAAAGTGGAAGGCTAACTGGGTTGGACATTACCTAAGGAGAGAGAGAGTATGATTAAAGACGGGTTAGAAGGATAAATAGATGGGAAAAGGGAACGAGGTAGGAAAAGGTTTCAGCTGATAGACGATTTGAAAGGGATAGAGAGGTATCAAGATATGAAGTGGACAGCGGAATATAGGAGTATATGGAGAACCGGGTTTAACCAAGAATAATCACGGACCTCTTTACGGACAGACTACCTATGATGATATATATGTATATATATATATATATATATATATTAACTAAAGGAATTGAAAAGGTAGAGATGAGGGTGGTAACAAAGTGTTGAGGGAAGCCCAGCGGACACTTACCAAGTTGAGGACCAAGCTGGCAGGCTGCTGGGGGCGTCGAAGAGGCACGTAAAACACACGAACACAAAAAACACGCAAGCTTATCGGACCTATGCCCTTCTTCAGCGAAAGAGTAACGTAAAGTGACACACTGGGCGGGGAATGACAGGGTGATGTGGGAAGGTTGATGATTGGAGGAGGTGGGGAGTAGGAGGGGTGGATAGCCAATAAAGAGGGAGTGTGGTAAGGGAAAGTGCGAATAACTACAATGTAACAACGAGACATTGTAAGGGGGCTAATAGGGTTAGCGGAGGTTGAGGCCAGGCGGAGAGAATGAGTCGAGAAGATGGATATGTGGTAGTTCCCAGTGTCGGGGAAGGGGGGCAGGAGTGTCATAGGGTAAAGCGCGAATAATCCTAACATTGTAGCAACTATTGAAGGGAACATTGTGGGTAATAGCGTGTAATGCAACTGGGAGGGGGCGTCTGAGAGAAACGCTATTCCGATGACCGTTCATTCGGATGTTTAACGGATTGCTGGTGAGGCCTACGTAAAACGCAGGACAAAGGGTGCAGGTAAGGAGGTAAATGACGTTACGGGTGGTGCAGTTGCTTCTGGAGGTGATGGGGTAGGTGATGTTGGTGGAGGGACTCTAGAAAGAAGATGATGGTAGGTGGATAGGGCAAGTGAGGCAGCGAGGTTTTCCGCAGGGGTGGGAGCCTATTCCAAGAAGCGTGGTAGAAGTGGGAAGCTCCTTCCTCCACAAGATATTTCCCAAATTTGGGGGCCGGCGGAAGGAGAGGAGCGGAGGATTGGCAAAAAGGTTGATAAAGAGGGACTGATGGGAGGAAGAGGTAAGAATTGGGTGGGCCGCATGAAGGATTGTTTTGAGAGCTTCGTGGATACCAGGAAGGAAAAGTGTCGTAAGAGTGAGTGGAGGGGTAGATGCAGGAATAGTGGGTGTGTGAGGATGAGATCCATTGTGGGTAGGCGTCATCGCCCTATGGATCTGTTCGCGGACCAAGACTGGAGGGTAACCACGTTTGGGAAGAGCATCCTCGAGGACAGAGTAATACTCTAGAAGGGATGCTCTATCGGAACAAAACCTCCATCCTCGAGGAGCAAGGGCATAGGGGATAGAGGTTTTGGTATGAAGGAGATGGCAGCTATCAAAGTGGAGGTATTGGAGGCTGTTGGTGGGTTTGATGTGAACACAGGTGCGGATTTGACTGTTTTGAAGGTAAAGATCGACATCTAGGAATGTGATGTGGGAGGTAGAGGATTGGTGGGTGAAGGACAGTGAAGGATGGGAGGAGAGACGCGAGAGAAAGGAAATGAGGGAGTCAGGTCCGTACGTCCAAATGAGGAAGACATCGTCGATGTATCTCAGCCACAAAAGTGGTCTGAGTGGAACGTTGAGGAAGAGTCTTTCCTATTCTCCAAGGTAGCAATTGGCGTATGAAGGCACCATTCGGGTGCCCATCGCAGTGCCTCTAATTTGAAGGTAGTGGCGACCATCGAAAGAGAAGTTGTTCAATTTGAGCACCATTGCTGCCAAGTCTAATAAGAAATGGGAGGAAGGTCTTACGTCGGGTGGTCTTGAGTCCAGGAGTTTACTAAGGGCAGAGAGTCCATCATCGTGGGGGATGTTTGTGTAGAGGGAACAGACATCGATAGTGGCCAAAATGGTATTGGGTGGGAGAGGAAAGGGGAGGTGTTTGAAACGTTTGAGAAAGTGTTTAGTGTCTTGGATGAAGGAAGTGAATTGACGAATGGGAGGTTGTAGGTGGGAGTCAACGAAGGCGGAGATGCGTTCTGTAGGGGAATCAAAGCTGGCAACAATGGGGCGGCCGGGGATGTTGGGTTTATGGATTTTAGGGAGAAGGTAGAATGTGGGTGTGCGGGGTTTGTTGGGGATCATTAGAGCAATGGCGGAATCGGAAAGGCCTTCCTGTATTTCTGAGGAATGAAGATAGGACGAAATTTGGTAGGAGTGGTGGTCTGTGGGGTTGGAACTAAGGTGATGGTAAAAGGTTTCGTCAGAAAGTTGGCGCTCGGCTTCCTCGTTATATTTGGCGCGATCCATCACAACTGTGTTGGTGCCCTTGTCGGCAGGGAGGATGAAGATATATATATATATATATATATATATATATATATATATATATATATATATAACGATACGGAAAAAGAGATAATATGATAAAATAAAAACAACGAGAGGTTGAGATGGATAGGAAGGAGCCAGTGAACACTTGCCATACGGTTGTAGACGTCCACAGCGTTAGAGGAAGGCTTATAATTAGAAGCTTTCGGGCCACACACGCTCTTCTTCAGCGAGAGAACAACAGAAACTCAACCTCTTGTTGCCTTTATTATATATATATATATATATATATATATATATATATATATATATATATATATATATATATATAAAAATGCACTGGTGGTGTAGTGGTTAGCGTGTCGGCTTTCTATTGCAAAGTTCGGGGGTTCAAACCCCTCGAATGGAGGTTTTATTAAAAAAAAAAAAACTATCATCAGTGCCTGGCAGTAGGCAGCAGTACTGTCAGTATGGTATAGAGCCGAAAACAAATGATGTTGGTTGGGTCTATATCCAATACAGCTGTAGGCGTGATCAGGACGATTTGAACGCCTACAGTACTGCGATGTGGAAAGCAAGAGGGAAACTACCACATTACAATCCCTAGTAAAGATTATATGGTTGGACATAATGAGTTCTCTCGAGGTAAAACAATCCGGAGGTAAAATAGTCCCCCAATCGGATCTCCGGGCGGGGACTGCCTTGAGGAAAACATTTGTCGAAAGTAAATTACGAATAGGGACTTGGAACGTAAGAACTATGAGAAAGGCAGGAAAGCTAGAGAACTTGAAAGAAGAAATGAGAAGAAATAGAGTTGACATTATAGGGCTAAGCGAAACTAGATGGGAGGGAGAAGGACAGTTCGACTCGGAAGAATTCACGGTAGTTTATTCTGGAGGAAATAGTGGGGAAAGGGGAGTAGCTCTGGTACTTAGGAAAGATATGATGAAAAGCGTGACAAAGATAATAGCAACGAACGATAGACTGATGGCAATAAAGCTAAAAGCAGTCCCAGTGGACATGCTGATAATCCAGGTATATATGCCAACGTCAGCTCATGACGATGAAGAAATAGATGAGATCTATGAGCAAATTAATGAAATTTACGAAGAAGACGGAAGAGGAAAGGTAAACTGCATACTAATGGGAGATTGGAACAGCATAGTCGGAGAAGGACAGGAAGAAAAGGTTGTCGGGCAATACGGACTTGGGAAGAGAAATCGAGGAGGGGAGAAACTCGTAGAATTCTGCATCAATAATGACCTTGTAGTGACTAATACATGGTTCAAAAACCATAAACGAAGGTTATACACATGGAAAAGCCCAGGAGATAGAATGAGATGCCAAATAGATTACATCCTTGTAAAACAAAGATTCAGGAACAGCATAAAGAATGCCAAGGCATTGCAAGGAGCAGACATTGATTCAGATCACAGCCTTCTAATACTTGACGTGAATACAAAGCTCAAACAAATAAGAAAAACGAGAAGAGAAAGACAGACCTGGGACCTAGAAAAACTGAAAGAAAGGCAGGATGTAGTCAGCATGAAGTTGGAAGATAACCTAAGAAAGTTGGAAAACAAACCGAAGACCGTCGATATAGAATGGAATGAAATTAAAACCAGTATCAAGGAAGAAAATCAGAAAACCATGGATCACCAAGGAAATGCTGGAGAAAATGGATGAGAGACGCAAATGGAAAAACGTAAACAGTGAAGAAGGTAGAGCCAAATATAGGCGTATAAACAATGAGTTGAGAAGGGTAACAGATAAAGCTAGAGAAAATTGGATAAAAGGAAAATGTGATGAAATAGAAAAAATGGAGAACTTAGGACGGTACGATATGATGTACGCTAGTGCACTGGAATTAGAGGATAAAAAGTCTAATGGAATTTGTGGTAAAGGAAATATGAATACGGATGGGAAGATAGTCTCAGAAACAAAGGATGTAGCACAGGTATGGGAAGAATACATTAAGGAATTATACAGCAAACAGGCAGGAGCGGCAAAAATAGAACTGGAAAATGAGGAAAACATTGAAGAAGACAACTTAGGACCAAGTATTATGGAGAGCGAAGTAGAAAAGGCGATAGTGGAACTAAAGAAGGGGAAAGCCATGGGCAGCGATGGAATACCGGCTGAGATACTTAAAGTCATAGGATCAGAAGGACTAAAAGCGATCACGAAATTAATTAATAAGATTTACGACACGGGAGAGTGGCCTCAGGATTTCCTAGAAGTAACAATGATACCTCTAAAGAAGAAGCCAAAGGCAATGCAGTGTAAAGATTACAGAACTGTAAGCCTTCTGTCACACACATCGAAGATCATCACGAGGATTCTTAATAAAAGGCTGGAGAAAAAGGCAGAAGAAATAATAGGGGAAGATCAATTTGGTTTCAGAAAAGGACGAGGAACTAGAGATGCTATAGGAGTAGTTAGAATAATATCAGAAAGGGCAATAGAATACAGTCAAGATATCTGCGCATGTTTCGTAGACTGGCAGAAGGCCTTTGATAGAGTAAATTGGGTAAAGTTGATGAAGATATTAAAGGATATAGGTGTAGACTGGTAAGACAGGAGACTGATTAGGAATCTATATGTGAATCAAGTTGTAAAGGTCAGGTTTGATAATGTGGACACCTGCGGAATAAATATCGGTAGAGGAGTAAGACAAGGCTGCTGCCTATCGCCAACCCTATTCAATATATATGGAGAAAGTCTAATGCAAGAAGCTTTAGAAGGCACAGGGGATTTCAAAATAGGAGGAAGGATTATAAGAACAGTAAAATACGCAGATGATCAAGTACTTCTAGCAAGAAAGGAAGAGGAGCTACAAAAAATGATAAATAGACTAGTGATAACAGGTAGAAAATACGGTATGGAAATAAATACAGAAAAATCCAAGGTCATTCGAATATCGGGTAAAGAAGAGAATCTGAACATAACTATTGGGGGAAAGCCATTAGAACAAGTTTCAGAATATAAATACCTTGGAAGTATCATAACACGAGAGGCAAAATGTACGGATGAGATCAAAACTAGAATATGAAAAGCAAAAGCGGCTTTCAGGAGAAAGAAACAACTACTTACATGGAATATAAGGGAAGATATCCGCAAGAAGTTGATAAAATGCTACGTATGGAGTATAGCATTGTATGGGGCAGAAACATGGACGCTAAGGAAAAATGACATCAAATACTTGGAAAGCTTTGAAATGTGGACTTGGAGGAGAATGCTGAAGATAAAATGGACAGATAGGATGAAAAACGATGAAGTGCTACGAAGAATAGGAGAGAAGCGAATGATTATACAGACTATCAGAAAGAGGAAGGCTAACTGGGTTGGACATTACCTGAGGAGAGAGAGTATGATTAAAGACGTGTTAGAAGGAAAACTAGATTGGAAAAGGGAAAGAGGTAGGAAAAGGTTTCAGCTGATAGACGATTTGAAAGGGAAAGAGAGTTATCAAGAAATAAAGAGGACAGCGGAAAATAGGAATATATGGAGAACCAGGTTTAACCAAGAATAATCACGGACCTGTCTACGGACAGACTACCTATGATGATGATATATATATATATATATATATATATATATATATATATATATATATATATATATATATGTGTGTGTGTGTGTGTGTGTGTTTGTGTATCATCATCATAGGTAGTCTGTCCGTAGACAGGTCAGTGATTAATGATGATGATAGATTACCTTCGACAAATGTTTTCCTCAAGGCAGTCCCCGCTCGGAGATCCGATTGGGGGACTATTTTACCTCCGGATTGTTTTACCTCGAAGGAACTCATATTGTCCAACCATATAATCATTACTAGGATTGTAATGTGGTAGTTTCCCTCTTGCTTTCCACATCGCAGTACTGTAGGCGTTCAAATCGTCCTGATCACGCCTACAGCTCTATTGGATATAGACCCAAACGTTATCATTTGTTTTCGGCTATATACTGTACTGACAGTACTGCTGCCTACTACAAGGCACTCATGATAGTTTTATATATATATATATATATGTAGCAATCATCATAGGTAGTCTGTCCGTAGTCAGGTCCGTGATTATTCATTGTCAAACCTGATTCTCCATATACTCCTATTTTCCGCTGTCCTTTTCATATCTTTATAACTCTTTTGCTCTTTCAAATCGTCTATCAGCTGAAACCTTTTCCTAACTCTTTCCCTTTTTCCATCTAGTTTTCCTTCTTACACGCCTTTAATCATACCCTCTCTCCTCAGGTAATGTCCAACTCGGTTTGTCTCCCTCATTCTAATAGTCTGTATAATCATTCGCTTTTCTCCTACTCTTCGTAGCACTTCATCGTTTTTCATCCTCTCTGTGCATTTTATCTTCAGAATTCTCCTCCAAGTCCACATTTCAAAGGTTTACAAATATTTGACTTCATTTTGCTTAGCGTCCATGTTTCTGCCCCGTACAAAGTTATGCTTCATGCATTGCATTTTATGAACTTCTTGCGGGTATCTTGCCTTATATTCCTCGTAATTTTATATATATATATATATATATATATATATATATATATATATATATATATATATATATATATATATATATATATATATATATATATATTCAGACGCTGCACCTCTAAAATCATATTTTAAAATTAATTAGAATATTCATAAGAATATGGTCTTTGAACAAAACAACGCCTAATTGAATGAAAATACTGTTTCCTACCTTAATTTTTTAAGTACGCGTCGATTCCGTCCATAATTTTTTTTGAGCACGAAAATTTGTCGTTTTTTGGGGTTATCTATTACCGTCATGGTAATTCGCATTGTTGATAACTTCGGCATAGAGTGCAACACTTAAAGTTCACCTTCTCTTCACCACCGGCGTAGTCAGTCTCCCTACCGTCAAGATTTTCAAATATTACTATTTTGTACTGATGTCGACATTTTTATAGTTGTTATTATGAAATTATTAAAGAAAGCATTGCGCTAAGAAGTTAATTTTTTTGACATCATTGTAGAGAGATGCTGTGCTAACTATTGTGATTAAAAGATGGACTCCAGCAAAACTATTTAATTTTCATCTGCTATTCTGAAACAGTACGGCTGCAGTTTAAATACCTAAAAATATATATTTAGTAAACAATACGTCGGAGGAAAACCTATTAACAGAAAAATGCGTCTTTATAAGAACATTCCCAAAGAATTATTTTTATGTTAGCGAGGAGCAAGCGGAGGGTATAAATTTGTTTAAATTCTTATATACAGTACAACTTCTAATTGAAGGGTGTAGTTTAAAATCATATAATTATGATATATATATAGACTTAAGGAAATGAAAAGGTAGTGGTGAGGGTGGCAACAAGGTGTTGAAGGAAGCCCAGCGGACACTTACCAAGTCGGAGACCAAGTTGGCAGGCTGCTGTGGGCGTCGAAGAGACACGTTGAACACACGAACACAAAAACAAAAAACACGCAAGCTTATCGGGCCTATGCCCTTCTTCAGCAGTAGAGTAAAGGAGAGTGACCATATATATATATATATATATATATATATATATATATATATATATATATATATATATATATATATATATATATATAATTTAATAAGGTTCACGAATACCTAATTTAATTATAGTTCGCCAAGTAGCTTTGGAAATTAAGCATGTGGACGAATGGACGAGACCTTCCCATATCGTACCTCTTCTTCCTCTTCTCTTGCATAAAACGACAAACAATACATCTTTCCATAAACAATCTTGATTCATAAATGAAGAGAAAAAGATAAGGGGTCTTTCTAACTTATATTACAAGATATCTTAAGGAAAAATGCTGTTTAATCTTAGGCTAAATTAATTAATTTTTGAAAATTAACATCTCTCAAATATGAATTGAATCAAACATGAACAAAAGATTATTCCACCCGTTCCAGCACGTACAAATTTTTAGATTTTCTATTTAATATTTCCGCTCCTTCGACGAACATTTTCCTCTTTGTGCTAATTTAGGTTGATTCTTTTTTTGTTTAATAGTTACGCATAAAGAGATACTTCTATTA
Source organism: Tanypteryx hageni (assembly GCA_028673005.1). Lineage (NCBI taxonomy): Eukaryota > Metazoa > Arthropoda > Insecta > Odonata > Petaluridae > Tanypteryx > Tanypteryx hageni. The sequence goes on along the minus strand of CM054114.1, from coordinate 91,092,932 downwards.
TTATTTCCAGCTAAAGGCGCATTTTAAGTAGAAAATAATTAATGTGTTTTCATTAAAATGTGTCCTCTTTTGTATTTTACGCACAAACTTACGTCTCCTGAAGTCTGGTAAAACGCGATCCATTTTTATGTTTCATATGTTTATATTGTTAAGATCGAAACTAAGATTTATATATCCGTGTCTACAGTTAGTTTCTTATAACTTTTCGTAATATATTTTCTATAAGATATAGTAGGCGGCTTTACAAACCTCTGTAAATAGGAAAATAAGCAGTGACTAGATATTTAGCTGTAGAATGACCTCAAAATTATTATTTAACCGGACGGTTATTATTTCTTTTTGAAGGCCAGGATTTATTTTTGTTAAATCGTGGATGAAGATTACATTTTTCTAGTGCAAACAGCCCCCGAATTTTTCCGTTAACCTTGTTGATTTTTGGGTGGAATTCTTTTGAGTTTGGTTTGATTTTATTTTTTCAGCCATTTCAGATTGGTCGAAAAAAACATTTATTTAGCAAAAAATTATTTCGGTAGTAAAGAAAAATCCAGTATTGAGTTTTAATTGCATTTCCAAAATATTTTCGGCATTGTATGTTACCCATAAAGGCATGGATGATTTATTTAATTAATGCATCAAAGGCGTGTTTCAGAGAGGTAGGGCTTTTTGATGTTCCATTTTTGCTTACAATCCGGCGAAATAGAGGAAACCGATTTAAAATTCAAATTTCCTCTTAATATTTGATTTTCCGAAGTATTTCTCTCACGGCATACAATATCTATCAATAGTTTTTCTCGGTATGACCCGTTTAATTCATTGGCTCACAAAATGAATTTCTGAACCTTGGTAGAGTAAATTATTTATCAATTTTTGGATTGTATTCTATTGAGATTTTGAAAGAGGCACAATCGTAACAATATTCACTCAATATTCATGGTAAATAAACTTAGCTTAATAGCATTTATTCGCGATAAAATTAATAACCGTTGCTAAACAATTGTTATTTTTGATTGGAACTCTTCTGAGTAAATAGAACTAAGTACAATAGAACTCGGTTATAACGTCATTCAAGGGGCTGTCAAGATATTGTCGTTATAACCGAGTGTCGTAGTATTCGAGGTTACATGGTAACATAAAGTTCAACAGAATCCAAAATCAATAATTTATGATGAAATCATGAATTTCAATATTTAGCACATTACGTAATAAGTACAAAGTAAATGTAATAGTTTCCGGCATAACTTTGTGGAACTATTTTATGACGTTTAAAATTAAAACTTGGTCAATTCCACATAATTATACGTGGAATTTACCGAGTTTTATTACAAACATATACATTTATTTATAAATATACAGTAGAACTCCGTTAAAACGACATTAAAGGGACTCGCAAAATATCGTCGTTATAACCGAGTGTCGTAATATCCGAAGATAATAATTGAACAAAAAACATTTAACTCCAAATTCTACAATTAATTATAAGTTCTTAAAGTTACACATACAATATAATAAATACATAAACATTATATTTTAAGAAAAATAAAATATCTATATTTGTAATAATATTATGACATTTTTTCTGTCACGTATTTGCAAACTTAAAGTTTTTCAAGGTCATCCTCAATGTGATGATTGATATTATTTGTCCTTCCGTTAATTTCTATCGATTCATAAAACTGTGATATCACTTTGTTTGCTTGCATAGCTCCATTAGTAGTTGGAACGGATTCGTATGGATTTTCTTCCATTTCTTCTTCTTCATCGTCACTAGTTTCCCTGCTGCCCTACCATAGACTCTTTCACAATGTCTAGATCCATGGAGCTTCCGTTGTTATCACAACCTGGTCGATTTCGTTTATAAACTGATACCTTCGTATTTTAATAAATTTTCCACGTTCATCTCCTCCAATCATTCTGTTATTGTTGTTTCATTAGAACTGACGTCCCCTGACTTGGTTTTAGAAAAATCGGCATGGCGAAAACTGTCATCAATCGTTTCCAGTAGCACTCATTTCCATGTTTTCTCTAACATTCTGATGGCGTCCAATGATGAAATTCTGTGATCTTGTTTGTTTTTAATGCATTCAACCATTCGAAGGAAAATTAATTTTCTAAAATGACACTTGAGGCTTCTTATAAAAACCTTGGTCAATTGGCTGAAGAACTCTTGTGGTGTTAGGAGGCATATTTACAAGATTGATGTTGCTAACCTATGATCCAAGGTTAGGATGTGCTGGACATAAATTAATAACAGTCCTGAGAATGAAATATGTCATCCAAGGATTTTTTTGTTTACCGGTATCTAACAGGTAAGTTATTGTCGTTTTTAAAATATCAAGGGTGTTTAGATTTGCCAATCATAAACCACTTTTGATTCTCACACGCGCACATATAGGTAAAAACAAAAGCAGTAATCCTATCTTTAAAAAAATTTCCTTACAAACACCTCACCATCAAGTTTTAATGGCTTTTCTGGACTAAAGAACAACCCTGTCTCATCTCCATTAAAATGTAACAGTCACTATAGCCTTCACAAAGTTTAGGCCACACCGTTTTCAGCCATTCTCCAGTTATCCACGTCTGCCTATTTAGCTTCACCGCTCACGTTAGAGAAGTTAATATTGTGTCTTACTTTAAATCCGTCTATCCAATCATTTGAACCGCTGACATTCTCAATTCTAAGCAAAATAGCAAATTCTTCAGGATTTACCTTTAACATGGACACACCTATCGCTATATTTAAGCTTCTTTAATGCGTAAACCACTTAATCAAAACCCAGTCTACGCCACAACGCACAGGTTTCCGGATTCTTTTAGACAATTTAGACGTTCGACTTGAATTATTCATAAAAATACAATTTTTCTGTTAGACCAAATCGTAGAATTGCTAATTTTAAATCCTCTGCACACTTCATTATTAGTTGATTCACTCTCAATTCGTCTAATTATGTCTAATTTTTCATGAAAACTTGAAAATTTCTTTTTAAAATTGCCATATTTCCTACACAATATAAGGGTATGACTGACAAGAGTAGGAAACCGAAATTGTTGGCACTAAAGTGCATGGGACTGATTAGAGACGTGATTCATAGTGGGATACATTTTATAGAATTAAGTTACAAGAGTATTGCTGGAAATTATAACAGTGGTATAGTGCCCCGTTACAATACACCGACGCATATTTCTATTAATACGTATAACAATATCCAGAGTGGTGTGGTAGATGCACATTTGCTTACTTTTTTGAGGTGACGCCATTTACAGTTTTGTCAATGAAACGTTCATAAATGGCTGTTATTGATTGATCGGAATGAAAACGTTTGAGTTTTAATACGCACTCATATTTTTCGATGGAGATTTTTTTTAGTGAACGCTTGTTATGTAGGGAAAATTACGAATCTTGCAAAATTTTATTTTTGTTCTAACCGTGTTGGCTAAAGTGTTGTAACCGATGTTAATATAATGCATTATTATGGAAACGGGACTTGAAGAATATGTCATTATATCAGAGTTGTTGCACAAATCGAGTCGTTATAACAGAGTTCTACTCCGTGTGTTTTTATATATATATATATATATATATATATATATATATATATATATATATATATATATATATATAACAAGTAGTTGGTTTTTGCATTCAGCAAGCTTTTCAGTCCATATCGAAAGGAACGCCGTAGGATTTTGTGTGGATGCAGTGCATCAAGAAGTCCATAATGTCGCTAATATTTCCTGTTTTTGGATTTTGACGTCATTATAAGTTTACGCCGTAGTATTAAATAAGTTGCATTATTATACAATACACTGATTTTCTTTAGAAGCACTAAACTAAAGCTATTATTATATACAGTTCATCAACCACCACAATTGAAAGGAGTAATGTTCTTTTATATAATAACATATATCGCGTTTTAAAATTATGACGTCATCATATGTATACATCTCTGGTTGAAATCAATGAGAAAATAAGAATTTCCATATCAAATAGGCATTAAAGCGATGCTATTATAATACGGATTGCCAATTCCCATTGAAAAGCCTTGTCCTGTATGCTATGGTAGCTGAAGTACTTTATTGTTGAGCATCTGAATTTTTATGATTAAAAACATATTTCTTCGTCAATTCGGTACCTATTTGAATTTAGTCTTCAAAAATAAGAAACCTCACTATTTTAACTATAGAATTGTTTTCCTTCCGAGCTTCTAATTGAATCATAACCAATTTAAAAATGCAAATTTATGAAACTGCACAGATTTTCATGTTTTCCTTATGGAGTATCGAAATGGAACATACCGCATGTTCCATTTCGAAATTCCAAAAATACCCCAATAAAAAATTTTTAAATGGTATTTTCGATTTTTCTGGTTGATTGCACTTAATAATCTATCATCCTGCCAAATTTCAGGTCCATGGCATATCTATACTCCACATGTAGGCCAGTCATGCTGGTCCCTCCGCATCGCCATGTCAAGCGATAAATGCGCTCGAATCATATACTCCAACTTTGTCTTTCTGCGCAGCCCCTAGTGTTAGCGCTAGGGAATATTCCCGCCCAGTAGCGGGCGCTTATTGGGCGGGAAGGATTCGGGGGTGTCCAGAGTACCCTCAAAATCCCGGTTATAGACGCATACACGGCCACACAGACACACACACACATACAGACACACCCACAGACAACAACGAGAAAATAGTATAAACGTGTTCAAGGGCCATTAAAACGTATTTCCATTGAAATATCGAATTAGATTTTTTTAATGAAAACTATATGGAGAGAGTAATAATGACATTTAATTGTCTCGGCATTCTTAAAAAGGAAGCCGAACTAGAGCATTTTATTAGTTGTCTACATACTGACGTGTTGATGAGTACAAAAAGTTGACTAGCAGAAAACATGGACAGCCAGGAGATATTTCATATCGACTATAGAGTTTTTAGAAATAATCGACATATCCGGTCTGGAGAAGTATTTATAGCAGTTAGGGATAGATACAAAATTTCTCCAACACTGATTAGCGATGTCGAAATTTAAAGTATTTGGTGTAGTGCGAAGGGATGTAGCTATAAAATTGTAAATATATGCCCCTTTTAATTAAAGCGCAGCAAGTCCTCCTTCCTCCTCCTTTCTCATTTGCCAGTCCTCGTTTCCTTAGTTCCAACTCGCACAAATAGGGAGGCGGTCGTCCTCGAAAAAAATCCGCTTAGGATTCGATCCGGGTATCTCCTTAGCAGATCATGGCGGTTGCCAAAACTCTAACCACTACACCACCGGCCCCATCGTTTTAATGGAAACGTTTGGTAAACACCCCTTATGTTAATTAAGGGGGATTTCCAAATATGTCAAAACATATATAATATTCATTTGCTACAAATTACGCGGAGCGTATTACTAGGGTGTCTGTAGTTGTGGGAATAAGCAATCAAGGCCGCTTTCGCCTGGATTAAAATAAAAATTAAGATACAGATTATGTCAAAAGGAAGCTTTATTTATTAGCCGAAGTGGATATACTGACTGACTGACTGACTGCAGGCGCGGAAGAATCTCTGTGCATATTTCAAGATATGATGCGTGAATGCACAGATAAATTTCTTCCAAGTAAGCTATATCGTGATAATGCAGAAACTAGATGGTACAACCAAGAAGTTATGAGCCGCTTTAGACGGCAGTGAAACATTCACGCCCGCGTAATTAATGGATCTTCTACTACCACGATTGAACAGAGGACAACGACAAAGCAGCAATACAAAGAGCCGCACACAAGAGCTAGAGCAGCGATTCGTAGTTCTGTTAATAATTATAGAAAGATAGTCTTACGATAATTTGATTGAGAACCCAAAAGAATTTTGGTCGTATGACCTCTATTGCGTCACTAAGAATCGCAACAGGAAACGTAGTTCAAGATAGTGATGAGAAAGCAAACCTGCGTAATGGGCATCTTCAGAAAGCTTTTGCTGCAATTAGCGATAAATTCAAGCCTATTCTTTTGTTTCAGAACGATTCGATGGAGGATTTGTTCCTTTCCGTAGAAGGTATAGCGCACCAACTCCGCTCAACGAAACAAAGAAATCTGCCGGGTTGAAGAAAATATCCGCTCGAGTACTAATAGAGTTAATGTAAATCATTTCACAGTAACTTAAAACGATAGTCGAAAAATCCATTGTGCGAGATGCCTTTCCTAATGACTGAAGGTTAGCACACGTTATCTTCATCCATAAAGTTGGCGACAAAGATAATCCTGATAATTTCAGGCCGGTTTCGTTAACATCGTCATCGTTCAAATACTTGAGTTTATTATCTTTAGCTCTATTATGCGTTATTAAGGTCGTTGTTCATCTCAGTGGCAGGACAGCGAGCTATGGGCAAGGCGGGCGGCTACCCGAGGCGCCCAAGTATTGGGGGCGCTAACCAGATTATCAATCTGTACTTTACTTACGAATGAATAAGTGTTGTATACCAATTTATGTCGCAGAACGTGCAGGATTCTAGATTAAATTAATTCTTCTTTTCATTAACGATTACTTTACGGAGCAATGAATAAATGAACGAATTCCTTTAAAAATACCTTATGAAAACTTTACAGAAGAGGCGCTGGAGTAGTTCCTGGCCTGGGGCGGCAAAATACCTCAGGCCGACCCTGCTTAGTGGATACCAGTAGGGATTCAGGAAAGCCAGATCATGTGAGAGCTTAGCCATTCTATGAACGATCTGTAGCGACGTGGAGAGAAAAATATTCACGTCAATGCCGTTTATGTTGACTGCAGGAAGGCATTTGATCGGTTATCTCATCGGAAATTAATAGCGAAACTAGTAAAACACGGCATCTATCCATAAATTGCCAATTGGGTGAGAGACTTCCTCTGGGGTAGTGAGCAGGTGTTGATCATTGATAGAATGCACTCGCCTCCAGTTCAAATCTACTTACGTGTTCTTCAAGGAAGTGAATTGGGCTCTCTAACAGTGGCGTAGGGACCATGGTTCCGATGGTCCGGTCGAAGCAGGGCCCGGAGCTCGGAGGCCCCAAGAGACAGTGCGACAAGTCTTCGATACGCACAATAAATTGACACTTCTGCAATAGTAACCAATTTTGCTGGAAGTAAATCTCGCAAAAAGAATTTTGCTAAGTAGCAAGTTGTTATTGACGGCTTCATAATCGTGTAACCTGATTTCTTTGATACTTATTTGTTCTCTGAAATAATATTACGTACAATTAAAATAATAAAATTATTAAACGATTGCGATATATTTTATTTATAAAACAAATGTATTAATAAATCTATACCATTAAAATCATTCTCTATACAAAATAAGATTACCAATATAGAGGTTTACTTCGCGATACGCTGTTTCGCGATACGATATCTTCGGTTTTATGCTTATTGCACTTCCTGACTCTACTTCTCGATACGCTCGCTTGATTCGAACATACGCACTTACAAAATTTGGATAACGAATAGTCTTTATCTTACAATTCAAAATGTCTCAACGCGAGCAAGGAAAAAAAGCTGTTTCATTATATACGAAGTACTTTTAAATTGTTATCATATTCATTTAATATATATACAATATTGCACCGGATAAGTATTGTAATCGACGATTTTTTTTACTTGTATGTCCAAGGTAGTGTTCGGCGGACTACAGCCAGTTTTCATTCAAAGCTCGTGGTGGTGACACTTAGAATTTGTGCAAGGGTTTTTATCTTTATAAGTTTGAAATGTCGCAAGCGAAACAATTAAATCGAAGCATTTTTCTTAATTAATTAATTAAATTGGATATAATAAACTTTTTGAAAGTGGACAAGGGCACGCTGCTATAGGTCGTGCTCTTTCTCTAGCTCCGTCGACTGTGAGAACTATTTGCAGAAGTGCGGGAAAAATTGAAAAGTGTGCTCTGGGGGCTTCTTCTTTAACATCCACTGTGCTGGGGAGGCACAATCAAAGTAAAACACTGATAGAAATGGAGCGTTTGCTCAACATATGGATCAAAGAACAATATATTTGACCCGGTTCGTATGTTAAGCGGAAGATGGCAGCACAATGCAATTTGCATTTTTATTGTAGTGACGTTGCCTTAAAGTTATGTAATGCCCTTCCGTAGGACAAATAGTATGTGAGGATATTTTAAGCCACCAATCTAAAATATTTGATGATAATTAGAGTATTTTATAAAATAAGTACCTAATGTATATCGCGCACGCTCTCTCTTCCCCTCCCAACTTTGACTTGTTTTCAATGGGATTTTTGCAATCGTTGAGAACGATTTTGCGCAACAAGACCTTTTTTAGGAACATATCTGTCGTGCTTACCCGTGATTTTAATCCATTTAGGAACGCATATCTTTTTGACAGAATTGCTCTTATGTAAAAATGTTTTTCGCAATACGCTGATTCGCGATACGCTCTGTTTTTTTAGAACGCAAACCAAGCGTATTGCGGGGTATATCTGTATATTGGAGTAGATTGGGGCCCCGTAAAGAATTATTGAACCAGGGCCCGGCTTCAACTTGCTACGCCACTGCCCACAACTCTTCTTTATTTATCTAAATTATATTTGTTCGTTAGTAGATAGTAAAATTAGGATTTCTGCATATCCCACAGTCATATATAACGAGATACTCATCCAAAATGACCACCACTCGCTGCAGGATGTTGAAAAGTCATTTCTACGTTGCGGAAAAGTTGAAAAATAGAATTTAATTACAGTAAACGGGCCGCAGTATCACTCTGGAGAAGTATGAGCAAAGAAATAACTTTTGAGTACGAAATCGATAAGAGGAATATTCAAGCAGCTAATCATGTAAAATATTTAGTAGCTACCATTTGTCGTGACCATTGGCGGATATGCACGTTCGTCGTGTTATAGGAGCAGATAACAAGAAACTGGGGTTTATAGGCTGAATATTGCGGAATAATACAGAAAAAGTTAGTGAAACGTGTTATTTTTTAATAGTTAGACCGCAGGTGGAATATACCTCCTCTATATGGGTTTCGTAAGAGAAGAGCCATATAATTCAGTTAGAAGAATTAGTGGAAAGCAGCCAGATTCGTTAAACAATAGCATGAACATATGGAAAGCGTCATTCCATTTTTGAATGACTTAAAATGGATATATCTGTAAGACCGTAGATTGGTTTGAGGTTAAGGTTCCTAGAAAAATACAGGTCTGAATGTCTAGTCATGGATTTATTGAAGAATACTAACATACATTGGTGGAAACGATCATGACGATAAGGTACGTGAGATAGATTGTAGAACAGAGCGTTATAAAGACACATTATTTATGAGAACAATTCGATACCATAACGGGAAACAATTCTACGAGTAAAAACTGATAGGTAGACCTCGGTGCATTAAACCCCTCTTCTCCCACTAGATTCGTGTAGATGTAAAAAATAGAGCAGAGGACCAGAGCACTCATAAATGAGTCATCGATTCCAAAGGAAGAGCAAAGGAAACTTTACATCCATTCTCTAGGATACCTCACCTACATGAGTGGCCGAAAATTCAATGTTGGAGCACGTCTGAGACCCATAGTGAGTTCCATATGATGTCTCAGGTACAAATTGGCACGATACATCGCCCACCATCTACAAGAATTTTATTGGTCAAACTGACACTTTTGCTAAAAACAACAGATTTTATCAACAAAATCAAAAATCTAAGTTTTCAATTGGGACAGCGTAGTGGGTTTCAACTCTTTCCTAATTTACCAAAGTGACGATAAACAACGCGGTGGACGCTATGAGTAAATTAATCAATCAAGCAATACCAAAGGACATTAATGTTCTGGCTGAATTTGTTTTGAAGTACGGTTATTTCTGCGGAACGATTATTATGAAGTTCTCTTTGTACTGCGATACTAGCTAAAGACGGTAATCTGTTTTGCGATATAGTGTTCCTTAAGCAATTTCTTATTCTATCTAAACAGGTGAAAAAGGAGTCTCTAACAAATTACACACTAAATAATTATCTGGATCTATTTTTCTAAAAAACAAGAGAAATTATTAACGCAATTATCTAAAAACACCAACGTGAACAATATATTCGAAAAAAAAACGCTATAAAATTAATGCAGCGGCGCACCACTGAACTAACAACCAAAGTCATACCTAACCGTATTAATATCTAATCATACATTAATTGCGAATGAATGTGTTGGATACCAATTCATATCGAAGAACAAGCAAAAATATAGATGAAATTAATTTCCTATTTCACCATTATTTGTTTCACGGAGCAATGAATAAATGAAGAAAAAAATGTTAAAAATATCTTAACCAAACTTTACGGAAAGGGGGCTGGAGCGATTTTTCGACCGGGGCGCCAAAATACCTCGGGCCGCTCCTGTTGACTATGTAAATATTGCCTTTTCTTTGGTATCTTTTGGGTCGAAATTGTTATGATTTTCATTTTAATATTCCCTCAATTCCGTTTCCTCTTTGATTACTACCTATTCAGTTATAACAAATTATATTCATTCATTTTATACAAAACCTTCCAACAAATTCTCTTCGATATACAAAATTCTCTATTTCGCTAATCCTGCAGCAGTTTGGACCAAAATACAAAAAGATTTACTTCACCGAACAACTGTGACTCAGAGTTTGGATAACTGGTGTACTCGTCGTCCTCTGAGGCTCTCCTAATCGTGGAATCGCAGGTCCCTCTACCTCGCTCCCCCCCCCCTTCGCCCTCCCTTCGCACCGCCCTATCTCCAACCTCCCATCGCCTTGTCCCAGCCTCTTCGACTTCTACCCCACACCACCAACAAGCTCCTCATCCCCTTTCCTGCACGACATAGGCCCACTCTCCCCTTCAACCTACTTCTGCCCCCGCCCTAGGTATTTGTCCTCGAGATGATCGAACTTTTCCATCGTTACACAGTTGGCATGGCGATCTGGGAGAAGGAAGAAAGAGAACCTACAATGGAAGGGGAATAAAACGATAAAAAAATTCGATGTCTGCCGGAGAAGCCCCTCATCCGCCGGTGGGCTGAGAGAGGGAAAGAGGGAGGGAAAAGTGTGAGAGAGAGAGAAATAGAGAGGAAAAAGAGAGGGAAGGTGGGAGAAAAGGGATAGAGGGAAAGAGGGAGGAAATAGTGAGAGAGAGAAAGAGGAAGGAAATAGTGAGAGAGGAAAAGAGGGAGGAAAGAGTGAGAGAGTGAAAGCGGGAGGAAACAGAAAGAGTGAGGAAAGTGAGAGGGAAAGAGGGAGGAAAGAGAGAGGGAAAGAGGGAGGAAAGAGAGAGGGAAAGAGGGAGGAAAGAGAGAGGGAGATGGTAATGTAGAGCGAGGGAGATAAGGAGAGCGTGACATTGATGTGTTTCCTCTGCCATCCTTTCTTGAGGAAGGATGATGATACATTTTAAAGGCGCCCTCTTTTTCTTCTCTTTTCTACTCTCGTACTCTCTCCACGCCGCAGAATACTCTCGACTTCTTCCTCCTCTCTTTCTCTTTTCACCCCTCCCTTACTCCCGCACTGACTCCGGTCCAATCTCCTCCCATCCTCTCTCTGCCTCTATTCTCCTCTTTCCGGCAGCGCTGCCTCTCCCTCCTCACGCATCTCTTCCCTCTCCTTCCTTTCCACATCTTATTGTTAGCCTCCAACTCTGTAGTCCTCTCTCCCTTTCCCTCTCCCTCCCTTTCCCAATCCCTATCCCTCTCCCTTTCCCTTTCCCTCTCCCATTTCCTCTCCCTTTCCCTCTCTTTCCCTCTTCCTTTCCCTCTTTCCCCATTCTATCCAATGAGCATGGTTCCTCTTTATCATCGATTCCTCTCTTCTTTTTACTCTATTCTACATTCTTATCTCCTCTAATACATGTCCACTATACTTTTTCTTCTCTTTCTCCGCCCATTATATTCTCCTTCCTTCCGCCTCTCTCTCCATTCCAAAACTACCTTCGTTTCGTTCTTCGCTCTTTAGCTTCGGCGATATTGGCGTTCGTGGTATTTGAGCGGTTGATTTCTTCCCCTCTCTCTGTCTAGCGCTCTCTCTCTCTCCCATCTCACTACCCCCTTTCTGTTTCTCTCCCCCTCTCTTTCTCATATTCCTTTCACCCATTAAACTGCTTTTCAGGTAACAACGTCCTACGTTTCCTCCAAAAAAAGAAAAGGCTCGCTGAGTTGCAATCCGAAAAACTGTTTCCTCCGTCTATGTTACTGACTCCCTATCCTTCTCCCATTCCTTCAACTTCATGCGAGACCATCTCGGCCCTTTGACCCCTCTTCATACCTTCTTCAGACGCAATTCTTTCCTTCCCGTCTCTCTCTCTAAGATCTCCTTTTTGGCATGGACTCTTTTTATTCTGAAAGTGCTAATCTTCTTCCTATCACCCTTTCACAAATTCTCCTTTATTCCTCTTCTCGAACGAGCAGTCTTTCCACGACCTCCGCATCCTTACAACTTCTTCGATACTGCGCTAACTCTTTCTAGATATTCCCCACTGTTGCCTCTACCTCTCCCACAATATTCTCCAGGATATCATCTCCCCATATGTTGCCAAGTCTTGTTCAGCGAGGGCATTCTTTTTTCCGGCGTTTTCGGTCGCATGTCTTATTTTATGCTCTGATCTTCCGAGTGCCTCGTTCATTCAATCCTTCTTCTTCGAATAACATTTGTAATACGAGATTTCTCTTAAATGTCATGATAATATTATCTTCGGAATTCTTCTTCCAGAGCAACAAATACTGTCCGTTGCATGATCACACTTATCCTTTTCAAAAAGTTCATTACGTCGTAAATGTAAGGTCTTAGTGAAATGGCACATTAGACTAGATGATTTACATCTAGCTATCTAAATGTGAACCTCGAAAAAATTCAATATCTAATTCATTGCTACAGAGCTCACCAACATTCATTCTATCATGTGAAATACATTGCACTGAGTTTCAGCATAATATATGGTTTTATATACTGTTTTTAGCAGCAACAGTTACCGCCAGATAGGAAATAATTAACCGATTCCAAAAAATGCTATTTTTCTCATTGCATATATTTTAAAACGGTCACCTATTGCATATTATATCAACATATTGATTTAAGGGTAACAGAATAATGTAAAAGTATTTTTAAAAAGGTTTCCGAAAGCAAAATACCATAATTATATTTCCGTGAGTTTCTCCAGTCATCAAGCACAGGATGACTGTTGAGTGAGTTTTTCGCCGTATTCTACTTTGCTCAATCCGGCAGCGAACCATGGTGACATTTTTCCTTGGCATAACGATCTAAATTATATCAAGGTAATTTCATCGGCGTCGTTTCCGCTTTGAAATTTATTTCTTAGTAGGAATTCGTGTTCTATGTCTTCGCCTACAAGCTTGTTTTATTGGAACAGTATAATAAATTAAACGATGAAATTTTCCATAATTTGTGATATTGCATTATGTAATTCAGCAATAATTTATATTATTAAGTTTATTATAATGTCGAATATATTATTTGAGCTTTAGCTTAGGGAAAACGCATGTATTTCATTCTATATATCACTCGACCTTCATTCCTATTATACCTAATAAATAATTCTCTAGACTTGCCATTTCTTCACCTCATAACCCACTTCATCATTATTCTCCTACCCTACGCCTTCTAACGCTCCAATGCATCTGATCACATAAATAACATCCCCTCCACCATTACATCTACACTACCACAAAACTTTTAATACCACCTTTCACTCTACCACTTCACGCTATACCCCGCCCTTTCCCTTTACCAGCCCAACACACTCCCTCAACCTTCATCTCACACTCCCTCAACCCTCTCAACTCTTCCCCTCTATCCTCCCAAAACACTCTCTCTACCCTCTCAACACTTTCACTCAATCCTCCCAACACACTCCCTCTGCCCTCACAACACACTCCCTTTACCCTCCCAACAAATTCCCTCTGCCCTTTCAATGCACTCTGTCTGCCCTCCCAGCGAACTACCTCTACCCTTCCAACACATTCTTTCTACCATTCCAACAATCTCTCTCTACCCACCCAACACACTCCCTCTGCCCTCCCAACACACTCCCTTTACCCTCACAACACATTCCCCCTGCCCTCCCAACACATTCCCTTTACCCTCCAAACACATTCCCTTTGCCCTGCCAACACATTCCCTTTGCCCTCCAAACACACTCCCTTTACCCTCCCAACACATTCCCTTTACCCTCCCAACACATTCCCTCTGCCCTTTAAATGCACTCCGTCTGCCCTCCCAGCGAACTCCCTCTACCCTTCCAACACATTCCATCTACCTTTCCAACACACTCCCTCTACCCACCCAACACACTTCCTCTACCCTCTCAACACATTCTCCCATCATTCCAACACACTCCTTCTACCCACTCCTCTCACTCCCTCAACCCTCTCAACACTTTTCTCCCATCCTCCCAACACACTCCTTCTACCCACACCTCTCACTCCCTAAACCCTCTCAACATTTTTCTCCCATCCTTCCAACACACTCCCTCTACCCACCCAACACACTTCCTCTACCCTCTCAACACTTTTCTCCCATCCTCCCAACACACTCCCTCTACCCCACCCAAAACACTTCCTCTACCCTCTCAAAACTTTTCTCCCATCCTCCCAACACAATCCTTTTACCCACTCCTCTCACTCCCTCAACCCTCTCAGCACTTTTCTCCCATCCTCCCAACACACTCCTTCTACCCACTCCTCTCACTCCCTCAACCCTCTCAACACATTTCTCCCATCCTCCCAACACACTCGTTCTACCCACTCCTCTCACTCCCTCAACCCTCTCAACACTTTTCTCCCATCATTCCAACACACTCCTTCTACAAACTCCTCTCACTCCCTCAACCCTCTCAACACTTTTCTCCCATCCTCCCAACACACTCCTTCTACCCACTCCTCTCACTCCCTCAACCCTCTCAACACATTTCTCCCATCCTCCCAACACACTCGTTCTACCCACTCCTCTCACTCCCTCAACCCTCTCAACACTTTTCTCCCATCATTCCAACACACTCCTTCTACAAACTCCTCTCACTCCCTCAACCCTCTCAACACTTTTCTCCCATCCTCCCAACACACTCCTTCTACCCACTCCTCTCACTCCCTCAACCCTCTCAACACTTTTCTCCCATCCTCCCAACACACTCCTTCTACCCACTCCTCTCACTCCCTCAACCCTCTCAACACTTTTCTCCCATCATTCCAACACACTCCTTCTACCCACTCCTCTCACTCCCTCAACCCTCTCAACACTTTTCTCCCATCCTCCCAACACACTCCTTCTACCCACTCCTCTCACTCCCTCAACCCTCTCAACACTTTTCTCCCATCATTCCAACATACTCCTTCTACCCACTCCTCTCACTCCCTCAACCCTCTCAACACTTTTCTCCCACCCTCCCAACACACTCCTTCTACCCACTCCTCTCACTCCCTCAACCCTCTCAACACTTTTCTCCCATCATTCCAACACACTCCTTCTACCCACTTCTCTCACTCCCTCAACCCTTTCAACACTTTTCTCCCATCCTCCCAACACACTCCTTCTACCCACTCCTCTCACTCCCTCAACCCTCTCAACACTTTTCTCCCACCCTCCCAACACACTCCTTCTACCCACTCCTCTCACTCCCTCAACCCTCTCAACACTTTTCTCCCATCATTCCAACACACTCCTTCTACCCACTCCTCTCACTACCTCAACCCTCTCAACACTTTTCTCCCACCCTCCCAACACACTCCTTCTACCCACTCCTCTCACTCCCTCAACCCTCTCAACACTTTTCTCCCACCCTCCCAACACACTCCTTCTACCCACTCCTCTCACTCCCTCAACCCTCTCAACACTTTTCTCCCATCATTCCAACACACTCCTTCTACCCACTCCTCTCACTCCCTCAACCCTCTCAACACTTTTCTCCCATCCTCCCAACACACTCCTTCTACCCACCTCTCTCACTCCCTCAACCCTCTCAACACTTTTTTCCCATCCTCCCAACACACTCCTTCTACCCACTCCTCTCACTCCCTCAACCCTCTCAACACTTTTCTCCCATCATTCCAACACACTCCTTCTACCCACTCCTCTCACTCCCTCAACCCTCTCAACACTTTTCTCACATCCTCCCAACACACTCCTTTTACCCACTCCTCTCACTCCCTCAACCCTCTCAACACTTTTCTCCCACCCTCCCAACACACTCCTTCTACCCACTCCTCTCACTCCCTCAACCCTCTCAACACTTTTCTCCCATCATTCCAACACACTCCTTCTACCCACTCCTCTCACTCCCTCAACCCTCTCAACACTTTTCTCCCACCCTCCCAACACACTCCCTCTACCCACTCCTCTCACTCCCTCAACCCTCTCAACACTTTTCTCCCACCCTCCCAACACACTCCTTCTACCCACTCCTCTCACTCCCTCAACCCTCTCAACACTTTTCTCCCATCCTCCCAACACACTCCTTCTACCCACTCCTCTCACTCCCTCAACCCTCTCAACACTTTTCTCCCACCCTCCCAACACACTCCTTCTACCCACTCCTCTCACTCCCTCAACCCTCTCAACACTTTTCTCCCACCCTCCCAACACACTCCTTCTACCCACTCCTCTCACTCCCTCAACCCTCTCAACACTTTTCTCCCATCATTCCAACACACTCCTTCTACCCACTCCTCTCACTCCCTCAACCCTCTTAACACTTTTCTCCCATCCTCCCAACACACTCCTTCTACCCACTCCTCTCACTCCCTCAACCCTCTCAACAGTTTTCTCCCACCCTCCCAACACACTCCTTCTACCCACTCCTCTCACTCCCTCAACCCACTCAACACTTTTCTCCCATCATTCCAACACACTCCTTCTACCCACTCCTGTCACTCCCTCAACCCTCTCAACACTTTTCTCCCATCCTCCCAACACACTCCTTCTACCCACTCCTCTCACTCCCTCAACCCTCTCAACACTTTTCTTCTACCCTCCCAACACACTCTTCACTCCCCTCTCTGTTCTCCTTTACTCTTATTTTTCAACGACTCCTTTTTCCTTTCTCTGCTCCTCAGGATATATAAAAGACGATTCTTTATCCTTACCCGATATCCAATTTCTTCTTCTTCGCTTATTTTTTATTCAACCTATTGCCATTATGCTAACAGCATTTCTTATAGAACACAAAGTCGGCCGTTTCCGTACCTTTCTGTTAAGGATGATAATTTTGGCATTGTTCACATTGTGAAGGAATAGCCGACACTAAGCATATATTTATTTATTTTATATTTACCGTCCTTTATATTTAATCCTCGATGTTTACATTTGGTTTACTGAGGAAATATTGGCGGAAAAATAAATTCTCGTTGTGTCAAATATTTAGGAAATTTATCTTTATACTAGTAATATTTTTCTTAAAAGTCGCCATTTAATTTAGGTGTAGTTGATAGCATATTGCTGATATAATTATACGTAAGCTTGGTAGGATTAAATTTAAATCGAAAAAAGTCGATAAATGCCATTTTTTTTAAATTTCAAAATCCACCAAAATGAATAGTCGTCGATAGGCGTCAATTTTAGAGCAAGATGGAATAGTATACGTCTAAAAACCTACTCTGAATTATAATATTTAAGTCGTTTCTATTTATTTTTCTGCAGTATTATTTCCTACCTCCGATTTCGTTCTTTTTCTGGGCTTGCATTAACACTGGGACTGAAAGAAGTGCATTTTCTTACTCAAATATGCGTCTTTTTGAAAAGCTCACTCTGGACAATAAGCTAACCACAAGGCCCTATGGTAGTATTAAGAACACGTGTTTCTTAGTCCTGAAGTTTTTGAGATTATATTTACCGATCTAATGGTGAGATATTCCACGAAACTTTCTGTAGAGATAAGGTAATGGATATGCCCTGCTGAGAATGCCTCGATCCCTGTAAAACAAGGTTCGGAAGAAAGGAAATTCGGTGATCTTTTGAAGACAACGCTAATAGCTTTCTACCCATTCCATTCATCAACTCCGTGGAGTGTATTCTGGAAACAAATGTTTCTCGATCCATTATAGGGTTTTTACTATAGATGTACTTGTTGTATGCACTTTCACCCGTTCTCACCATGCACAACCCAATCTTTTGGCAGTCTTTTTCTTAAAGTTATCCGGGAAGGATCGTTCCTCTTTCGTGCTTTTGGCTCCTTCGTGTTTTGCTAAAGGTTAGTAAATTTCAATTTATATATAATGGTTTAAAAAAGATGCACATAAATTAGCAATCGTTACCAAAAATTGAATAGGGATTAAATATTAATATTTAAGAGATTTTTCTTGTAAAGTATTTTGCCGATTGGAAAAACACATTTTTATTAGGATTTGAGGTTAGACTGTTGATCGAGTGATCAATAATTAAGTCTAATTTTCTCACTATATATTTTATGTTAAATAAAGAGAATATGTAGTGCAGTGATAAAATATATCAAATGATACAAAATAAAGTATTATAAAGTTCGTTTTTATCGTCTAAAATATTATTGAGATAATTATATTGTTTATGTTTTTTCTTTAATTGGAACGAATGTCTAAAAGCCTTTACGCTGAACTCACAAACAATTTTTTTAAGAATGTTTTTCGGCAAAAAGAACGTCATATTTTTCGGATTTCACAAATTAATGGTTTTCTAGTTTTCATTATACAATTTAAAGAGGTGAATTTCAAATCGTCATTGAGTTTTATTTTGATATTATAACATTTAAAATGAAGAAGAGTGTAAATGCGCATAAATAAAATAAAATTTATGAAGAACGTGATATATTAGTTCGATTTATTTTTACATAATGATTTAACTTCATATAAAATTTTTAATAATAATCTCATTATTGTAAAATAAACGATTACGTAGAATTTTCGATGTAAAAAGTAAATTTAAATCATCGAATTGAAAGGCAAAAAACTGCCAGCCCTATATTAAATAGTAATTTTAAGCGTCGATATTTGTCGTAAATCTCTGGAGAAAATAAACGTTGATTTTCAAAAAAATAAACGTCGAATTCTACCAAGTAGTAATTTGAAACGTCGATATTCATCGAAAATCTCTCGGGAAAATAATCGTCGATTTTAATAGTCGATTTAAAAAAAAATGTCGAATCCTACCAAGCCTACTCATAAGGTAAGGTATTCATTTTCAGCGAATCTTGGTTATGTAATTTATACTTTTTACAAAATTTTGTATTGGTTTCGTGATACTGAAATTGAATTTTCTCACCCATTATGGGCAGTTGTTATTCTGAATTTCTGAAAGGCTAGTATCTTCTTTTCAGACATTTTTATAAATTTAGTTTCAATCCGAACTGCAAGTGGTTAATGAGAGTATCATATTCCTTACCAGTAAAAGAACATTCCCCTCGTCAAACAATGTAATTTGAATGCAAATTTTTCCCTAAAGTCAATAGTAATCATTAGGTCGAATGTGTCAGGCGACCAAACATTTTGTTAAGCCCGTTTTCACGGTCAGCTGAGGCATCAGTTCATTTCAGTTACCTTCTTCAGTTCACAACATTGGGGCAGCTAGACCATTAGTCGAGAGTCCATTTTTTGAGATATCTGAGTATTGCTGATGTCGCGCTTAAGTGATTTGTACTTAATTGCAATTGTGTTTGCATTCTAGTTTTTCAAAGTGTATATTTCAATAATAATTTGACTGAATAAGTTTAAATATATAAAATAATTGATAAAACAATAGTAAATGTTTAACAATTTAAAATCAAGCACTAAAGTTATCGTGGCAGTACCGCGCAAGTTTTCCGCGTCTCGTTGCATTATAACATCCCGTTCGTATATAAAAATCTTTTATGTAAAATTTTCTTTAATCTATTGGTTAAATATTTCATAAGCAGAATGTATTAAATACTTGAGGCCAACTCAAAGGTTGCGAAGATATAAAATAACCTTCGATCAAGTATTGAGGCGAAATTATAATTGAGAATATAACTAATTAGATTCATGGTAATACATATTTTCTTCTTCTTAGTCTTCATTTTTAAACCCTGCTATTTTACTTCTGTCCATGGCCTGACTTTTAAATAAATAAATAATTAAATAAATATATATATATACAAACATACATACATACATATATGTGATTATACAGACTATTAGAAAGAGGAAGTCAAACTTGATCGGGCATTACCTAAGGAGAGAGAGTATGATTAAGGACGTGTTAGAAGGAAAACTAGATTGAAAAATGGCAAGAGGTAGAAAAAGGTTTCAGCTGATACACGATTTGAAAGGGAAAGAGTTACCAAGATATGAAGAGGGCAGCGGTAAATTGAAGTATATGAAGAACCATGAATAATCACGGACTTGTCTACGGACAGACTACCTATGATGATGATATATATATAGTTTTTGTGGCCATCACTGAAACATATCTAATCTTTGTATCATAATTTTAGTATTGTATTGTAAAATATGTGTTAAAGATTATTATTAATAAGTAGATATTACTTTTTAAAATTAATTTGCGTACAATCTTATATGGTAGATTATATATCATTACGAGCTATAAGCCCGTAAAAAATTACGGAACATAAATTATTAAGCGTTTTCATCTACTTAATAATCACTATTGGTTGGCCAGAGACATTTTTGTTGAATGCGAATTTATAACACGCAGATAAATTATATCATTTAGCATTTCAAAAGATTTTGAATTTTTATTACCAATTTAAAGTACAATGAATAAGCGGTATTGAACGCTATCATTACTTTTATTCTACAAAACAAATTATCAGCAATTATATCAATTTAAGTAACCACAATGACCACACTAACCGTTTCGGCAGAGGTACATCACAATGCACCACATTTAGCAAAATTTTACATGTTAAATTATTAATAACACTAAGTATTCATTTTTAAATGCATAAACACCCGCTTTAAGAAACAGGAAAGATTATCTGCTAAGGTAGTTCAGTGGTAGAATATCCGCCCGGCAAGTGGAAGACCCGGGTTCGATTCCCGGTCATAGCAGAATTTTTCTCTTTCAAAGTTATTTCCAAAATTACAGCTTATGCCTTTCTGCATAGTTTCTATTATTTCATCAATTTCTGCATTATTTATTATAAAAAGTGATATTATAGGTTGACTGGGAACCACACTCCCAAAATGACATTGCGTCTTATGTGAAATAAGGGCTTTTACTTTGCGAATTTGCATTTCGCGTCAGTTTTCCGGAACCAATTATTCGCGAAGTTAAAAAAGGTGGTGTATATATATATATATATATATATATATATATATATATGGAAAGGAAATCACTTAACACGAATTGCTCGGGCCAGAAAAAAACATTTTATGTTAAAAGAACTTTATGCTACACAATCTTGATGCTAAATGTTTTTCAAAAGGTAAATTTTTAAAACAAAATCATATCGGACATAAATGTATGGCATTATATTTTCACCACAATTATATATATATATAACAACTTACGGAAAAGGAAAGGTAAAATGAATATATGGATGTCAACAAGGTGTTGGGATGAGGAAAACCAGTGAGCACTCACCAATCAGACGACTTCAGGTTGGCGAGGCCCCGGGGATGTCGAAGCGACACACGTAAAATAACACAAAAACACAGAAACATCACAAACGTAAAGCTTTCGGAACTACTCCTTCTTCAGCTACAGAGAGAGAACTGATGGCGGTGACACTGGGTGGAGGCATGGGGGTGGAAGGGTAGTGCGGAAAGGTCGAGGATCGGAGGAAACGGAGGGGGTTGGGGATGGGATGGGTGTTGGAAGAAGACAGAAAGGGTGTGAAAAGCTATCGAAGGTTGAGGCCTGGGGCAGTGAAGGAGTGTAGGAGATGGATATGCGAAAGCTCCCACTGACGGAGTTGGGAAGCCGAAGCATTGTCGGGGAGAGCGCGAATGACTCTCACTGTGAAGCAGTTGTTGAACTTTAAATTATGTTTGTTCGCATGAACGGCCACCGGCAGCGGTCGTTTGAGAATGACGCTGTTGCGGTGGCCATTCATGCGGATGTTGAGGGGATTGCTGGTGAGGCCAACATAAAAGGCGGGACATTGGGTGCATCTCAGGAGGTAAATGATATTGCGGGTGGTGCAGTTGGTGGTGGAAGTTATGGGGTAGGTGATGTTGGTTGTGGGACTGGAGAAGGAGTTGCAGGGGGGGTTTATTGGGCATGTTAGACAACGGGGTCTTCCGCAGGGGTAAGATCCGGCAGGGTGTAAAGGCGTGGGTGCTGGGGGTTCTTTCTTCCATAGAATATTTGCCAGATTAGGGGGACGGCGGAAGGAGAGCGTCGGTGGTCTGGGAAATGGGATCTGGTGAGGGGAGGATGAGAGGATAAGGTGGGCGGCTTTCAGGATGTTTTTCAGAATGTCGTGGCTGCCGGGGAAATACAGGGTGGTTAGGGTGAGTTGGAGGGTGGAATCGGTGGTGGTGTGGGTATTGAGGTGGGAGTTAGGGGTGGCGGGTGCGACTGCCCACCGGATTTGGTTTCGGATCAGAACCGGCGGGTATCCGCGCTGTAAGAAGGCATGTTCGAGGGTGGAGCAGTACTCGGACAGGGAATCTCTGTCCGAGCAAATTCTCCGCCCTCGTCGGGCTAGGGCATAGGGAAAAGAGGTTTTGGTGTGGAGAGGATGGCAGCTGTTGAACTGGAGATATTGAAGGCGGTTGGAGGTGCACGCTGGTGTGGATTTTGTTTTCTCGGATGGAGAGATCGACATCCAGGAAGGTGATGTTGGAGGCAGAGAAGTGGTGGGTGAAGGAAAGCGTGGGGTGGGATGAGAGGCGTTGTAAAAATGATTGTAGCGAGTTGGGTCCATGTGTCCAGAGAAGAAAAATATCGTCAATATACCTCAGCCATAGGAGTGGTCTGGGGGAAACGTCAAGAAAGCGTTCCTCCCATTCACCTAAGAAGGCATTGGCATAGGAGGGCGCCATGCGAGTGCCCATCGCGGTACCTTTTATTTGTAGGTAGTGGCGCCCTCCGAAAGAGAAGTTGTTTTTTTGGAGCACCATTTCAGCCAGCTTCGTTAGGAAATGGGAGGATGGTCTTGTGTCAGGTGGTCTGGAGTCCAATAATTTTCTCAGAGCGGATAGTCCTTGGTTGTGAGGGATGTTGGTGTAGAGGGAGCAGACGTCTATAGTGGACATAATTGTGTTAGGTGGGAGAGGGGAAGGGAGTGATTTTAGGCGTAGTAGAAAGTGGTTTGTGTCTCTGATGAAGGATGGGATTTGACGGACGAGAGGTTGTAGGTGGGAGTCAACATAGGCAGAGATGCGTTCCGTGGGAGAATTAAAGCTGGCAACAATGGGGCGGCCGGGGATGTTGGGTTTGTGGATTTTTGGGACTAGGTAGAAGGTTGGGGTCCGGGGTGTGTTGGGGATCATCAGGGAAATGGTGGAATCAGAGAGGCCTTCTTGTTTTCCCACGGAACGCAGATATGCAGAAATTTCGGAGGAGTGGCGGTCAGTGGGGTTGGAGGGGAGAGGAAGGTAAGAAGTTTGGTCAGATAGTTGGCGGAGGGCTTCGTCGTTGTAATGCGAGCGGTCCATTACCACGGTGGTGGTACCTTTGTCTGCAGGGAGGATAGTAATTTTGTCGTTGCGTTTCAACGTAGAAATTGCGTGTCTTTCTGGTTTCGTCAAATTGTCGTGGTGGTCAAGTAGGTCGGGAAAGTTGGGCTGGGCGACTGCGTGAATTATGTAATTAGCATATTGCTCGATGGGATGGTGGGGAGGAAGAGAGGGTGGGATGTATTGGGAAGGGGGTTTGAAGGCAGAAAGGGATTGTGGAAGTGAGTCGGGGGAAGATGAGGAGTCAGATGTGGGTGGGGCGGCTTTGAGGCGGAGTTTCCTCATCCCAACACCTTGTTGACATCCATATATATATATATATATATATATATATATATTTATATATAATTGTGGTGAAAATATAATGCCATAACTACATAACTTAAATAACCTTTGCAGTTAAATTCCAGGTGTTTACTATAAATCTAGTCTTTATTTTTTGTTAACATAATAAGTAATTTTTTTCTGAACTATATTTTTAAGAATTTCACCTGGTTTCTCTCCTCCCTTCCTGGTTATTCATTTGCGCGCGTAGGAAAGAGGCGAATCGGCTGGACTCTAAAATCAATATCATTCATCTCTTCAGTATGCTTGTTATGGATAATATTAGAAAATAATATGCGATTCTATTTCTTATAACCGTCTAGTCTGTACAAAGATTTTGAGTTGATCGCGGCGGAAGCGTGACGTCATATAGCTTAGGTAAGGTAGCTAAGTGTACATTTAATGCCACTGGACGATATTTAGTGATTTTTGAGAAATATGGCTTACGCAGTATTATATGTGACATAATACTCTACAATTGCATTGATTTTAATAAAATTTATTAGAGCAATTTTTCAGTAAATCACAATTTTCTAGAAATCTCCAAAAATAAACTACCCTCTATTTTTGTGCAATATCAAAAACTCGTCTGGAAAAGATGATATATTGCATAAATACGAGATATCATTCTACTTTTGCACGAGTTTTGCCCTATAACTGCGAACAGATAGGCAGACAGAGAGACGGCATGGCGAAACCCACTTTTATAGACTCAGGGACACCAAAAACGAGTATTTCCATCAAAATCTCGAAGTCGATTTTATTCACGATTACAATAATATATATATATATATATATATATATATATATATATATATATATATATATATATATACACGTAGTATATGAAAGTAAAAATGAGTTTAGTCCATCTATTCTTGATTCTTTAAACAAGCGGTAAAATTCAAACTTACTTCTGAACTCCCTATCAATACGTCGCACGGATATTCCGCACACGGATAATTGAGGTTTTACTCTAATTACAATCCTTGTGCTTCGACATTATAATAAGCAATTATTACTTTTTTTGAAAGGGTTAAGAACGCCTCTAACTTGCATGCATCCACGCATGAAGTGTAAATCTTTCCATTTTCTTTTGAATTTAAGTTGACAGTAATTTTTCAACAAGCCTATATTTATATGTACAGTCCTAGTAATAAAAGGATAATCGCTGTTTCCTAAGATTACTATATTTATTAAAATTAGTATTTATCTTGAAGAAATACAGCGTGACATCCATGTCATATTTAGATAAACGTTCTAGAGAAGAACCGAACTCGCATCATCACGTTTCATGTTTTTAACTTTATCATATTTATATGGAGAAGTTTATATAAAAACATACAGAAAAGAGAAATAATTTCAAATTATTTCTGATAATAGGAATTCGATTGGAGGACTTAACAATATGTTTGGAATTGGATGTCTCTCTTTCTGCAAGAATCACGAAAATAAGATAAGAGGATAAATGAGGCGTGCTTAAGTATACATAATGACAAAGAGACCGTGGTTTTAGCTGAGGTCCCATTTGAGATATTGAGGTAAAATTGAATGAGGTCGAGGTGGGGAAACTTTGAATTCAGTGCATGTTGATGTACGGAAGGATGATGCGGTAGAGATGGAAGGAGGGATGGAAAGAGAGAGACGGAAGGGAAGCTAAGTGAGAGGTGGTATCAGAGGGGGTGGGAGATTGGGTGGCTGAGAGGGTTGCAGAGGAAGGGGCAGAGGAAGTTGCAGAGGTGGTGGCAGAGGGGGGGTGTCAGAGGGGGAGGCAGATAGGGTAGCTGAGAGGCTGGCAGAGGAAGAAATAGAGAGTCGGCAAGGGGGTGGCAGAGGGAACGACATAGGAAGGGGCAGAGGAGCGGGGTTTGGAGAGTGGCGGAGAGGGTGGCAGAGAGGATTTCAGGGGAGTAGCAGAGAGGGTGGCAGAGGGGGCGGCAGAAGGGGTGGCAGAGGGGGTGGCAGAGGGGGTGGCAGAGAGAGTAGCAGAGGGGGTTGCAGAGGGAGGGGCAGAGAGTGTTGCAGAGGGAAGGACAGAGAGGGTTGTTGAGGGGAGGCAGAGGGAATGACAGAGGGGGGGCAGAGTGGGTGGTTGGGAGAGTGGCGGAGAAGGTGGCAGAGATAGTGGCAGATGGGGTGGCAGGGGGATTGGTGGAGAGGGCGGAAGAGGGGGTGGAGGTCGGGAGAATGAATGGAGGAAGAGACGGAGGGAGAGTGTGGGAGAGGAGGTGGCAGAGGGGGTATAAGGGAGAAGGCGGTGAGGGAAATATGGAAGGGGAGGTGTAGCAGAGGAGATGGAATGCGGGAAAAGGGATGGAAGCTGAGAGATGAATACGTGCACTCATTTTTTTAATATTAACCGGTTCTCACCACCACGCAAATTCTGAACTCTCCGTTTTGTAAAAATTTTAGGGTTATATTTCATTATGGTCCAGAGCGAAGGGTCTCACGCTTTGGTCTTCATTTAATTTTACATGCTCATACCCATCCCTTTCTGAAAGAGCCCTGTAATTCATTTACGTAGGGTGAAAATATGTAGAGTTACCTTGGTTTTTAAACCATTGGAAGAGAAATGTCGTGGGCAATCGTTTCAGGGATCTAAAGTATTTAGTAGATTAATTGAAATATTCTCTTCGTGGATTCTGACTAGAACTTATGAGAAATAGTGTAGAATATAGACGACACACAATGACGACGGATTGACTGAGGGGAAAGCGATTGAAATTTGTCGTTATTGATTGTCGTTTAGCGGTGAGGGAAGGTGGAAGGCTAAGAAGGGCTGAGAAAGGGCAGAGAGACGAATTAGGAGCAGAGTGAATCGAGTTTGGATTGCAATAGCCGTCTTTCTTTACTTGCCCTTTTTTCATTCTTCGCCAATGCCTTAACTTAACCTAAGACCAAAACAAAGTAATTTCGATATTTTGGCGAATGAAATTCGGTTTTTATGCGATCTTTGCACGAAGGGAAAACATATAGGGGAGGTATTTTAAGTCCGTCCGTCCGTTTGTTAAAACTCAGGATCCGCTTGACGTATTTTGATGAAATTTGAGATCACAGAGTTTTGATAAAATTGGTCAATACATTTCAATTTTGGTTGAAGCCGGACAATAATTACGCCCACTGTACATGAGGACCTACAATGCTCTTTTGTTTCAACTCTGAAACGCTGGACATATTTTGATGAAATTTGGTATTGGGTAGTTTTGCTAAATTAACCGATTCCAATTTTTGTTAAAATCGAGCAACAATTACAAACACTTGTACTTGACCTACATGTACTTTACATTGTTCTATTGTTTCAACTCGGGAACCGCTTAACGTATTTTGATGGAATTTGGTATTGCGGAGTTTTGCTAAAATTGGACGACCGATTCCAATTTTGGTTAAAATCGGACAGCAATTACGACCCTTTTACGTAAAAACCAAAAATGCTCCTTTATTTCAACTCGGAAACCGCAGGAGGCATTTTGATGTAATTTGGTATTGGGGAGTTTTAGTAAAATTGGTCGCTGGATTCCAATTTTAGTTAAAATCGTATTTTAATTACGACTACTTAACATGAAGAGCTAAATGTATATTACAACCTACCTCGCTAGCTTCTGGTAAAATACTTATCTGAGTGAAAGTTATTGAGAATATTACGAAATCTCAAAGAACGTAGTTGGAAACTGTGGTATCCGACATAGAGTACACCTTTCCAATCTTGTAATTTCTTGGCGCAGAATTGTTTGGTTTTCTCTCCTTAAAATCCGACATTTGCTGTGAGTTATTCCTTTAGATATGAACTCCTATTACTTATATATATGGAAATGTCATTAGTGCATTGCGTTTTATCTCATTTATATACTTGGCGTAATATTCTGTATCTATTTTATTATTTTCGAAGGGATATAATATTTGGATAGTGTCGATACATACATAATGCTCATTATGGAATCACCCTATGGTCAGTGGGCATGATCATTCTCCATTGAACAAAACATATCTAAGGCAGTGGAGCCTAAATTTCTTAAGCCTGGGAGCTACGTTATAATATCCGTTTTCATTGCGATCAACCTTGTTGGATTTAGTTAAATCATTAATGTTTAAACCCCATAATTTATACATTTTGAAATAAAAAATTGGAAATGCAGGCAACACTAAATTAACACGGTAGTTTGGGTCCACAGAAAGCCCGTGTAATCCAAAATTGTGTTAATCGAGACTAAATATTCATACAAAATAGAGGGTTAGCTTACCAAACAAATTTTTAAAAACACTTTTTCGCTTGTTTTATTTAATCGTAATTTTTAATTGCAATAACTGCTTTGTTTCAAATTTCTCTTTAGTTGAACGACTCGCATATTAATTTCATTGATAAAATTTCTAAAAATTTTTAAATTTATCTCAAACAAAAACATATTCCACATATTCAAAACCAAAATTAATACCTATTATTAAAACGTTTATTGATAAAATGTTATGAAAATGAGTTTGCTTTCGAATGTCATTATTTTAAATTTAATGGCTGAAAAAATAAAATTTGTTCTATTAGCCAATTTAAATTTTGCTGAATTCTAGCAAAAAACTAATTTTTATTTTTTGTTATGACTATAAAATTGAAAAAAAATGCATTTAGCAGAGTAATAAATCGCTTCCACATTCACTTTCATAAACGTCATCACTCTCAACCTCAGTTCAAGTCATTCAAGAGGTCTCGATCAACCAAGAATATCTATCAAACCAGCGGCAAATAAAATCAAAGGCAAGAAAATGATTCTCCCTCATCAACCGCAAGGCATTCTTTTGGCAAATTCTCTATGTGAAAAGTGGAATTTAATGCTCGAAATGAAGGCGCATGCATTCTCCATTTACATGGGAGACGCAAAGGAATCCCCACTCTCAAATGTTTTGATGATTCGGTCCTTACTTTTATGTGCGGACTCAACGTGAGAAAGGGAGGGAAGCTCCACAAGGGAAGCGATAAACACTTGTGAGAGTTTGGGAATTATATGAATAAAATTCACATTTTCACTGTAAGCAGAATTTGTTTCTTAGGAGGAATGATGGACGGGAGGGATCGATCACCCACTCCTAACATGCCTAACCTGACATTAGTCACTATTGTCATCGCATGCTCAGTTTACCAGCTGGGTCGTATTCTGTATGAGAATGTAAGAAAATGACACTGTTGGCAACTCTAGCAGCAAGACCAGTTGCGATCGCGTCTTCATAATTGCTCCCGCCCTTATTAGTATAATGCCTACATTTTTCTTAAAGTGAAACCGCTGCTGAATCCAAAGATAACGCAACTTTTCGCATTAATATGTTAAATGTCTTTCAAATGTTGTTTTAGCCATATTAAAATATAAGTTTTGTACGTTTTAATGGAATTCGACTACATCAAATAAATTTAGATAAATCTTTGATTATAGATTTCGCACAGTAACAAACTTATTACTTATAAACAAATAACCGTTTCTAATATAATTCAAACAGCGGTCAAATGATTAATAAATAGGTCATTTTCTGTTTTTTTTATTATGTGTAGCAAGAATTGGAAAAAACCTTGAAAAACCAAGACTTATACCGTTTTAATGAAAACAGATTGCAATTTTTCGACCGTATGAAATAAAAACAGTGTAATCCAAGTATAGTGTTAATCGAGGGGGTACTGCACGTTTTTATTGACAAGACTGTTTTCCTGAAACAGTAATTTTCAAAATTTAAGAATTTAAATGTGTGATCAATTTTAAAGGCAAATTAAAATATATTTCATGTTGTACTATGTAAAAAGTAGTCCATTTTGTATTGTTATTCTACAAAAAATACAGAAATTGCTGTGATTTTAATTTCATATTGGAAAAAAGAGTTAAAGAAATTTTCTTAGTTTGTTGAATTTTCATAAAGATCTTTATCAACAGATGAAACTTTATAAAAGCTGGAATTTCATATATTTATTAAATCCTTTTATCAATATTACAATAATATATTTTGATGAAATGTAGACACAAAAGGGAACAAGGTAAAAGTGGTAATTAAAAAATCATTGAGTTATTTATTATAATTAGTGGTAATACTAGCGTTATACATAGTTTCATTTATATAACGATTTTCACAACTACTAAGAGCTAAATGTAAACAGTCGTCAAGATGATAATCTTTCAAACGTGCGTGAAATTTGGTTTGAATAAAATTCGTATCTTTACCTTTATAGCACCTTCACTTTCTTAGAAACCTAACAACCAAAATAACAAAAACAATCCCGATGGAGTGTGCAGATGTGCAAGTGGAAGAAAAACCAAGCCAACACCCAAACCTCATATCTCCCTCAGCTTTTGCACCTTCTGGTGCTCCAAACGGACCACCCTGGCATAGAACTTCTTCACCATGGAAGGCAGAAGGACGTCCAGAAACTCCACGTTACCTTCGTTGTGGAGGATGGTGTTTCTGTCGTATCGGGTCCCCGTGAGCACCAGCCTCAGTGCAGAGTTCTGCACCATCTAAAGGCGGCGAAGTGTGGTAGCCTGGTATAGCCTCCTCTTCACCGCCATGGGAAGGGTCTAGGTGCGTAGCAGGGCATGAACCCTCTTTATGCAGGGACGACTCAACCATGCAGGCGGACCAAGCGACGGCCACTGAATTTTTATGGTAGCCAAAACTTTAAAAAAATATTTTTGAAAAATATCTAAATTTGTTTTTTCCCGTTCGGTTTTAATTCGACTTGGTCAATGTTTGTGAAAATTTGACTTCAAATGAATGCTCAGAGGACAAAAATCGGTTTCTGCCCCGAATGGTAAAATGGTTTTTCCGAATACAGTTTTTAAGAATTATGCCTAATACATATAGGTGGTTTCCCGATATAAAACGAGGAATAGCTCTAACCAATCAATTGACACGATTAAAAGTGGAATTCTTTAAATGTATATATGATACAACAATTGCGTCTATTGGAAAAAAACTTTTGCAATTACAGGGTCCTAATAATTTATTCAAATTTTTATACGATGTGAATAGTATAAAAATATCTCTAAAGAGGAACTTTTAAAAATTGCATAGATCTACAAATTCCAAGGATGTCAAAGAGACCGATTTGGACGGTTTTGAAATGTATAAGGAACTAACATCATTATCTGTTTTAACAAAGCCTGATTTAACACCATTAGATACACACGGAAGGTCCGATGCTTGACTTAGGATTCGATGAGGCATACCATTCACATCGAGAACACTAACCGGACGAGATTCCCCAGGAGGTCCTCGTGCCAGTCACGGTCGGTCAAAAAAGGCATGCCCTCCGACGGCTTTAGACTTCGGAGCAGTGTCAACTGGGAGACCTCTGCTCCGCTCTGTGGCCTCCTCGTGCTTCTTGAGCACTCGGAGAAATTCCGCGGACTCGCGAGACGAGGCAGGATGCGGCCCGTTGCCGTTGGCGCAGCAGGTAGTCTCGGTGTGTGACTTCTTGCACTCTTTAGAAATACGGCCCAGCGCAGAGGAAAAATCGCGATAGCATGCGGCACCCAACTGGAGAGTGGCCGAACCGCTTTCAGTTATAGCTCCATATCGGCCCCTTCCCCTCTTGGAACAGCTCAACAGAAACGCTGAAGTTGCAGATGTACTTCAGCGACTTGATATCTGGGCAGCCCGTACTCCTATCCAGCGAGACGATGTTGCGATCAATCGATATTCGCAAGCCGTTCTTTTCGACTGCCATTTGGCGCACGCCGCGAACGAGGAAGCTCTTCCACGTGAGGTCGACGGCGACGTCTTCAGGATCGTAATCGGCTGCTATCTCTTTATCTAAGCGGTACAAATGGTAGTTTTTCTATTATATTAGGAAAACGACAAATGAGAATTTGCTAGGAGCATGTTTAGTGCATTGCACCCAAAGCCAACCACCCTATGCTGACTTGCGGTGTATTATGTAGATGTAGATTTGTTGGTTTAAGGGATTTAACCCTCAGACTACCAAGGGGGATAACGAAATTACCCGAAAAGCTATTTATTTTATTTCCTTTTGAAAACATTTTCTGAATTTTATCCTCCTAAGAAATGTTCTGTAATGTATGAATAGCAAATTATGTAAAAAACAATGTATCTAACAATTTCTGAGAAATATCTAAAATTGTCTTAGGATAACCGAGTTACCTCTCTTAGTATTATTCAGTACGGTATTCCACATCAAAGAAAATAAAACATTTCGACTGCCTGCCTGCAATAGCATTATTATACGTCTACCTTTTATCATCTAAATGCCATGCTTACTTCTAAAGGTGAATGGCATGTGTTGAATCTACAGAATTCTTATCATATGGGAACAACAGAAAAATATTCAATAGCATTTTAATATGTTTCACTTTACTTTATACACTACATATTATAATACATTTATTATGTTAGCCTAGTGGTAGCAAAATTATTAGTGTTTGTTGCTAACTACAGAGTCGGTTCGAATTCGGCAGAGCCTTTTCATGCACCCATGGACCAACCAACAAACTCATATATAACTATGAAACCTTCAACGAATATCACGTCTGGTTCGCTAATGGATTAATATATTGTAATGTTTTTATTTGATATAGGTACCACGTAAACTGGAAAAAATAAAATTATTTTCACAGAACGAAATTTTTTGATTAATTACATAATCGTTTAAATAAAAATAATTTTCAGTATGGGTAGTTGAAATGATTTTAAATTACTAACAAATTAAAGTAATCGCCAATTATGATGAAAAATGATTATTTACAATACAAATTTCGTGGGGGAATTCAATTACACCGCTTGGTAGAATTTAGGTGCAAAATACCTTGTTAGTATGAGAGTTAATCACATGAGATCATTTCCCCGTCCATTCATATAATTGTATACAAACACTTTCCGCAGTTATGCAGTAATTAAAATGCACCTGCTATTAAACAATTAGCAGTCAAAGTCCTACTGGGCTGAGTTATGAACGTGGATTGTCCAGACATGAAACAAGTTGGATTTTAACCGGTATGACGTCTTCGAGAACTTATTATCCCATTTGCTATCGTTAATGCATTGCCCAATGAAACGATATATAATTTCTTTGAGGCAAGCAGTAAGAAATAGATTAGAAAAGTGTAATCTCAGTCAGCCAGCGCTTCGAGCCAAAAGAGGTAGCTAAAAATTTTATTTTTATCTATTCAGTTATTTTTTTAAGAAAGATAAATTCGAAGCTCAAGAATGACAGGAACCTAAGATGAAATATGGAAATCTCTGAAATTCCGTGAGATTTAAGATTCCTTTTTCTATCTTCATTTCTGATCCCCTGTCCATTCATCTCTTCTCGCTTTCTTTTCCCCTCCTTCGATCAAGGGGCGGATCTACGAACGCAATGTCAGAGCTGCAGCCTTGCGTCCCGTTCACAAATAAAATTTAAATTCTCTAAAATAAATAATTAACCGTTGAACTAATCGTTATATAATAATTACAGGAACTACTTTTCATAATTTTTTCTTTCAAAGTTTAATTCGGGATATGTTAAGGGACACAGAATCACACTGGCGCTCCTCGTCCAAAATTTACCATTCCACATTCCTCTCTTCCTCCCACCATCAATCCTTCCTCCCTCCATCCTCCCTTCCTCATTCCTCCCTCGCTCCATCCTCCCTCCTTCCATCCTCCCTCCTTCCATCCCCCCTCCCCCATTCTCTCTCCCTCCTACCTCCCTACACCCTCCCTCCCTTCTCCCTCCCTCCATCCTCCCTACCACCATCCTCCCTCCCACCATCCTCCCCCCTCCATTCTCCCTCTCTCCATCCTCCCTCTCTCCATCCTCCCTCACTCCATTCTCCCTCCCTCCATCCTCCCTCCCTCAATCCTCCCTCAATCCTCCCTCTCTCCATCCTCCCTCCCTCCATCCTCCCTTCCTCCATCCTCCCTTCCTCCATCCTCCCTCTCTCCGTTTTCCCTCCCTCCATCATCCCTCCCTCCATTCTCCCTTCCTCCATCCTCCATCCCTCCATCCTCCATCCCTCCATCCTCCATCCCTCCTTCATCCCTCCCTCCATTCTCCCTCCCTCCATACTCCCTCCCTCCATCCTCCCTCCCCTCCATCTTCCCTCCCTCCCTCCATACTCCATCCTCCCTCCCTCCATCCTCCCTCTCTCCATCATCCCTCACTCCATTCTCCCTCCCTCCATACTCCTTCCCTCAATCCTCCATCCCTCCATCCTCCCTCCCTTCCTCATTCTCTGCTTTCATGTGTCCATATCCTGCGTGTAGTTTCTGCTTCTAAACCAATGATTCAGGAGGAAATTGATATTGAGCTTTCCATGGATAGATTTTCGCCGAGAATGGACATCATTGCGCTATGTGATTTACCTCATCCGTAGCTAATTTTGGCACAGTAAAATCAGTGTCCCATCAAGTTATTCTGTATAATAGCTGCTAATAATTACATTATTTATAATTTTCAGTTATGCATTATGCTTGAAATTATGTTTATAATTGTTTTGCTGGGCATTGGACTTTATTTTGTTAACACGATTTTTTAATAACCGGCGGATTTAACTACGTAATGCAAATTAATTTGCGTCTTTTTTATTGCTAAAGCGTTGCCTTTTGGTCCTAAAGATATTGAATTGCATGTGAATGACATGGTGATTCGGTTCCATTCTTCGTCAAAGCCTAGTTTTTCCCCTATCCTTTATGGTTTGCATTTTAATATATTATAATGCAATGCGTCAAAAATGCGTAAGCTTAAGGTGAATCATTCACGTTACTATTATGTGACACGCTGTGATAGGTATTGTCACCTGAAAACGGCAAATAAAGTTTTCTAATACTGATTACGCACCATGAAACGCTTCATTCCTTTAGGAACCACTTTTCCTAACTTTTTGACTTAGATTGATAGGACATGGGGCTATGCGTCGCATATTCAGTTACCATCATTGCTCGAGTAATTTTGAAGTTTCTCTCAATATAGTACATGCGCAATGTACAATATATAGAATAATCAAAGGCATGTACCAAACTTCCCCTCTTTATTTCTATAGCCTTGTAACTTCCGCTCTCCTTCTCTCCCTCTCTCACCGCCCACTATTCTCTTGCATCCTTCCTCTCCACTTCCGTCTCTCTTACATCGCCTCGTCCACTTTTATCTCCTCCATCGTTCGTCCCCTCTTTACCGCTCTCCCGTTTATTCCCCTTCCTTTCCATTTGTATTCTCTTTTATCGCGTTCATTGCTAAGATGGCTCCTCTCTCTCACTTCTTCACTCTCTCTCCTTCTCGCCTGCCTTATCTTGACCCGGCCAAACGGAACTGCTGCTGGATGAGGGCCACGTGCTGCGCTGTAG
Source organism: Tanypteryx hageni (assembly GCA_028673005.1). Lineage (NCBI taxonomy): Eukaryota > Metazoa > Arthropoda > Insecta > Odonata > Petaluridae > Tanypteryx > Tanypteryx hageni. Next base: position 91,057,760 of record CM054114.1, on the reverse strand, counting down.
AGAGAGAAAGAGAGAGAGGGGAGATCCCTTAAGCGATGGGCCTCTTCCCTTCTCCAACCTCTCACCGAATCTCCCTCTAACTCACTCCTGGACATGTACTAAGAGTTGAGGGATGTTAAAGTCTCTCTCTTCTCCGCTTTCATATCTCTCAGGTTACGCATCTTGCCCCTCACTCTCTATTCCCAAATGGAAACAAAGGCCATTCCCTTTCTCTCTCTCTCCCTTAGCTATTCCTCTTGGATTCGTTGCCCGGCAACGCCCTTCCAATGGAAGATTTTATTACTTAGGCTGCTTTATTTCTCTAGACCAATATTCCCCTCTCTTCACACCACCTTCTGTCTATCCCTCTATTTCCTTAGCTGCTCCCTCCTTCTCCTATCTCACTTTCTATCTTCTCTCCTTCCTCTTCACCAACACTTCACTACATTATCTCATTTTTATTGTTTCTGCCACCCTCTCCCTCCATCTCTCCGGCACTCGTTTCCGTCTTGGTTTCTCCTCTCTCTCTCCGCTTTCTAACTTCTCGAAACACTTCCCAACCCTCCAAGCCTTCCTCCTCACCCCTTCTACTCTCTCTTCCCTTATCTCGTCCCATCTCTTCTCCTACCTCTTCATCCGTATTTTTTCTTTTCTCTTCCTCTTTTTCCGTCATCTCTCCCTCCCTTCCGCTTTTTACTTTCTCACATACGTTGTATATTGAGAAATTATTGTATTCATAAAAGAATTCGACTTCCAGATTTTGATGGAAATACTTCGTTTTAGGTGTCCATGAGTCCATAAAAGTGGTTTTTGCCATGCTGTCTGTCAATCAATCTGTTTGCTGTTCTAGGTTCCAAGCATAAAATCGAATGGTATCTCGTATTTGTGTAACATATCGTCTTTTGCTGAATATTTTTTTTCATAAAAATGATATTGCACAAAAATAAAGGGCAGCTTATTCTTTGCGATTTTTAGAAAAATTTTATTTACTCAAAAATAGATGAAGAGAATTTGATTAAAATCAATTCAGTTGTAGAGCCTAATGTCACAAATAATACTACTTAAGCCATATATCTCTGAAGATCACTATATGGCGTCCAATGACATTACAATGTACGTTAAGCTACCTCACCTTACCGCCACGATCCACTCAAAATCATATTACAGCCTAAACGATTAAACTAAATCAAATGATATCTCATATTTGTGGATAATATCATTCGTAATAGATATTCTAAAGATATGGACGATATTACGAAACAATTAAGGGTAATTTATTCTTGGATATTTTGAAACAAAATTCGATTTACTCAAAAATTTTTATAAAAATTTTGATTAAAATCCATCCAGTCGTACAGCATGATCTCACAAATAACACTAATTAAGCCACATCTCCCATAAATTACTAAATATCGACCAGTAGCATTAAAATATACGATAAATTACGATTAACTTTGATCAATAAGCGTTTTTCTATTATGAGCGTACACAGTCGACCAAACGTATATACAGTAGATGGTAGCTCGTAAACACTTTGGCTCCAAGTTGAACAGTTGTATAAAACTCCTTCAGCCAAAAAAATTGTAGGGTACTGGGCTTACCCTACAATTTTTTGGCTGAAGGAGTTTTATACAACTGTTCAAACGTATATACGTATATGAAAAATTTTGTGCAATGTATATTGCGCCGTTTTTGTCTAGCCTTCACCTACTCTGCTTTATGAGTTGCGTTTATGGATGTTATTATTCGTTCTTGTAATTCTCTCTAATGATTCAGTCATATTCTGTCATTTTCCTCCTCCCGCGCGTATCTTTACCACCTCTTCCGATCCATATGCGATCAAAACACGCTTGAGAAATTCCTCAATCTATAAGTTACGGAGATGCAATTGGAGCTGGAACTCGTCGCGTTTCCTTTTTAAACATGGCGATTAAGCTTCGGAACGATTTCTTTGTCGACATGTGGCACGATCACATCATGCGCTCATAAAAGGTTCCCCGAGAACAATGAATCACGAACAGCAAGCTGTGAGAAAACGATAGCGAGGATTTGAGGAAAATCTGCGTTGATAACGTGATTTTCTGGGCCCTTACCGCTTCGCTCATGCTGTTAAGAGCGATTCATTATCGCGGATGCGTTCCGTTTGGAGCAGTTTTGGGCGTCTACAAATGATGCAGCGGGCCTCTCTCTCAAGCGACTCTCTCTTTTCCCATCCACCAGCTCTTTCCAATCCTCTTCCCACACCCTTTCCTCTGCTCAAACAGAGGAGCTGTCTTTCTGTACCTCAGCATCAAATACATAAGATGTTATATAATACGGAAATTCACTCATGGCGTGACTTGCACGGTGGAGAACATTTGTCTTATCTTGGTGACGTCGGGAATGAACGTGGATTTTAGGATACGATTTTATAACCGGGAACGATAAGAACGGAAGTGGGCGTTTTTACTTAGCGATGGGATCATTATTCTTTTCTGTTATCATTTCTCAACTTCCAGTGTAACCTCTGGAATTTCGAATTGATTTTAAAGATTTGTTTTAATATCTTCTTCTCCGCGTTAATTTTGGAATATTAAATTTATTCCGCGGTAATCATGACAAATCGACTGACCCTTTTTATTCATTTATGTTTGTCTGAGTCTTTGAGTATGTTTTATTATAAAGTAAATCTAATTTAATCCCGTAAACTTATAAGGACTCGGTGATTTTGTTATAAGGATGAACAAGCTGGTAATTATATTTTTGTTCAAATGGAATTGAGCTTAAACACATATAATCAAGTTATGTGGTAGCTCCAAAACTTTTGGCTCAGTCGATGTTTTAGCAGCATGAACTCCTTTAGCCAAAAAACGAAAGGATTGTAAACCCCAATGCATTTCGCCCACTGCGTGGGCCTCTTCAGTGGCGACCTCTGATCGACAGTGATTAGAAGTCGCTTCTAGTCACTATCTTTCACAGGTCGCCCCTGAAGATGCCCACGTAGTGGACGAAATGCATTAAGTTTTACAATCCTTTCGTTTTTTGGCTAAAGGAGTTCACGCTACTAAAACACATATAATCAAAGTTAACTCTTCGTGAATCGTGACTATTTTTACTAGTGGACCCATTACGAATTAATTCAAAGCATGAGTTTCGTTGAGTCTATGGCGTAATGCACTTCGCATACGCGAACTTTTATATTTACTTCGCCAGTTATGTTTTAGACCGCGTCTAAATTGAAAAAAAAAATCCGAAGGATTCCAACTACCTCAACTTCTCGCACCTAAGACGAATGTATTAGTCACTTAAGCAACAAAGGCTGCTCGCTGGCGCTGGGATAATTATCTATTTAGATTTCGTGTGTAAAAATCGAGGTACCTATATGGTAATGTCATTCTTCAACTTTATTTATTCGTTTAAATTGTGATTTCGTTTTAGTTGATTTTTTTATGAATTTAATTATTTTAGCAATAGTTAACACATGCTCGGTATTATATAACATTAGCGATCCTTCTCAGAACTTTTATTGTAGAAGCAAATAGAAACAAATTATAATCATCCTTCTTAGAAACGACTATATAAAAACCATTCTCATACAATAAAATCCCGTTCTATCGGCAACCACTTAACCCAAGTTATGCCGCTAAATAGAATTTGCCAATATAGCGAATGGCCCATTATATGTGATTTTGATTACAATGGAAATGAGCATAAGTTTGAGAGCATAAGTTTAATTTGTTTCGTATCTTTATTGTTTACTGTCCCTTAGACACTAGCTAAATTCCCGTGAAATAACGAAAAACTGTTTTATAAAATGCTCTTGCTGTTGCGGAAAGCATTTTGTCTTTTCTTCTAAAACCCTTCTTCTAAATATTATTACATTTTGCTGGAAGTACAGCACGCCTTATATTTTACATCATTGCCTAGCGGATACAAATTACTGTATTATCCCATAATGTGTAACTTTAATACACGTAATATTTGTTAGGCATTTTGCAGCAGGTTTGATTAACTATTCGGGCAGCGGTCAACCGCATCCAACCTCCCTTCAAGGAGCTATGGAATAACGAAATTTAAACAAAACATATCATCATTTTATATTCATATTTTCAGGTTGTTCAGATTTTTTTTCTTCAATTAGGTAAACATCTACTGTACGAATGTTCAGGGGTACCAGTGTTCATTAATTTTATATTGAAATATAATGACAGGATATGAGTAAGGTAAACGGTAAGAATTTTAGTATTATGAACAAAAATAAGGTATACATAAGTTTATTAGGAGAATCTTTTAAATGATTAAAAGGAAATTTATTAATTTTTCTTTGCCACTCTTTAAGTACGCTGATTGAATGACAGCAGTTAAAATTTTGTGGAATGAGAAAGCAATCCTTTGCATAAGTTTCGTCTTTTTTTCATACGATTCTTTATTAATAGCTAGAGTATTTACCATTTTAAGGATATTGATGACTAATGTTGGGTGAATCTCCTGAGAAAACTTACGCAGTGATATTATATTGAAACGCGTTACCATTACGTCTTCTACAGAATGAATTCAAACTTTTGTCTAAAAACCGATTGTTTTTGTCAACACAACACAAGCGATTGTGAAAACAACCGGTTGTCATCACTACACGTAATACGCGTTTAACCATTTGCAATATCAATCACGATTTTGGTGGAACCTAATTTCGGCATCGAAGCTGCCGTTAGAGCGAGTTTTCCGGTTGATCGGGTGCCTGTATACTGTACCGTAAATGAATAATGACGAATATAATTATTATTTCTGTGACTTGTAAGGGCTGTAAAATTATTTTATTAATTAATTATTTAATTGCGTTTTACATAATTCATGCCGATGTTTGGTATAAACATTTGGTAGTATCGCTTATTTTTCAAATGGTGTAACATTGTCCCAAAAAAGTGCAATAATTATATTTTGCTGGGTATTTTGAAAAATATGACGTTTTTCATAGAAGGATTGTTTTATTAGAAATGAAAGTCCTAATTAGGTCGTCCAATTAAAAATGACACGAATTAAAAGTCAGCAAGCGTGTTGTGCGGCGTATGCGCTAATGGGTCAACACAGCCGACTTGCGATTGCGCAAATTTATGAAACATTTTATCGAATTCATTACGAGAGAGAGTTAGTGGGAGAGAGAAAGGGAGAGAGAGAGAGGGAGAGAGAGGGGGGGGAGAGAGAGAGAGAGAGAGGGAGAGAAAGAAAGGTAGAGGGAGAAGCATCGCTCGCAGCGGCTTACCCTTTAACAAATGCACAGCGGCTGAGCGTCAGTCTTTTTAGAGGCACAAACACTCGCACACATTGACCTTATTCACATTTCTCTCATTTCCTTTTTCGAAGCCTTCGGGCGGGCACACGTCACTCTTGATATATTGCTCGAGAACGTGATGCACCTATACTCACATCACGCGGAAGAAAAGCGTGCCTCGATGCATTTCAAGTGACTTATACCGAAGACTCTCTAATCTACATCCCTCAGCTCAAAAGAAGTAAAGAAAATTCCGCTGAGGTGTTCTTTCGGACGTAGTTTGGGGAATAATGGATTGAATTTCTGCAGACGCTTTTCTAATAATTGGTAAATCGATTTATGTAGGTTGCGAAAAGGAAATGAAAAGGCGATTATGTGTCCGGGTAATTCGCTTAGTATGCAGAAGGAATAATTTTCAACTTATTCTCTTCGTAGAATCGAAAAACGTCCTGGGAGATTTCAAGAAGGAAGCAAAGCTTGATTATAAAATCTCACCGTGCAGCTCTATTCGATTCGTGAAGTATCTTTTAAGAGACGCTTATAGTATTCTATTCCATCCATATATTAGTTTTTTTTTGGTAACTTAAAATTTAATAATGTTATTGATTCCTATAGAATATAATTGTCATTTTTGCTCTCTTATTTTGTAAATATTGTATTTACTTATATGACGAAAGGGTTAAATGTAAGAAGGGACTACATTGTCTCAATTTCGCCCAAATAAAGTCGTTTGTCTGTCTGTCCCTCCCTCTCTCTTCCTCCCTTGCTCTCTTTTTCCTTCCCTCTCTCTGCCTCTTTTTATCCCACTTCTCACCTCTCTTATTCACTAATGTCCCAATCCATAGCTCTCCTTTTCCTTCGTCTCACTCTTTATCTCTTTCCTCCCGCCCTTTTCTAATTCTATACCTCCATTACTCGCTATGGACCTTCCATTCTCTATTCCTTCCCTCCGATCTCCCCCCCCCCAACATCTCTCTCTCTCTCATATTCTATATCTATATAGCCGTTTAGATAAGCAAAATAATTCAAACTAAATCCCAGTCCCATTAGGATTACGTAATATGAAAAAAATGCTACGATAATTTAAAGCAATCTATGTACTAGTATATATTACACGTATGTGGGTTGAGGCAACAATTGATTCTCGAAGTTTAATAATGACGTGGTCCAGTGTCGTATCCAGGAGGGTTCAGGTTCAGAGCTATGTACCGAACGGGGGAGCTACCGCGAAAATATTTTACTTTATTTAATAATTTTCACACTTGCTCCGTAAACCCCTACAAAAACTCATAGAGACTTTTTGTTAAAATAAATAAATTGTGTTGGAACACCGAAATTAAAAGTTTTCTTTAAAAAAATGGAATTCGAAGGATATATAATTAATTAATTTAAGTATATTAAATGCTATATTTTTAACAGATTTTAAAATAATTTTTCTTTTATTAAAGGCATTGCAAACCAAATTATATTTCATAACAGTCCTAACAACAATATATATATATATATATAATTTTTTTAGACATATTTTATTTTATTATATTTATTATATATTATTATAAACGAAATTATTATTCTAAATATTTATAATAGTGTTGACAGTTTATATTAAAAAATTAGGTACACATGATTCCATATGAGACAAATTAATGTTGCAAAGATATATTCTGTTAGTAAGTTTACCTTGATATGAATAAACCTTGAATTTATTACTTTTAAATTACTATTAATAAACAAGTTTTTTGACATTCGACTGTAAGCTAATTTATAGCGACGAAAAATATAGACCTAATTTATTTTATTGTTTTCTATATAATATAAGAATAAAGTTCAATAAAAGTTTGATATTATTCTATATATTTTCTTGGTAATCAGAGCACAAATTTAAATCTTCCTTTTTTCTTGGCTAGCTGATCAATTATTTCATCTTCTGCAGGAATTAAATTTCTATGTAGGTTATATTAAAGCAAAACCATTCAAACGGGCATCGCCTGTAGAGTTATGCAAGTAAGATTTTTAGTGTTGAGAATGATCGCTTAGGTTTAGCGGTAGATACAGATTACGTGCATAGTATTTTGAATTAATATAGATATATTAGGTTGTAGATTAGATTCACACATTTCTAAGGCTTCCATTGCCGTTTGAGGGAGAATATTCGTCTGTCGAGATAATGACGACACCACGTTTTTAACACAACAGCTGAAATTGCCGGAAGATAAGATCGGTGTTGTGCGTCTAATATCATAGAATGGATCAGAAGAAACATCAAGAGACCGAAAAACAAATGGGACAGAGACCTTGTGAAGTTCATATGGCCAACTTGGAGGAGGGAGGCAGTTGATAGGGAAAAAGTGTCCAGAGGAGGCGTTCAACCGTCAATGGATCCAAATCCAAATCGTTTTAAAACGGTCTGAAGGACAAAGCGTATGCCGTCTTCGTGAGGGTGCCTCACTTTACCGGCAGTAAAAGCATTGCGATGATTGGAACTTAAGCGCTAATTAATGCTATTAACAAAATAACTTAGGGCAGAGAAACTATCCATATCAATAGTAGTTACTACAAATAGTTCCTTACATGCTAGGAATGGATTAATGTAAGAGGAAAAAAGGGTATGGATTAAAGAACCCTCTAGTATTGAGTAGAACAGCAGGTAGTAACGCGTAGTTATTCAAATGCAATGCGCAATATTTGTTTAAGGAACAGGTGTGATGTAAAATTTTAAGCTAATTAGTCTTGTTATCTAATACTATAGAATAATAGAAAATAATAAAGATAAGTAAATAACATTAAAATTAAAAAAAGAAAAATATACGATATCGTTGGCAGCGTTGTGAGTCGCGGTTAAGGGAAAAAGGGGGAAGGAGCTCTTTTCATAATCATATTTACAGTTTATGGTCAAGTAAGAACAATTTAGGAGTGAAGAAGTGATAGTCTTGAGGCTCTTTTCAGGGCCATAATACAAATGCAACTCAAATCGTAATTTTATAAAAAGATCGAGAGTCGAGTAGTTGGCATTGTGGGAGATATAGTAAAATTTTCAAAATCGCGTACATTTGGAGATATATTTAAGGTAATAAGAAAGGTTTCAGTGGGATACGGGTTAGTCGCAGAAATGCCACGTGCTTTTCCATCAGGTGAAGGCGAGACGACTGAATTTGGTGCACTTTATGGACGGAAATACCTTTCCGCTCGATATAATGAGCAATAGCATGAACATTAGTATCAGCAGTAATGCCACGTACAACGTATTGTGGCATGCGATTGTCCTGGAGGGAATACGTAAAATAGTTCACTTTTAGTTCTTTAAGCATTGCGCAGGCAGCGCGATGGTCTTTAACGCAGGTGCACTTTACGAGTAGAGATGAGGAGCCGACGAGATGCATTATTGTTGCTGCATCGAGAACAGAGTAGAAAGCGGAACGTATTCTTTGCCATTCGTACGTGCCGAAAATTTTTCTGGAGGGAATAGGAGAGGAGTAACTAATTGTTGAGCAGAAGTAGATTGTGAAATAGGTTTTGCAAGAGGGATGATTGTTGGTTTTGGTGCAGAGGTAGGTTTTTACGGAGGAGGTGCTAACGTTGGTAGCGAGTTCATTGGCTCGGACTCTGGGGGTGAGTCAGGGGTGTCGGGTGGTTTATCTGTAGGAGCAATAAGCAGAAAGGAATTAGAGGTAGGAATGGTGGCTGGGGAGGAGGAACGGGAAGCGGATGAAGTGGAAATAATCGAAGAGGATAGAGTGGATGCACGTTTGCGTTTGCCAATAGTCACAAATTCGTCGTTAGCGACTGGAGAGGAGACACTGTTTACCGTAACTGCACTAGTAACTAGTTCACTATGCACACGATTATTAGTGGTTGCACATTTAGTGCTGAATATTTTCGCACTGCTTTTACTGGGTGAGGAAGTGTAGACATTACTCACCAAAGGCGGCGGACGCGAAGCGTAGGGTGGCAGAGTAGAGGTCCGATGAGCTGGAGGAGAGGCAGTGCGAGGCGATGAGTCGATACGGTGATTCGCAGTGGTGAAGGTGGTTTGCGGAGGAGTATTGGAGGCTGCTGCTGCGGCGTACGACGGCGGAGGATAAAGTTGAGGAAAAAATGTTGTGGGAACGGGAAAGGGTAGTAAGGATGTGAATAAAGATATTGGTTATAAGGTATATGAGTATGAAGAGGAGGAATCTGAGAAGAGATGAGGCAGGATGAAGGGTCCAAAGGGGCTGATGCGGGGTCGGGGGCGGCATGATGCACACCCCCGACGAAACTGGAATCTTGCACTTCGGAGTTAAGGGAGCGTGATGACACGAACACAGTAATAATGTAAACTTTGCTAGGTAGGTAGATATCTCTTGGCCACAGTTCCGCACAAGCGGCACACTCCCAAGAGCTTCGTCAATGGATTGAAAAGGGCCGATATATTCATTCAATCGTGTTCTGCCTTATGACAAGTCCTACCAATTCATTGATTGGATTTGACTAGAGAACATACACGGTGTTTTGGTTTCCCATTGACTTCCACACCAGACACACACAGAAGGGAGGAGGGAAACCCGGTACCGGCATTTGCCTACACTTTGCGAAGAGCTCCAAGGGGGCCAACTTTCTAACGCCCCTTCCGAAGGACGAAACGCTGATTTTGCGCGGTCTCCTCAAATCACAGGGGATATATATATATATATATATATATATATATATATATATATATATATATATATATATATATATATATATGTATGTATGTGTGTGTGTGTGTGTGTGTGTGTGTGTGTGTGGACCGCAGCAGAGCTGCTGGGGGTGTCGAAGCGACACACAAAAAATTGTTGTCACTCACCAGTATAGCTTTCGTGTTTTTTGTGTGTATTTTCTAACCTCAGCAGCTCGCCGACTTGAAGTCATCTTATCTATGAGTGCACATCAGACATCCTTTCCCCAACAACTTGTTAACATTTATTTATCCAATTCACCTTTCCTCTTCCCTAATAATTTATATATATATATTCTCTCTTCCTCTCTCCAATCCTCCTCCCTCCGCCCCATCCTCCTTCCCACACCTTTCTCTCTCTCTTTGGAAAAATACCATCCTTACTATGTACCTTCCATATCCCTTCCTACCGATCTCCCTCCCAACACCCCCTCTCTCTTACTCTATGTCTATATAGCCGTTTGCATAAGCAAAAGGATACAAGCTAAATTCCAGTCCTATTAGGATTACATAATTTCGCGAAAATTCCAGGATAATTTAAGGCAACCAATGTACTTGTATATATTACACGCATGCGGGCTGAGACAATAATTGATTCTCGTTATTTAACAATGACGTGGTCGGCAAGGCAACATCCCGTTTAAAAACCAATATTTTCCCAAAATATGTGATTTAATTGTTTAATATGAGAGATTTAGAACGGTAGGCCAAAACAGATTAATAGAATAAGAAACGTCCTTTATATTCCTAAAACAAATTCATATTCGAAGATCGTAAGTCAATTCTTGCTTATTATAATTTCCAAAAGAATACAAATCTGTACTTCAAAAAGTCGCTTTTTAACTTGTGATCTTACTGGAAATACAAATTGCCCCCCCAGGAGTCGAACCGGGTCTTTTTTCGTATTGATTTTTGTCATTTAATTTTTGTATTTGAATCAAACTTTTCTGCGAAATTTCATCCTTCCACCCAATCGGGAAGTTTGTTAAAAATGCTTACAATTGATGACGACAGCGTTACGATGACAGCTCACGGAAGTATATGTATATTATCTATATCAATACTATAACCGAATATATATATATATATATATATATATATATATATATATATATATATATATATATATATATATATATATATATCCCCTTTAATCGTTGTTTCTTCGTTCCTACCATGTAGGTAATTTTATAATATTGAGAGAAGTATATTTCCATAACTCGATTTTTCTATTTTTCAGAAAATTTTTACTTTCCCTTGAGGTCGCGTTATGGAAGTTCCACTATAATTCGTTATGACGCCATTAATTTCCATTAAAAACTTTAAAACATCTTTAATTTCCATTAAAAGCATTAAAACCCCTTTAAATATAATGAGGTAGTTTCCATGGTTTTAATACAATTTCATTGTTGAAGAGAGGAAAAATTCACCCCTTTTAGTGCTTTTCGTCAATACTGAAAAGCACTATTCTTCGTGATTTCCGTTCGTGCGCATATATCAGGGAAGAATTGGATTACCGATTTCAATCAAATTTTGTGCATAGAATTTTCACATAAAAATAGGACCAAAATGTCATATTTTGACCAAATCGATGCAGCAGTGGTGCTACAATTGCAAAGTTAACCTTTTCGGTAATAATGAATTTGGAAGGAATTGGTTTAACCGATTTCAATGAAATTTAGCATGAAGAAGGTGTGCAATATTAAAAAATACAATCAAGATTTTTGAAATCAGGGCTGCCACAATACAAGTAATAAAAAATTCTTTTTACAAGTATTTGTGTTGAACTGTTCACATCATTTTTAACCAAATTTAAAATTTGTCATGTACACATATATACAAAACCATAATAGCATATTTGGACCGGATCAACCAACAAGGAGTGCCACATTTACAAATTAAATTCTTTCAGTAAATACGGATTTGGAAGGAATTACCTTATCGGATTTCAACTAAATTCCGTATATAAAATTTGTACAACTTACCATAATGAAATGAATATGTTTAAAGCGAAGATAAAGAGCAGGGCTAAAACAATAAAAAGTAAAATTACAGTTTTACAAGTATTTATAGAGAACTGTCAGCATGGATTTAAATCCAATATGGTACACATAATCTTCAAATAAATAAATAGGCAAAACAGCATACTTCAACCAGGCCGACTAAACAGGACTACCAAACAATCAAGGCTGGAATTTTTCTGTAAATTTAAGTTTGGAAGTTTTTAGCTGAACCGATTTCAAAAGGAAATTTCGCTTGTAGGGCGAGTATAGAATGGACAAATGAAATGAACATGTTTCGAGTGTATTTATAAAACAGGACTACTACCATATAAGGAAAAACAATTTTATGATTTCAAATCAAATACATTAATACACGATTAAACTTCGGCGTATTTAAAGAAAAGCACTTCTGTACTATGGGAAACCCGTGCACATCCCTACTTGTTAGTGCTTATCGTCATTGCTGAAAAACACTATTATCTTCGTGATATCCGTCCGTCCGTCCGTACGCATATATCAAGGAAGAATTGGCTAACCCGATTTCAACCAAATTTGGTACATAGAATAAAAATATATAATAATTATCAAAATGGCATATTCGGACCGGATCAACTTAGCAGGGATGCCGCAATTGCAAAGTTGAGCTTTTCAGTTGTTGTGAATTTGGAAGGAATTGGCAAAACCGATTTCAGCGAAATTTTGTATGAATGATGTGTGCAACATAGAATAATAAAATCACTATGTTTTATGTAGGTATGAAAATCAGAGCTACAAAAATAATTTTTTTTTACACGTATTTGTGTTAAATTGTCCACAACAATTTTAACCAAATTTAATAATTATATATACATAAATATACAAAACAATATTAAAATATTTGAATCGTATCAGCCAAACAGGGGTGCCACAATTACAATTAAACTCTTTCAGTAATTAAGGACTTGGAATGAATTGGCTCAAGGGATTTCAATTAATTTTTGTATATAAGATTTATACAACATACTTTAATGAAATCAAGATGTTTAAAGCAGATCTATATGACAGGGCTACCACAGTAAAAAGTTAAACAATATTTGTTTTACACGTATTTCTAAAGAACTGACCCAATGAGTTTTGACCAAATATAGCATACTTAATCTTCATATAAATAAATAACCAAAATATCACATTTCAACTGGATCGTCTAAACATGGCTATTTTTCTGTAACTATGAATTTTGAAGTTATTGGCTGAACGGATGTCAAAGGAATTTCATTTGTAGGGCGACTATAGAAAGGAAAAACTAGATGAATATGTTTAGAATGGATAAAAAAGCAGGGCTATCAAAATATAAGGAAAAATAATTTTCTGATTTTAAAACAATTACAATTCACTATACGATTGTACTACGGCGATTTCGACGAGAAGCTAATCTGTACCAGGGAAAACTCTTGCACACTCCTACTTGTTTCTGATTTAAAGCGGATATTAAGTTAATTCGGTATGTATGTATTTGACTTCTGCCTTAAAAAATTAAAAACAGCGTTCTTTATGCTAGACAACTGTTGTTTTCCCGAATTCGCATCCCAATTTAAAGTTACTTTAAAACGCATTTATAACAGCCTTTGCACTGAATCCTATGCTTTTCTTAACGGGTATTGAAATGGAAAATTATGGTTAAGGAAGACCCTTTACACATAAAAATATTTGTGACTCGATTTTTCTCGTCTGTTGCGCCACTCGACCTACCTACTTACCAAATTTCATATTTATAGCCATTCTAGAAGTATCTAAAAATATTTTCAGTCTTAGGATTACGCATCATGATGATGACCATTACGATTTTATAATATACTAGGAGCTCTTCCCCCACGCGCGTCAACACCGTGCCTTTGTCGGCTGGCCGTGTGCAACCGTGAATTCCCTCATTTCCGCATATATTTAAGGTATAAAATTATATTTAGCCTTATTTTCTGGCTTCTCTCTCCCTTCCTCCCATTCCTCTCCCGCTCTCTCCCTTCCTCTCTACATCCCTACCTCCCACCAAACCTCTCGCTTTCGCAAACTTCCGCTTCCTCTCGTTCTCTCCCTCCCCCTTTCGATCACTTTCTCTTCTCTCTTCTTACTTTCTACTCTCTTTCACTCGTTCTTTTCCCCACACTCCCATCTTCCTCCGTTTTCCCATTAGGATCCTATATAATTTTTTAAGTACGGCAAAATGCTGGTTGTTCTTGGCAACGAAATATATTATTCGCGTAGAACTTAAAATGTCGTCTTCAAAACCATTTTCTGAGTCAGTTTGAATCGTATTTGAAAATCTACTGTAGGAAAATAAGTTTGCGTTCTTTTGCACGTACTATGGTTCAAGTTTTTTATTTCTGAGACAGTTATAAATAATTTTAAAAAGCAAACGAAAGTGTCAACAATCCTCCAATGTTAACATAACGGGAATTTCTCGAATAACATTTGTTTGGGTCTCTTGAACTTAAAAATTTCCCGTTTTCGCAACTTTTCCTCTGTTTGTCAGTCATTAGTAATCAGTCTGAATGTTTTCAGCATTCTAACTCATACGGAGGTAATAAATAATTTCTGTAACACATATAATATAGAGATTCTGGCGCAATTGCTCCTCAAGAATGAAGGGTTCAAATAAATAAAAAACGGAATTAATATTTTAACTTTAATTAAATTATTTTAACAGTCATTATTTAATGTATTTATATTGATTTAGTTTCTCAGAGCATCCGATTGCCAAGATAAACAAAAGAGCCATTTCGAAAAAGAAGAATAGAATAGGTGATATTATTTATTAAAAAAAAACAGTTCAAATCGAATGATCATAGGTCAGGTTTTTCCAATTTTAATTTCCAAATGAATAAAAGCCTGCACGACAAAATGTCGATTTTTGAGTGTTATTTTTCGAAGAATAGAAATATTACCCTGGAGTCGAGCTCTGGATTTTTTTCGTGAATTTTCTCTCGCAACAGCAATTTTATATTTGAATAGATATTTTCTGACAATTTTCCGTTTTCTATCTACACGCTTGATTGAGATATTCGCGTTTTAATAGCTTGACACTCAGACCAACGGACGGACAACATAATCTATTATTATTATTTTTGTGATCCTTTGATTCTTTTAAACCTCTCTTTCTCTACCTATTTCCAAAACCGTTCTCAAGTCCTCCATTCTTCTAGCTAACTCCCGTATCGTATCGCACAATCCTTCACTCGATAAAATTTTGAAATTCTCGGTTAGTTTATTGAAACTTCAAGCACGTTTCTCAGTTTTTCATATCGTTCCTATTTAAATAATATTGAATTAACTCATTATTACGATTTTTGATTTCTTTGCAGGGTATTTTGGATTTTTAGGTATTCCTTCTTGTAAATAACGCAACGAATGTTCTTTACACTGACTGCTATGAAAATCATTTCTCCCTCCTTGCGTTTTCCTCTCCATCTCTTAATAAAAGATTTCAAATCACGCTTAAACCTATATGGATTGAAGTAACAACAGTTTTTCGAGGTTTAACAATGTAGTTGGTAGGCAAGGCAACATTCCCTTAAAATGCCATGATTTTTCCAAAATATACCATTTATGTGATTAACATGAGCAATTTCAAGCTAAAGCCAAAAAAGACGAATACAATAAGAAACTGAGAAATGTTTCCTTTAGAATGGTCCAGATCCGAAGATCGAAGGTAAAATTATTCTAATTTTACTTTCCGGAAGAAGAAAAGTCTGCACGTCTGAAAGTCCATTTTTACGTGTTACCTTATGAGTAATAGAAATAATTCCCTGGAGTCGAACCCGGAAAGTTTTTACAAATATTTTTCACATGTAAACGAAGCATTGTTGGATATTTTCGAGAAATATATATATATATCATTATATATCGACGTTTCTTACAGAGGAGGATATACAGGGTGTCCCACAAGTCCGGCCTCATAGGACAACTTTGTTATTTTGCAGAATATCTAAAAACAATAAGAGATCAAAGTTGTTTGCAATAGGCTATTTTTCGGGAGAAATATTATTTTTTTTCGTCTAGAGCCTTCCGTTCGACCGCTACTCTCTTGGCTCATCAATGGTTAAGTGACTCTGTTCCTCAAGTCCGGCCACATAGGACAACTTTCTTATTTTGCAGAATATCTAAAAATAACAAGAGATGAAAGTTGTTTGCAGTAGGCTATTTTTCGGGAGAAATGTTGATTTTGTTTGTCTAAGCAGGATAAGAAGCCTTGAAGAACTTCGGGAGAACATCTGTGCAGCATGCGCAGAAATTACTCCGCAAACATTGCTACGTGTACGGAGAAGCTTGAAGGAACGAATCAGAATGAGTGTACGCCAGCATGGATACCAATTTGAAAATTTATTGTAAATGTGCAATATTCACTGCTGCATGAGTTTTTGGAGTTTTTATTCATTTTTGTTGCAACTCCTATTCACATAGCCGGCTCCTATCTCCCTTATGTGGACGTAGGAATTTCCGCCGAGTCACTTAACCATTGATGAGCCAAGACAGTAGCGGTCGAACGGAACGCCCTAGACAAAAAAATAACATTTTTCCCGAAAAATAGCTTATTGCAAACAACTTTGATCTCTTATTATTTTTAGATATTCAGCAAAATAACAAAGTTGTCCTATGTGGCTGGACTTCCGGGACATCCTGTATATAACATATAACAGAAGGATACTAATGTCCAGCCCAAACTACAAGAGATAGAGAGCCGCAATGTCCATTATGAATTGTTGTCACTTTTGCTTACAGTGTCTTGGGTTCGACTGCAGGGACCCCGGAATATCTCCCATAAGTTAGCATGGGAAAACGCAATCCAGTGTGTAAACCAATCTAATAAGTTTAGGAAGCTGAAATTTTGCAAGATTATAGAACTTTTGTCATAACCAACTAAAAAAAATCGAAAATTTTAAAATTGTTAATTTTTAGGGGTTGTTTTAACCCCATTGCAACATTAAAGTTTAATAATTTATTAGGTACTACAGGATAAGCTAGGAAGCTGCAATTTTCAAATTATTTACAGAACATTGCATTTGCACAAATAAACATTTCAATCTCTCTATATATATAAATTGCGGCGGCCGTTAAAAATGTTTAAATTTTAAACAATTAGAAAAATATTATTTTACTTCTAGAAGTACTACAACTTTAAAATTTGGCTCAAATGTGTAGCATTAGTACCCCATAATGGAGAAAGTGTAAAATGTTTAAAATTGCAACATTTGGGGATTGTTTCGAACTATTATTTTTACATGTGGGAAAAACGAAAATCGCTGCAGAGGTGAAATCTTTGGAATTAATTGAATATTTGTAATGATGAAATATCTGTCTGAAAAATTAATATTTTTTCAAGGTGAGATGAAATGATTGCAGCATGCAAGCATATATCGACGTTTCTTACAGAGGAGGATATAACATATAACAGGAGGATACTAATGTCCAGCCCAAACTACAAGAGCTAGAGAGCTGAAAGTTTTAGTTTTTGTAGATATGATAGAGAAACTATCAGATAAAATAAGATTTCTTTCCTAAGTGACATGAGTTTGACTCCAGAAATTCCGAAAATTGCATTTTTTCCCATAAGAAAAGCATTGCGCCATTTTTGTAAATTAATTTTGGGCACTTGCCCGTAAGCTAGAAAAATGAAATTTCCAGTGTTGCTAGACGGTCACAATATCAATTAAGAGTTATTGTTTGTTTTCCTTACAGTTTACTGGGTTTGACTCCAGATACCCCGGAATATCTCCCATAAGATAGCATGGGAAAAAGTTATCCCAGTGTGTAGACCAATCTAATAAATTTAGGATGCTGAAATTTTGCAGGTTTATAGAAATTTTCTCATAACCAACTATAAAAATCGAAAATTTCAAAATTGTTAAATTTAGAGGTTGTTTTAACCCCATTTGAACATTAAAGTTTAATAATTTTTATCTTGGAAACTATATGCTGAACGTTTGAGTTTTGGAAATCATTTTGTAGCAAATTATGCACTGAAAAAAAGAAAATTTAGAAAAAGTTAAAAAATTCTACCACTAATAATTCGCAAATGTTTAAACAAATTTTCAAGGTTTATGTATTTCCACATGTGCTACGGAGTTGAAATTTTTTTATAAGTAGAATTCGTAAAAAAACGAAATAGGGATTATAGAAATTTTGATATTTTAATTTGTTTGGCAGTTAAAAATTCTTAAAGTTTAAACAAATAGATAACAGTTTAGACATTACGGGATGAGTTAGGAAGCTGAAATTTTCATGTTATGTACAGAGTAGTGCATTTGCACAAATAATCATTTGAATATTTCCATAAACATATTGCGGCGGCCGTTAAAAATGTTTAAAATTGAAACAATTGGAAAAATATTATTTTACTTCTAGAAATACTACAACTTTAAAATTTGGCAGAAATGTGTCACATTAGTACCCCATAATGGAGAAAGTACAAAATTCTTATAATTGCAAAGTTTTGGGATTGTTTTAATCTATTATTATTACATAAGGGAAAAACGAAAATCGCTCCGGAGGTGTAATATTTAGAATTAAAAAAATATTTGTAATGATGAAATATGAATAGTTTTATATGTTGAGATGATATGCTTGCAGAATGCAAGCACCAACTACTAGTATATATATATATATATATATATATATATATATATATATATATATATATATATATATATATATATATATATACATACATATATATGTATATGTATGTGTGTGTGTTTGTATGTATGTATGTGTATAAACACAACACTGGCCTTTCTCTGTGGAGGGTCCAGACCCTTAAAACGGCGATAGGTTCCACTCGAAAAAACACCTCTTCTCTGAGACAGTTATGACCTGGGATATCTCGCAACCAATCTCCCTAACCATTCATTACTCTCTCCACTTGCTAGAGTGGTTTCTCTCCCTCTCTTTCTCTTTAGAGTTTGGGCACCATTCTCGCCTCTCAAGCTGATGACCCGCCACGATATCCCTTATTCCTCTCCCTGTTTTTCCGTAACACCCTTGACCCTACCTGCAGCCATTCCTTCCCTTCAATCTTTCTCGCATCTCCCTCTCACCGCATCCACTCCTACTCATTTCATCTCTCCCCACGAGTTTTGCTTATTTATTTAATTTTGAATTAGCATAGAAATGGAATTGGATTCATTTTCAGCGTGAACATAATAGCAATAACGACGAAAATTGTACACGAATGTGCCCGCACCTGGACTCAAACAGGAGACGCTAGAATTAGAAGGCGGACGCCCCTCTTTCAGGTCCGTCTTAACTCTTTCCCTTCTACCTTTATTCCATCTTTTCTTTGTCCTTCCATTCTCCCTCCGCGTTTCCTTTAACCTCCCTCCTTCGTTTCCGACCCCAATCTCCTCCTCCCACACACTCTCTCTCTCCCCCTTTCCTACTTTCCTTTCCTTCCCTCTCCCAGTCTCCATTCTGTTTCGGACCCCTTTCTCACTCTCTCACACACTCACACGCCCACGCAACTCACACACCCATCCCGTGTGACCACTTTTCCCTGACCGTGCGGCTGCT
This sequence comes from Tanypteryx hageni, assembly GCA_028673005.1. Lineage (NCBI taxonomy): Eukaryota > Metazoa > Arthropoda > Insecta > Odonata > Petaluridae > Tanypteryx > Tanypteryx hageni. The sequence continues at coordinate 91,038,295 of CM054114.1, read as the reverse complement.
CAAATACCTTCGGATAGGGGACGGCTCATTAACTTCCCGTGTCGGGCTAAAAGTGGGCTTTGGAAGGAAGGAAGGGGCATAAGGGATGCGTAACAATAAGTGGTTGGAGAAGGTAAGGCATGGCGCGGCGATGCGTGCCATTGAGGAAGGGTTGGAGTGGGCAGTGTGCTGTTCACTCTTTGATCGCGAGAGGGTGTTGGCGTATCCGACGCCATCTTTTGTTCGACATTCACGGATGCATGCGCGGTGGATGAGTGAAGATTAACATCCGAATGCTTTTCTTAATTTCTCATTACGCACACCCCGTACAACACTTATTCATTATAACGCTCTTTGTTCTCGAACCAATTTTTACTTTCTCCCTACGTACTTGTGAGTGCTCTTACTCAAGAGCTAATTACCTCATATTTAACACATTTTATCGTTACTATGTGTTACGCTATGGAATAAATAATAAAAAATTATAAGACGTGATGAGATTTCACATTTTCGGTATGCAGAGGAAAATATTTAGTCAAAATAACTGAAAACAACAGCCGAAATCATCAAACGAACTACAGCAGAAACACCTGTCTTTTTTTACATATCTCACGAAATTGGGCGCTTATTGTTGTTAATGGGCGCTTATTATAAGGAGAGGGTGTGTGGAATCTGTTGCACAGTGTGAGAAAATGACGAAGAAGCTGCGACAGTTATTATATTGCATGATTTCTGGTATGTAGCAGATCTGCTGCAGTGCACTTTTAGGGGTTCATCATTTACAGTACAGATTTAAGAGCATCGGAGAGAAGGTCGGCTATAATAATATTTTGAAAATCGGTAATAAATTACGACTCTAGGGGCGCATCTCCATAGGTACTATGCCAAATTGATCCCGCATAACGCTGATTCAGTTAGCGCTCTCGTTTTCAGGAATGCATCCCTAGCGTTAAAAGGGATATGACAGCATAGGGAAAATATTGTTTTTATTAAAAAAATCGGATTCAGTGGAAATTCACGTTCTGAGGTCACTCTGAACACGTTTGAAAGATTTTCTCAATGATGTCAGCCTGGGTGTGTTATAGAAATATTTTGGGTGTTCTAACTCAAAAACGTTGAACCTAATCAACGCAAAATTTTATATTTGGCGTTTTGATTAAAGGTACAGGAGTTGATAAGGTTTTTATTAAAATCGGTCAATCAGAAGTGGGTGTTTACTTTAGGTCTCTATTTCGTATTTATTGATTTTCCCATTAAAACTTCATCATTATTAATAACATTAAAATTAAATATTTTAGATAATTTTATTATTTACAGAGTTTGTTTGAAACCTATTTCTTACATTGCACTATTTTAGAGATATTTAAAAATATATATTTTTCAGCTGTCACCACTTCACCACCTGTCGGAGACCATTGTAAACACTAAATATATTTGTCTTACATTAGTAACGCTCCTTATTATTTTCTTAATTTTTAGAGTTTCGTGGCTATATCCAATATCAGAAGGCTTCGGTTTGAGTTTATTACTTTTCTTTGTAATTTTTAAAAATTTCTTTCAGTTTATTAAAATATTTATTTTCCTTGAACCTATTTGGAATTTTTAGGAATGTGACAGGTATGGAGGTAGTCATGTGGTGGCCACATCAGATTTTTACTTTCTCATATACGTGGTACCTATATTGAGAAAGTGTTTCAATCGTGAAAAAAATCGACTTCGAGATTTTGATGGAAATACACGTATTAGGTGTCCCAGAGTCCATAAAATTGGTTTTCGCTATGCCGTCTGTGTGTCAGTCTGTGTGTCTGTTCGCCATTCTAGTGCTCAAATGCGTGCATAAAATCGAATGAAATCTCCTATTCATGCAACATATAATCTTCCGCAGACGCTTTTTTTCATAAAAATTATATTGCACAAAAATAAAGGGTAGTTTATTGTGGCGATTTTTAGAAAAAAATTATTTACTCCAAAATAACCAAAGAGAATTTGATCAAAATCAATCCAATTGTAGGGACTGATGTCAAGAATAGCACCCCGTAAGCTAGGTATCTCTTAAAGTCACTCTATGGCATCCAATGGCATTAAATATACACTAATCTACCTTACCTAAGCCTTATGTTGTCACGCCTCCGCCGCGATCCATTCAAACTCTTACAGCGTTACGGTTAAACTAAGTCGAATGATATTTCATATTTTTGGATAATATCATTCATGAAAGATACTCTGAAGTGATAAACGATATTGAACCAAAATTAACGGTACTTTATTCTTTGATATTTTGAAACAAAATTCGATTTACTCAAAAATGGCTCTAAGGATTTTGATTTAAATCCATCCAATCGTACAGTCTGATTTCGCAAATAATACTAACTAAGCCATATGTCCCAAAGAAGTTACTATACATGGTCCAGTGGCCATATATCTGTAAAAGATGCTCAGTGCACGCGTCAGAGGGGACGGGGAACCAGGAGATTCCCTATTCTAAAATTCCGTATTTTTCTGTTAACGCCACTCGCTTATTAGTGGAAGGTATTAGATGTGAGAGGTTGATGGTTTCAGTCTCTTTGTTCTGTTTCTACGAATTATTAAGATAGTGAATTTCCAAGTATACAGTTAATTTCGGGGCAAAGAGTGTAGTGAGGCCATACGTACGTATATACGTATATGAGAAAGTTTGTGCAATGTATATTGCGCCGTGAATTTTTAAATATTCTAGGTAGACTATTAGAGAATATTTTCCCGCAGTCGCATTTGCTCATTTCGACACTTTAGTCGCAAGGGTGGGCAGTTACATGGGATCCTGCTTTGGTTTGGCTGAGCGCACCCTCTCGCGGATTTTCCCTAATTAATTGCGGTCGCTGTGGCTCTGCTTTGACGCTTTGTTGACACTCCGCCTTTTAATACAAAGAACGGGAAAATGAGGATATTATTGTCGACTGGACGTCCAGGTCGTGACAGTGCGATCCATTTCACATGTCAGGTAAATAATTTAAACTTAAATTTGGGCGTTATAGAAAACAGGTAGCAGATTACTGATATATAGTATAGTATAGGTATATAGTAGATAATCCTAGGTAAAATGGATTATAGCCAACTCGGATTATTGAAAACTGAGATTATTCGGAGTGATCAGATGTACCTTATTTACTCGTGTAACTCGCGCACATTTTTTCCCAAACCGTCGGTAAAAAAAGGGGGATGCGCTCTTACACGATACTTTCTGAACAGATTATATAAATTGCAAGCAAATACACTGTAACACGCAGGCGTCCACGTTTATACTAGCGGAAGACGAAGAATTCAACGAAATTTACGCGTATCTAGACGAACAAGCAAATGTTTTTCTTGCGTGATTTCATTTATATGCCCATTAAAACGCTTTCCATTTAATTATCTATAAATGTGCTGTTTAAACTGCAGTTGTTGTATCTTAAATATCACCACTGACATGGACGACAGAAATCCTAAGTGTTATGAGGGGATGTGTGTTTGGCCGTGTGAGACAAGGCTCTGTACCTAATATTATAGCGTGTTTCTACAATCGTCCAGAGTAGGTAGAAGATTGAGTTTAGGTAGGAATGCTTCAATCATGTAAATGAGGAAATAAAATCCCGAAAAGTGATTCGGGTTTGTCTCCGGAAGATAATTTCTATTTTGCATAAGATAACACGTAAATATCCATTAGCTGACGTGCCGGCCAAGTACTTTCGAGGGCCCGGATGCAAGCAACTTTTCGGGTCCCCCTCTGTAAAAAAAACCCTACCATTTTGTACACATCAATGTTACAGTTTAGAGAGAACATGTACTTGTAATTTTAAGTAAATATAATGATAATTGATTTAAAAAAAAGCAAAAATTTCTTTAAAGATGTAAATATTTTATTTATTCTAAACATTTGGGGACCCCTAATAATCGGGGACCCGGATGCCCTGAACCTCCCACTTGGCCGACCTTGCGTGCAGGCTTCTATTGTTTTGCAAATGAAAATTAGAAAATTGACTTTCCAGCTTCAGACTCGGACTGTTTTAAGGAAATTATGGCGAAGGCTTTCGCGGTGTTTCCATACTTGGTCCATGTTATCTGGGTTTCTACCGCGTGATGTTTTCTTTTGCGATGACTGTTTCGCTACCATTCCTGGTGGCATTTGGACGGGATTTGATTGAGATCATAAAGAATCCGAGCAATTTCAACAGAGAGGATGGATACAATCTTACATACGCTTCCAGCCGATTCGCCTATGTCCTACGCACATTATGTATCTTAGAGGTAGTGCAATGAATAGTCAGGAAGGGAGAGAAACCCGGTGCCGGCATTTGCCTGCTCTTACAAAGAACGCCAGGGGGGGCAACTGCTTAACGTCCCTTCCGAAGGACGGAGTGTTGATTTTAGCGCGCTCCTCATTTTTCTCGGGTTCTCTTTCCTCACTGGCTCGTCCTCGTCACCGTTGATCCAACACGCACAAATAGGCGGCCGGAGCGTTCTCGGAAAACGTCCTCATAAGGATTCGAACCGGGTGTCGCTTTTTAGCAGATCGTACGGTGGGGCCAACAATCTAACCCCTACACCACCGACTTTCCGGATACAATCTTTCAAACGCTTGGAAAAGGGTATTCCAACACCCGACAGTCTAGAAAACGAACAGCCAGTCACGGCGCACCTCACTTGATGTAAGTATATATAAGGGCCGAAATTGAAAACATCACGCGGTAGAAACCCGAATAACATGTACCATGTTTTAAAGGAACCTTGAAGAAATTTTTATTGTTATTTTCGATTTCCCTTTACGGGTGTAATCGGTACAAAAATGTCATTTTAAATTTAAAATATAACGTTTTTGAACGTGGAAATTTCTGGTTGTTAACAATTACCTTATTGCTGCAAAAGTAGTGAAGTTACGTATATTTAATTGGATTATATGGAAAACGAAACCTATATATTAAGTGAGGATATTTCCTAAATTAAGCGTCGGTCTACCGGTAGGAATCTGCATTTACGCACGGGCTTCTTAATTTAGCTGCCTCTAGAGTCAATAACCCTGCAAATATCAGGTTAGCTATGCCTGGTTATACAATTAAATTGACCAAAATTTTGTTTAATAATGATTTATCGGTATAAAAAAGACTTTTGTGGAATTACTATAGATCCATTAAGTAAGACAACGAGAATTTTTTAAAAATATATATATTCCCAATGATCTCATAAATTGTACTCTTAATCAACGGTGAACTCCGATTCTGAAAGAATGAGCCTCAAACGATAACGGGGAGAGTAAAATCGACCGAAAATTGCGATCAAAACCCATTATCAGAGATCAAAATTTCACATCACTATTTAAAAGTTAAATAAATGAAACAAGATGATCCAGATGGAACTTATGATGGCTACTTTTCACATAATTATTTCTTTAAGTTTCTATAAAATCACCGCGGATGAATTGCTTTTTGGGTTCCTAAATTTCGTAATTTAACGTTATGAAATATTACAAATACATTCGAACGGAAAAAATAAATTGATCACGCGTATTTGTGTGATAAAATAACGCGTGTATATGCTAAACTATACCAAATCCGACTTCAACAATAGTCGTTGCAATGGCAAAGCCCTCTTAGTGATTTATATGAACTGCAAAAACGCCAGTATAGAAATACAATCTATAACAACATCCGTGTGTTATTCGTCGGGTTGCTGCTCCAGGTAATAAAGTAACGTCTCCATCTCCACTCCCGCCTTACTGTGCGTTCTTTTTGGATTGTTGACTGCTACTTTCTTCTTCATCAGATGTCACGTCCATATCGTCTCACGCCATTCTTATAGTTGCATTGTTTGTTAATTCGCACTTCTCCCTACATTCTAACCATTCTTTTACCCAATTTTTTCCACCCTTTTAAACACCGAAATCTGTCTTATTACGCTTTTGTGCTCCTCTCTGTAATTTTCGTCTACATTTTCCTGATTTTCGAAGTAATTTTTGATAATTTTCATCGTTGTCTTCTTTTATACTCTTATGGATCTTACAACAGGTTGTTTTAATTTCTCCGACTTTACTTGGGATCATGACTTTCCTAACCAATAAATTACAACTTTTATATTGATTTTCCTAAAATCTACTACAGTTCCTCCTCCTTATGCTTCCTCCAAAAGAAAACGAGTAGTTTCTTTTGATATTTCTTTTTGAAGCTCTCTAGCACACCTAGTCCATTGGCTGACAAAAGCTGGTAACATTTGGAGGAAAAAAATTCCATTACTATCATCACTGCACAATTCGTCTTCATCTGGATGCGATGGTACGTTGCCTATCATGAAGATAGGTATTCGCGGTCACTTTGAATATCATGCGGCACCCATTTAAAACGTAAGTAATAAAAATAAGAATCTTTAATAGAAATTTATTCATTATCTATAACTATTAATATTTTATAGTACATCGTATTTAAGAAAAATCCCAGATAAAATTTTATTATTAGTAAGAATTTTATTTTTTGGAATTTTACCTAATTTCAAAACAATTTCGCCCTCATCCCCCAGGGGCGTCGCCGGCCATAGTTTGAGAAAAACTACATTAGAGAAACTAAAATTGTTAACCTTTCCTTGCCTTTTTTATAGTCGGGTTCCCAACTCTCTTGCCGGGAAGCTGACCTTTTGTTTGGGGTCATTTTAAAGGTCAGGCCAATTTCACCAGTGTTATGGTGATTGTCTGTTAGGTTCTCACATTTTATGAGATTTGTGAATAACGTGGAAATATCCTAAACTACCTCCAGATCAGCAGAATGTTCCTCCACATCTTCTCTTCCAATTCTCAGCCATCCGTCAATGGCAGGAAAATCGTCTTCTCCTTCGTGATATTGTCCTAAAATTAAGAGCCTTTTCTAGCAGCATTGGACTAGAGATCGGACTTCCCTTCTGTTTTTGATGAGGAAACAAAAGAAACATTGCCTCACTTGTTGCGAAGGCTTCCGCGATGTTTCCTTAAATGACTCCTATCTTATTTCGGGTTACATCCGTGTGCGTAGTATTCTTTTGAAGACATTTTCGCAGCCATTCCAGGTAGCATCTTTAGGTCGAAGATCATCAAACACCCGGACAATTTCTATGGGGAGGATGGCTACCCCCTTCCTAACACCTGGAAAAGACTATTCTTCTCTACCAAACGATTGGATGGACGGCCATACAATCACAGCGCCCCACAACCAACCGTAGGGACTATACATAGGGACAGAAAAAATCTGCACGCCATTTCGACCTGAAGATGCTACCTGGAATGGCAGCGAAACTGTCGTCAGAAAAAGACGTCCAACGCGGTTGTAACCCAAAAGAGGTTAGGGGTCATTGCTTCACTTGTTTTTAGAATTCATCTTTCCGCATACCCATCCTCGACTCTCTAACATCTTCTGAAGACTTTCTGCTACGCCAACTTTCAATCTTTGCTCTATTTCTTTTCCAGTCACCTGCAGTAACTTCATCAACTCCTAATTGGGCCATGACATTTTTATTGTTTCACCCGCACTCAGTCTTTTTAATACCTTTTTCTTCACTTTCCACGAAACGGAAACGTTTTCTTTTATTAATACTTCTAACCCACAACGGGAAAGAAATCACCCTTAAGCTCGGTACGACTGTTCGTCAGTGACTAATATGCAAAGGGAAATTGATGCTCAAGAAGGTGATCTGCAACCGGTGTGCCGCAACAACATATTTACTAAGTCTGCTGTGGAATATTGGGTGTTACACGGAAGATAAAAATGTCACTTTGTTTCATTACACTCTGTAAATGAAATGGATACTTCATTGTCGAATTTATAACACTGTCTCAGTCACTTAAAACAACAACACAGTTACGAGAAATAGCGATTACGTTTGATACGCGGATTTACGCTAAAAAAATGGGTTGCGGAACATTAGACTAGACTGTGTTGAGTTCCGCAAAATTGCCCACAGAATCGGTTCATGTTGGTGACGTCATCGAAGATTTTCTGAGAACGCGAACGCGGCCTCAAATTAAGCGGAAATTCAATCATTGAGACTCGGATTATTCACTGCAATAGGAATGAAGCAATGCAAGTCGGTAAACAAATGGATGGGGTTGGTGGAGTTAGTAAAACAATGAGGGATAATTTATTTTCATGCTGCGATTTTTACGGAAAATATTTACGTAGAAAATATTATTTTTAGATTCTTCTTGGATGTATAATAGGTTGATTTTAAACCATTTGATAATAAGCCTTGTTCATCATATCTTGAATAACAATTAGAATCAAAATTGTTCTATAACCGAACCATTATTTCAGTTAGATGTTATTTCACTTTTATCAATATATTTGAGTCCAAAAGATTATTTGATATCTGCGGGATTGCTTTGAAATTTTAAAATTGCCTTTTGTTTAATGAAAAATCTTTTTGGCAATTATTTAAATGGTACATCCAAATTGTAACGTGGAAGTTATGGTTTAATTCTCGTCATACAAATAATTGACAACAGAGACATCGATTAATATTTCTGTGACTAATTTCTTCATCGTTTACCTATATCGATGTTCCAGTCCTTCAAATAAAAACCATATTTTGGCTTTAACAGCACTGTTTTATAATTTAGCAATTGCAGAACTTTTCTAATGTTTTCACCTTGATTTTACTCTCGTATTTTGAATCAATTCATTACTTATAGGGAAATGTATTATTCTAACGATCTTTGAACAAGTTTGGGACTCGTGTGAATAATAGGTAACGTAAAAAAATATCTGCGCGATTTCCTCTCAATAATCTAGCGTTTTTCACCAAATTGTTGACGTGTTATAGTTATATATATTAATATCGCCTCGCAATGTCGGTTCCGCTTATCCATGGTCTGTCTCTCTCTGTCCACTTTGCTTTAAGGACGCAAAATGGCGTAGCTTAGTAGCGGGAGTATAATGGTCGATGTCCATCGCTTTCTGCACCTCAATTTGAGCAATTTCACGGCGCTCTTATCAAAGGCGCAACCGTAATGGGAAACAAATGAGGTTTTCGGTGCGGACGTAAAAGGAGGAGTGCAATCATGATTCGTCTATGAGTGCACCATTCAGCCAATGAACAAATTTCGATATATTGAGCGGCAAAGCAGACGAATCACGGTTTTGAAAATCGGGACGCGATGGGAATTTCCCTTTGTGAAGCGATCAAAGTATAAACCAATGGGCGAATCGACGCTGTGGAAGTCGATTACAATTTGGACGCACTATAATGGAATCTGATATCAGCGTGAAAAAGCCATCATCCTCTTGCTATTTTAAGGGAAAACTGGAAATCGTTCAAAAGCCTTATGTTTTACCTGTTTCCATCACAAAGCGAGGCAGTAATTGAATAATCCAACGCGGTAAAGCTATACATACACACCATTGAAATATCTCTACTGCCTGTTTCAGAAAATAGTTCGCATTATTTTCTACTTTTGTAGATATGTGTATTTAATTTTCAAGTGTTTTGTTCGTTTTTCACAAGATTTCATGGAAACTTGAAACGCTTTAAATTATGCTTTCGCATTTATTTTAGTTTTATGTTTCGGATTCCGCAAATAAAAAATTGGCAAATATATTTTTACTTTCTCCCAATACGTAGTATAGGGAGAAAGTTTTGAGGTCCCCTGACCATTTTCTCGTTGTGTCTGTGTGCGCGCGTGCCTGTGTGATAAATTTTTTGTGTGTGCTCTAACTCAAAAACTATTAATCACGTCACCACGTAATATTATATTTAATATTTTTATATATGTCAGAAGAACTGATTAGTTTTTGGTAAAAATCGGTGATCCGGAAGAGGGTTTTTACTCTTGTCACTTATCCGTTATTTTGAAATATTTGCTTTAATATTTGATGCATGTAAAAAAATATAAGAATAAAAGTGGCAGGAAATGTAATATTTTATTACGTTTGTTGGAACCATTTTCCCATAAATTGCATCGTTTAAGAGATATTTTTAAAACTAGTTTTTTATCTGCCACCACCTAACCGCGACTGTTGTACACACTTTACGCTTAGTTACGTCATAGTAACGCCCCTTTTTATTTTCTTATTTGTTAGAGCTTCCTGACTATATCCAGTTTCAGAAGGCTTCGGCTTGAGTTTATTTCAGTTCTTTGTTTTCTTGACATTTTTTCGCAGTTCCTTAAATTATTCATTATCATTTAACCTATTTGGAAAGTTTAGAAATATTAAAGGGTTGGAGAAAGTCATGTGGTGGCCTTATCTCATTTTATATGGCCTAATAGAAGCATTTATGTTTGTAGCAAAATGAATCCAATTTAATTAACAGATTTACTAGCCAATGCTTCCTGCAGGCGCGATAATTGAATTGAAGATATCTTTTGTGCACTATCTAAGTTGTTTGAAAAGTAATCGATTAGAATAAAATAAAAGTAAAAGTATCAACAGTAGATTTAGCTTCAGTTATCGTTTTAGGGCGTTGGCTTATTATGTTCGAGTTATTCATGCCGCTTTTACGAAATATTACGATTTTTAAATTTTCTATTTTTGTTTAAACGTTAGTATTTGTCTTTTAAAATAACGACTGATAAAATAGAGTTTATATCCAATTTAGTCTGAAATTCTTCTCAATTAAATTGCGATTGACGTACTTTTAAACATTAGTGCAGAATTTATCACGGAATATCACTTGTATTATTGAGTGTGTGTGTGTGTGTAATCGCTCGCACATACACACCTAATAATCAGTATTCTTATATTGTTTTTGCTGGCTATTTCTCGCGACTTAACAAAAAATAGAGACCTTGATTATTGCCGTTCAACACACAAGTTAAAACGTCTGATTGCATGAAACTTCCTCGATGCAACGCAAACCAAATATATCAAAATGGAACCGTAGCCAAAAGAGAGATATAAATGTGATCCCAGACACAAATTTTGCGGATATTTTCGTAAGAATATTCGTCGAGATTTTCGGCAAAATTACCCTTTTTTTAAGCGAATCAATCTGTCCCAGGAATGGTTTTTGTAGAGGGGGCGAGAAGGAGAATCCGGCCGAACAGAAGGGAAACAATGAAATAAATCGAGGTTGCGGAGGTTAAAAAGGGAGGATGAGTGTGTGGGGGTTGAGGGGTTTGCTAATCCCCTCCTCGTCTTCCCTTCTTCTACCAGCGAATATAATTTCCTTATGAAAACCCTCTCTCTCTCTTTAATTCCCCTCTTCCCCGCTCCCCTCTCCTCAACTCCCTTTCTTTCGTCCTGAGAAAATCTGGAACATCTCGGCTCCAGGACGAAGAGCTCTCTTCCCATTTCCTGGATCGGTTCCATATTGGGGAAAGAAAGGTCGGTGGAGCGAGCAAAACTAGGGAAAAGGAGGATGAAAGGGAGGAGGATAGTGGCGTGCTGAAGATTTTAGGAGGCAGAGGGAGAAAGCAATTAAGAAGACTGATGTCCAAGTCCGGAGACGGTGGAGGCGGGATGGAGGGTGGGTCGCGGATATGAAGGATAATGAAGAGAAAGATGGGGAGGAAAAGAAAACAGTATGGAGAGCAGGACGAGGAAAATAGGAGACTTGGCGTAGGAATGATTATGTTATGGGATTATCGCAAAGGAAATGGTATTTATGAGATTCGTACTTATACCTCAACCACACCGAATCTCCTTCTTTTGAAACGGGCTCCTCCCCTCCCTCTCTTCCTCTCCTCGCACTCCACTTCTTCCCGCTTACTCCTCCATTCTCTGATTGTCTCTCCCCTTCGTCCCTCTCTCCTTTTACATTTCTTTCCTTTATAAGAAAGCCATAGGGTAAGGTGGAGGGAGGAATGTGGTGGGAGTAGAGGTCGTCAGTGGAGGAGTCTGCGGGATTACAACTCGGGTCTAATTAGAGGAAAGCCGGTGGGAAGGAACAGATAAAGGAAAACGGAAGGAGTGAGATGGTATGGAGGGGAGTTCGGATGAGAGACTAGGGTTAGTAAAATATTGTTATGGCAATATGTGGAAGTTAAAAATCGCATGATGTCAGGCGTGGAAAATGGTTCACAGATATGTATGTACTTTGTTGAGGCATGGAGGGACGCCTCACTTTCGGAAGCAGTAAAGAAACAATTCGATCATTACTTGGTGGAAATGAAATTATTACGAGCGAGCTTTATCTGCAGTAATTATTCATTCTTATTTTTTCGGTTTTAGCTGACGACGATTGCTCAATATGAAATTTTGTTACGGATGATGATTAAATAGATTAAGAGAGATGTCGCTTAAACTGTTTAGAGTAAGAGGTTGGAAAGGCATAATAATAAAATAATTTTAGAATGAAAAAACTCCACTTTTACGATTTTCAATTAGAAAATTATGATTATTAAACTCAGTAAATTATGCACCTATACAACTTAGATATATCATATCAGGGAAAAAAGGGGCAGCCGTCCAGAAACTCTAGATGAGTTAGGCTAACTGTAGTGGTGTCACCATCTTCCCTCGCTGTGAGATTTGATTAGACGGCGACACAATCTCTACAGTATACACTAAATTAGACCTAACAAATAATTTTTCATTGACTATTAATGCGTCAATAAAGAAAATTTATGTAAAATTAAGAATTAACTAACTTTGAAAGTATGAAACGGGTTAACAGTAAGTTTTAGGCATGAGCAGCTTTATAGAGTGGCTCTTCATGAATGGTGAATATTTCGGTAATTTGCCAAAAATTAGTGTTCACTTAATATTCCATGGGTCTTTATTTATATCTTATAATTGATGCAAATTCTCAAGGTACATACCGAGAATGAAATATGAGATATACAAGCGTCGAATGAGTGTGCTGTTATGATTCGGAACCATTACGGGGAATAATATTGCTAATGAAGAATAAATTATGCAAGCTCAGAATTTTCTCGTGGAAGATTTTAAGATGCTTCGCGTTGACCGGAATTTTGCAGCTATCTGATATCGAGCATACAATGTTTCATCGTGTAGGTGAAAAGCCGTACGGAGAGGAGGTTGCGGCATTCTGGTTCGCGGAGGCGAAGAGCGAGTCGTCGTCTAATAAGGCGGCTAAGCAGACGATGGCGGCGGTTGCGGTTATCTGGCATGCTTCCTCCTTGGCGCGAATATAGAGGGAGGTAGAGAAGGAATAGAGGAGGGAGAGGGTGAGAAGTGAGGGAGAAGAGGATATGAAGAGGTAGAGATAGAGAAGGGAAGGAGAGGTGTTGAGGAGGGAGAGGGTGAGGAGGGAGAGAGAGAAGGAGTTGAGGAGGGAGGAAGAGCAGGAAATGAGAAGGGAGGGAGAGAAGGAGTTTAGTTGGGAAAGAGTGACGGAGGAGGAAAAAAAGGAGTTTCACGTTGATATACTTAAGCAGTCTACGAGCATGTACATGTAACAGGTTCCAACTAACTTTCATCTTGTATAAAATTTAGTTTATTTTATTCGAGATGTCATATATTTGGTATTTGCTGTACAAATTATTTGTTATTAATTATTGTAATTAAAATTTTTTGATCACGATTTGAGAAGGGAATGGTTGTAGTTCCATGTGTTACCTTAGGAAAGGTATTTGAATGAAAAGTATGAATTAGTTTTTAAACAACCATTAATGATAGCTTGGGATTTTCAGCAGTTTAAAACTTAGTTATTATTGACGTATTTTGAGATAGCAGTACAATCTTCATAATTTTTAAGATGAGATCCGGATGATTCAGATGATGACAATGCCAGTAGATTTGCAAATTATCAGCGTAAATCATGTATTTACAATGTTTAATGTTTTAAGTAAGGAAGGAAGATACATTGAGAAAAGAAGAGTTTCATGGACAGAACCTTGGGGAACGCCAATGGGAACTGGGATCCAATTGGACATATTTCCATTAAATTTTTTTACTGCTTGGCGACGACCGTCTAAGTTTGAATGGAACCAATTTAATACGGAACAGGAGAATTTGAACTTTTCACTTTAGATAGCAGGCGAGCGCGATTAACATGGTAAAAATCCTCACTAAAATCAAAAAGTACTGTTATGATTAGCATTCTCTCATCGATCGCATGTCTAATATCGTCAGTGACTTCTAATAGAGCAGAATGAGTACTAAAACATTTACGGAACCGCGATTGAAAGGGATCCAATCTTCATTCTTCAAAAGATAGTCAGTGTTTAGCTGACAGACTATACGCTCTAAAACTTTGGAAATAATATAGAAATTGGACGGCAATCGGAAGGAGAGAAATGGGGTTTTACCTTACTATTGGGGTGTACTAAGTACGATTTCCTGATGGAAGGTAAGCGGAGATGAATAATGAGTGATTTAAAAGTTCAAGGATAAGGGAAGATATTCCGGGAAAAGATGGTTTACCAATAAAATTGGAATTAGAGCGCGAGAGAAAATTATATAAGGTATCAAAAGTTATATGTTGAAAGGAAAAGGTGTTTTTAAGAAAAGGAAAAATGTTGTCAATAATAGGCGTAGATGGCAGGGAATGACTACTGGCCGAATAAAGAGAAGAGATGAAGTAATCATTAATCTGGTTTAATGAAAAATTTTGGGATATAGTATAATCTCTCTCTCTCACTCTCTCTCTCTCTCTCTCTCTCTCTCTCTCTCTCTCTCGAATTAGTCCTAAATATCTATGTTTATTGCATACTTGATTAGATTCAGTTAAATGGGAGGAGAAAGTGAAATAAATGCATTTGTCTCGGTGATCAATAGTTTTACATGATTTTTAAATAAGAATTTCTTAAATGCTCGTCAAAGCCTATTTGTATCCTTAATGAATTTCCTAACGTAATTTGTGAGCCAAGAGGTGGAGGAAAATTTGCAATAACAAATGCGATTGGCAGCGTGTAGATTAGTACATTCCATTAAGTTACTATTGAAAGTTAATACTTTCGAATCAGAGGAGTCCGCACTGAAAACTGCCTCTCAGTACAAAGCTTATAAATCTTCTTGGAATTTTTCGACTGTGAGTTTGATGAAATCACAGTAGGTGAAGAGTAAAAGGGAAGAACAAGAAAATGTATGTTTTCAGGAGATATGTACAAGGTCGTGTGCGGAAAGGGAAGGAACTGAAGTTCAGGAATGGGAAATAACTCAATTTAGTCCACTTTTTACCTACGTTTTGGTGATTCGGTGGTAAAAATACTCGGTCTGCATCTAGGTCACTGGTCATTTGCAGCGAAAAAAATACTCTTGCCGAAGTTAAACCGCTGATGAAAGGCTTCCCGTAGCGTTAAGCTCAGGACAGGGACACAGGAGGCGTTACATGTCAACTGGCTCTGACATATGATTTTAAGGTAAAGCGGAAATTTATACCATTTCTTTGCACGGGAATGATATGGCAGTATGGTAAAAATGCACAAAGTAAATCTTTTTTATCATATTTTCTGTTCAAATCTAGTTTCATTACAAATGCTACTATTAGATATTCGTACTTTTCAATTTTAATATTTTATGCCATATTTGCAAACAAATTGGACCTATTACTACTTAAAATGAAATATTAATAGCGCAGGTAACAGGCGTTGGATCAGTGTACACAAATTACAATTTGGGGAAAGAAGATAACTTAGTCACAGGGGATTGAATTCATAGTGGTCAGAATAATCGACCGTTGTCGTAAGAGACCGATTTGCTGTTTATCGATTACAAATTTTCGTAAAATGTTTCTGCTTTTAGCAGCATTCATGCGTCTCCTGTATTAGCACATCCATGTGATAATACGAGCATACATTTCTACCGGGCGGAATGTACTATCATCCCGCCTACAGCGCCATATTTGTAGAATAACAAGGTGACGGTACTGCTGCGCCTGTAACCCCCTCTTCCTGGGATTCGAGGCCTGCGCCCTCCTCAGGGGATGGTGACAGTTGTGATAATTGGCCATGGCTCCTGCGAAAAACGGTCAAGGTAGCTGTTCCAAGACAAAGTCGTTACGCTTCTTTGCTCCAGGAGCAATTAGCTCAAGCATCGACCACTACCTACGATTGCCAAAATCCGGAACATCTGAACTGGTAAGGAAATGACTTCTGCCCTTCATCGTCACCATGCAGTGGTCTACCAAAATCTGACATATCCGGTAACTTGGAAACAGCAATGTGTACAGTCACTTTCAAAAGTCGATCGACAAACTTTTGGGACTGCAGGAGAATTTAACTTCGTATCTGTTTGTATAGGACTCTTGGGTCACTACTGTCACGAGGGAAATTCAAATAGTAACGTGTTAAATTTTAAGAAATGTAGCAGCACGGACCTTTGTTCAACCTTTTTAAATAAAGCAGAAAAGGATTGAGTTAAAAAATTGCTCTGCGTAGTTCGAAGGTTTTTTGTAGAACGCAATATGACCTATTTAGACCAAAAGAAGCGAAGAAATTAGAGACCAACGTGACAATTTATTTAGCGGCAAAATTATAAACGGATATTAAATACTGAGTTTCATAGTTGCGATATTTTTCATTGAATGAATATGAAAATAAAATACCTGTAATAAGAAACCTATACGACCAAATCTTAATTTGTACTTATAGCGTGTCGCCTTTTTGAGATAAAAAAAAGAATGCTTTCATTTTCCTGCAGGCCAGAGTACTACGATCCTGGTCATTTTTTCTGCGTGCTTTTTGTGCTTATTTTACATCCTATGCAATTTTATTTTACAGAGAAATCCCTAAGTAAACCGGCTTTCACAAATTTCCGTCTTCGCGAATAATCAAGCAATTGTGTTCAAATTTCTTGTACGAACAACCATATTTTTATTAAAAAGCACTTACAATTACGGCTACCATAAATATATTTCAAACCACGTTCACATGCAAAACTTAAAACAACCACAGGTTGTAGGAGAAGACCGAGGCTATCGAATGGGTCTACGACGTGTTAGCCCCGGGTTCAAATCCTATTGGAGCTCCCAAGAGTCCCAATGTTTTTGTTTGTGTGACACGTCTCACTCGGAGGCTCTTTGGGCGTTCATTTCATTTATTTGTGGGTAAAATCGGGAAAATTCCGTCCATTTATATTTATGTCGGAAATATTTGACTTAGAGTGAGTATGAGGAAGGGCGGTGTGGGTAGTTGTTTTGAAAACTCAAGCGCATGAGGGGGGAGAAGAAAAAGCCGCAGATTTCCTTCGCTTGGCCGTAGATCGAAATCGAATGAAGAACAGTCGTCTTCCTAATGCTGTCTGGAGGAAAGACCAAATGTGACTCAACCCACATCCTAAAGGAAACTTTGGTTTAAAAAATGGATGTGGGCTAGGGCTCTCTAGAAGCATGTGCGTGTTTTTTATGGTTTCGGAGAACTGCTTACTGTTTATGTAATGACTAGGTGTTAGCCCGTCAAAAATGACGGAAAATATATATTGATGAGATTGTAAGAAAAACATCTATTACTTCGAATAAATAACTTGGATTGATTCAATTCAAATCCGACTCGCTACCACTACGCCACCATACATTCCTATTGATTAGGGTTGATAGTTACATATTTTATCCACTCACGAATCTTCTGTTAAAAGCCAATATTAATATTGCTCAAGAATTGGAACCCCGGAGCCTGATCATTATTTGAAGGGAATGCCTAAAGATTTGCTGCGAATTAATAAGCTTTTTATACCAACTGCAACTTCGCAGCTGTTGTGGTTCTCTCTGGCGAGCTGTCATAAGGGTCGAACTGGATACGGCCACAGTAGTACCGGTCATTGTCTTCGAAAAGTTAAAATGTATATAATACAAACGACACTAACTATATATGGCGACTAAGATTGAAACGTGAATTTCCTCGATTCGTGATATCTTTAAACGCGTGAAACCTAATGTTTGAAAGTACTTCAAGACTAGGCAAATATGAAGATTGAGTGTAGATGTAATTCCCGGTCGTCATGGAATATCCAAGCTATGCAAGAGTTGAAATACGATTTCTGGAAAGGGCGCAAGTGGCGCCGCTCAGTTTGTTGATCGTCTTTTGAAAGTGACTGTCCATCCGGCCGTATCGGCATGCTGAACCCTAAATGTGTTTTGGTTTAACAGATACAACCACGCCTACACTCGTTGCTACATCTAGGCTGGAGATAAAATACACCGGGAATGCGAGCTGCCGAAATTCCGGAAGCCGACTTACTGCAACTGCAATGGTCAGCGCACCGAGATTTCTCGCTTCTGCCCTCATTACATCAGGACATAGATGAACAAGACCTAGAAACTAATGGAAAACTCGTCTTGCCCAACTGAAGCTTAACGCGCAGCGCCATGCTTACGCACAGGCCAAGCACATAGCACTGATCCAACGATGCGGAAAGCAGCAGTGGGCATTCAGAATGTTTGGGGAAGGAGAAATTTCCCAAGCCTGCCGCAGCCTCAACGCCCAACAGCAAAATATCGACTTGAATTTGATTCCAAATCAAAAGCAGACCGTTGCAGAACATTGCGTCCATCTTATAAGTTTGCGAAAGCAAGAAACGGAGTTTCAGCCGCCGCCTCAACAACAGAGTCAGCTGGGAGAGCTTACAGCCCTGGTGCACAGCCTTGCTTACATCGCCTCCAAGCTGCAAGAGCAGCTGATGCTCATCACAGATATCCTCGACCGTCTTACCGATAACAACGTTCGCTGTTAAACGGCGTCAGTAGTATCTAGTTCTCGCCACATTGAATACAGGTGGCGCTCTCATCAGGAAGTCACTTAAGCTGCTGTCATTCCAAGGAAGCAGGGAGTGTCAGGCGCCCTTATCAATGAGACTCATCATTTTTCTGAGAATAAATGTTCAGTTCCCGGCTAGAAGATCTATCGCACAGACCAATTTGGTACTTCTGGTGCAATTCAAGACAACGAGCTGGCAGTTTGGGATACTGGGATACCTTTAAGAGGAAATGACTGACGATCTCCTCATCTCTCTTCCGCCTCTTCAGGATGTGCAGAAGATAGACGGATATCACCAATTATATCTGCCGCAATGTATATTCTTCAATCACGAATAAGAAGTAACGGAAATCATATTTTTTTTGTCTTCCGCTCAACTTCCTCAAAGCTATCCGCGTGCGGTACAAAACAGAGCGTCAGTGTCAGCGAACGGCCTATCTTTTGCTAAAAAGGCGCCACCGCCAGTAGCAACACGGCAGCAGAGAAATGATTCGTTGGTACTGGAAGAACGTCGAGGATAAGAAGCTGGCTTTACTCTTTATATGGTACTGCTCCATCTGGAGGATGAAAAAAGGTCTACGTACTTATTTTTGTCTCAGATCTGCACATCAAAACTGCTTCCAGTCTTGCCACCATGGCTGTGGAGAAGACAGACAACAACGAGGTGGTCTTTGGACCAGATCTCCCTCCAGCACTCCAATACGCGTGGACTAGGAAGGCGATGAATAATCACTTCCATTCGTCAACGAGGTTGATATCGCTGCCGCCTGAAGACATTTACTATACGTTAATCTCCCGATCTAGATGGCATAACCAACGAGTTCCTGCGAAACCTACCTCAGCCCATTGGCCAAATTATCGCTGTAAGCTTCAACGTTTGCATACGCTATGGCCGCTTTCCAGCCCCATGAACAGTGAAGAAGATGGTGGCATCTTGAAGCCGAGAATGTCACCAACATCACCGGCAACCCTTCGGCAGATATCTTTTTTGGATCTTCCGGGGAAGATTTTTTAGAAGATCCGCATCTCAGTTCGGCTTTCGTGCGGAGCACGCTACTACTCAGCAACTGGTGAGGGTGTATGAATTCGTCACGAAGATCCTTGACAGGCTATCCACTGCGGTAGGTGTCTTCTTTGGTATCACGAAGGAATTCGACCTTATGTGGCATAAGGGTCTTCTTCTGAAGATGCACTGCTTAGGCTTCTCCGGGTGGTAGCGGATACAGATCGGAATCCACCTCAGAAAACGAATCCTAGAAAAGAGGCATGCCCCTTGAAAAGAAGGTATAGGCTGAAATTCCATGACGCTCGGTAGTTCGTCCGCTTCTATATAACATATTTACGGCAGACCGCCTCAGATACATACTTCAGATAGAACATGACTATTTCCCTCTACGTGGATGATGCAGTCATCCTGTAGAGCTTCACTAAGAAGAGATAGGCAGTTCAATACTTTTAGCGCGCCACCGGTGTACACATCTCCTACTACAACGAGTAAAGAATTGAAATGGAACCAGCGGAAACGCTGACCATCGTGTTGTTCCTGGTCAGCACCCCAGACATGGATTATATTTTTGTGGATAACACCGAGACCGAATGGCAGGATAGCGTCACCTACGTCGGGGTTGACATAACCAAAGAAGCTAACGTTCCCATTGCATGGTGATGAAGATCCTCAGGAATCCATTTCCGTTAAACTAGCGTTCGTTTCCAGCCTTAGCTGTGAAACTTTGCGGGAAGGTAAATATATTCCGTGCTATTATTCGGTCTGCTTTAGGCTCGCCACAAACTGGAGGTAGCAGAAATATCCTGCAACGTCCTCGGACTTTAAGGTATGTTCGTCAATGAGGTTCTCCATTACCTTTCCGGGGAGGCACCACTTCAGGGTTACGTAATTTCTGCAGCCAAGGGGTTCTCTGATCAGCTTCCGAGCAAGAATACACCTGTCCTTGGAGCGTTTATGGTCACCAGTACTGTGCCTTGGAACAAATACAAGGGGCCAATCGCCGATATGGAGGAAGATGATCAATCATCAGAACGTCAAATAACGTGTGGGTGCTATAAAGCACATGCTTGCACAGAGAAGACTCGACGCCGACTGAAGGTCTCTCTTGATACCGGATACGCAGCAGGGAAAAAGATTTTGTCGTGCCGGCCGCTACGTCAACTCGCTCGGCGACCAAGGCGTGCTCCGGGGATATAATTTCGGCACTGGCGCCAAAGAAACATTGCCGTCGCGCCGGCCGCTACAAATGTAAGACCGAAGGTGGTTTTCCAGATACCGACAGACGCTCTGAGAGGACAGCAATATTAGAATTACCCATTATCACAGGGAGTTCTACAGTTCCAGAAGCGCGACTGGGAGAAGTTCAGGAATGTGCTAGCAGAAGACCTTCATGAAACGCTTCCGTACTTAAAACCTCCTCAAGAAATCGATGCTAGCGTTGGGGACATCACCGCCTGTATACAGACAGCCACAGAAGAGTCTATCTCTAAGCGAATGTATACAGCTCCGAACTCCCTCGCTCTCTCGCAGTACAACCTCGACGCAGTCAAAAATTAGATCCGCTGTTACATGAAAGTTGTGGAATCTATATCCATAGTAAATGTCATTAGCATCTAGCGTAATTACAAGGGCACTTCCGCTTTTATTGACTAGCGACATAATATCCTCTCCATTGGATGGAGAATTACCATTAATCTCAATAACATTTTTGAGCTGATTTTTCTCAGCCCTATTTAAGCATGACTCATTGTCACAGATAAGCTTTTTAATTCGAGCGTTTTTGCATAGCTTAGGCAATTATTCCACTGAATGAAGAGTCAAATGGATAAGCATGGATAAGTTTAACAGAGGCCAACAGTTCTTCCTTTACGGAAAGTAGGCACTAACTTTTAGAACACTCGGAGATGGGAGTGACGTCACAATGCAAACACCGGTTTGTAATAATAAAACTGGGGTAGACCAAGTGTTTGCCAGGTCTTCGAGCGTCTGAAGATTGTTACTGAACATGATATGCAGGACGGATGGAGCATCTCCTGACATTCACAACAACTCAGAGATTTCTGGGTTCACTTTAGAGCTATACCGCACTTCGAACAGTTCAAGGGAATATCGAGAAAACACGTATATACGCTACGAGAGCTGCGAGAGAGTTGAAGAGGGAGAAAGTGAGGACAGAGAGAAAGAGAGGCGTTGAAAGAGGGAGAAAATTAGGAGGGAGGAGAGAAGGAGTAGTGGAAAAAGAGGGTGAGGAGGTAGGGGAGGAGTTGAGGAGGGAGAGGGTGAGTAGAGTGGGGGAGAAGGAGTTGAGAAGAGACTGTATGAGGAGGGAGGGAGAGAATGGGCTAAGGAGAGAGATTGAGGAGGGAGGTAGAAAAGAAGTTGAGGTAGAGAAGTAGTTGAAGGAGAGAGAAGATAGGAATGGAAGGATCGAAGAAGTTGAAGAGAGAGTTTAGAATTGAGGGAGAGGAGTGGAGGAGAGAAATAATGAGGAGGGAAGGAGAGAAGCTGTGGAAAGCGAGTGTCAGGAGAGAGGTATAGGAGCTGATGAGGGAGAATGTGCGGAGAGGGAGAGAGAAGGTATGGAGGTGATGGTGAGTGAAGGATTAGGAGAGAAGGTGAGGAATGAGAGGGAAGGAGTGAAGTAGAGCAGGGAGAGATTGAGTGGAGGAGAGAGGGAGTGAAGGATGAGGAGCGAGGGAATGGAGTTGAGGAAGAGTGAGTGAAGGATAAGGGGGGAGTGATGTATGAGAAGGAAGCCAATGAATGGGATGAAGAGGGAGAGAGAGAGGAGCGGAGGAGTGGGGTAGTGAATGATGAGGAGTAAAGGAGTGGATAAGGGTGCGAGAGAAGGTTTGGAGGAGAGAGGGTATGACGCGTGAGGTGAGATGGAGAGATAAAAAGGAGGTGAGAGTGAGTGGAATTGAGGAGGGATGAATTAATGGATGAGGAGGGAATGAGAGAAGGATTGGAGGATGAGGTTTGAAGGAGAGGAGGAAGGAGGCTGGGAAGGATTGAAGGTGTAGGATGTAAAGAGTAAAGGAGAATCAGAGGTTTGCGGTGAGGCTTAAGACGAGCGAAGGCTCCCAGTGTGCTAGACTGGCGGTCGTTTTCGGAATAGTTGCCGAGTCAATTCCCTGCCCACCATCTCTTTCTCTCTCTCTCTCTCTCCTGTTCAACCCAATTTCCTCCCTCCTATTTCCCCTACTCCCTCGCCGCTCTCGCCACCATTCTCCTCCGGCTGGAATAAGCGAGTGCTTTCGAAATAGTCGTGTGCTCTTTGATTGGAAGGTTTTTCTGGGAAAAGATCCAAAGCTATTCGTATGACTGCGGGAAAGGAGAGGATTGCGTTGGGAAAAAGAGAGAGAGAGAGAAGGAGATAGAGAGAGGAAGAGTGTCTCCTTAATGAGGAAATTCGGAAGAAGAAATGTTTCCTTTGATTAAATTAAACGAGGCAAGGAGATTGAGCCGTTCTGAGCCAAGAGTAATTAGTATTCTCTCGAAACATTAATTGTTTTCCTGGGATAAAAGAAGCGATTGCGCAATGGCCCATTCATCTTTTTTGTTTTTATAATTGACTATAACTAATCAGCTATTTCCAGGAGTTACAAATATTTCATATGTGGAAACAATTTTTTTGGCAGGTTAAGGCATTGTTTGGAAGTAATTTAAGGAAACTCCATCAAAAACAATTTTGAATAAATATTTGTTAATTTTAATATTTAATCAAAAATAAAGATGTTTTATGGATTTTTAACCCTTAACTCCCAAATAAATGTTTTAGTTATCGTTTCAAAATATTATACATTAATGCAATCGTTACTAACTCTCCGCATAAAGTTGCTGTAACATTATGAGCGCATGACATACCCTGATAAAGCAGAGAACTTTGAATGTTGTTTGAAAGCTCTTAAAATAGGTAATACATTGGTATCAGTAGAAAAAAATTGCCCTGACCAGGTGTCGAACTCGGATAATTTACTCTCTGTGCGATTATTCTGGAACTGAACTTTCTTTGCAGACTAATTATCCAATTTCAGAACTCGGGTGATGCCACGATTGCTCAGCAGTAAAATACCCTCCCGACAATTGGAAGACTCGGGTTCGATTCCTGGTCGTGGCAAATGTTTTTAATGTTTCTAAATTATTCCCGGCACTCCAGCTTATGCTTATATGCCTGTGATCTTATGACAAATTCTTTCCATTGAGTCTAAATATTCTTTGATGCTATAGTTTAGATAGGTCAGTGTTTCCCAAATGGTGTTCCGCGGAGCCATAGGGTTCCGCGAAGCGTAAATAGGGGTTCCGCGAGAAGAGCAAGATGCAAAGGCGACAACCGGCCGTCTTCCGAAAGGGAGAGCCGTGCACGAGCCCTTTCTTTGGAATTAATAACGGCCCGGGTCTGGATTTTAAAATGACTGGTATATTAGGGTTTCCAAGGCATTTATACTCGATAGGATTTTTCTTTAGAATGTATTGGAAGTAAAGCAGCCTTTGCGAGATGTCAGATTTAAATACATCCGCACCATGCCACTTGTGGTCACATGACTCCCCTCCAAGTTCGGTATTACAGCAGGAGCGACCACATAACAATGTAATTTATACGCTTGAGACATTTTATGTTATAATTGCCCTGTTTATAATTGACTCCAGTCTCTCCTACCTCTTGAAAAAGAAAATAATTCTAAAACTTACGATTTTCTTAGTTTATGAAGTGACATCGGTATCCGCATAGTGAAAGTCACGTCGCTCTCCTACAGCTATTTCCGTAACAATGAATGAAGCTTATTAGCATTTTTACTTGCAAAGCATTTTTAATTATGTAGCTTTATTTGCTTCGATCGCGTTGTTGGAATTTTAATGGGAAACTGTTTTAATTTTGGTAGAAAAATATCCACAAAATCCATATCTTTTCATCACTACGTGGGAAATCTTCACTCAAACATCGCCTTTTCATGAAGAGGCTAGTTTTTAATTTAATGAATTATTGAATCTGTGCCGCTCCCAAACAATAATGTCTCACGTCGAATTCACGATCTTGCTAATGATGCCGAGAAGGAGCTCATTTATAGGTTATGAATATGTGATGCATATTCATTACAGTTAGACGAATCCACCGACGTTGCATCTTTTGCAGTTTTATTTGAATTTGTGCGTTATGATTTTGATAAATCTATCGAAGAAGACTTGATGTTATGCGAAATTTTGAGAACCAACACGACAGATGAACACATATTTAACTGTATTGATCACTTTATGAAAGCACATGGAAGAAGCTGAGGAAAATGTGTTGATATCTGTAGTGATGGCGCCAAAGCAATTGTAGGAACAATATCTGGCGCTGTAAAAACTGTAACACCAAACAGTCAGCGAACAGCCCTGCTTCTACATACGGAAGTCAGGTGGCTCTCCCGAGGCAAAGTTCTAGTTAGACTATTTGAGTTGCGTCAAGAGTTCTCCGCATAATTGCTGGATGACAAATTTCGACTAACTAATTGTCTAACAAATTTTTCGTGGTTATCGATAGTTGCGTATCTTTACAAAACCAAATGAAGTAAATATGTCGCTGCAAAGAAATAATGTAACTATTTTTAATTCGAAACATAAAATTTTGTCATTTTCACGGAAGCTACAGTTTAATCTCCATCATACTTGTGACAATCGGGAAGTTATATTGTTCCTAAAATTTTTAAACTGACCAGCTATTCATTGCGCGTAGACCAGAGGGAATCAGCAGGTCGTAAAAAAAGCAACAGTTTAAGATGTCGTCATTTGTACAAAATCATTTTGATTGTTTTCAAAAACTAAACGATTTCTTAAGGAGGTAGTTCAAAGAAACATTGTAGATCATCCTCGAAATTTACACAGTAATATCAGTAAATATTTTCTAAACATCAATGACAACAATAACTGGATTTGAAATCCATTCAGTATAACAGAGAAACCAGTAGGATTATCTGCACTACATTATGAAAATCACTTCAGATGTTCAATTAATACAAACATTTAAAGAAGTTTCTCTGATTACATTTTGGGGTAGATTATGTCATGAATATTCAGACATATCAAGACGGGCAATTTGAGAGTTGTTACCATTCTTAAGGAGGTAGTTTAAAGAAACATTGTAGATCATCCTCGAAATTTACACAGTAATATCAGTAAATATTTTCTAAACATCAATGACAACAATAACTGGATTTGAAATCCATTCAGTATAACAGAGAAACCAGTAGGATTATCTGCACTACATTATGAAAATCACTTCAGATGTTCAATTAATACAAACATTTAAAGAAGTTTCTCTGATTACATTTTGGGGTAGATTATGTCATGAATATTCAGACATATCAAGACGGGCAATTTGAGAGTTGTTACCATTCGCCAGCACATACTTATGCGAAACAGGGTTCTCGAAATACACAGCAACAAAAACAAAATATAGAAATCGACTAGATATGCCCGATATGCGAATCCAACTTTCCAGCGTTAAACCAAACATAAAAAGAATTTGCCAAACTAAAAAGAAAACTCACCCTTCGCATTGAAAATGGCTAATGTAATGTAAACAATCTTTCAGTTTTATCCTTTGTTCATATTATATCTTTTGGTTCATATTAAATATTTTGTTTATATAAACTATTTTTGTTTTTAAATTTATGAAAATAAACGAAATGTTGATCACGTGACCTTTTTTTATTATTATCTGTACTTATTTGTGCTTTAATTTTCATCTTATAAAAGAATACTATTTGGGGTTCCGCAACTTCTCTTTCGAGTTGCAAGGGCTCCGTAGCCAAATTAAATTGGGAACCGCTGAGATAGGTCATGAGACATATAAAGTTAACTCTCGCATGTACAACATATTATCTCTTGTCGTTTTCACGGAGAAAATCTTTCCTGTTTTTTCTCATTATTCCCGAGTCTAAAATAAAGTCATTAATGAAAGATACACACTATTCTGGTTATTGCTTGGAGAAATTGATTCGAATTTTTGACTCATCGCTGCCTGTTCTACGACAACTCTTCGTGCGTAAACTCTTCACAGGACAAACTCATCGCTTGACAACTCGTCGCATGACAAACTCATTAAATTCTAATCTTCTTTGCTAACTACATTATTGATGTATGGTTTTCCAGAATAGGTACTCATTAACATTTGGTCAAGGCCTCATATACCTACATACATTCTGTTTTTACTATTATGCCCATAATGTCGTCATTTGTTAATGGTTATCGGTTTTTGAGGCAAAGAATTTTTATTTTCTTTGGATCGAAGCTTACCACAATTTTACTCTTTTATTATATGTTCGGCGATTGTAACTACATGCACATCATCAGTATCTTTTTCGCTGAAATTTCTAACTTATTAGCTATATTAATAATAATAATATGAAATATATAATTATAACCTACTAAAAAGGTATGATATAATATTTCCGTAGATACATTTCTTCCGATAACTTATTAGTAGGGTAAGGATTTTTCGAATTTTACCCGATTTTTACCAGATTTTAATCCTCCGATTGCCTTTTTTAACTTATATCCCGAAAAAACCCGAAATTATTAATTTTCTTTAAACCCAATTTGTTTTTAGATTTCGTCACAGAATTTCTATTCTGGCGCTATTAGGCACCTCAGCACTTGAGTGCACTCCGAGATGTTCGTGATCAGTTTGTTTATTCTCTTTGTAAACAGTTTATTCTTAAGCTTACTTTGTAACACAATCCTAATTTCCTTGGTTTGCTCGCGCAACGAATAGTCAAAGACGCGCCTTAGATAGTCGCTGTTAAAACTTGGACAGAATAAGGAAAAAATAGCTCTAGTGTCTGTTAGTTGAAAACACTACAAAAGAAACATTTTTCACTAATATCTAGTGTGTTTTCAAAGAAGTTGAGCGGGAAGCAAGATATTTGTGCAGCCTGCGAGGTGTTCCTATCCACCTGAAGGCGTTTAACACAAGAATCACAATCTCAACCATACTTACAATATAGTAAAAAGTTTCGATTGTGGACAAAACTTTTAAATTTTTAAACAAAATTTTTATCTAAAAATAATTTTTACCGAATTACAAAATAATAAAACCCGAAAATTACCCGATATTGAACTTTTTTTCAAAGCCTTGAAAAATCTGCAACTTATTTATACCCAATTTTAACCCGAATGAAAAGGAAAATAATAAAATCCGAAAATTACCCTCCGAATGAAATTTTTTAACCCGAAAAATCCATAACCTCCTTATGGAGGTGGTGAAGATTTTTTTGTGAAAATTTAAGGGTATTTCCTGCGTGGGGGGATGCTATTAGTTCAAATTTCGTTTTCTATTTTTTCTTTTGAATTACTATTATTTGGTATATCTGGAATAGTTTAGGTTGCTTTTTATGTTTTTTCTTGCAAAATTTATTTCTTTCACTTTTATTTTTAGGACATTTTCGTCTTTCTCTCATTCTCATAATGTCATATTGCGCTTCACATACTTTAAGAATTGCTTGGGTTGTTATCCTTCAAAATCATTTCTAAGATCGTAAGTTTTTCATAATCATGAAATGATGAATTACCGTTAATACAGTACCATGTACTATAGAGAGTATTCGATCGATGACTTACCACTGACAACGGTTGTTATGCATTTACAATAACCATTTCGTTTTATTGACTAATTAATGGTTCCTTGATGACCATTTTATTCATTCGAGCCATAATATGAACTTTTAGGGAGAAAAATAGAAACCTTAGATCGATTAATTGTCACTCTGTACCATATACCAACCATTGTGCCTTGTCTTGCATAATTTTCAGAAAAAATTTAAATTCATCTCACTATTAGCGAAATTAATTGAAAAATTTTGGTTTGCATTTGTGTCACCCTCCTGCCATACACCAGCCTGGCATAGTTTGCAAAGAGAGTTGCAATTCATTATGATGATATCAAAAGTAATAGAAATGTTTAGGTCTTGAAAAGTGTCAACCCCTTTCATACCCTGACCTGGCGTAGTTCGCAAAGAGAATAGCAACACATTAAGCTAATAGCGGAATTAATAGAGAAGTTTTGGTTTGGATGTCACCGCCTGCTAAACATCAGATGCGTAGTTCTCAAAAAGAATTGCAAATCAATGAGTTTGCCCTGCGCCGAGTTGACGCGCGCCAAATTGACGCGCGACGAGTTGAAGGTACTCCATCGCTGTGTATATGTTCATACGTAGTATAGGAGAAATTTTTGTTTTCATGAAAAAATCGATTTAGATATTTCAACGGAAATTCACGTTTTGAGGTCTCTTGAACACGTTTTGACAGTTATGTCGATGATGTCTGTGTATATGTGATAGAAGTTTTGTCTATAAATTTTTTTTATATCAACGCAAAATTTTATATTTGATATTTCCTATAAAGAGTTGATTACGTTTTGTTTATAATCGGTCAACCGAAGGTCTATGTTTACTCTTCTCACTTATCCGTTTCTTTAAAATATTTACTTTAATACTTGATCAACGTAAACAATTACTGGAATAAAAGTAGTAAAAAATATATTTTTTACAACTTGTTGGAAACATTTTTCAATATAATACATTGTTAAAGAGTTATTTAAAAAGAAAAACTAATACATTTTATAGCTGATAAAACAACACCATCTGGAGGAAACTTTCGTGTACATTTTACGCTTAGTTACATCTTAGTAACGCTCCTGTTTATTTTCTTGATTATTGGAGCTTCGTGGCTATATCCAACATTAGAAGGCTACGATATGAGTTTATTTCTGTTCTTTGAAATGTTTTTGAATTTTCTCGCAGATCCATAAAATATTTATTATCATTTAACCTATTTGGAAGAAATATTAATGTCATGGAGAAAGTCATTTTGTGGCCACATAAGATTTTTACTTATCTATATTTGAGAGTTAAAAATATATTCCCCTCTTTACGATTGCACTTCTCTCATCGAGCCGCATAGCACTGAGATATGTTAGAGCGTTAAATTACTGTAAAACGTTAAATATCGGGCATGCGAGCATTACACAAACGATTCGAGGAAACAACGAATTCTCACGAAATACGGCTCAAAGAAGGGTTCTCCCTGAAAGAGTACTTAAAGAGCGCACTCTGCCGAGCTAAAAAAAATTGGCGAGGCGTTGTACAAGGGAAGGAGATCAAGAAAAATGTCGGTGCACTTCTCAGAGAAACGCCACACGGGAGCGCTTTTCGGACCCAGAGTTCCCACGGTACACCTCGGCCGTCGAGTTTCGCTGTTAAGCCTAACGATGTATTGTGTGCAAGAGGAACTGCGCAGTGGCCTTCGTTTGGCAGCGGTGATACTAAAGGCCATTTTTCACTGTTGAATAAAGCGCTATACTGCGAGTCAGCTAATGGAATTCTCCACTTCATGGAGGATGGGCAGAGGGGTCACAGCTAGCAATAAAAGAAATGTTGCAGAAATTTGGAAATGGATACAGGAGAAATGTCGGTATCAAAAAACATTCGTGCCACGGATTGAGATTTTTTACATGATTGGCTAATTCAGAAAAATAAAAAAATAATTTTTTAAAATTTATAGGAAATTTTAGTATTCCTTTAATCATTCATCTTCACAATTAATTTGGTTTAAATTTAAATAATCATAAAATTGGAGCACGTTGAAGATCGCAACTTTTAAAAATTAGTGGACTAGTGCGATTGGACATCCAAAATGGCCGGTATGCATGAATGAAGTTTTAAATTTTAATTAATTCACTTCACGCTGCAAGAAAGCTTAGCGTTCATTCAAAATGTCAAAGTAAGTAATTTCATATCTCACTCTCAATACTTATCGAATATTACAAAATAAATATCAAGTATATCTTACTAATTAGACGTTGATGATTTTAAATATTGTTTAAAGTTATTTAGATGATTTACCAGTCAGTTTACTTTGGAGACCTTTTGCAACACTTATTCTGTTGAAAATAAAATCAATTTGTTATTATGTAAACAATACAAAAACCTTATTGTGTACAGAAATTTTAAAAATTAATTAGCATTGGTCATTTAGATAAGCACGTGATTCTATCTCATATCTAATTTGTTTTATATAATACCATGAATAAAACAACAACAAGGTTGCCTTTAATTTTAAAAATAAATAATGTTAAGTGGACTATATATAGACATCGTAAGATTCGTTTTTTCGTTAAACCACTATAAATATTGGATTGAAGAAACTATTAAATTTTACGAAAATTAATTGTCGCCGATAATTGCCGATTTTTCACTACTGCATTTTCTACAAAACTATGCGTCATGTTTTTAAAATTTGTTTTACCACAGTAAAATTTAATATATTTTACACAAAACCTCCAAAACGGAAGAGAAATTCGGTATTTGTCATACCAGACTGCTACACAAGATTTGGATCTCACTACACTTTGCTCTCTAATGTCGCATATATCACTATATTAAGGATACACTGAGCTAACGCGGGATCTCGAGCCAAAGATAAGGGAAAAACACTATGATCGTTTTATAGCGCTCTGTCCTTACACTCTACTAGATTCGCTTGTTACTCAACAAGGTAATAATTTTTTCATCAAAATATTAGTTCATATAGTTGTTTGTACTGTATATTAACGTCACATTAATTCTTTTAACGGGTAATCACGATTTGCTGGAAAGGGGAGAGCATTTACGAGTGAAATATTCTTTCCGATTTATTCCGAAAAATTAGCTGATCCAGGTGGTCGAAGTCAACGGAAACACATTCGCCAAAATTTAGAGAGCAACAAACTAACCAGAATACAAAAATTCTTATTTTAATTTACTCAATTTTAGTAATATATAACTAAAAGGAATTCAATTTATGAAACCTTTCTAGTTAAAAATAGATAAAATGTATTAAAACAAAGGTTGATATTCCTTGCCGATTTTTAGGAAGAATAAACGTTGATTTTATTGGTATATTTTTAAGAAAAATATGGTTTTTGAACGAGGCAAAGGTGTAGATGCCTACCCGACGGTGTATTGAAGTTAATAAAATGGAAATAGAACCGAATTTAAACCTGTGAATTTGTAGGTCCTCTTACTAAATATAAGTTGTTGAATTGAAAAATTCGCTGGAGGGCTCCAGGTATAAACAAATATAAGCCGAAAGGCGCACCAAATATAATCTCTCAAATTCATCTCAGACAGGGACAGCTTATTATTATACTAAGAAAGATATTCAAAGTATCCAAACGAAAGCCGTTGCAGAACAATGATAAATTTGATGATGATAGGAAAGTTAAACAATTGAAGTAACATCCAATAACAATTTGAAATGTTGCCTTACCTAGGAAAACGTCCGTCAATCATAGTGAAAGGCATATTAAAAATTCGCCAGCATGCTTCGTCGAAACTGAGTTCGTCATAATTGTAAACATTCTGATAAAGAGACATAGCAATTATTTCCGTAAAAATATATATACAAATTTCCTCGTCATCATAGATGGTCTATCCGTATTCAGGTCCAAGGTTAATTCTGGGTAAATATGGCTCTCCACATATTCCTACTTTCCGCAGTCTTCTTCATGTCTTCATTGCTCTCTTTAACTTTTAAGTCGTCTATCAGCTGAAACCCTTTCCTGCCTCTTTCTCTTTATCTTTCCAGTTCTTCTTCTAACGCGCCTTTAATCATGCTCTTTCCCTATAAGGTAATTTTAGATCAAATTTGACTTCCTCTTCCCTATAGTGTGAATAATGATTTGATTCTCTACTATACCTCTTCCTCGTTTTTCATCCAATTTGTCCATTTTATGTACGGCATTCTTTTCCATTCCCACATTTTGGAGTTTTATAGATATACTCCATACATACGTGGCATTTTATCAACATCTTGCGGATATGCACCTTTATATTTCTCTTTCGGAGGCGTTTTATTCTTCTAAAAGCGTATTTGCCTTTGCCGTTCTAGTCTTTATTTCATCGGTGCATCTCTTTCATCTCTTTTGATGATGCTTCTAAGGTCATCATATTCTGAAATTTGTTCCAATGGCTTTCCACCAATTCTTATGTTCAAGTTTTCTTCCTTACCAGATATTTGTATGGCTTTGTATTTTTCTGTATTTATTTCATTCCGTGTTTTCTACTTTTTATAATCAGTCTATCATTTTTTGGATTTAATTTTCCTACTTGCTAGAAGTAATTGATCATCAGCGTATTTTACTATTCTCAAGGCATAATCCTCCTCCAATCTTGAGATCTACTATGCCTTCTAGCGCTCTCTGTATTAACCTTTCTCCATATATTCTCTATGCATAGAGAAGGACTCGTTACAGGGAACCGCTCTGTCTTATTTCTCTGCAAATATTCATTCCGCTGTTATCAGTTTTTTTCAATTTGACTTTCACAACTTGATTCACGTAGAGTTTCTTGATCGGTCTCCTGTTATACCAATTGACATCCCTATTCTATAATATTTTCATCAGAATTATTCAGTTTACTCTATCAATATTCCTCTGCCAGTAGACGAAACGTACTCAGTAATCTTGGCTCTATCGCTCTTTTTGGTGTGATTCTCACTACCCCGATTGCATCCACAAACCTAAATTTAGAGCTGCAGCTTCTTTTGTTAACATTTGAGCAAACTTTGTTTAAAAAAGTAAAAACTTTGTCATGTTACTTGTACTAATATTTTATCATAATAGAAAAGGGATTTAAAGCCACCTGAATTTTTCCAGGAAAACAATGTCAATGAAGAATAAAAAAACAGGCTTTTTTTAGAATTTGTAACGTTACGCCGTTTGAGATGGAGGATTAAGTTGCAACTAAAACATTTTTGCAGTTAAAAAATCCAAAACGCTCCCTGCCGTAGTAATCGCGGTGAGTTGCGCAAGCATATGTTGGAAAAAAAGCGACCGGAACCCGATTTTTTATATAGCTTGCGTTCAAGCCGCAGATGCTTAATGGTCTTTGCAGTAATTGCATTGAATGATTTACGGATAAGACTGGTCCTTTTTTCGTCTGTTATTTCGACTTTATTTTTACGTTTTCAACTCCCTCGAACGTCCGCTAAGGCGGAAATTCCCACCGCCGCTCCAGAGGTCTCATTTGTATCTCCCCAATCCTCGGCGCTGATTCGCTATCTTCTCTCTTCGCCGTGCATTTGGGTTGCAAATGCTTCCTCCGAGTTTATTCGACTCCTTATCGTGTCCGACACCTAAAGTCTTGCTCATCGATGCGTGAAGAAGAGGGATAGTGGAGAGGGGGACTACATGGGAGATATGGGGGGGGGGGGGGGGAAGGAAGGGATCGATGGGGAGGCGAACGAACGAGGAAGAAAAATTAATGGAATGAGAGCCCAAGGAAATGCCGATTTGCACCGGGATATGTTGCATAAGGAAGTGAATTACTTGTTCCGCTCTCTGTCAAAAAAAACGAAGAATACGGGTATAAATTATATAGGACCTTGAAGTCCTTGAAGTGATTTATTTTTACTAAATTAAAGAATTCAAGTATCTCCTTTTAGAGCGGTTAGTGTAAATCGAAAACAATCATTAACAAAATTCTAAATTACAAACAAAATTATAATAAGACCGTTTATTTAAAGCATTAGCTTTTAAAAATCTTCAATAAGACAAAGATTAACGGTACATAAGGAAAAAACAAAGGAGGTACTTACTCATACATAAAAACAAAAATACTTTCCCTTTGTTAATGCGTTTAAATATTAATAATGTGTGTTTAAAGTCAATGTTTTATCGACTTGAGCAAGAGTAATAATTTTGGTAAATAGAGCGTCTTAATCGATCATTAACATCACTTTTCATTTCTTTTCAGTAAATTCTGACTCTCGTGAAAGTTTTATTCCGAGTGAAGGGTCAATACGGGCGGATATATGGCCAGGCGATCTAGGTGTCAGCCTAGGGCAGTGGTGACAAAATATTTATAGGCGCGGCATACTTTCAAATATACATAGAATTTCGCAGTACGCCCACATTGAAACAAGTTTTTCGTATTTTAACATAGTGTTGTTTCAATCTTCGGACATATCCATTTTTTGGCACTACACTACAATCAAATGATTACAGGAAAAATTACTGCTCCAATGGCCTATCAAAACATCCAATTCGTTGATTTATTTACGATATTAATTTTTCGCTGCTCAAAAAAAACTGCGGTACCCTTTTGTGCGGTGGCACGCTGTTTGGGAACCAATGGCCTAGGTCCTCGTTCCTCCGCGGAACTCGCGTCTACAGCCGCGACAGAGTTAACGGTTTCAGGAGCTTATTGCGAGAGAGGAAATAAATGTATAGATTGATTGTGAAAAGTCCTAATGCAAAGATGTCATCACATAAATAATCGTAAATGACGATTATCAACTTAAACAATATTAGGCAAAAGCCATTCTCAACTGAGGGTATAATTCCAAAAATAATTATTGCTATGTGTTCCACTCGAAAACTTTGTTTTGGTATGGACATCAATTTCCGAAGTCCACCTAATAAATTAAAAATAAATTATTAAATAATTGATAACCTGCTATCCTCTATAAAATGTTTTGTGAATTTGCGAGTCGTGGTCCTTGCTAACTACTATCGTCTATGGGCCTGGCTCACCCTAAATCAGCTCCTGACCAGCCATTATTACTTTTAATTCGATTTCAATGTAAAGCGACTGGTATAATTTTTTTTCCTTCGTTTTACTTCTATGAATTTTTTCTATGTTAAGTGATGTGTAGAAGTACTGCTTTTGCTAGTTACAACCAACAGCAGAAGTGTACTCCAAATGATAACATTATAGCCAAATTTTTCCTAACTTTTGTCCTATGATTTTATGGCAGTATAAGTTGTTCATTCATTAGCTTTTGTAATGTTTTATGAATAAGCTCCATTTGCGTTAGATTGTAACAAGACCTCGATTGATGGTTGCATATGAGTTCTCTTCTTGCTAATGAGATATATATACATCGAGTGCAATAAGTTAGTCGTCTCACAACAGAAGGAAATACACTTCCGTAATATTCAAAATCATCCAATTAACGGGAATGGTTAAATGTTCTTTAAGTTTTGTTGAAATAGCTAGAAGAACGAAACTTTTCCGAAGAAACGCCAAATAATATGAAATAAGGCTGCAATCTAATTCTTATGAGAAGAACTTGGTACCGGATATCGCGTCTAGAGGTGAGGAGCTAGCCAGAAGCTACTCAGTGAGGAACTTTGGAAAGAGCTGTTTGCCGAAGATTCGCTTTATTCTCTGGACGATTGGAGGAAGAGTGAGAGTTGACATATGAGAGCACGGAGTGAGTCATCGAAGGAGACATTCTCTCTAACACAGGGGTGAGCAAACATTTTAAGTGGCCGCATTACCAATTGAAGTTTCTTAGGCGGGCCGCATTAACATATGAAAGTGCTTCAGCGGGCCACGTAAGTTTTCACATTGGAAGTTATTTGAGATAATGCTAGGGATCCTGTTATCGAGTGTGTGTGTGTGTGTTTTTGGCTAATAAACCTCTTGGATTATTATAATTCTGTTATCGAAAATCAATAATAAATAATATTTTACCCCCATAACATCACGGGAAAAGATTCTCTGGCCATAATTTTCAGCAACAAATATGAAATTACCTGCATTTTGTATTACGGTTTGATTTCGTAATGGTTTCGTGGGCCACATAAAATGCTCTAGCGGGCCACATGTGGCTCGCAGGCCGTAGTTGCCCACTCATTATTTAAAACGTTGCGCTACGATTCCTCCGAAGCGTACGTAGAGGTCAGATAGTTATTTGGGTCTAATTATATAATTGATCTCGTCATCGGAATATTCATAAATTCATTAACAATTACTCCATCGACAGAATGCCATAAAAAATCATCGAGCAGCTTAACGATAGCAACCACGGATTTGTTAATTGATAAAAGCAAAATATTAATTTATTATTAATGGATCTGATGAATTCACGCCCACGTAGAAGTTAGCATCACAAGTTATCCAAATATTCCATTCTTAATAAGTGATTGATAGTAGTTTAACTAAAAATAAAAGATCTGATGTGGCCACCACATGACTTTCTCCATATCTATAATATTTCTAAACAATCCAAATAGGTTACATATTAATAAATATTTAAAAAAACCGAGAAAATTTTATATTTAACAAAGAACAGAAATAAAGTCAAACCATAGCCTTCTGATATTGGATAGAGCCGCAAAGCTCCAACAATTAAGAAAAGAAAAAGGAGCATTACTAAGACGTAACTAAGCGTCAATTGTGAACAATAGTCTTCGATAGATCGCGTGGTGGTGGCACCTAAAAATATAAGATATCTCTTAAGCAATGCCTTATATAGGAAAATGTTTCAAACAAAGATTGTAGAAAATGAAAGATTCTACAACTTTTATGGAGTTATATTTTTACGTTTATCAAATATTAAAGCAAATATTTCAAAATAACGGATAAGTGACTACAGTAAACACCCACTTTTTTGAGCAATTTTTACCAAAAACTAGCCAATTCTTCTAACATTTATAAAAATGTTAAATATAAAATTTCGCTTTGACCTGATTAATCGTTTTTAAGTTAGAGCACCCACAAAAAGCTATCACATACACTCGAACACACAGATATCATAGAGAAAATCGTCAAGACATGTTCAGGGGATCTCAAAACGTGTACATATATTAAATATTTGTACATACAGGTAATATGTATAAAGGCAATACGCCGTTCACTTTTCAAACTTGGAAAATTATTCGAAAGTGACAGGAGCTAAGGATTATAATATGCATATCACCAATACCTTCACCAAAATATTATAGCACTAACTGAAAGTACCCGGCGTTTCTCAGGAATTCTAGGAAACAAAAAATAATGAGATCTATAATTGGGTAATTTAATTTTTTAACCTCTTAATTAAACCAAATTTGTTTTTTTAATTTTATTGTAATGCTATTAGGTAAGCTATAACCTCTATAATCCAGCAGAATTTTAAATCACTTCAGTTTTGAAAGGCCCAGT
This sequence comes from Tanypteryx hageni, assembly GCA_028673005.1. Classification (NCBI taxonomy): domain Eukaryota; kingdom Metazoa; phylum Arthropoda; class Insecta; order Odonata; family Petaluridae; genus Tanypteryx; species Tanypteryx hageni. Next base: position 91,000,794 of record CM054114.1, on the reverse strand, counting down.
CAAAATATGTATCTTCATTATATCCAAACATAGACAAAAATCTGCACCTTAGTCTCAACAACCATCATGCAAAATTTAATTAGGTATTCTTAAGAGGTTCCAAACGTAAAGAAAACATGCATAACTTATTTCTGATGAAAAACAAAAATAATTATTTTATTAACAGTTGAGTCTCGTCGTTCATCGGGTAAAGACTCTTTGCATAGATTACACTTATAGGAATGACCATGATTAAAAATATATTTTTAAAAGAATCACACTTGTCTGCATTGATTTTGATGTTTTCAAACTTGCAGCTGCTTTTAGCGCCTTTTTTGACGCTGATTGCAAAAATGAAAACAGTTTTTGGCTGTCACGTACGATTTTGTTGCAAACAGCCTTGGTGTTTTTTTTTCGAAATTTACGCCAAGGCTAGAGGTTAGTATGTATTGTAGTTGGCAATCCTGCTTTGAGGTGACCGCTTGGCCTTGAGTAGGCTATGCGGTATCTCTTCCCGGCTGGCGGGTTGTTCGTTCAGTTGCATTCTTGGTGCAATAGTGAACAAAAGTCGCTGATGGGTAATTCATGTGATACTTATTGTAACTGTAAACATGGCATCACGCGGGTGTATGAAAAATCCTGGCCTTTTTTGTTACATATGTGGTAGTTATGTTGTACAGAAGCAAAGACAAAACATCACGGACTTTATGAAAAAAGCATACTTTGCGTACTTCAGAATAAAAATAGAAGATCAAGACAAGTCATGGGCGCCACATAAATTATGCCGTACGTGTGTCGAAGGTTTGCGACTGTGGATGAAGGGTAAGAAGAAAGCCATATCATTTGCAATACCTATGGTATGGTGGGAACCTCAATATTACGCAGAAGACTTATTTTTGCTTGATACGAGTAGATGCAAAAACCAAACAAGGTATTGTTTAACCCAATATTCAATCAGCAACTAGATCAATTCCACATGGACACGAACTGTCGGTACCCTCTCCCCCGGATGTTTTGGAGGATGTGCCATCGAACACTGAGCCTGAAATTTCTGATTCTGAGGAGGAAACTGAATGTTATCAACCAAAAATTCGTGATTGCGCACCAGAATTGTTCACCCAACACGAGCTTAATGATTTGGTCAGGGTTTTCAACCTAGCAAAAGATTAGGCAGAGATTCTGGGATCTAGACTAAAAGCCAAGAATATGCTTTCTGCAGGTACGGTTTTTTCATGTTAGAGGCATCGTGAATAAGAATTAGTTCCCAATTTTTATGAAGTGGGCTCAATGGTGTATTGCATTAAAATTTGTGTCTTAATGAACTACTTTGGAATTGTCTATCGAGCAATCGAATGGCGTTTGTTTATCGAATCTTCAAAGAGAAGCCTCAAAGGAGTTCTCCTCCATAATGGTAATGCGCACGCATCGATTCCTGTGCCCCACTTATTGTATTTGAAAGAAAGTTATGAAAACCTTCAACTTCTCTTGGAGAAAGTGTAATACAAAGATCGTTGTTGATTTCTGTGTGGAGATTTCAAAGTGCTTGGTTTATTGCTTGTTCAACTGTCCTGATACACATAAATGCCAAGCTTTTTGTGTGAGTGGGATAGTCGAGTAAGATACGAACTCTGGGAAAGAAGACTATAGCCGCCTCGGAAAACTCTTACACCTGTTTCAAAAAATATAATACACGAGTCATTGATTGATCCTAAAAAGGTGCTGTTACCCCCCTTGCACATTAATCTGGGTTTGGTTAAACAATTTGTAAAATCTCTGAACAAGAAAAGTTATTGCTTCAAATACATCTGCGGAAAGTTTCCTTCACTCACAGTCAACAAAATAAAAGAAGGAATTTTTGTAGTCCCTCAAATCTGAAAGTAATTCCAGAACAAGGAATTAGAAAAACTATGGACGAAAGTGAAAAACAAGCATGGACTAGCTTCAGAAATTTTTTCCAAAACTTTTTGGGAAACAACAAGGGTCTATCATGAAAAATAATATATTTGTGGAAGCAACTAAGTTCCTTTTTTATGATGAGTAAATTCCCCAGAGTTGAGCCTGACCTCATTATTGATAAACAAGTATCCAAATTACAATATAATCGTGAAAGATATGCAGGAGAACTTTCGAAAACTGGGTTGTAATATGAGTCCAATGGTGCACATTTTGCACTCTCATTTGAACTATTTTCCCGAAATCCTACGGAGCGTTAGCGTAAAAGATTTCACCAGGATATCAAAGAAATGGAAAAAGGTACCCAGGACGGTGGAATGTGAATATGATTGCGGACTATTTTTGGATGCTGAAAAGAGACAGCTCCTGCGGAGAGAGTTCCGGAAGGAAGTCAAACTAACGGAAATATAATCCTTTGAACACCTAAAAATTGGCATAAATATGACAAACTGTAGTATTCATTTCCTTTATGTTCAACTTTAATACAATTCCATATTTAAAATGGCTGTTGAAATTATATTGCATACGATTGTTGTGAAATGTAAATGAAAGAGCCATATTACAATTAGAGCAAATATTTCTTTTCTTGTTTTTTAATTTGTCAAAAATTCTAACGTGATATAGCAAAAATGATGTTATTTTTTAAATCAGGATGTGAAAACGATTTAGAAACATCTGTCATATTCAAAACATTGAAATTTTTTTCAAAATTGCAGTCAAGTGTTATTATGTGCTTAAAAAAGGAAAGCTAAAGAACAGTTTTAAATTGTCCTTTCATTTTCAAGCATTATTCATTTTATTGACATGTAAAATTTTATTCAGAAATTCTTAATTAGTGAAGAAAATGAACTGTTGTTGGTTAAAGCTTGCTGATAAACGATGTTTGTAATTTTTCGGTCTATTGCTAAAATAAAGTGATTTGTTCCATTTCCCACTCTGACTGTTGCAACATTAAGTTCTCCGTGTGTAAAAAAATCCATGCCTGCTATTTTAGACGATTATCTTTGTGGGTGATTTATTGATATTCCAAACGCAAGAAGAACTGGTATTGCAATCTCTTTGATTGAATCGTTGCGTCTGGCGATATCAACGGAATGCGGGTAATAAAAATATTCTGACCTTTGGCAACTCCAGTTAAAATTGTTGCTACTCTAGTGTGTGGTTTTAAAGCTTTTATTATAATGATAATTTAATCAATTAATCTGAGAAAAATGGGTGATTATTTGGATGCGGCAATTTCTGTGATACAATTCAGTTTTAATCTTAAGGAATACGACCGAAAATGTATAATCTACAAGAAATTATAGTACAATCAAAAATTGCCCTTTAATTAGTAATTAAAAAATTCTACAATCCTTGAAATTATCCCTTAACTTTTAAGGCTCAACATAACAAATTTATTTCTTAATAGATTTTTAATTAACGTATGGTAGTAGCACCAAAATAATAAGAATCCTACTACAAATGATAACAAATATTCTTCGCAGAGTAAATAGAATAATGTTGTTCAAAATGATGATAGAAATAAAATAATAAAACCGAAAAGTCGCTAGCGTGATATTATTTTGACAATGATATCAAGCAGTCAATTCTGATTCTTTATCATATTTATCGTACTAATAGGTAATATGACGGTACATTCTTAAAAAGTAAATAACAAAAGATTTAAGCGCCATTGCAATAATGCGGGAAAACTCAAACTAAGAATATAAAAAAATAATTATTTAAACCTTTCCGCAAGCACATTTCGTTTAGTAAGCAGCGTATTCAGCTAATTTAAGTGGCAGGATTGTTTATGCAAAATTTATATCTGTAGGTAGTCAGAAAGTATGAATTAATTTTATACAAACAAACAAACTTCAAAATACATATTAGTACAAACCAATTCTGAAACATTTGCACATGTAGAAATTAAATCTAGTAATTTGACAAGAAGAAATGCAAGTCGCCAAACAATTGCGCTTGAGGATCACAATCTTACGATCAAGAGTAGATCAAGCGACAGAAACAAAAAAAGGTTCAAAAATGGCAAAAAAAGACTAGAAATCAGGATCATTTTTGTATAGAGAAACGAAAAGACCGGACTTGTATGGCAAAAATAAAATGCGACGCAAGAGGGAAATTGAGCGAAAATGATGATTTAGTATACAGAGATAGAGCACTGGGTGGGTATAGGGAGGGGGCAGTAGGGAAGGAGTAAGGGGGCTTTAAAGGGGAGGTGGGTATAAGGGAAGGGGGATAGTGGAAATTGAGGGGAAAGGAATCCAGCTGCGGCGTCCTAATAAAGATGAGAAACAAAGCGAGTGGTCGGGATCGTTTGATACGACTGCTACGGTTAAAAGTGACGAATCGACCGTTTGACGGGATAATATGGGCGGGAGAGAGGCGAAGGAGAGATCATTTGGCAAATGCGCCCCAATTCATCGCCGCGGGAGAAGGTTTTCGTCTTATCGCAAGTTATTCACAGCGAACTCGGTTTTAATTTCGTCGCGCTGCTATTCAGGGCGTCCATTCTGTTCCTCATTGCCTTTGGTATTGTTGAGGAAGAGAAAGTATTGTGAGGCTCTTGGGGAATTTCGTTTCTCTACGTCCCTCTCTATGGTTCCTCATCGAGCAAGAAGTGGAACTGGAATTACTGAGGGCGGCGGACATATTGCGATGCAGACGAGTGGTTATGTGTGTTTTCAGTTTTTAATTCCTCCTTCACGTCATATATATATCTAAAAATCCTCTGATAATTATCTGAGACGATAACCGACCGTGAAAAATTTTGTGGCTTGAATTACTTACTTTCATGATGTGGTAGGATTCTGAAAAAGAGGATCGGAGAAGTAACTGGTGATTGGAATAAAATATTATATATTATAATTGAGCATACCAAGAATTGTCCCCTTATTTTATCTCTAACAAAATCCTTCCCCAAATTTAGCTGAGCCACTGAAAATTCTTAAGTTATTTTACGTTTATTTTCTTGAAGCGGACCATATATTCATATATAAATAAATTTGACAGTAATGAGGCACTTTTAGATTTATGTGTAATACATACATACATTTCCATATTTAATCTAAGGAGTTGGGCTGAACTTTGTAGTAAGTTATACTCATATTTATAAGAATGGAACAAATATGTATCTTCTACACAAGATTATTTCACGACCGGTTTTGCTAAAAAATCTAACATCATCAGGTTAGAAATGCGCTCAAAGGTATTCTCTATATTGGAAGTAAATATAGGGAAGGAAAGCAAAGGAGAGGGGGAATGAAACGGTGGATAGTGGGGGTGGTAATCGTTAAGGACAAAGTAATGGACAAACAGATGGTGTTGGAGGTAGCAGGTGAGAACAATTGAATCATTTTGGCACACACAAATGAGGGGAGGAATTTTGTAAAAGAAACTCGTTAGTCAGCAAACTATTAAATTAAAAAAATCACGGTTTCCATTTGTTCCACAGCGTCCTGACTGAACTCCTTCGTTGCCACGTGGAATACATTGGGATGAAAGCACTGCTGTGTCCGAGGTCCATCAGAAGCCTAGCAAAAAGTGATGAGGGATTTTTTTGCCATCTGTATCAAATCTTCTTCATTCCTGATCAACAGTATTGGGATCGAAACGCTGGGTTACTATGTGCCAACCTACGCAGCCGCTACCGGAAGCTACTTTCAGCACTGCGTAACAACGCTGCGGAAATCTACGCCTCAAAAAACAATTTTGTTTACTTTTTATATATAATGTGATAATAATTCAAAATATGTATAATTGTGAAAATTATTTAGTGTTTAAAAATTATTCTCGAGTGAAATTGCTGATATTTATTTTTGAGGAAGTCGTTCTAGATTGCAACTTTACTATTTCAATCATATTCATTACTCCGTATGGAGAAAGTCATACGCTGGGCGCATAAGATTTTTTCTTCTCCGGAGATGCAATAAATCTTGAAAAGATAAGGATATTGACGACTACAGCATTGTTTCTTGCGGCGTCATTAAATGACTGATCTGAGGGTACACTGAGCCTTGGCTTTTTGACATTGATAATTGATTTGCAGTTATACAGAGTCTAGGTGCATGCAATTTGGAGAGGAATGATTCAGAACAGATTTATCTATACAAATAACGAGCTATACTGATACAACTTTTCATCCACAATTTTGTGCCCCTATCCGGCCGAAAGCGTACTTGTTTGGTATTCGTATGTTCACTACACTGTGAAGGCAACTGAGACTGCAGAAATGTAGAGGAACTTATCTGTGCTAGTAATCATGGAGGATTTCTCCAAAAGTAATGCATGCAATGCATTAAAAAGCGGTGATGCTGATCTGTATTTTAAATACAATATTTTCGTCAAACTCAACTCGCCGTAAACAGGACTAATTTCCTTTTTTATGTACATCTACGATGCGAAATCTAATAAAGTGATTTCCAGTGTATCTAATGCTCTACGTTTTGAGGTGGTAATACCGCTTTGACATTGTCTGGAGTGCCGTATGGAAGGCTATTTCTAAAACTGACCCGATGCATCAACTAACCCAATTCAGCCTAAATTAAATCTTTGGTAGAAAATAAAGTTTTCTGCTTCAGCATATTTATGGGAGAGAAAAGCTTAAACAAATTGAAATAGGAGTGGAGGATTCACAAACTTCCCGAAGGGTAGGAGATAAATGAAGTGATCGTTCTCCCCACACTGCAAGTATTCTCTTCGTTTTCAGGGTACTTCTTTCCATTGTCCGAAGAACCCTATCTGCTCCCTTAAATCAAGAAACTCTGTATGGAATGGAATGAAAAGAGCATTCCCAGGTGAGGGATCGATGGGGCCAACCAATGGGGAAGGGGAGATCGTCACCATCGCTCCCAACTATCATATCAGCCGATATGACGTCATTTATGTTAAGCGTCACTTAATGCGATAGCATAGCGAAAATTCATTGCGTTACTATTCTATTTCTTCGTCTATATTCCCAAATATTCATATGCATGAACTAACTTTGAAATATTTTGCTGCATCATAATTTAAGTTCCGTTAATTTTTCCTTGGATAATAATAATCGTGTAGTGTACAAGACACTCGTGGTACGCGTAAAGCCTTTTCAAATTACTTGTTGTTCCTACGATTTCAAACATCTATTCGGCGAAACGGAGCAAAAGTATCTTTTTTGATAATTAAATTTCGGTTAAATTTCAATTTGTCTTTGCGCGACTAATGTTTTAAAGATTGCAACTCGGCGACTTATACTATGCCGAGGCGCCATACGATAGCAACCAGAGCATCACATAATTCTGCCGAAACTGAGATAAAATCGATTCGTTTCGAGACGCCCTTCTCAAGAAGACGCCGACTAAGAGAAAGGGAAAGAACGCCTCTTTTGTGCTCACGCGGAGAGCAGGAATAAATAAAATAAGTTAAACAGCAAAAAGAACAGGCGGGCGAGTCCGAGATAACGAGGACGGAAAAATGATGAGAGATCAAAATTGAGGCATGTTCAGAGAGCGCCATTTTAAGCGAAAGAAGTGTGAGAGACACTTTCGTGCTTCAATTCGTTCGTTCTTTCTTGAAGTGTGGAGTGTTGGGATGGAGAGGCGAGAGAGTAGAGAGGAGGGAAAGCGCGGAAGAAGAGGAACACTCCATTCCCGCATACTTTCCCTTATCTCCATACACAAACTCTCCTCCACTCTTGCACGCCTTTCACTTTTCAACTGCTTCTTCTGCCTTCTTTTTCTTTCTTCTCGCCCTCCTTCCTCTCTCTCTCTCTCTCCATCCCTCTTTCTTCCACCTCACGTAATTCCTCCTATACCCTAATTTCCATCTTACTTTTTCCCCTCGGCTTATCTCGTTCTCCCGCTTGCACTACTCTCCCCTACCCACTTCCTCCCTCTCTCTCCCCACCCCTAAATCTCCGAGTGATACTCCGTGTCTCCAGCTGCAAGTGAGATTGTGATAAGACGAGGAGGATGTGGGGGAGAGTGAGGGAGAGAGACGAGGGGAGGGGGAGAGGGAGAGAGAGAGAGAAGAGGGGGAGAGCTGAGAGAAGGAAGAGAGAGAGCTGTGAAGGAGAGAGAGAGTGAGAGAGAGCTGAGAAGAGGGAGAGAGAGAGCTGAGAGGAGGTAGAGAGAGAAGGAGGTACTCGAGGACTTCTCCTCAGAATTTATGTATTTACCTTCTACCATCTTTTTCTTATGGACCTCCTTGAGAGCTTTTCTCGAACTCCATGAAAGGGATCGTCTTATTAGGAAGGCAGCCCCGAGTAGTTCTCCCCAGGCGGTGTGGGTGGGGGGTGCCCTCCGAATCTATATCTGTGTCGGTACAAATCACAGACGCTTTTCTCGGAAACGACGAATTTCTCTCGACCCATGAGTTTATTTCCTTATGCTACGGAAATTGTTTTAAAACTTTGTGTTATTTTCATTTCTAAAACAAGAAATCATGTTAACATACCTACTTTAAGCTGTACCCGAAGGGTAAACGTTCCAATTATATTATTTTTATATTTATCATACACTGCATAGAGAACACATCGTTTTTGTGAAATAATTTGAATTCGAGATTTTAATGGAAATACACGTTTGAAGGTCCCCTGAATACCTATTCACGATTTTATATATGGTGTCTGTGTGTGATAGGAATTTTTTGTGCTCTATTTTCAAATATTAACAATCAGATATTAATTTTTCTGCTGGAAGCTTATATTAAAATGGTTAGGTTAAATCAGGGGATCGAAACCTTTTTGCTCCTGCGGACCTCCCAGATTCTCCAGTATTACCCATGGACCATATTTATATAATGTATTTTCATAATGCTCCAGTAAATTTGACGGAGAATGACAGAGGGAGAGAGAGAAGGAAGTTTTTAAATTTTAACTTAATACTTGAATCTTGTCAATTTTAACGAGCGTATATATTAATACTATACAGCGGTACCAGTAAAATCTTTTGTGAAGTCAATCAGAATCTGCATGTTTAAAATTCACCTGAGAGAGGAAAATAATGACTCGAAATATTTTATGGTATTTATGCCTTAACATTCTTTCTTTTTATTGTAATATATATATACAACTTTTTCGAGTTTAATTTATTCAACAATTTATTTCATTTTTTACTCATTTACAAAACTATTCTTTACTTCACTATTTGTTAATTTTCATTTATGAATAATAGCCCATATTCTCCTTATCAAATTAGGCAACTAACATTTTGAGTGTAATGTTTGTTTAAATAATATATAGGCGCAGTTTTAAATGCTTCTTCCTTAATTATAAGGTAACATTCCATTATAGAAATAAAGAAAGAAGATTTATTCTTTTGCCCAATCGTTAGAAATGACCACATCCCACACGCAGTTTACCAAATAAGAATTATCTGCAATTATTTACTCAGCAATCTATTAAGTTTGATGTTGTAACAACAATTACTTTGATGTTTCATAAAAATCGCGAAATAACGCAATTATTTGGTATATTTTAAGGGTTAATAGACGCAATTTGAATAGGAGACAACAATGCAGGTCACCTTGGCCACACCAGGAAAGAGTACGAAAAGCCATGACATTACGAAAAAAATACTTATTTCTAAAAATATCTTTCGTTTAACATCTAAACATTGCAAGAATAAGATATTGTATAGTTTTAGCCGTCGAATAAAACAAAAGCCGAGAAAATTGGTTCTCCTTATATTTGAATGAATTAAGGAAAAAATTCTTGCGCTTTGAAAATTGAAAATCCCGTGTAAACTCATGATAAATATATAACAGTTTCCTGGAATCGAACCTTGGACACTTCTCTTTAAGAAAAGATTTTTCCCGGGGTCTTCTATTTGGAAGAAACAAACTGGAGTTTACATCATTTTTCTATGACAAACTATTCATTAGATAAAAGGGGACAGATTGACGGACAGATATTGAGTAATAATTATGTATAAAAGATATTTGTTTCCATGCACCTTCCACAAAGCACCTGTGACTAGTATTAGGACTCCTTGGGGGGTTATATTGATCCCAGATTAAGAACTATTGTGATAAGGCAACTCTCAGTCTGTTGCTCGAGTTATTCCTTTCTTGTTAACATACAAAAATTCCAGCTCCATAATTTTGATGATCGTTTAGTCTTCACTATCCATCTCGTGGATAAGAAATACTTTTTCGATGATCTTTTTCTTCTTGTCAGTTGTGAAAAATCCACTATTTGATAATACACATTTAAAACATAATATCCTCTCTTTTGCAGGTGATCATTATCATTTTCGAATTAATCGCTTTCAATTGTATAGAGAGCCACTCTTATGTAGCATCGGCTGTGCTTGCCGTTGATGACTGAAGTTTGATTAATTTACAAATTGCGTAAAATAGCGAAATACTTTAGGTTAAGTTTTTAGTAAAATCTTGGTCGAAGATCATTGTTGATATATTCTCCGTAAGTTGATTAGAGCCTTTATCGTATACGGTAAGTTTTCGTTAAAATGAATCCCTACGGCAACACCATTTTTGCACATGGCATAATAATCCTCCTTCCATCATATTTCGTAAGTTGGTTCTGCTCATCTAGAACATAAAATGCATTCAATACAGCTGATAAATGTGTGGCAATATTTTGTGGAATTAAATTTTGTCATTGGTTATAAGTTGTCCAGTATAATAATTACATGCCACATGAAAATGGTCAACTATATTGCACATGTTGTCATATTTGCTGCACTGTCTGAAACCTCCTTGGACCTGCTCTTTAGATAGGCTATTTTATTGAGTTTGTCTCCGGACAAATCCCAACCATCTAGAAAAACCGCTTAACCTTAAGCATGGGTGTAACATTGCTGCTACATTCACTTTTTCCATCTATGATTTTCACACCCATCTATTAGAAGCACAGCGCACACTATACTTTTACGGACAGGCAAAATTGTTCATAAATTTCAGCAGTTGGTAAGAAAGTGCTATTCTTCCGGTTAACTTGTAATCCTGGCGCAATTATTTGCGAAAAGCCTTATCGTAATTCGAGTCGATTAGTGAAAATGGAGAATTAAACCCACAGAAAATATGTCAAGAAACACCTGAAATTTTTACATGGCCACGTGTCATTTTACCTAGGAAATTGTGCAAGTTTTTTATTCGAGATATAAGTATTTTCCTTGCTCTTTGTCATGGTGCAAGACTATCTATGACTTATTTTGTTGCAAAAGGAATTTGTCGATGTGTACAGGTCAAGTGACTCCTTTGATGATATTGGCACTGAAATTAGTGCAGACGTTGGCAATGGCGAATTACTAAGAGCTTCAGATCTGGAAAGCGTTGATGAATTCATCTGATGGCACCGGTTTGTCTACTGCACCAAAATCTTCTTCTAAATCACTGCTCAAACAAACATGTTTGGCTTTCTTTTTCTCTTGTGGTGGAGGATTATTTGGGGATTACGTAAGCTCAGAAACTGGATCTGAAGTCTCCAACAGTTAATTACAGTTATAAAATGGAATGTATAGTACGTTTAAATTTAAATTGATTTCATATAAATTTCACTTTTAAGTAGTTAGACATATACTGAATATTAAAATAATTACAATATTTATTATGAAATATTTACACCCGCCTTTACGTGCATGTAGATAATAATCTGATGCGGCCACCACATGACTTTCTCCATACCTGTACCAATTCTAAAATTGCCAAATAGGTTAAATGATAATAAATATTTTAAGGAACTGCGAGAAAAATTCAAACAAAGAACTGAAATACACTCGTACCGTAGCCTTCTGATACAGGATAGAGCCAGGAACCTCAAAAATTAAAGAAAATAAAAAGAAGCGTTACTATGACGTAAATAACCGTAAAATGGTTACAATACTTGCCGGTACGTGGTGTGGTTGTGGCATCTAAAACATTATTTTTAAGATATCTCTTAAACAATACATAATAGAGGAAAATATTTCAAACAAAATAAAAAAAAAATTTTCTGCAACGTTTATTCCAGTACATTTTTAAATTAAACAAATATTTCAAAAAGACTGATATGTGACAAGAGTAAACACCAACTTTCGGTTGGCCGATTATTACAAAAAACTAATCAGTTGTTTCTTTTTTAACAAAAATGTCTAATATAAAATTTCGCGTTGACCTAATTAAATTGAAATTGACAATTAAAAATGTTTTTAAAATTCCTAACTTGCAAATTTCCGTTACCGATTAACGTAAATATTTATAATAAAAATACCTGTGTACCAAAATATAAATTTAAGGTTACTTCAATATAAAATACGCATTTTCGCTTTCGATAGTATTCTTAGCGTATTTTATCACTTTCACAACCATTAAGGTAACTTAATTCAGTGATTTTAATTTATGTACCACTGACATTTTGCAATCGCAGAACGACTATTACTGACAATTCCCTATCCTTAAGAAGAACAGATACTAATGATCTTCTGTCGAAAAGACTAAAGACATTACAATATTATCCGCCAAATAGTGTAATAAAAACTTGCGAAATTAAGTAAAATGCTTCTAAAATTTCAAATTTGGAAAATTATTATCGAAATTAACCGTGGATGAAGAAATCAATTTCATCCCGTAGCTATTTTTAGAGTTAAAGTATCATTTCATGAAAAAGTATTATTTAGAAAATATTTTCAAAACTTGAGCACTAAAACCTCAACTTGGCTCTAACAAGAAGACTAAGAAGATAAGAAGCCTAACAGGTGCTTTCCCTTCAAAAGGAGAGATCGCCACTCTGGGGATGAAAAGAACTAGGACAAAGTTCACTTGACGTAAAGGAAGAAGCCGAGAAGGAGAAGAGATGAGATGGGGATGAGAGAGAGACAGAGAGAGAGAGAGGAAGGGGAGGGTTTAGAAAGAGGGCAAAAAGTGATGAGGCCCTTCTCCGGCGTCGTAGAGGCATCCAATGGGATAAGAGCTTAGAAGAGGGTCACGTAAGACCATCTCGCACTCTCTCCCTCTCTACCGGGTAGAGATAAAAGGAGAGAGAGAGAGAGGAAAAGAAGGGGGGCGTTAATGGCGGTTGGGAGAGAGAGAGAGAGAGGAAGGGAAGGGGAGATGGACGACGCAATGAACGAAGTAATTTTGCTCGCAGCTCTTCGTTTTACGCGGAAGGCAGAAGAGTGGTCTGTACGCGTGCCTCCTACCTCCCTTTCTCTCTCTCTCTCTCTCTCCTCTTTAGCACGTTCCCTCTCTTTCTTTCTACTTACATGTGCGCTAATTCGCACCTCTCAACTAAAAATTTCCCTCCATCTTTCTCTCTTCCTTCTTTCCGTATCCTTCTTTTCGGGATTCTCTCTCTCATTTTCTTACGTAATTTCTTACTACTCACTTCTTCTCCCACCCTCACGCCATATTTATTCTTTTGTAAAATCTTTCTCTTCTCTTTGTTCCCTTATACCTCAGTTCTATTCTTTTAATTTTATTGCCTTCTCATTCATTATACACCCTCCATTTTTCTCTTTGCTTTGGATTTCTTTTCATCACTTTTTTCCTTAGTTTATTTTGTTTCTTTGAATATTTTCCTCAAACGAAAGCAATAACAACTAAAAATTCAAGCTGCCTTATTTTATAGTTCTTCTTCACGGAAAAGTGGTTTCTCAATGTTTCAGATGCATGAAGAAACTAACGATTTCCTATTCATTATATATAATATCCTAATTCTGTTGGTCCCTTCGTCCGTCGTAACACTGCTTTGATTCGTATTGAGTGAAATCTGAAGCTTGAATACAATGTTTTAACGTGTTTTGACTAGGTAAAAGATTGATATTTTAAATTCAGATATTAAAAAGCATTGGCAAAAATAAAACCCATAAAAGCCCAGGTTGGACTTCAGAAGGTAATTTCACTTTCGATCGACTTTTCGACAGTCTTTTATTCTTTTTCAAATAAGAACAAGAAAAATCTGATGTAGACATGATTTTCTCCATATCTGTATTATTTCCAAAAGTTCCAAATAGGTAACATAATAATAAATATTTTAAGAATGTGCGAAAATTTTTTAAACATTACAAATAACAGAAATAAACTCAAACCATAGCCTTCTGATATTGGATATAGCCACAACGCTCCAAAAATCAAGAAAAGAAAAAGTGGCGTTACTAAGACGTAGCTAAGCGTCAATTGTTAACAATAGTCGTGGGAAAATATTTCACACAAATATTGTGGAAAATTAAATTTCCTACAACTTTTATTCCAATATTTTTTAGATTTAACAAATATTAAATTACGAGAAATAGTGAAGGCATTTACTTCTTTTTCAATAGTGGTTCACGAAAGCACAGATGTTTGCGATATTGCACAATTGGAAGAATATATTCGGTGTGTCGACAAAGAATTTAATGTTAGAGAGGAATTTGTGGAGTTAATGCCCATGAACTGTAGAACCACAGGGGGAGGCATTTACAAAAACATCATCGAAGATGAGGGCATCTTAGGTGTGGAGTAGTCAAAAGCAATGAGTATAACAATAAATTGGATCCGATCAATGATAGGTCGAAGAGCAGGTGCAGTTTCTGAACTAAAAAAAAAGACTTCATAATAATAATCCAAATCGAGAGTCCATTACATACGTTACACTGCATTCTGCTTCAAGAGGCTCGTTGTGCGAAAATCGTTGCTATGGAACATGTCATGGACGTTGTTGTTAAAACTGTCAATTTTATAAGAAGCAGATCGTCAATTTACAGAGCTTATTCATGATTGCGAACATCTAGATGATCTACCCTAATACGTTGAAATGCGCTGGTTGAGTCGTGGAAAGGTTTTGAAGTGTTTCATGAGAGAAAGGATATTGAAGTTTTCATGGAAAGTAAAAATAAACCAGTTATCGAGTTAACAAGTGAGGAATGGATACGAGATCTCGCTTTTTTGTTGATATTGTGGAGCACATGAATGATTTAAATACAAAGATGCAAGGATGCAACCAAATAGTAACTCAGTTCTATGATAACCTTTATGCTTTAGAAACAAAATCGAGCCTTTGGGAGGCAAGTCTCACTTGGAAGATTAGATCACTATCCCTCATTAAATTTGATGATGAAAACTTCCGGTAGCTCTGCGAAAAATATGGATAAATATGTCAAACAAATTTCGGAATAAAACGAAGGATATAAATAAAGATATTAAGGTTTTAGAGACTGTGAGCAGAAATTTAAATTAATCATCAGCGTTTGAAAACGCCCCTGTCAAGCTACAAATGGAACTTATTGAACTCGGGAGTAAAAGAAACATTTCTGTCGGTTTAAATTCAAGAATTTTATAATTATTTAGGTGAAGATCATAAACTTTAAATATAATTGAAGGTGTGTTTGGTACTACATATTCGTGCGAACAACCTTTTTCTATAATGAATATCAGTAAATCAAAATTACGTACAAAATTAATAAACGATCATTTAAATTTAATTTTAAAGGTAGCTACTAGTAAAACATCGCAACCAGATATTGACAGGGTAATACAAAAAAAACGTACACAAGTATCTGAAATAGCATTTAAAAATTAATTTACTTTATCTTTTTCAGAAATTCTATTTTAGAAAGATATTAAACAAGTTTGTTAATTTTTGTTATTTTCAAAATAAATGAATACGTATATTTCGCTTTAAATTTGATTCAAAGAACCCTTAATAGGTTTTGGCCCGGTGGCATTTTAAAATTAGAAATCTGGCCCTCGATTGGATTTTGAGTTTGACGCCGCTGCTCTATAAGTACTGTATTCCTGCTTTAAATTCTCTTATATTCCTATTTTTCTTCCTCTTCTTAAACAAATTCTGCCTTCTAAGATCGTCCTTTGTAAACACTGTCTTCTCAATATGTGCCTTATCCAATTTGCTTTTCTTTCCCTGATTGTTTTTATTAGCGTCGTTTCTTCTCCAACCATTTCTAATACTTCTTCGTTTCTCTTCTTCTCTGCCCATTTTAGCTTCATCATCCTCCTCCATACCTACAGCTCAAAACTTTCTCTTTCCTCCTTTCTCCTTACCGTCCACGTCTCTGTTCCCTTGTTTCTAAATTTATTTTCTTGCTTGTGAGAACCTCCTTTTTCTCGTTAAATGCTGCTTTTGCCATATAGATATATGTACATTTAATTTTGTGATTTTTTAATTATAATTAGAATTTTAAGTGTTGCATTTTGAAAAATGCAACACTATAAGGGGAAAAATAAATTATGAAATTAAAATATATATTATTAAATACTATTAACATTTACATAAATTCATTGAAAACAACATGAAATCTTTTTTACAATGAAACTTATTGAAAAGCATATTTATGCTGTAGAAAGTCCACGTAGTTTTAACAAACTTTGAGTTAATTATGTTAAACGTTCAAAAAGATGTTAGCGTTATGACGGAATGTTCTAAGAAATAATTTACACTGCCATTAATGAATTTAGGATACCCCAATATATAATTTGATTTCTGATGTGATATTTTAAGACGCCATTGGCGAGCTGGTCCATTTATGCAGGTATAAACTTATACACAGTGAACTAAACTTAAACAATTTTCAGATTTAAAGTTAAAAAAATATAAATATTCTTATTCTATTTATCTTTTTTCGCCTACAGATCGAAATTCCTCCTGTTAAGCGCTTAATTCACAAATTTTGGGAAAATCCTGCAATTTTTACAGGATGTTGCCTTGTCAACCAATTACATCATTAAATCTCGAAATCATATTCTTATTTCAATCTCTACGAATGAAAGCGCGCTTTTGAATGCTTTTAATACGAGAGAGAAGGAAATTATTTTCATAGCAATCAATGTATACAACCTTCGTTGCGTTATTTTTGAGAAGGAATATATTTGAATGTAGAACGTTAATCATTCGCATATAGAAATACTAAGAATTATCGCAGGAGTTCGAGACTTGAAACAACGAACGCCTAAAAATAAAATTAGTTTTCCTGCCACCGACGCATACGCATCCAATCGATTAACAGATGTTTTTAACGCAAATGCGACTGGCATTGTTGCTTGTTTCATTTAATTGCGTACCATTGACTTCGCGTCGCATCTATTCACGAAATTTCTTAAAATCTTACACGATGGTTTTCATCGGGCATCTCCCTAGTAAATAAATGTTTTCATAGAAATATACCATAAATTTTCATTGTAATTAAACTTACCCTCCTCTCTGTTGTTTTTACCAATGTATAAACCTAATGATATTCACGGCGCTTGATTCAGCGGGTACTGTTGATCGTGATAGAACAATTAACAGTACTGTGGAAATTTCTTGGTTTAATTAATTCAAATGGAACCTTAATCAGCGTGGCTGCTGTAATAAATTATTTTTATTTGATTAAGTTTCTGTCATAACTCAAAAATCTCGCCCATATGAAACTTCCACTTCCAGGGATCATAATCTAATTGAAACCAAACACCTTTAATTTATTCCAAACATCATACACGCAGCCTTGTGTAAACCGACCGCGAGACTCTAGACAAGTATGTTTTCTGGCCCCATATCTGCCCTCTCGCCGGGCGTTAAAAAGTTTGGGAGTAAAGTGGGAGTTGAAGGAAAAGAGAGGGGAAGGGGGTGAATGGAGGAGGGGAGAACGGAAGGGGGAGTAATAACCACTCGCAGAATCCCCCGCATATAGTAACACGGTTACTGGAAGTACAGAGTTGGTGTCCGTAAGAGCTCTAATGCATTTGGTGTGGAGGAAGAAGGTGGTAAAATAATAGATTAACACGCATACTTTAAATTATTTGAAAGGTTTTGACGCCGTTTGGAGTGAAAATCTGAAAAAAATGCCGATATGAGTGAGTGGGAAGAGGGGAAAGGGAGAGGGGATACGTTGTTGGTGAAGGGTTTGCGGAAGGAAAGAGTTAGTGTGGAGAGGGGAAGAATGAACTTCCACGGCAGTCGTTTTCCTTTCGGGTTGGAATCCAAAAAGAAGGCATTTTTCTGTCCTTTCCCACATCCCTACATCCTCCTCTCTTTCCATCTCTCTCTCATATTCTCTCTCTCTTTCTGTCCGTCTCTCTCTCCTTCTATCTCTCTCTCGAAACCTCCATTCGGCTCACGTACGTGGAAGGGTGCGGAGAGGAAGGTTCCAATGGGGTCGGGAAAAAGGCACCTTACGACCCGTCTCCTCCTTTTCCCCCTCCAACTCCCTTCCTTCTCAAACTCTTCCCTTCCTACTCCCCCTACAAATCCCTTCCTCTCCAATTCTCTTCCTCTCCAACTCCCTTCCCCTTCAACTCCCTTCCCTTCCAACTCCCTTTCCCTCCAACTGCCCCTCCAACACCCTTCCCTAAAACTCCCTTCCCCTCCAACACCCTTCCTTCCAACTCCCTTCCCCTCCAAATTCCTTCCTCTCCTCCCCCTCCAACTCCCGTCCTTTCCTCCCTCATACCCATGTATATACATACGTTGATGCTTTACCCGTTTCTTCCCATTCTACCTGTGGTGCCTTCTTATCAGCGATGAAGGAGGACGCCTCCAACATGCCCTTCTTCGCGATTGAATTGTATTTTGTAATAATAATTCGTCTTTCAATCTCGGTTTTATTGGGAACACGTCTGTAAATAATTTTTATGGAAGTAATTGTTTGTTTGTATATAATTTATTGCTAATCACCCTCGTGGATTATTATAGCCATTACTCCTTCCACTCTGAACACACAGACACACAGAAGGGAGGAGTGAAACCCGGTGCCTGCATTAGCAAACTCTTTGCGAAGAACACCAAGGGAGCCAACTGCTTAACGTCTCTTCCGAAGGACGAAACGCTGGCTTGCGCCGTCTCCTCCAAGCACACTAGTACAGGACAATAGATCCCAGGTTGATAAATCCGACCTCCGCCGAATTCGAACATTGGACTGCTGCGTGGAAGGTTAGAGCTCTAACCACTCCGCCATCAGCATGGGAGTGATTGGATTGGCTCTTTTCACATCTTCATTCCTGATACCCTTTGTTTTGCAACGGATTATAGAGACGCAATCTACGCACCTCTATTCAGTTGCGAACTAAATTTCATCAAAGGCGTGTTAGATTAGAAAATTGGTTTTAAACTTCAATGTAAATATCTTTATTTATTACACATGTTAAATCTCAATAAATCTCTTCCTAAGATGAATAAAGAATAGACATCCAGGAATAATTTAGGTAAGTGAAAATTTCCACAATATGATTAGCAATAATATTATTCTAATAATCCAAATTATTTATATTTCTACCTATATATTATAAGAAATCTTAATTTAAATTTGTATTTCACTGTTAATTGATATTACACGAACGAGTCGTAAAACTACATATAAGCCATTTTATGATATCAGAATAACTTTGCGAGAACTTTCGTAATTAGATAATGTCTGATTATTTTTATTCAACTTTTTATGAAAGCGTTGTTAAAACGTGTTATACATAATAATTGTTGGAATTTTTTTAAACAGTTAGCTGTATAATTAGATGAGAGTGCTGTGCCATGTTACTCGCGTGCCTCATGATTAGATGTTGGCTCTTCAAACGACTAATTGATCCGATTTCGCTTATTCCATTAGCATTTTCGATCGCTTGCTTATTCTGCAGACGTAGGCGTTGTCGTCTGAAGGTTTTTGCTGTTCTTGATATACAATTGCGCCGCGCGTTGTAGGCATGGATGAAAAATATCTCATTTCAATGCAGTTATACTGCTCTCGGTGATTGGTTACTGAATTTTAAGTAATGTGTGCAAATCCGTAAATGAAACAAAAGCTATAGCTGAACAAATGAAAAATAATCTGGCAAAATTAATTCCCGAAAGCTTTTCTAGTAATGCCGTTTTCAGAGTGAAGAGGCTTAATTGAAATATAATTAATATACTTAATATTTTTTCAATTTCATACATTTTACTTTGGAAGACTAATACGTGAAAAGCAACTAAGTTTGTCATTGAATCTCATCGAATTTAAGCTCCGTTTTACTTCCTTCATACGTAGTAGAGGGGAAATTATTTTCATGAAAATTCGATTTTGAGATTTCAACGGAAATGCATGTTTTGAGGTCCCCTGAACGTTATGACCATTTTATAGATGAAGTCTGTTTGTGTATTGGTGACAGTTTTTTTGTGGGTGCTCTAACTCAAAAACTATTAATTATATCATCGCAAAATTTTATATTTGATATTTTTGTTGAAGGAGAAAGAAATGATTAGTTTTTGGTCAACCGGAAGTTGGTATTTACTCTTGTCAATTGTAAGTTTTTTTAAATATTATCTTTAATATTTGTTTAATTTAAAAATGTACCGGAATAAACGTTGTAGAAAATTTAATTTTTTATAAATTTGGTCTGAAATATTTTCCTCTATAATTTATTTTTTAAGAGATATCTTAAAAATAATGTTTTAGCTGCCACAACCTCACCACGTACCGGCGAATATTGTAAACATTTTACGATTAGTTACGTCATAGTAACGCTCCTTTTAATTTTCTTAATTTTTGGAGCCTCCTTGCTCTATCCAGCATCAGAAGGCTACGGTTTGAGTTTATTTCAGTTTTTGTGCCTGAATTTTTCTCGCAGTTCCTTAAAATATTTATTATCATTGAGCCTATTTGGAATTTTTAGAAATATTACAGGTATGGAGAAAGTGATGTGGTGGCCCCATCAGATTTTTATTACGAGTTGCCGGTGCTTGCATATTCAAGAGCTTAAAAAAATCACCATCCCTGATGCCTAGATTTCGTTTTGTTTTTTCACCTTCCCTCCTACCTGCTCCTATCCCCAACCCCATAAGCTTCATTTGTTTTTCCATTGTTTATTATTCATCTCGAGTGATTCGCAGTCGAACCTCCATTTTCCTTCTCCTACCTTCATCACCGTAACCTCTATTTGCTTAGTCATTTCCCATTGTTTATTCACCTGCTATTTACAGTGGATTGGCATACATGTTGCCAATGTTTCGTTTACACTAACTCTTTCCTCCCTTTTTCCCCCATCTCCGCAATGTAAGTTGTAATCTTCGATGAGTAGTAGATTCGATGAATTCAGCAATTTGATGAAATACGTTTCGATGAATTGTGTTTCTATAAATTGCTATTTCGATAAATTGTAATTCGGTGAATTTTGGCCAGTGAGTTGCATTTCGATTAATTGTGTTCGGTGAATTTTTCGTAAGCGTGAAGTCGCCTGGTCGGATTTCATCAGCATCCATGACCCGAAGGTCTTAGCCTCTCCTTGTTTGTATGCGTTATGTGATTTAGTACAACTTTTGGCATTAATTACACGGTTTTATGAATAATGAAAGTTCGTTATATATAATGCATCACATTTCATTATTTTATGAAGGACTTATGGGAAAATATTGCAAATATTTTGACGTTTTTCGCCAATCTTATTCTGACCCATAGGAAATAACGGCCTATATTTAAAACGTTCTATTATATGAAGAGCTCCAGAAAAATATCTGTTTAATTAATATCTTATACAGGGCCGGCCCAAGGCGTGGGCAAAGTGGGCGAAAGCCACGGACGGCTGGATGTGAGGGCGGCCACCGTTCTGCGGACAAACGGGAACTAAAGTTTCTATTAATAGTTCGAGTGTAAGGGACGAAAGGGAACATTCGGACTCTCATATATTTGTTCGTAAATGTAGTCTCGCTATGGTTTCAAGTGGTTTGCCACTTCTAGACTGAGCCAGGGGTTCTTTGAGTGTGTGTGTCATACTCAGGCCATAATTTTATTGAAAGAATAAACAAATGCGTTGTGCGAAACTCATCGCTCTTTTCTTCTCTCGCACTCAGATTCTCTTTCATCGTCACAATCATTCAGCTCTTTCATTGCCTTGAATGAGGGAAGTAGTACTGTCTACGAACTGGGATTAGCATTTTGGATATTTTTCATAATATGTGCAAGTACATATTTTTAATGGAGTATTTTACCATAAGAACTATATTTTCATGTAGTGCATTCAATATTCAAAACGGTTTTACCAGCGTAATAATGCTCGCGAATAATTTGTTTTAAACACGTTAATATTATTATTATAACATGAACAATTTGATATAAAAATTTACAAAGTATGTGCATCCATAAGCAAGGAAATTGTTCCTGGAGCCTACCCTAGATCATTTTTAGGAAAGTGACTATCTCGAGCTTCATCCAGAAAACGAACGATATGTGATATTTTCTAAATCGATTCCGGGAGCGTGATAAGGATTTTCCTCTGCTGGTCTAAGTGTGTGAAGTTACGTGAGGTTTTCGCGAGTGCACACACACACATACAGTCATCCCTCCGTATTCGCGCATCAGCTTTTCTCGGTACCGCTTATTCGCGATAGAGCGTCTTCGCCCCTCATCTTGCAGGTCTCTGACATCTAGTCAGTACGTTCTTGCTGTTTTCTTCTTTTTTACTTTCTCCATATACGTAGTATAAGGGAAAGCACTGTATTCATGAAAAAAGTCGATTTCGAGATTTCAACGGAAATACACGTTTTGAGATCCCCTGAACACGTTTTGACCATTTCTCGATGTTGTCTGTGTGTGTGTGTGTGAGTGTGTTGTGTGTGTATGTGTGTGTGTGATAGCTTTTTGTGGGTGCTCTAATTCAAAAACTATTCATCTGGTCAATACGAATTAATATTATTATATTTAACATTTTTATAAAAGTCACAAGAAGTAATTAGTTTGTGAAAAAATAGGTCAACCGAAAGTGGGTGTTTACTCTAGTCACTTATCCGTTACTTTGAAATATTTGCTTTAATATTTGATAAATGTAAATTTGTACTGAAATAAATGTTGTAGGAAATGTAATTTTCCTTTGTTTGAAACATTTTTCCATATAATGCATTGTATAAGAGATATCTTATATTTATAGCAGCCCCCACCACGCCACCTTACCGACGACTATTGCTAACAATTTACGCTGTTACGTCTTAGTAACGCTCCTTTTTCTTTTCCTAATTGTTGGAGCTTTGCTATATCCAATATCTGAAGATTTGAGTTTATTTCTTTTCTTTGTAGTCTAAAATTTTCTCGGTTTCTTAAAATATTTATTATTATGTAACCTATTTGGAATTTTTATAAATATTACAGATATGGAGAAAGTCATGTTGTGGCTACATCAGATTTTTGTATTATTATGTTCTCCATATGTAGTATAGGGGAAAGTATTGTTTTCATGAAAAAAATCGATTTCGATATTTCAAAGGAAATACAAGTTTTAAGGTCCCTTGAACACATTTTGAACATTTTCTTGATGGCTATGTGTACGTGATAAAAATTTTGCGGGTGCTGTAACTCAAAAACTATTAACAGAACCACGAAAAATTTTATATTTGACATTTTTGTCCAAGGGACAGGAGTTGATATAATAATGGCGGACTTGAGGACGGTTTGGGAAATACGGAGAGAGAGAGTTTTACAGGAATCACAAAAATAATAATAAAATGCTATATTGTATGTTCTTTGGTCTGAGTCTAAAGCTATTAAAACGCGAATAACTCGATCAAGGATGTAGACTAAGAATTCAAAATTGCAGAAATTCAGAATTAGTTTATTTAGGGTTGGTATGGGAGTTTATGAAATAAATGTCCGTCTGTGGCGCTATTTTTAGAGAGGGATATATTGCACTTCCTCCGAATAAAACTAACGAATTTCTATGTAATGAAAAAATATTTTATGTAGACTGAAATTTTAAAATATTACTATAATTCCAGAGAGTTAAAATAATTTTGTCCAGCTAAAGCTGTCTAACACACTGTTTACGAAATAAATAATCGTTTTGTTCGTAAGATTTCTATGTACGTATATTGCGCTGAGAGAGAATGATACATTTTTGAGTGTGTAATGAGAAGGAGAATGTGGGGAAGAAAGGGAGGAAAATGGGAGAGAGGGAGGAAGAAGGCGGATAGGAGTAAGAGGGAGGATGGGAGGAAGAGGGATGATTGAAGAAGAGAGGGTGAAGACTAGGAGGGAATGGACACCGGGAAGAACTAGAGGGGAAATACGTTGGAGAGACGGAGAATAGGAGGAACGGAGAGAATAGAGGGAAAGGGAGGGAGGTAGAAAGAAAGGGAGGAAGAATGGGATGTACCTTAATTTCAATATATAATCTGCACATAACCGTCATATTTGACGGGAAACTACGATAGTACACACATGTATATAAAACCATAAATGATGGACAATATAGAAATGTAACATTCAGAGAGGTTTGCCAGGACCCCGTAAATTTTTAAAGCGGCGTAACGTAAATCACTTCACCTGTGGCAATTTATGCCTAATTTAGTCCACTACAGTTCCGAGTAGATTTTTCCGTAGTGGTTTCTGTGGCACTCAATAGGGTCTTTATAGAAGCATAAAGAAAGGATGAAAATTTCTTCAAATTTAAAGGAACAGCTGGTAAATTTGCTGAAGATTCGGGTTTAACAGCGGACTTTTCTCAAGAGGGAAATTATAGAAACCGTCGTACAAAAGAAAAGTTTGTGTAATAATCAGCGGATGACCCAATCAAAAATAAGCAATTTAGAGTTAACTTCTTTAACACAATTCACGATACAGCAGTTTCGTCCGTCTCTGTAAGATTTCAACAGTTATAAGAATATAATTTCGTTTTTGGCATTTTGTTCTATTTAGAGAAGCTAAGTAGTTTCGAACTCAACAGACCTGAGGACCCCGATTGCAACGCCGCCGGCGAAACCTCGTCTACAAAGCCGAACAACGCAGTGGAACCGAAAGCCCTGCAGCCTACATCAGAACACGCCGCGAAAGCATTTGCACCAAACAAGTTTCAGATATGATTATTTTAGGAAATGTTGTATGGATTTGGAATCCACTTTATCAGATGGCACAAAAAGATACGTAGTAGTCCCTGTCCTGTTCGATTAATTGAAAGCCATTTCTCGAAGGATTCCGAATCCATCGGGCAATGAAATGTTACTGTCCATATGTGAAAACAATTTTGAAGAAACTGTTAGAGATTTTGTTGTATTAAAAGTCATGAAGATCTATAACATTATTAATTTCTGCCATCTAAGTTTGTGTTATATTAAGAAAGTATTTAACATAAATCTTTGGTCCATTTACTTAATGTGTATAATTTATTATTTCTCAACACATACTTGTGTATGTGATTTTGAATGAAATGGTGCCCTTCGTGTACCCATAGATATGAAGTGACTTAAATTAGTATATTAAGGGCGGCCAAAATAATTCTTGCACACACACGAGAAAACTCTCGGGCTCTGATCTTATAATTACTTTTTTGTATTAATAGTTAAAAACTCGTTGTATTGACTGCGCATGTGATACAAATAAACAGAATAGTTTCCTCGATTCTCTATTATATCGCCCGTGTGCACCAAGTTTTACTTACGTGTGCCCTTCGTCTCGTAACTAAACCATAGAATTAGCTACATTTTGCGAGGAAATATAAGAAAGTGTTATTATTGAAAACAATGGTGAATCTTTGACAATATATATATATATATATATATATATATATATATATATATATAACCATTTTTAAGATGCTCTAATCCAAAAATAGAATAAGCAACACGAGAGCACCTCTGAAAAATTACGTTTTAGCCTTGAAGGACAGGAAAAATTTTAGACCATCACGTAGGAGTACTCACCCATGAAACCTCATCTAAGTTGTCCCATGTGTTACTAAACACTTTCATCCTTCTATTCCACAAAGAATTCTCTCCGCCCAAAAGCCGTGTTTTTGAGAAAAAAACTCAAAACAAATCGATTTCAAACACATACCTCCATTCCGGAAAAAATGGAAAAACACTTTTTTCCAATCTCTCGTTTCCACTTGATTTCCTTCTCTCTCTCACTCCCATTCGTCCCCTCCCCTCTCTTTCTCTCTCCCTTTGCTCCTGGCAAAACTCTTTCCATCATAGCATATCCCACACCATTCTCTTACGTCTCTTTGTCCGTAAACATTTTTCCACGCCCTGGCCCACACCTTATCCCCAAAACTAACTCCCTCCCTACGTCTCCCTCTCTCACTCCCATTCCCCGACAGATCGCACACAACCCTTCCATCCTTCCATTCCAGCACACCTCATCTCACAAATCCAGCCAGCAGCTGCTGTAGCCTCAATTTTCTCCGACAACAGAAAGAAGGTTAAAAATGAAGAAAAGAAAGTGTGACGATGAAAGAGAAGAGAGAGAGAAATGAAGAAAGCAAAAGAGTTATATTTTTGAGGGATGGGGAGTCTGTGCGTTTGAGCGCGTGTGAGGGTTCTAAAAGGGAAAACTGTGATGGCGGGATTCTTAGGAGAAAGAGAGGATTCTGCGACCAAGAGACCACGGGCCCTGCAGTCTCGTATCATTACATTCCCACGTTGTGAACGAGCTTCGTATCTTCGATAGGATAGGTGGTGAAGAAGAGACGTCATCACCATAGGGACAGAGAAATAGAGCGCACTGAGCATGCCCAGGGTCCCCCATCAAGCTATCCCCTCTTTCTGTAGCAGTTGTGAGAGTGTAAAAATGAGGGTATATATATATATATATATATATATATATATATATATATATATATATATATATATATATCACACATATATATGTGTGTGTGTGTGTGTGTGTAAATTTACAACCAGTGGTTGAAGGGGATGAGAGGGAGCTAGTGAACAATTGGTGGTGTGGACGTCCACGATAGCTTGTTGCTTAAGATTTCGGGCATCGGCCCATCTTCGGCAAGAGAGAAACTTAAACTAAAACTATGAGTCTCACTGGGGTAGGATGATATCTGGATTGGGTTAGGGAAATGGGGAAAATACGGTGTTCAGGAAAGGTAGATGTTGGATTGTTATTATGGAGGGATTTCATCGAAGTGTAAGACCTGAATATGAAATAGAGCAGGTGATATGGATATGGGCCTGTTGTCAATGGCGGATCTATGGCGAAGGACCCGAATGGTCCTCACGGTGAAACACAGTAAATGATAGTGAATAGGTTGCTGCGTCGACGGGCAAGGGAAGGAAAACTTTATGAGTGACACTGTTAATATGACTGCTCATGCGGATGTTGAAAGGTTTGCCTGTCATAAAACGTCGGTCATGTGATAATATTAATTAAATTTTGTAGGCGCAGGTTCAGCGGAATAATATAGATTAGGTTAACTGGGATACAAGATGGAGATGAAGATGACGTTTGTTTTATGGAACAAGTGAGACACCGATGTCTTTCGCATTGGAACGCCTCCGCGGGAGATGGCAGTGCATTTTTCTGGTGTTCATTGCGCCACAGCAGGTTGCCAAGGTTTCTTAGACGACGGAAAGACATCATGGGAGGGTTGGGGAAGAGTGCAAGGGGATGGGGGATATAATAGCGGAAATATATATCGCTATCTGCCTTTTTCACTCCATTCGCGGATGAAGGCCTCCCAAAGACTTTCAAGCTTCCCTATCAACTTCTTCATTCCTCAAAGTGGCTCTGTGGAACTTCACAAGCTCTCAGTCTCATCTGCATGACGGTCTTTTTTTCGGTCTCTTGATAAGTTTGATGACACTAGATGTAAACACCAGTTTTTCTAGCTATATGACCTTCCAAATGCCAATTTATGTTCTTTTTCTCTTCTGTTTACATTAAAGACTCTCGTCTTCTTTTTTAACCAGTCGTTCCTTTGGTAGTCTCTTCGGGTGGTCTCCAACATAAATTTTTCAATAATCCACTGTGTTGTCTTTAGGAGCTGGATTATGCTGGCGTTTATGGTCCATATAACGCATCCATATGTCTGAACAGGCAGAACACGTTTGTCGTTTGTTTTCAGAAAATATGGGATATTTGATTTGAGGATGTTTGCACTCCTGCTAAAAGCACTCCATGCCATCCTCACTCTTCAGTGGATCTCTTCAAGAAGTGATTCGTCGGTAGTGATTAGTAGACATAAGTGAACCCAGCTTTTTACTAATTCCTGTTTTCCTCAGGATTTGTGAAGGAGATGACCGACGTTTTATTAAGGTTCATTTTCAGTCCAGCTTCTCGACTTGCCCGTTCTAATTTCTCAGTTCTTCTCCGGAACTCGATGTTTATTGGCTCAGCAAAATGACGGATCTCTCCAAATTAAACAAGATGGTAAGAATTTTCCAGAAATCGAGAGAGTGTAAATCTCACTAAGGAAACAAATATTTGGAGAGAAAAAGAAATAGGAAATAAAATATAATGGTGATAGGAATTTTGGCATAAACATGAAACACGTAGACGAGGCAAAATAGCAAATACTCATGGTGAGGTAAAGAGAGAAGAAAGACGGCGATAAAAGTAAGACCAAAGGTGGAGCGATAGTTTGAAAGGAAGGTGGGAAGTAATACACGATGAAGGTAAAGGAAACCAGCGATAAAGGAAAGCAAGTTTCGGATTGGAAAAGGACGAAATTGGAAACAAGGAAAAATTTGAAGAAGGTAATGGGAGGCGTGAAAATAAAAGGTAGCGACAGGTTGAGATTGAGATGCAAGGAGAAGAGAAGACGTATCAAAAAGCGAGTGAAATATAGTGAGGGGTAGAGAAAGAATCGCAAGTAAAATCATAATATAAGGAAGGAAAATAAATAGAATATCTTACATAGAAGAAGGCAAAGTGTAAGGAAGAGAAGAACAGAAAATGAGGATTGTTATTGGAAACTGTTTTTGTTGAGATTGAATCTCCTCAATCACGGAGAGAGAAGGAGATGGGGAGAAGGGGGGTAGGAAGAGTTAGCGATGGAATAGAAAAATAAATTGCTCTCCATCTCCATTTCCTTGGCCTTAACCCTACTTCGACTTTATCCATCTCATAATTTTCTCTATTCCTTTTACTCTTTTATCCAAACGTGATCTAATGAATTTATACATGATTTGCAAGTAGTGATTCATAGCAGTAATAAAGGGGAAAAAGATACTGAAACTGCAATGAATGTATTTGCTTTCATTTTCGAGTTAGGCTCACAAATATTGAATACTCCTGAAAGGAGGTTTGTTTTGAAAAATATATTAATCAAAGAAAGTTTAAAATTGCTAGATATGCAAACATAATATCTACTAGGGGCAATTTAGAGCTTGCAGAATAACTATTGTTCATATTTACATATTACATCAATTGAGCCCAAAATATCCTGTGCTGGGTTTTATCCAGTGCATCCGATTCCTTTATCCAGTTTTTCTTAAAGAGAAATAAAGGATATATAGGTTATATAAATGATTGGGATCATCTAAAAAGTTCCAGTCCTGAAATTTGGCGGGATGGTAGGTCATTAGGTGTCTAAGAAAATTCAACGACCACAATTTATCGAAACACAATACATCGACCACAATTCACCTAATCACAATTAATCGAAAAAGCAATTTATCAAAAACATTCATCGAAATGTAAATTCATCGAACCAAAATTCCTCGAAAGTGTTATTCATCAAAATTTCCAATTCAATTTACGGAGAGGGGGGAGCGGAAGTAATGTAAACGGAATGTTGGCAACGGACGTCTTTTGACTGATTATAATAATAGGAAAAATAATAAGTAAGAAAAAATCATTACAGTTTGAGGAAGTGTGAGTATGGGGAGGAAATGTATAACTTTCCACCTTTCCTCCCCCCTCCAGCGTGAGATCAAATTCTTTATTCATTGTCTAATATGTATCTACGATTTATTGATAGTCGTAAGACACCCATGATGGCGGTATTTCATTTTGAAATGTTTAACCTTCCCCCTTTCCTCGCCCCACCCCACCCCCGTGAGCTTAATTTGTACATATTGCTTGTTATCCATGTGCGAGTTATTTGCACTGGAAAGCCATCCATGATGCCAGTATTTCTTCTTGTTAAAATTAATCCTCCTCCTTTCCTCCCATTACCCACGCCTCCTTAAACAGTAATGGTTTATTCTTACTTATTATTTTTCCAATTGTTATAATCAGTTAAAGACGTCCGTGTTGCCTACATTCCGTTTATATTACTTCCGCTACCCCCGCTTCCCCCATCTCCATAAGGTGAAATGCAAATTTCGATGAATAATACATTCGATGAATTGTGATTCTGTGAATTTACATTTCGATGAATTGTCTTGATGAATTACTTTTTCGATGAATTGTAATTCGGTGAATTGTGGTCATTGAATTTTCCGTAAGCTGGTCATTGGGTATAATCAATGGGAAAATCCTATGAATATTAATTTTAAGTGGCTATTTTTGTCCCTATTCTTTTATTGAAATGCTCCATAAGAAAATCATGGAAATCTGCGAAGGGCTGTATTGTAATAGCATTGTTTTAAGGCCATTTACTCGGGAATTGATTTCAGCCAACGACGAATACATATGGTGATGTCATAATTTTGAAACCTTAGAAAATAATTTGCTACGATAGTTCAGTGGTAGAATATCCACCCGGCAAGTGGACCCGGGTTATATTCCTGGTCATAGCATGTTTTTGTGTTTCAAATTTATTCCCAAATTTACAGCTTATATCTATCTGCATAGGATCTTTTGATCACAACATTCCATCAATTTCTACGATATACCATGTATAAAATAGAGAAACATTAATCTTTTTAATTATGATATTCATAATCTACATATTATGAAAGCACTGATTTGGTGGTTTTAATGAGAATAATTGGACTGTATCATTATGCCATTGATTTTAAACTACCACATAAACTTATGATGACGTCATTATACTAACACACGAAATTAAGAAAAACTTGAAAATTATTTTAATGTTGTGTTCCGTAGTTTTTCCAGGTATTTTTAGTTTTTTTCAATTAAGGCAATAATGGCTTCATATCTATTTCACGATTCTTATCCATATAAAAAGGTTATGAACCATAGCATACAGTTTTGGTTGCGTAAGGTAAAATGTAAAACAAAGCGAAGGATATAAGAAAATGCTTGATAAATATTAAAATAGTACAATGAGAGCTTGAATTAGTTTTTTGTAAAGCTGCAATGCGGATTAATCTAGAGGATTCGACGTTTGTCAAAAGTGTCACTATTGAAAGGAAAATAAAAAGAAATTATATTCACCAAGTTCATTTGAAGAGTGTCTTAAACTTATACAGGATCTCTATGAAAAATTCAGTTGGTCCTAAAGGAATTAACTTTTTAGGAATAAAATGACCTCTTTTCTTAGGAAATTCGTAATGTAAACCATGATAACGAAGAAGTTAATGAAAGCATGTATGAAATTCAGTCAAAATATGCAAAAATTTATCTATACGCTGTAATTCACTAGAAACATATTTCACAACAAGATCATCTTCTATTTACACATTTTCATTATCCAAAACAAATATTTTAATCTTACGTTTTTTTTACATACTTAAGAATATTGTATAATTTTTGAGATATCTAATGATGCTTTTGGAATTTTCCAATGTCAATATTTAATCAAAATTGTCTGTAATATATTTCAATACGTGTCATTTAAAACTGATTTATTTAAAGAGGATTAGGAGTTCGTTAACATTAACCCAGTGGTTGAAAGTAAAATAATTAATTGAAATTTTATTTTGTTCGTAATAAACACTTCTTAAAGCACTACTAAAACCTTTACAGATTTTATTTTAGTTCTTTTTCCTAAATGTATTTACAAGAAATGATTTATAACAAATTATTTTATTGGAGTTTAATTTATAAAATATTGTACCAAAACTTCATTTTTATGAATTTGTCTTTTGAATCAATTATATTTATGCTAGCATAATTACCTGTCAAATATGACATGTATGCTTGAATTTAGTATTAAGTTAAAATAAAATTTAAATAAAAAAATATTAATCCAACTTTTATATGCACTAAAAAGTGACATATATATATATATATATATATATATATATATATATATACTATCTCAGACTGTCCCACATTTTAGGTTATACCAGTTCCATGTTCGGCCCTGAGATGGCAGTAATAGAAAGGTGCACGACATAAATATTTTCTATAAAAAATTTCTGTTCAGATTATGTTTTGCATCAATTGCTGCTATTAGTTAATCTTACTTTTTTAAAAATGTTATTAGGACATTAATCTAATGCAATGGAAATCAAGAATGTGCATGGGCAGAGTCTAACTCGGGGGGGGGGGGGGGGGGGCAGCTCGGCCATTTGGACTGGGCCTCAAATCCAAAGGGAGCCTCATATTTTAATTTGAAAAAATATATATGATTAGATAAAATACATATTTTAAATAATTGTAATTTTTATTGTAAATCTTAAGAAATTCAAAATTTCTAAATTTTATCCAAATGTAGTATCAGACTGGCTAATTGATGTATGCCTTCCAATTACCTCCCTGAGTGTTTGACTACTCATAGGATTTAGTGGTTTTTTGTGAAAAAATTTGGTAACCCTTTACCTGTTTCAATTCTGACTACTTTCCTTCCACTTCCTGTTGCAATTGCAATTGTATACACTTCACAGAACTTTTGTTCACATAAGTCAAACACTTGTATTTTGAACAGTTTTTGTTTAGATTTGGAGGTACATTCAAGTTATCCACAACATGCAAAATCATTTGTTATGTTAATTTGTTTAATAATAAATTCACTAACATATTTTTATAGTTAATATTTTTTGAGGGGGCTCACATTTTGATTTTGTACTTTGCCTCAGAATTCCTGAGTTGGGCCCTGTGCTGGGTGTAATTTTTAAAAGTGTATGTCAAAATACTACAGTGCCACCTGGTGGAGAACACTTAAACTGTCTCCGACGGTCCTGCATTTTAGGTTATACCAGTTCCATATATTGCCAAGAGTTGGTAGTATGGTAAAATTGCACAGTATTAATATTTTCTATCAAAATCTCCTTTTCAAGTTAGGTTTTCCAACAATTGCTTATATTTAATACTCGTACTGTTTAATTTGAATTTTTTAGGCGATATTTGCAACCAAAAAAAGAAGTATAAATACTTTAAATGAAATTTCAATAAGATAGTTGATAGGCCAAAGATCAGCTTTGTCCAATAACCATTCAGGGACAAAATATAATGGTAAATTGTCACCGTGCATTGGGCCAGAGGGGGGGGGGGACGGCCCTCCTAAAAATCTCGTCGCCCCCCCTTTTATCTACTTTGAATGCAATCAATGGATTGAACGATTAGTTACAAAAGGCACAGAGATCTTAAGGACGGTTTTTCGACTTCCCTTTGGTATTTTTTATTTATTACTGAAAAACCTTTACTAATCGTTAGGCAAGCAAGGCCCCGACCTCGTATTTTGATACTTTTGGTGACCATATGCAGAAATGGATGAGTGTAAACGGGAAAACCCAAACGTCCTCCGCACACATGCTGAGACGTTTCTCTCTTGGTGTCCACTCTGTTCTGGAAAATGGTCGCGATGGGTTAACAGGGGCCTACCATTTAGGAAAGAATATACTCCATATGCATCCTTGTTCACTTTTAACTGAGGTCTTGAGGATTAGTCGCACCAATAAATCTCTAAATGATTCTCTCCAACTAAAAGAATTGTATATATTTTTTTCTGGGTCAACTATTCATTCCTGGTTTATAAAACTACGGAAAGATATGTACCCGAATAGCAAATTACGAGAACTAAAACGAATTTGTTATATCCGGTGGACAGCCAAGGTATCTGCATGTTCAGCTTTGAAAAATACTTTCAAGGCCGTATTAGTTTTATTAAATATTATTGCAAATGAAGGAAGTGAAGGGAGAATAGAAGCCAGCCGTTTGCTTAATGGAATTGATTTTTAATTTGTACTTAATTTGTGCATGTTTACTGAAATATTAACAAAATTCAAATCTGCCAGTGACTTCTTGCAAAGTGTCAGCCCATCAAATGTATTAATATTAATACATTCTTTACAGACATTTTTTTTGGATGTGCGATCAGATGAAAACTTTACAATTTCAAATTTTAATTTTGGTCAATTTTACTAAGAATCAGTGACAATTGCAACAAATAATAAAATTAATATTCCAAATAATGAAAATTCAAACAGGATTTCTAAATTTCCAACTAAATTTGCTAGTTATCCTATTACAGAGGAAAGTAATTTTCAACGTAATATCAATACGAAAGATCAAATTCATACTCAAATTTATATACCTGTTCTGGATAGAATAATAGCAGAATTAAATGCAAGATTTACTAACAACAGAAAAAATTAAAATGTATACGTAGCTTAAATCTGCTGTATGAAAACTTTATAAATTTCGAACAAATAAAACCTTTTTCTTTAAATTATGGAATTGATATTGATAATTTGAATTACAATTTGATTTACAAATTTTGCCACAAACCATTAAAAGGTATGAGTCTGAAAATAAAACTAAAATTACACATCTGTTTAAATTATTAGTATTGATAAGCAAGTTCAAAGTAGCTTTTTACGAATTTCACAAATCATGTACAATAGCTGTAACGATACCAGTATCAACTGAAGCGTGCAAGAGATCGTTTTCAAGTTTGAGGCGAATTAAAACTTTTATAAGAAATAAAATCGCCAACGAACGTCTATCGCATTTAGCTGTATTCCACATTGAAAAGGAAATTACTGAATCTATTGATTTAGACTTAACTGTAGAAATATTTGCACAAAAAGCTGGAGGTAGACGGGATCAGCTACTAAAATAAAAATATTTTACTTTTTTAATTTACATATTTATAGTGAACAGATTATTAAATATAGCCTTTATATTATAGTTATAATTTATTAAGATAATTGGTTGCCTATTTTCATTACTTGTGTTATTATTATTGTTATAAATAAATGTATGTAATATGTCTGAAACACTGTACTAATTATAATAGAAATGGGAATGTTTGTCAACATTAAAAAAATATTGTTTTAATTTGCAAAATAAGATACGTAATTTTAATTATAACAGCAGAATAGAACCCATTGTACGGAAAATATCATTCTTAAAATGATACAAAAAACTTGTATTTAAAATTATCAATAAAAATTAACAATTTTTATGAATAAAAGCAAACAGTTAATAAACATAGGTTTTTAAACTAAAGAGGTAGGAAAAAAGTTTACTGATAATACACGCAAAGGATTTGTACAAAAATACAGGCCCAGCCTAATAGTTGTATTAAAATTTTCATATTTTTTTGTGCCCCCCAAATATTTTTGACTTCTATGTTGCCCCCCCCCCACAATTAGGAGGCTAGCTACGTCCTTGGTCGAGTACAGGAAAATTAGCGATAATATATAATGAAATTTAGTTATTTTCTCCAAGTCACGAATTCCTACGATTATTTTAAGTTATATTATAATGCAAATTATTAATACGCTGCTCCCATACCTGTGCTAATCAAATGGCGAGAATAAAGACTCCTGGAAACAATTCCATGATAATATGATTGACGATGACATATTATATGTGAAAGAGATAGGTTCTTGTGAATTTTGAAAAAATCGTTGAAATCGTACATCACGTTATCCAGTTATTTGCGTTCATCCGCAAATGGCCGCCATAAATGTGACAGTCAAGCTTCTTGCGTCATAATCTGTCACAACTTGCAATTATATAGGTAGCGGATATTTTGTTTGCCTAAAACATTAAACAAATGAATGATTTATGTTTTCTTGCCTTTTCACTTTAAGCTACAAAATAAGAGAACATTCTTTTTAGCATTAATATAATGTACATTTAAATACTTAAGATGAAATATAAACGAGACCAACTAAAGATTGCTTAGTTCCTTATCAATAATAATATTATGACGGGCGGTTATAGTATTTTAGATTCATGTATTAGATATATGATACTCTAATTTATATTATGAATAAATAACGAAACGCACTGATTTGCTTTCATGACTTACTCATTTTCGAAATAATTTATCCGCAGGAAAAAAATGAATACCATTATTATTATCGTACCTTTTTCTAAAATTAACTATGGTAAAATTATTTTAAAGTAATTTAGTATCCATTTTTCGCCAGAAACCTACTAATATTATTACAGTAGTGTCTAGATAATCCTATCCTCTTAAATCCTAGTTCCGCTTAATCCGAGTTGGCCACCATAAAAAACAAGATGGAAGTGTATACTCCATGAGATATAAAAGGCGTTCTTTATGGAAAATGCATATAAAACGCTATCGAAAGATTGAGCTGTTCTTCAATTTTTAGGCTGGTTTCCAAAGAAACCATAGCCTTATGAAATGGTCCTGTCTGTATTTATGAGTGTGTCCTCTATTAACACCTTTAGCATTAATGGACCGATTTTCATGAAACTCGTGCTGCCATGGCCTACCTTCGGCCTATATTTTATTTGGTGAAGATTAAATTTCCGAGTTCGATATAAGGAACGTATTTTCCCTATTTGTTTTACATAGGAAATCTCAAACCCATCCTGCAGATATGTTTTCTTTAATACTTTATAATATCTTAAAATTTTGATATCGGAGCGAGATTTCTACTTTTCTAAGCAAAAAGAATGTTGATTCTAATTCTTATCACCAAATTTAGATAATTGATCGTATTTATTTCAATTTCTACTAAAACATAGCATATTTTTGTATTAAATCGCATTTTATCGCATTGTTGCCATGGAGACGATTATACCGAACTAGGCTTGAGCATGGACGAGTGAACAAATGGGTTATTTTCTTTTCCACTCGACTACCCTTCAGCAATGGACAGTTGATCCGTTTATATTAGCGTATAATATGTAGCAAATGTTTTCCTCTACCCGAATAAAGTAATTAATCTATACCTTACAGATCATATAAGAATTAGGGAGAGAAATATAAGGTTATTCATTGTTGCTTGGCGGATGCCATTTAACGAGATACTAGTATTATAAGTTTATTTAAATAATTATGTAATGTGGAAGTTCTAATTGAGGGATTCAGTACAAAATCACAACTGGGCGATTAATTTTAGTGGAGATTACTACAAAAACTAATTTAATTAAAATCCGGCTAGCGGTTTAGTAGATGAAAAGTGTGACTGATGGACGAGACGTGTTCATAAGGCGTTCTGCTGCTACCGTTTTGCTGGTAAAGAACGCTAAAGAAAGTTCCAGTGAAACGTAGCATTTGAAAATTGAAAACAATTTAGAGGAAAAGAAAGCTTAAATTAAACACCGTTGTACATGCATTTTTAAAAGTTTAATTTTTGTTAGTTGGATGTTTAAGAAAAATCTTCTACGTCGTAAGGAATAAAAGATATATGGCAAAGAAACTAAAGACTGTCGATGATTTCTTATCTTTGATATATACTATTTATTTTTATGTATTATTATGTATAATTTATTTTAATTTATTATTGGTTATTATTAATTATTATTAATTATTGTTATTTGTTATTATTTACATTATTTATTAATGTTTATTATTATTATGTAGTATTTTCCAAAGACGAAACAATTTGGTTTTCTATTTCTTTGAATAATAAAAATGTTTTAATGCATTTTTTCTTTTATCAGACTTGGCTCTGGTCCGTTTCATCTCCGAAGACTGTACAGGTTTAGTTTATTTTTTACCTTATTAAATAGAAAAGTCGTCATACCTATAAGCAAAACTATGCATTTTAACTCAACTCGAGAGAAAAGAATGCCTTCCGGAGCGACATCTCCAGCCGAAAAACCAGAGAGAAAGTAACACGCGATGATGCGGAAGCAATGGAGGGATAGAAAAGAGGACGATATTCCGCCAAAGGGGGATTTAACAAGATAGAGCCAAAAGGAAAACTGGCTAACATAAGATACAAAGAGGTAATAGAGCTGAAAGTGAGAGAGGCGGTTTTAGGAGTAAATGAGAGAGAGAGGGTGGAAGGGGAGAAGTCTATATTCAAGGCGTGA
Organism: Tanypteryx hageni; assembly: GCA_028673005.1. NCBI lineage: Eukaryota > Metazoa > Arthropoda > Insecta > Odonata > Petaluridae > Tanypteryx > Tanypteryx hageni. The sequence continues at coordinate 90,963,196 of CM054114.1, read as the reverse complement.
AGCGAAATATCTTTACCATCCAGGGATTCGGTAAAGGGTCCTGACATGTGGAAAGAAATGGTGAGAAGATGCGGGAGGAGTGCGAAAAATGTGCGAGCAAAAACGGAGATTGAGAAAGAGAGGTGGAAAGGAGGGAAAGAGGATTGCCGGAGGAAAAATGAGAAAGCAGCGAGTTAAAAAGGATGCGGGGGGAGCAGGGGTGGAGGAAGAAGGTGGACGAAAAGACGAAAGGAAAAAAAATTGAAATTACTTAAATAAGAGGGCGGAAGAGAAAATTAATTGGAGAAGCAGGTAAAAGAGAGAGAAGGATGGGAGACAAACGCGCAGGACAAGAGAGACCGCAAGAGGGCGATATTGGGGGGGGGAGTAATAAAGGGGAGGGAGAAGGTGGGAGGTAGGAGTGGAGGAGAGAGAGAGAGTAAAACTAGGCTTCAGTAAAGAGGGGATGGGTATATGAAGAGAAGTAGAGACTGTGGTGTTGATGACGGTCGAGGGACTGTGGTTGAATCCTGATAAGGGAGGCCCTGGGAAGGGTAGGAAAGGGTGGGATGGGCTGGAAGAAGGTAAGGGAGGTATGTAGTGCCAGCGGCCTCGGAAAAGGCTGTGAGTTTTTCGCTGCCGTCGGGTAGGTGAAACGAAAGTGGATGGGAGAAACGGGAGAATGCCTCTCTTTCTCTTCCTCATCTTTGCTAGGATTGGTTTCCCTTGTAGGCATTGTCTCTCGACGCCGCCGGCCAGCCAATGAGGCGGCTTCTTAGTTAATCGGCGCCGAGGCTTATCCCCACTCATAACCGAGAGCGATGAATCTTTTGATCCCTTCTTGCGAAGATGGACATACGAGAAGAGGTGAGTTCCCTGCGGTGTGATACAGTGAATCTAACCCTCTCTCACTCTTTCTCTCTCCTTCACATTCTCTCGCATCCACCGCACACATGCAGCCTTCTCCCCAGTCCTCCCACCCAATCTTGCTCTTCTACGACTTCATTTGAAGTAGGGTTCCCGCCTTTCATAGAAATTTGTTTTAATTTTATAGTTGTATATGCATGCGGTTTGCTTTTCCTCAAAATTTAATTTCGATAAGCGATAAAATTACGGTTAAATCATTGTTCAGAATATTTGTAAAAGAATAACGCATTGAATTGAGGAAGTAATAATTTTTAAAATACTTAAAGAAGAGCCATCGGGTATTAATACGCAGACAAATCTTTCATGGTCCATTAATGCGACCAAGCTTCATTTAAAAAGTGAGTAATAATTATTCGAATGATTAGAAAAGAATGATACAAGCTGATGAAAGAAAGCCGAAATCTACGCTGTCATCTCGAATATAAAAGTCGATTAGCATACTGGACATTTATCAGGTGTTCTCTGAATCAGGTTTCATCACAGATAATCAAGACGGAGTCGACAGACCGAAATAAAAACCAATAAAGATATTTCGTACGAATAGTTTAATGCCTTTGAATTCAGACAGATATCGAGCTTGCTTATGAGACCAGAAAAGCAATGAGGAATGCAAAGTGACGCGAAGCATATTATCTCGTCCCACATTCCACCATCTCCCGTTCATCTTTCAATTCTATGTCCTCCATTCCTTTCGCTTCCCCTCCCAGCCCCGTTCTTTTGCCTCCCTCCCCCTTCCTCCACGTCTCCTCCCCCTCCTTCTCCCTCTAACACCTTTCCTTCCTCCCACTCTTCCTCCAAACATCTTTTCTCTCCATCTCTCTCCCTTACCCACTTCCCCCTTCCTCCCACACTTTTCCATCCCCTTCCTCTCTCTCATCCTCCCACACCTCTCCTCTCCCTCACCCAACTTTCATCTTTCTCCCTCCTCTACCCACAACTCTTTTCCCCCTTCCTACTACTTGCTCAAATTTCTTCCTCTTCCTGCAATCTTTATTCCCCTTCTCTCATCCTCTACGCCAACTAATTCCTCGAAAAGGGAATAGCATAAGGAACCCTTTCTTTTCTGCTGCAGAATTCCCTTTAATGCGCCATCGAAGCGTGTCTCCGCCCGCTCTCCTTCTGTCCCTCGCAACAGAGGGAGGAGGAAGAATCGGGTCCCTTTATAGGTAGGCGGGCGAATCATTTACTGCTGTCAAAATCTTTCTTCCCGAGCTTTATTTGCGATCTTAAGTGCGACAGTCTGTTATAGAGTTAAATGATGTAAGCAAACAAACTTAATCGCGAAAAGGGATTCGAATTCTCAAAATTTCAGTGTCAGGACTAGTGCACCTTTCGATCTCTCCCTATCTACCCATCCTATCTACACCTCCATTGTTAACCCTCCCTTTCCACTCCTCTCTTTCTACCCCTCCATTTCTACCCCTTCCTTCCTACCCCTCCTTTTCTACTCTCCTCTTTCATCCCCTTCCTTTCTTCCCCTTCCTTTCTACCCCTCTTTTTCAACACTTTCCTTTCTATCCCTTCCTTTATACCCCTCCCTTTCTTCCCCTCACTTTTTTACCCCTCCCTTTCTACCCCATCTCTCTCCTCGCGCCTCTCATTCATTCTCTACCTCGCCGTTCGTACTCATCTTCCGATATCTCTCTCTCTCTCTCTCGCTTTTCCAATCGCGTCAAGCTCTCTGTATGCCTTTTGATTGAGCACCCAGAACAGTCGAATAATTTGTTCCTGCATTACAAACGTGATTTGCAAATAGGTTTCTTTAATGATCGATTAATATTTTTGTATATTGGTGTACGAATTAACCCCTTTGAAATTCGCCAATGCTTTTAGTCTTATGCTCCTCTATTTTGAACTCTTTGGTAAAATCGTTTTTCATCTTAATAATTTCATGTAATTAACTTAAAATCTCACATAGGCAAAATCTAACAATACAGGGAATTCTTTCGTGATAGCGTCTCTTTTAAAGCAATGAATTTTGTATAGAAATAATATCATTAAAATTGCCATTTCCTGTATAATTTCAGATACAAAAGTCGTTTAGCGTATGATAAGTAATATTTAAAATTGTTAATAATATTCACTCCAAAATTTGTTATTATTTTTAAAATTTTATGTAGTAGTAGTCATCTAGAATATTCTCATAATTTTATCCACTACTAAATTATAGTGTTTAATTGTACGAAATGCTAAGAATTTTATGGAATTTTTAAAATTTTAGACGAAATGTATCTAGTCTCTATAAAAGATGTAATAAATATTTAACGATTTTCCATACATCTACAAAGAATCACTTGCTGTTATCCAATTCCTCTCTTTATATGAAATAATGTCGTTATAATATCAGATTCTCGTCACTGATGGCAAAATGTCCAGGGTATTTTTACATCGCTTCCTGAAATACGAAGTCTTTAAATAAAAACTGTTAGGAGGGGGAGAGATATGATTCCAATATATTAATATCAAAAGGTTTGTCCCTTTCCGTATCTCTTTTCTTAGGGAACTACGCGAAAAGGTATAAACCCTCTATCCAGACTATGAAACAATATATAAAAAGACATGGCATAGTTGTTTGCTCATGATGTTGTGGAAAATATGGTTCATAAGAAATCAATGAAAATACTTAAAATGCATCAGACATCATTTATTAGTGTTTTCGAGCACAATATATTGTTAAAATGTCACGGTAGGCGAAGAAGGTAATGAAAGCGAATTCCGGGGCGGATAAATTTAAAGAGAACTCCTCGGAATTTTTACAGTGACTCACATTACGTAATTACATCATATCTTCCGGATTACAACTTCTACTCGCCTCGATGCGCAGAAATAAACAGTTCGAACGCGGACACTTCTACTCGAGTCGGTGGAAAATGTCCGCCACGAGTTCCATCGCAATATATAGTCCCAATCAAATTTACCGAATAGGTTATTTATTTTATAAAGGCGCTTCTGAAACTCCCTTCAGAGCAAGAATTATCTTTTCCCCTTCGCTTTGAGTTAAACTGGACAATACAAAAATAGAATCGGAAAATTCGGTGTTGAGAGAAAGACACTGTCAATGTTTTGCGAGTGACGATGGTCTTAAGAATGCAACAATTGGGAGCACGAGAGAATTAACGTATCCTAGGTGACCAAAGGATTCATATGGAAGCGAATTGTGGTTTGCAAGCAGTACCGTAACTAGAGCGGAACAATCGGGGCATCTGTCCGGGGCGCAACTAAAGTCGCAAAAAGTCCAAATAGTAATAAAATTAAATAAAGAGGATACTTTTTGAAGGAGGGGGGTCACATATTTAGTAGTTTTCCCCGAGCGCTAAAATAGCTTGTTACGGCGCTGTTTGCAAGTGAAGCTAATGATGGTGCCAGTCGCTACCAACTATTCCTTGCTTAGGTTGATCGAAAACCTATTATGTAGGCTTGGTAGGATTCGATTTAAACCGAAAAACGTAGATAAAAGTCAATTTTTTCATTTTCAAAATAGACGAAAATGAACAGTCGTCGATAAGCGCCGATTTTCCAAAAGATTGAAAACTAGACGCCTAAAAACCAATTTTTTCTGTATTATAATATTGAAATCGCATGCTTAATTTTTTCGCAATATTATTTCCTACCTACGATTTCGGTCCTTTTCTGGGCTAGTATTAACATTGGGACAGAAACAAGGGTATGTCCTTACACTCATTTATACGTATTTTTTAAAATCTCACATTTTCACTCTGAACAATCAAATAACCGCAAGTTCCTAGGGTCATTTTGAGAACACTTGTTTATTAGCGCTTTTGAGGTTTTTGAGACTATGTTTGCCGACATAATGGTGGGATATTGCACGCGCCTCTCTATGCAGATAAGTTCATGGATATATCCTGCTGAGAGTTCCTCGATCTCTGTAAAATACAGTTCGAAAGAAAGGAATTTTGGTGGTCGTTTGAAGACAGCCCGCTAACCGTTTTGGTACCCCTTACACGCATCAACTCCGTGGAGTGTATTCCTAGAACAAATGTTTCTAGATTGCTTGCTAGGGTTTTACCTATAAATGGACGTTGTTGTATGCACTTTCACCTTCTACGTGTTCCCTGAATCCAATCTTTTGTCCGTCTTTCTCTAAAAGTTATCCAGGAAGGAACACACTATTGCTTTTGGCTTCTTCATCCTTTGCTACAAATTAGTAAATTTCGATGTATGCACATTGGTTTAAAAAGGTGCACATCAATTAACAATTGTCATTTAAAATTGAAGAGAGATTAAGGGTTAACATTTATTTTCTATTTGTAGTAAAATATTTTGCCGATTGGAAAAACACATTACACTTAGGTCTTGAGGTAAGACTGTTGATCGAACGCTCAATAATTAAGTCCATATTTTTTCTCTACATATTTTATGTTAAATAAAGAGAATATTTAGTACAGTGATGAAATATATCAAATGATACAATGTAAAGTACTAGATAGTTTTTTTTCACGTCTAAAATATTATTGCTATAATTATATCATTGATGATTTTTCTTAATTAGTTCATAATTGGCATCAACGAATGTCTAAAATCTTAACTCGCAAATTCATTTTTTAATGATTTTTCTCGGGAAAACAACAGCATACTGTTCTGATTTCAAGAAGTATACAATAATTTATTATCTACATTGGTAAAATAATATATATGTCAATGACGCGATTTTAAAAGTTATATTTAAAGGGTATTTTTGAAGCCAATGCTCAATTTTAAACAACCGTATGAAAACTATTAAAAATTGAAAACGGTACAGGGCTATTTAAAATATTTGTTTTTATTATTTAAAATTAAGATACAAAATCGGGACATGCACCGTACTGTGGATGAAAAAAAAAATATATTTTTCTTGAAGAGAAAATTGAAATCCATGAATAAGTTAACGTAAAAATTCGATTTTAATCATAAATTTATTAATAGATTTTATGTTTTCAACAATGAAATATATATACTACCATAGCAACGACTATAATGTCTTTCATTGGGAATTGATTTTTCATACTTGATGAAAATTGATCTAATGCTTAGAATGCATTATAATTCATATAATTTTAGTCAACGACGTATACATATGATGTGATAATTTTAAATTAATTTTATTATCCGGGAAGATGACGCCATAATCATAACACACAATATGTATGTCCTAATTTTTAGATAAATGTAACATATAGGCTACTGTCTTAATGATGATTATAATTACTGCTCGAAAAGGGCGATCTGAGACATGAAACGTAAAATTCGAAAACTTGGACGCGAGTGATTGCCAGAGGATTTAGAAATTCCAGATACTTCTTTTTGTAGAAAAACAAAAATATTATTTTTTTAAATGGGTAGTTCAAATGCTGTCGCGTTGGTTTATTCACGAGTTTAGATCTTGGTGTATGGTGATTTTTTAAGTGCTTTCAGTATGGAAGCACCGAAAGCTCGTATTTATCATGTTTGATTTCTCGTACTACACTCAGTTCCTGGACATTTTGTCATAAATCCTAAAAAAGCACGCGAAATCTCTTGGCAAGCTCAAATTTGGTGCTTTTCTTGGTTAAAAGTCGCGATTTAATTAGTGTGGTATAGTATGGTATACTTCTTACTTAGTATAATTTGTATTATCTACTGTTTTTACTGCAAGTAAAACGTAAAATAATGTTTTAAAAAATAGTTGATGAGAATTTAGTTTAATATTAACATTTAAAAATTAATTATCTCAAAATAAAAAGTAAATTTAAGTCATCGAATTGAAAGGCCAAAAATTACCAGCCGTATACATGTAGTAATTTTAAGCGTCGATATTCGTCGAAAATATCTCGGAGAAATAAACGTCGATTTTAATTGTCATTTAAAGAAAATTAACGTTGAATTCTACCAAGTGTACTTATAAGTAGGCTTGGAAGGATTCCATTTAAGGAGATAAATGTCGATAATCATCGAATTCGTAATAATTTCAAAATCGACGAAAATGTATTTTCGTCGATAATTATCGGTTTTTCACTACTACATTTTTTATGAAATTATTCGTCAGAATTTTAAATTTGTTTTTTCACTATCAAATTTAATATATATTTATGCTTAATTTACTCAAAAGTCTTTTGACTCCTGCCGACAACCTTGTAGATGCTTATATCACGCAAAACAGGGCTGAAAACTCAACTTCTCAAGTTCTGACGAAATTTGACCATTTCCCTTCTGAAAACCAATGGAGTGCCGTCACGAAAAGGGAAGACAGCAGCAACCCCTCTTCAATCAGTATGCTATGATGGACTAAATCAATGGCCTGTCAAAAACCAGACACAGGGACGTTGCCAGAATTGCAGATAAAAGCTGAAATCCTTTTGCAGTAAATGTCAATTTGAACTTCATCCCGCATGAGATTACCACACATCGAACCAGTCACATTGAAAGTAGGATACTTTTTCAGTATGTTTTATGTTAACTTGAATGCATCTCTCTTTATTATAACCACACTAATGTGTGTTACAGAAATTATTTCATACTTTCGTATGAGCTATAATGCTGAAAAAATTCAGACTGATTATTAATAAATTAAAAATAGAGGAAAAATTGCAAAACCGCCAAGTTTTTAAGTTCAAGAGGCCAAAAAAATTTTTGATTCGAGAAACTTTCATAAGATTAACGTTGGAGGATTGTAGCCATAAAGTCCTCTTTGAAATCATAAGGCGTAAATGAGTGTAAGATATCTGTCGTATGCTTTTTAAAATTATTTATAGTTGTCTTAGAAATTAGAAACTGAAACCATAGTACGTGCAAAAGAACGGAAATTAATTTTCCTAGCGTCGATTTCCAAATACGACTCGAATGGACTCAAAAATAGTTTTGAATACGACAATTTTATGTTCTTTGCGAAAAAAGTAATTTCGTCGCCACGAACAACCAGCACAGTTGCCGTACTCTTAAAATTATATATGACCCTATTGAGAAAACGGAAGAAGACGGGAATGTGGGGAAAAGAAAGAGTGAACGAGAGAAGGAAGGAGAGAGAAGAGAAAGAGAGGGAAATGAGGGAGAGAGGGGAGGAGGAATGGGAGGAAGGGAGAGATATGCCCGAAAATTGGGCTATATATAATTTTCTACCTTAAGTATAGGCCGAAAGGAGGAGGCCCAGGGTTGCACACGGGCAGCAGACGAATTCATTTTGCGGACCGGGGCATGGGGTTGACGTACGTTGCGCGTAGGGGCGGAGCCCCTAGTACTTACCTAATCATATGGTTGTCTGTTTAGAATAATTATTAAATATAAACAATATATTTATAAAAGAAAAACCATGAACACATTTTTAATTTTGTAATTTATACTGTATAATCATGCATTTTCGTACAGCTAACCTCCATGCATAACGTCTCAAAAATAAGACACCCTATATTTTAAGTACAAACATATTTTGGAACAAAATTTTCATCATTAGTATTTTAACAGGGTATATTGACCACGGAACAGTAAAAAACAGCGACAAATACGTTTAAACAACTTAATGCAATAATGGGTTAATCTCGACCACATCTAATAATCCCTACGCGCCTTTGGTCGCATAAACGATATAAACAGTCTTCATACTCAATTTACTGAAAAGTCTTATGACTTCTTCCGATAACCTCGAAGATGCGAAAATTACTCATTTTGTGGTTGGTTAGGTCTATTATTACCACGAGTATATTTATGGAGCACTGATCTATCATATTTTCAAAAACAGGGTCATAATATTTCCAATTTTGGTAGCCATAACTAGAATAATTCAGTCCTATGCTTATTTTTTCTTGCAATGCTGTGGTAGCATCTTTCAACGTTCAGACTCGGGGCTTTTTTGTAAACTCATCATCGTTTGTCACTCAAGAAGGTAAGAATTTTTTCTTCAACGTATTCATGTCTATGTATTTGGTTGTGCATCATATTAATGTCACATTAAATTTGTTATAGAATGGTTACGACTTCTTGAATAAGGGGCACGATTTAACAAGTAAAATTTACTTGTGATTTATCCCGAAAATTAGCTGTTCCGTGTTTGTGGGCAAAGTCTATACATTCACCAAAGTTTAGAGAGCAACAAAAAAATCCGGCGTGCGAGAAGTCTTATATTCATACAATATATAAAGTTTTAGTAAACTTTAATTGCAAGAATGAAATCTATGTAAATATTATTGATAAAAATCTGATGTGGCCTCCACATGACTTTCTCCATATCTATAATGTTTCTAAACATTCCAAATCGGTTAGATAATAATAAATATTTTAAGAAACTACGAGAAAATTTTATACTTAACAAAGAACAGAAATTAACTCAAACCATAGTCTTCTGATATTGGATATAGCCACAAAGCTCCAACAATGAAGAAAAGAAAAGGGAGCGTTACTAAGACGTAACTAAGCGTCAGTTGTTAACAATTGTCGTCGGTAGGTGGCGTGGTGGTGGCAGCTTAAAATATAAGGTATTTCTTAAACAGAGAATTATATGGAAAGATATTTCAAACAAAGGTTGTAGAAATTAAAATTTCCTACAACTTTAATTCAAATATATTTTTACATTTATTAGGTATTAAAGCAAATATTTAAAAATATCGGATAAGTGACAAGAGTAAACACCCCTTTTGGTCGATCGATTTTTACCAAACACTAATCAGTTCTTCTGATTTTTATAAAAATATTAAATATAAAATTTCGCGTTGACTTGATTAATGGTTTTTGAGTTACAGCACCCACAGAAAGCTATCACACTCACACACACACATACAGACGTCACCGAGGAAGTGGTCAAAACGTGTTTAGGGGACCTGAAAACGTGTATTTCCGTTGAAATCTCGAAGTCGATTTTTTCATGAATACAATACCTTCCGCTTCCTAAGAAATATCAACGTCAAAAACGACCATGCTTTATAAATTGTGCTAAAATAATCTTCGATATTATTCGTCAATTTTTAGGAAAAATAAACCGATTTTAATCTTTGTATTTTAGGAAAAATATACGCGGAAAACCATCTACTTATAAACAATGCTATTCATTGAACTGAACATAGCTTTACGGTTCTGAGTAGATCAACAAAGCCATGCTTGGGCTTCTAAACCCAACCAACAATTGAATCAATGAAGCATATAATAATAATGAAGCTATTTGCTGAAATCAAATCGATGCAGAAAATGGCACGAATATTCGCAATACTGTTGGAAAAACATAATTCATGCAACGGGTTCAACGCAGCCGTCCTCAATACTTATCTACCGATTATTTATTTTTGGAATGTTAATCTACAATGAACAATCGTTGGATGGTCACTGAAAACGGGGGCATTGTTATCGAAATGTGGATACTTTTTTAAATTGTGCAGTGGCTACTCGGCTAATGTTCGTCATCAATTTAATTCCAGCATTGTCTCATTATATCTCCGGAGAAGAGAATCGCGCATTGATGGCGCAATAAGGAAATATCACTTGCACATTATTTATGCAACTTTATGAACGTAGAGGATATCTAATTTGCATTGTATGGAAGAAGAACAATGTATAAATCACTGATTTTCTACGGTAAAGAGTATTTCATTAAATATTATCCAAGAGTTAAAATCGCAAGTTCTCAGAAAGTACCGACGAATATTATTGATTCTTATATGGAAGAGGTTTGTAATTAAAAAAGCAATACTTACTTAAGTAATTGAGTCTTGTGTGGCGCTATTTAAAAAATTTCTATTTCATACCTTAAGAGCATTTTCCTGGCGAATTCCAATTGCAAACATTTATTTAAGGAACAGATTCCTTCACTCTTTCCTCAATGGGAGCATCACGTTTTTGGTCTTGCTCATTGAGATTAAACTAAATATTAAAAGACTGTACCATTTTGAACCTTCATATTTTTTTTGTCTTTTATTCCTATAGCAACAGATCTTTAACAAGTCTCAATATCGATGCTATCATTTATTTAAAAGGAACTCCGCAAACGACTTGTTTTCATCCAGAGATGTATCATATGGAAAAATATTGTTGAAAATAATACGAAATGACAACACGTTGTAATTTTCCACAAAGTTACGCCAGAAACAGAAGATTCTTGAAAATATTTCATACGGATTTATTACAATGGCGGCCAGCTTTATGAATTAGTGAGAAACTATCTATTCAGCGAATTCAGGTTCCTAAAATGGTAGTTTGAATGAAGTTCATGTAGCATGCTAAATTACTCCTACCAATTTAATGAAAATTTTAATATTCATTAGCAAGGGTGCCTATTAATTAATGTTCCATAATTATCACATAACGAGAATTTTTTTCTTTCAAATTATTATTATAATGGGTAACTCAAACGCTACTAATTTTTACTTCATAGTTTTGAGTAATGAAAAACAAATATGCTTTTACAACGGAAAGAATAAACAATCATGTATTGAAGAAGAATAATAAAAATTGAGGAAGGCTCGATCAATGTTTTCATCACCTATAGCTTTTTGTAAACCGCAAAATCCCGGCAGACGAATAAATTAATTTTTGTTTGGAAAATTTCTCTTCGTTTTTGAGGATCTAAAGAGTCAGATTAAATTTTTTCCCGAAAAACAGAAATCGCGAGACACAAAGCCCGGCGAGGCCAAGCGTAGTCGCGATGGACTTTTCTCTGTCAATATTTTGAAAACTTTTAACAGCCTATGCGCTCATTTACAGCAGTGCGGTTTTCTGCTGGGCGAAATCTAATTGAAGGTTTTTAATTGAATTTGGCTCCTGTCCACAAAAGTTATTTTGATTCTGGAAACGAGATACGACACGAGGATATGAAATATTCATGCGTGCTCTTTTCATAGTCAATTGAAAATTGAATGAGGATTTATAAGTTGCCATTACAAACGTATTCAGATAATTTGAAAGAATGCCTACTCGGAGCGCATTCATAAGAAGCGAAAACACTCTGCATCATCGGTGCTTAGCGAAAATATGATTTATTATGCAACTAAAATTTCTTATACATTTGGAAAGCTTTTTCTCATATTTTATTCTTCGTTGTTTGCGCGAAGGACCTATTTCTGTGAAATTATAAAATAGGCAACTTTAAACTTAATATTATCATTATGGCAGAGAATTCCAAAGAATTGTAAATTTTAAATTATCTGTGCATATCTTATTATCCTTCTATGATTGCTTCGAAACTATATGTTATGCTGTAGTAGGAAACTTTATGGTAATATGTGGAATGGTTTATTTAATTTCTCGTGGTTGCGACATCTCATAAACGGTTACTGGTAAACGCATAATCTTTACATCGGCAATTTTCAAATTCGTTATTCACGGGCATATAGTTTGTCAAACCATTGAACCTCAGTCACAGACGTTTTATGTACGTGAGAGTAGAAGAAGACCACATTAATGTTGCATTTTTAAATTGCTCAGAAATGAGATACGGTCTTGGCTAGATACGCTTAGTTAAAATAACCTAATCGTGCTATATATATATATATATATATATATATATATATATATATATATATATATAGTGGAATGGTTGTATAGTGTGATAGTGTGTATTATTTTTCGGAATTATATAACTCCATAAAGTTAAGGCTTTCCTATTGGATTATGTAAAATAAATTATCTATATATTATTTTTGTTATAATACTTTTATTCGTAAAAATCGCTAAAACTTATTTTTAATTTAATTTAATTTTAATTTTAATACATTAACGGTCATTAGCGCAGTTTAAAAACCGATTTAAATTTGTCATAATATTGAATATTTATAGCATTTAATATTAAATGATAAGATCAAAAGGAATAAATTCCACAAATATTTCCGAGCGATTTAACATAACTATCAAAATAATAATATTAATCTGTATAAATATAATTGCATAAGTTACAGCCTTGTGACATTATTAAAAACAAAATAAACTTTAGATCTTCAGCAATATAAATGTCATTGGCTTCTACGCACAATGCTTCGGAACTTGATAAGGCCAAATGAGTAAAATATACTGGACTTTGCGATTCAAACAAAATATCCGATGACAGACGCAGAACATTTTGATATTTCGTCGCGTTATCATTTTCACAGAGAGGTTTGCCTGTCAGAATTTTGTGAAAGGTAGACGGAGGAAATATAAGTCAAACTATCATAGGTTCCAACAAATGTGTAAATTTTGACACCTGATTTTCGATGTATTGTTTAATTTAAAATCATTGGCGTAACCAATGGTATTATTTACATTATTGTGGTTTTGCAGTACTAATGGATTTATTGTGTTCGATCATGCGATCTTTCATTATTTTTCGATTATTTATTATTACCTTAAGTACCTAATTCAAATTCAGCATTTCAACTTCGTACGATGAGTTATTATAACATTTTTGTTGATATATCATCCATTTCTTTCCCAAAGGAAGACTTTTGAAAGAAAGATCAATAACACCTTGATCTGTAATTAGTAGATATCTCGGTCACTCGAAAGTGAAACCATTAAATCTCGTCACATCATTGCTTTTGACCCTTTCTTGCGATTGGTCATTCATCACTTTAGCCACGCCCACAAAGAAGAGAGGACGGACGGATGTGGCCCTATTTGACACTCATCTCCTCTCGCAAAACGGCTACATTTTACCAGAATTAGGCTCGTATCACTTGAGACCCTCGCTGACATGAGGAAGGAGGAGTGAGAGTAATGAAAGGCGCTGACTCCACATACTCTGTGAAGGTGGTTGGGTATGATGATCATGAGACGCGAAAGATTATGGAAGAAGGAAGAGGGATAGAGAGGAAGGGATGGATGGAGTGAGAGGAGGGAAGGGAAAAGAGATCGATGCCAACAGAGAAAGGATAATTAGGAAGAAGAGGGTACAATTCGAAGGAGATATTAGGTATTCACCCTCTAAATTGATGCCCGAATTCCTTAGTCAGCTGGCATTGTAACATGTTTCATAGTAACGCGATTATTATTTATTCCACGTTTCATCAACCTAAAATATGTTCAAACTGAGTGGGCATGTTTTATGCGTTTATGAATCAGTTATGTTACGAAGAAGAACAGAATTTTCTATGTATCGTAATACTCTTTTATTTGCGAAAAAATCAAAAATATAAATTTAGTATTTATTTGTGTTAGATTGTATTAAGGAAAATGCTCTTAAATGGTTAATGGCTATTTTCCAATGTTAATCTTTGGGAAAAAAGAAACGGGCGGTTTTTGTTTTAAAAAATAACCTCCTAGATGAGATAATTCACGAATTTTACATTTATATTTTCACAAATTTTTTCCTATGTTCGAAATTATTCCAAAAAGAAGATAATTTCGGAGCAAGTCTTAAATTATTACATATTATTTTTTACTTTTCCATACATAGTATAGAGGAAAGTATTGTATTCATAAAAAAATTGAAATCGAGTTTTCAACGGAAATATACGTTTTTGAGTTCCTCCTGAATACTTTTTTACGATTTTCTCGATGACGATGTTGAGGTGTGTGAGAGTGTGGTGTTAATGTTTTGGACACTAACTCAAAAACTATGTCCGATCAACGCGAAACTTTGTCATTTTTGTTAAAGCTGATTAGTTTTTAATAAAATCTGTCAATCGGAAGTGACGCTTTACTCATTGTCTCTTTTTGGGTTTTGCCAATTTTTACCATTAAAAATTAGTAATTTATAATAACATTAAATATAAAAATGTAGATAATGTTCTGATAATACAACTTTTGTTTGAAAGTATTTGTCTTGAAAAGCATCGTTTAGAAATTATTTTGATTTATTCGGTTTTCATATCACATTTATGCGTATATCTCCGTTAAGACTTCACTATAAGTATTGTTTGTAAAAATAATTGGTGTAGAAAATATTGCTCTCTACGAATTTTGTATGAAAAAATATTTCTATAATCTGTAATTTCGGAAATATTTAGTATATTCGTAATTTACCAGTGCACGCGGGCGCCACCTGTTGAAAGTTTTCTGAAACAATATATTTAAATAAAAACTGATGATGAAAGGAATTATGGTCGATTTATTCAACAAAATGTAAATATTAGCTTTAAAAGCCATCTGCGAATATATCTTAAACAAGAATTCGTCTTTTCAACAGTTTGCGCTGTAACAATTTGCCATCCTTTGCAACAGGAAACAATGCTGTTTACTGACTGTTATTTCAGCATTTGAAAGCCTAACGCTACTGGTTCATTGAAACAATTTCTTATTTCGTATTCATGTGCGGTTTTTTCTTGATATTTTATATTCTCAGTTGTCTTGTTTCATCTAGCATTGTTCTTTTCTTAACCGATTTCGTTTGCTTTTGTATGGATAATTGCAAATAAGTTATTAAATTATTTCATACCTAGCTATAATAAGCATTAGAAATATGTCTTATAAACTCATCAATATTTGTTTTCAGTACATTACATAGGAGATATAATGTAATTATGCTTTGCATATGGATACTAAAAGTTAAGATAAAGTCATGAGTTGGCCACATCAGACTTTTTTATCCTTACTGACAAACTATAAAAATCTTGAAATGGTTCAATATTTATCTTCACTGTACTGATTATATGTATGAATGCTCACGTGCGCAATTACAAATTATGCTGTTACTATTTCTCAGTCAATAGTTCTTTAGAATATGGATGTAAATATGTTATAGAATTTTAAACTTTCTGAAAAGCCATATATCACTTTCACCTAAAAAAACTGGCATATTCTTACCGGAAAATACCTACGAAATTCGGAAATTGAAGTCTATATACAACTGTTTTTTAGAAAAAATAAGTTTTTAAACTGTATGCGACGTTAGCGCCATAAATTCGTGGAACCAAATTAGGAGAAGCATTTGGGCTCAACCGGTTAAAAATTGTGTCGGCCCCCACTGCTTCATGTTTGGTACTTCAGGCCGGGTCCTCATAGCCTTAAAACATTTGCAGTAACAAATCGGTTACCAGCAGATTGTTCTAAACCGGTTTAATAGTAAAAATTATCAAATCAAGTGATTGCGTGTTGTTTCTTAAATATTTTGATGAATTCATTTTTAAAATCAAAGTGGTCATTTGTAAAACATCAAAGTAAAGCGTAGGTATTATCATTTTATTAGTCGTCACACTCACTGATAGTCTGCTTTCAGTATATTTCAGTTCGTTGCTGGACGTGTTTAGAAGTTGTGTTGAAGCGGTGTTACCCAGCTCGAGGAATCAGTCGTGTTGGAATAGTAATTCTTCATCAAATAACCTCTCGCAGAGCTGCCTCGCTTCTGCACTCAGTCGTGCGAAATAAAATATAATTCGTCAGAATCGAAGCCTAAGTGCAATATTATTTTGTTTAGGGTGTTGAATTTGCATTGCCGAAATTATTTCGACTATGAATTATCTACACCTTCGTTGTTTTTATATTGTTGACGGAGAATATATTTAATTATTTTGTCTCATTCTAGATTTTAATTGGCGTTTGTCTTGTATATTAAAATTCATTTTGGTAAAACTAATTGGTAGTTTTCAGCTTATAATTTATAGTCAACATGGTAGTCATGGACAATATATGTTCGTTATCGAGAGACTGAAGGCTCGCTCACACTAGGGAGAAACACGGCGACAAGAAGACCGCGACTTACACATAGGTGAAAGAAATAGAAGATCTAAGGGGAATCCTATTACGAATACTCCCGAACCTTCACGATGATTCTCGATCTCCAGTGCATACCCCAAAACCTTCACAGAGATCGCACAAAACTTCGCTTAGTGACGTCAGGCGAAGAGATGAATTATTCTCTCAAAGCAATTATTTCGCTTCTTTTCGCTTCCGTTCCCTTCGCCGCGTCTAAATGTGAGCGGGTGTATTAAAATCTTTGATAGGAATATTTTCCTTTTAGCCGCGCTTCGTCACGTTTCTCCTTAGTGTGGGGGGCCTTTACGCGGAAGGCTCCACGTATCGAGGCATCGACGCATCAATGCTCACGGTGGAAGGTCACTCTTTATACCAGGTACTCCACACTGGGTCTAAGCTGCTAGCCGAAATTGTTGACATGTTCATATCATTCCGCCTGCATGCCGTGGTCGTACCAACAGGCACTCGCCAGATGTATAGGAACATCATGGTCGCGAAGAAACATCACAACGTTCAACAAATATTGTTGAGGTTTAACCCAGAAGATCCTGTGTTTGATGTTGGAGTATTCCTTGCCACCGTCACCTATGGGGTATCCGCATAGCCATTTCTCGCAATACGCAGCGACAGAAGTTCGTCCAAGGTTACAGAGACGCGTACCCAGCATCCGCTCTTACCATCTAATCTTCAACCTATATGGACGACGTGGTTGCCTCAGTCCACTCCGTAGCTAGTTAGATGAATTTGCAAGATCTTATCGAGTTAATGAAACGTGAAGGGTTTGAGCTGAGTAAGTGGATAAGTAACTGCAATAAAGTACTAAAATGAGTGCCTGCTGAGTATTGTGCCCTAGCTGCAGAGACGCTATCATTTGAGGGTGCCGCGGAACTATCAGCAAAAATCCTTGGTCTAGTTTGGAATCCCAATTCTGATACCTTTACGTATAAAGTGGCAGAAGGTTTGTCAAAGGGACAAGTATTGTCACATACAGCCAAGATTTTCACCAAAATGGATTGATCTGCCACGTTGTCTTCATTGGTAAAGGCCTTCTGCGTCATTTGTTGTAATCAAGCGTGAGTTGGAATGAGGAACCGCCCCCGGCAGTGTGCGAGAAATAGCCTCGAATTCGAAGCGAGCTCCCTGCCTTACTCAACTTTGCTTTGCCTAGAAATGTGGGTGATTTATACCTCAGGGACTATCAAGAGTCGGAGTCCGTCAACCACTCGTTAATTATTTCTAAGTCAAAGGTAGTACTCATTCAAGGCACCACACTACTGCTGTTTGAATTGTGCGGCGTGTAACTCGTTGTAAGGTTGTTGCATTCTATGGTACGATTGCTTAAGACCCATTGCCAAGTTGACTCTGTCACGGCGTGAACGACTCCATGGTGGCACTGTATTGTCCCACCCAACAGGTGAAAAACTTTTATGGCCAACCGCGTGAGTTCCATCCAGCAGCGTCTAGCAAAGTGTTTCTCATGCCACTTTTGTCCTGGCAGCATCTTCGGCCACCAGTCAAGTCCTGGTGGCCGCACTGTTAAATTTAGGATAAAAGTGATATATGGTCTTTCGAAATAAAAAGCAAATATTAATTACAGCAAATGGTTAAAAGTAGAATTAACTACACTTTTTTCTATTGTAGAAATAAAATTTTATCAAGTGACGCCTGAAACCGTTAACTAAAGTGTAGGTGTAATGAAATCTTACGGTCCCTTAATGTGCAAACTTCCACGTGTTGTAGTGTAAGACGTTTAAGGGGAGGGAAGGTAAAGGGGAAATGAATCATCTGGGGATTCAGCTTGACAGTTTGGTCAACTGAACCCTCACTCTTGGAGGCTATATATTTAGCCACCCGTATTTTCTCATGCCCACTTCCTTTTTTGACCAAATTGTCCTTCCATACAAATAAGGGCCACATATTTTGTTTCTTTACTAGGATTTTGATCAAGTTTTGAAGAGTAAATGAGAAATATATGATAACACAATATTAGTAAAAGTTGCAAATGTATTATCACATTCCCTGATATAGAAGTGTTAGGATCAATATCAATGTTAATAATAAATTAAATAAAAATGGAAAACAAAATAACGAGTATGAAAACGCAATATCTAAAAGAAGCACACTAAGCAATAACGAAAACTAAATACACGAGTCTAAAACAGCAATCAAATGTACCATAACAAAGAGTGATACCAACAAAACTATTAACAAAGAAAACAATAGCTAACTAGATACGCAATAACAATCGATAAACAAACAGCAATAAAAAACTCTGATAACAAAATAATGGCAGTATGAGAACACCGGAAAGTTGGCAACGAAGGCACCTGGAGTCTCATTAGAGAATGAAATAGATTCTTACCCTCTCCCCTGCGCAGCCCGCGTTTCGAGAATGGACTATTCCAGACAAAAATGCATTTCTGCGCGTAAGCCATATACTTTCAACAGAGCTAGATACTTCTTTCTTCCAAAGCAAATCGTATTGCTGCTTCAAGGATTCGATCAGTGAAGTTGTTTCGAAATTAGTTTTTATGAAATTAAGGACACTGAATGACCTTTCGCACATCACTAATGTTGGAAACACGCTCAAAATCAGGACAGCAATACGAGCAGTGCCTTTATAATGCTTCGAGTGTTTGTATAGATCACACCAAAACTTTAAGTAGTGGTACTATCATAAAAAAATACACTTTTCAGGCGTTCACCTCTGTGAAGTGCTATTAATGCAAACTTGATACCGCTCCAATTGCATGCTATACTTGGAAACGACGAAAGTCTACTTTGCATTGCAATAAGATTTACTTTGTTGATTTCTTGAAATGGGGAAGATAAGTGACACTTATTTTGTGAAAAAATCTGACTCCTGAAATCTCTCCTTCAATTCATCACATAATGTTTAAAGACATGTACTTAATTTATTATCATAGGTTTTATTTTAGTGGTGACGTTTCACGGTTTATCTGCGATAAAAGCATTGAGACAAGAAAAAATAGAGATCGTTCTTATTTTACACATGAGTGAGTATGTGAGCTGTAGTATTCTTGTTTTTGTCAATTATGAAAAGGGTATCGATAATTGTCAAACCACTTATTTGAAGCTGTCGATTTATAGGACTAAGCTTTAATAAAAAGCTATTTCAAAATAGGATGGAACCACGAATAGAATGTTTTTGTAACTCCAGGCTAAGTCTTTATATTTAGGGATCAAGGTACTTATAACTAGGCTTGGTAGGATTCGACTTTTATTTTTTTTAATCGACGATTAAAATCGAAGTATATTTTCCCGATAGGTTTTTGTCGAATATCGACGCTTCAAATTGCTTCTTGGTAGAATTCGAATTTTTCTTTTAAATCGACGTTTATTTTCGCTAGAGATTTTTAACGAATATCGGCGCTTAAAATTACTACTTAAATATAGGTCTGTCAGTTTTCGGCCTTTCAATTCGATGATTTAAATTTACTTTTTACATCGAAATTCTAGGTAAAATATACATTTATTTTACAATACAATAAATTGCTGAAACAATATCTTCAAAAATGGTGCCGTTTTGGCCTTACATGGCTGTAAATTTCTACTAATAACATTCAACGAAGTAAAAAGTATATTTAAATATTTAATTTTATCTTTTACTCATTAAATCGCAACTATAAACCAAGAAAATTACATTTAAGCCGGCCACGAGATTTCGCGGTTGTTTTTTTATTTATGACAAAATATCCATGAACTAATTTCACTAAGGGAATCTAAATCCGATACACGTCGTTTTAATGCGATATGCAATGTCAATATGTACACACACATACATTTATATAAGAATATTTTCACTTGAAAACTTATCTCTTTAAGTAACAAGAAATGGCTGGTGCAGAAAAACGTTCATTGTGTGAACACAAAACTATATTTCTTGTTTTTTTGTTTTCCCTCCTTCCCTTATAAATTTTGTCAAACATGATTATTTCGGCAGCCAACCTATTTACGAAAACATATATTAATGGTAAATTCACGCCTTTTACTAACTGAATCTTGATGAAACCAAATTAGCTCCTTCTATATCGGTTAAGAGAATATTATTGCTGCCCTACCGCACTGAAAATTGGTATATTTTTGATCTAAAATACCGTAAGCTGGTATTTCCAAATCTAAATTTTTTTATTTCCTAAAATTCTTATCGCGTCGTTCACAAATATATTATATCGTGAATGTAGATAGTAAATTATGATTTACCTCTTTAAATTGTACAATAAAAACTATAAAACTATTAATTTATGATATCCGTAAAATATGATGTTGCTTTTGCTGAGAAACATTCTAAAAAATAATTTGCGGGTTCAGCATAAAGACTTTTAGACATTCGTTGATGACAATTAAGGAAATAACATTAATGATATAACTATCACAATAATATTTTAGACGTCATTAAAGAACTATCTAATACTTTGTATTATTTGGTATATTTTATTACTGCACTACATATTCTCCTTATTTAACATGAAATGTATAGTGAGAAAATTAGAGTTTATTATTTAGAACTTGATCGAGTCTTACATCAAATTCTGATTAAAATGTGTTTTCCAATCGGCAAAATATTTTACAACAAATTGCAAATAAATATTAATATTTAATGTAGCAAAAGACGAAAGAAACAAAAAGGTACGATCTTTCCTGTGTAACTTTAAGAAAAAGACTGCCAAATGATTTGGTTGTGCATTAGGAGAACGGATGAAAGAGCATACAACAAGGTCATCTATAGAAAGAGCCATAGGAAGGATCGAGAAACATTTGTTCCAGGAATACCCTCCACGGGGTTGATGCGTGGATGGGGTAGAAAACTATCCAAGAAAAATGCTGGCGGTCAGATGTTCTTTTAGAGACGTTTACGCAATAGTTTCACCCAAAAATGGCCGTGGTCTGAAACGAAATAGCATGCACATACAATAAGTTTCCCAGTTTTAATTACGTCGTTGCTCTCATCCAAGCACAAGCTGCAGAATGCAATTTTATTGATACATTCAGCAACTTCCGCACCTTCTATTTTTTGTTGTACGTTATCATTGCCCAGAGCTATATCTCGAAAGAATTTCTTTTGAGGTTGAATAGCCAGCAAAAATAACTCAACAAATTCTACGTCTGAATAGGATTCATTTCCAAATGCCCTATGTAAAATTAATAAACAATGTACTGTTTACCAAATTAATTTCAATAGAACCCCTTTATTTAGTTTAATTTACGTATTCCACATTTTTTCCGCTATAAATCCGTATTATTTTCACCAGAATTCATTACCAATCATGTAATTTTTACCGGTAGCAATCACGATTACAGTAACACGCAATCGTCACGACAGTTAGAAGGAGCAAATCTTACAGAAAACTCTCTCTCTCTCTCTCTCTACTAGGAATTGGAAAGACATTATAAATGCTTACAATTAAAATAAATAGAAATTAAATCTTCGTATCGAATACAAAGTCAAAAGTTAATCCTGTAAAAACCACATTACCTTATTTATGACGAAAATTTACATAGAAATAGTAAATACACCTTCAGTCCTCAATGATTTCCATTAATACATACTCCACATCCTGTATGAAATATTCTCCACACTCACAACTTAAATTGATATGCGACAATGTGGGAGTTCTATGAGAAATAATGTTATATGATTAAAACGCCACACCCCTCTAATCGTCGTCCGAAATATTAACGAGTATACGTCGCATCGATCACATTGGCGCACAGCAACGAAGTGGATAGAAAGGAAACATAGAAACAGGTACCATTTCGGAGCCGCGCCTTGTCCGGAACATGAACATTTCCCTGTTCCGCTTTCAAATGAGTAATTTAACTAGCTCTAATTTTAAAATCCTACAAAAAATTAATCCAAAAATATTTTTCAATAAAGCATGTTTGCGACATGAAAATCTTTAATCTCATCAAACCTAGTATTGTTATCTTGACGTGTTTAGTTACAAAATAATTAATTTATGTATAATAAAATATTATTACAGTGGAGCGAAGAGACAAAGCAGCATCCTGCAAATTTAAAATAAGTTAGCGAATCGGGTTTTTTTAATAGCATCAAATTGAATCAGAGTTGAGTAAGGTAAAATAGGATGAAGGGCAGTTCAATCGAAAGAAATCACACAAATAACACCGCAACAGAATTATCTCTGGTGCATATGGAAGACATGAGTAACGTGACAAAGGTGATGGTAACGAAGGACAGGTTGATGTCAATAAATCTGAAAGCATTCCATCTGAAATAATTTTCGTCTATATGCCAATGTCCACTGATAAAGAAAAAAAGGTCGAGGACATGAATGAACAAATTACAGACATTTACGAAGAAGAGGGAAAGGAAAGTCTAAATTTTATTATCGAGAGAGGTTAGAACAGCATAAAGGAAAAGAAACGATTTTGTCGGTTAATATGGACTTCGGTAAAGAAATCGTAGGAAAGAAAAACTAGAAGAATTCTATTGATAACTAAAGCATAGCAGAGGTATGAATCGGTTATAAATCCTTGACTTGAAAAGCAGAGAGAGAAATGAAGAAGAATGCGGAAGACTGACGTAGATGCAGAAGAACTTTTAACCAATAATAATCACGGACCTGTGAGTGGACTGTCTTCCTACGATGATGATTAATATTTAATGGAAACAGTGAAATTTCTACACTTATTTTCTTACTAATATATCGTACACTAGAATCATACCCACACCCGTTTTTTGGGAAAAATGCTAGTTTATTTATTTTTAGTTAAAATTGACAAATTATACTTTTGAAAATTATCATCCTTAATTCACAGTTTTGACTAGATACTAAAGATTGAAAGAATAGATTTTTATACATAAATTTTATGTGATATATTTATTGTGTATAATCATTGATTTTAAAAACTTTCCCCAAAATTGATAACTTCCTTGTATTTGAGGTTTAGATACCTCCATGTTTCCTAGTCGAATATATATGTCTTTTCTTCCGAATTATTAGTAGGGTATTGAAAAAAACTTTTAAAATAATTGCAAACAAGAGTCAAATATTTACCACTTTTCAATAGGAAAAATTGGAGAATTTGTAATTGCCAATGTTTAACAGTGTTTGTGGGGATATTTGGCAAGCCTAAAAGAAAACTAATTTGGTAAAGTAATTCAGAAGTCCTCATCATAGGACCAGGCGATATAAAGTCACTTCAAAACTTATCGTGAGACAAAGGGAAAATTTGTTCCTCACTAAGTCAATTTTTGTTGGATAGGATCGAAAAAAAACATTGCTATCTGTAGGCAAGATATTATCATTCAAGAGTTTCGCGAATTTTTCCGGCTGTTTCCTTGTTATTGATACCAACGCGGACTTTGTTTACACGTCTGACGATAAATGTAATGTTAAGACAAATCATAATTGCTTATACAATTTGTTCGGAAAAGGGAGTGATAACTTCAAAGTTCACTGGAAAAATGTAGGTTTATATTTAATTATTATGAGCTAATTGCGAAATATTATGCTAGACTGTCTTTACCTTATTTTAACTGGATTTAATTATTATTTTACTTTTGCTTTTTACTTTGTAAAATATTATAAATATTTTCACTACAGAAATAGGATTAAAAAGGTTAAGTAATTTTCAGTAAATAAATTTTATAGTTGTCTGTGCAAACATGAAAGGCTTCATCACCATCATATGTAGTCTATCCGTAAACAGGTCCGTGATTATTTTTGGCTAACCTGGTTCCCCACATACTTTATTTTCCAGTCTTCTTCATGTCTTGACGTATCTTTTTTCGATTCAAATCGTCTATAAGCTGAAACCTTTTCTTACCTCTTTCTGTTTTTTCCTTCCTGTCTTCCTTCTCACACGTCTTTAATCATGCCCTCTCTCCTAAGGTAATGTCAGATCCAGTTCGGCTTCCTCTTCCTATAATCATTCGCCACTTCTATTCTTCTTAGTATCACCTCGTTTTTCATTGTATCTTCAACATTGCATGTCCACATTTCGAAGCTTTTCGGGCACTTATTTTATATAATTTTTTCTTGTGGTACATGCAGGTGCGGCCTTAGGAATGCTGGCACCCCGGGCAAGATAGCACTCTAGCGTCTCCCTCCGTATATGTTTGATGGCATATTTACAAAATCCATGTTAATTTATTGATCACTCTTTAAAAAAACGATAAAAATAACTTAATGCCATCAAGATTCCAACCTGTTCTGCGTTATAAATTGTTATCCAATATTTATTCATTTGCAAGTAATGCATTGTGAGTTAGTCGCCCGCCCGGCTTACCCGTAGCTCGGGCCGGCCCTGGGTACATATCTCTAAACAGAACATTTTATCAACTTCTTGCTGATATCCTAAGGCTTATTACATCAATATTTCTACTGTCTTAATTCTATGAGTCATTATTTTGTAGGATTTGTTTATTTTCACCAATAGAATTTAGAAGCATGTGACTGAAAACGCATAAGGTAATATACCTCCCGGTTAAATAGAGCCGTAAACCCTTGAAATTGCCTGAGTTTGCCGTTAAAACACAAAGGTTGAGAAATTTTAGCACTTTTATCGATGCCCAATTATCTTAGAGATCATTAAAGACACAAAAGTACACGTATAGGTACAAAAACTCGAGAGATTTTTATATTGAGATCGAAAAAAAGGGTTATTATCTCTTTCTTCAATGCCAACTCAGTGAAGCGTGCAAAGCGACAAGGCAGGAGGTTTAAGGGACCCCGGAGGTTAAGAGAGCTTCTAAGGGCAGTGGGAGCGAGTTACAACATCGACTTCAAATTTGGCATCGCTAACGCAGCGCATGCCATCAGTCCGCTCCCCCTCCACACACCCTCTCGTCCTCCCACTCCCAGAATTCCCATCCACTTCTACCTCCACTATCCATCCTTCCTCTTCCTCATCCCCTATCTTTCTCTCGTTTCTCTTCCTCCACTCTCTTCTTCTCTCCCTCTATCCTTCTTTTCTCCTATCTTTTCCTTCTTCAAGCCTTTGACTGATTTTCATCTCCTCTTTTATTCATCCTGATTAAATGGTTAGACTTGGAATTTTTCTAGACTCAGTCTCTAACGAAGGCCTCTTATATCTCCGTGCCGCAATCTACCATTTCCTCTATAATTTCCCTTCGTTATTCCCTTTTCTCTAACTCGTGCTTTGCGTTTTATTCGTCCTTTCTTTCGAAATTCTCTTTCTCCTTCCCCATCGGATGAACGGGGAGGATTGCTTTCTCGATTTCCCCCGCGTAATAAAGGCCTCTATTTATCTACTTCTCACACCCCCTCTTTTTCTTACACTCCCTCCTTGTATCCCACCGTCCACTCTTTCCCCTCTCTCATATTTATCCTCCCATCTCGCCACATCTCAGCCGGCAATAGGAAGAGGATGTTTCCTCCTCCACATCTTTCTCCTCATTTGGAATGGGACGAAAGTGAGAAAGAGAGGGGGGAAAGTGAGAGGGTGGATGGGAGGGGAAAGAACGGGTAGAAGGGGCTTTACACTTTAGCCAAAACCTTTTTTGGGACAAGGATAACCCCCGCGTTGCCACCGGGAATCCCCTCTCACATTGGGAGTGAAAAGAGTTGGTGTGTGCGCGATGGAGCTGGGTTTGAGGTATTAGGATAGGGAATGGGGTGGGTGAAGAATGAGGGAGGGGGAAGGCGAGAGAAGTGAGGGAGAGGGAGGGAGAGGGAGGGAGGGGAGAGGGGTAGGCAGTCGTTAACGGTCTTGGCAGTGCCTCCCTCTTTCCCTCTTCACCTCAGAATTCCATTCTTCCATCCCGCATGCCTGACGCCGCCCACCCCATCCTCCATTTGCCTTCCCCGCCTCTATTCACTCCTTCCCTCAGAACTCTTCTTTTGCCCCTTCGTTTAATGTCTCTTAGCCAACCGCTCTCATCCTCCCTTTTCTTCCCCTCTTCACTGCCTCTTCCTTTAGCCACAGTTGAGCAGGTAACGTTTATAAGTGAGCCTTTAAGTCAATCTCTAAAGCACTATATCGGCGAATGAAAGCCTTACTTGTGTTCTTTCCGTACGCTATTGCAGATTGGATAGTTATCAGGAATTCTATTTCTAAGTTTGCAAGCATACCGAAATATGTTTCACGAGAAAATTAATTGAAGTTATGCCATTGCTGGAAATATGTTGTTTATTTTGTTTCATTTGGGAGTAATGCTTTCTACTGAAACGGAGAGACTACGTGAAACTAATTAAACTTAAATATTTTGTTGAGTCAACATAGTAAAGATTAATATATCTCTGATTAAAAGTTTTACAATAATGGTCAAGCAAATAATTCTTCGAATTACGTTAATGGTACATGAAAAATGTAAACAATTAGTATACCAAACTACGGGTGATAAATGTACACATAAACTACAAGTCATCGTTACTGCACATCGAATATATAAGTTCTAATGTTAAAGTTTTATCTTTGACTTTATATACTTTTGTGAATTAAAGTGCAAGATATAGCATAAATTTGATCTAGCCTATATTTGTGACAGAAATTATAGTTTTTATAATGAATGATTTAATATTTGATTTAAAATAGAATTAATGCGAGTGGAAATTGAGGAATCGTAATTTCACCGATTTAATGTTGATATGAGCAAACATAGTTGTGTGATTTAGTGAGAAACAATTGAAATGCGTTGCGATAAAATATATCATTTTCATTGGAAGACATTTCGCAACCATACAGAACATGTTTTTGTAAAATCACAATATCATTAATTTTAATATCGTAAATTATTCATTCTAGCATATAACAGCAATACCGTCATTCTCTTTAATTGAATAGCTATTGTAAATACTTACTTATAGTGGGTGATTTTTGTACTGTATATTAGGATTCGCTCTCTGAATTTTCTTTGTAATTCACCAAGTAATAGCAATAAACTTGAATATTTGCTTTGAAAATACCTGCACCGGTTTAAATCAAGGCGACATAACGGTTTCGAATTCCTCCGGACGTTAAGTCTGAATTAGGCAGGCATTTTGTGAGGAAAAAAGTTTAGGCCTTGCGTGAGGAGGGAGGAAGGGAGTGAGGAAGGGGAAGAAAGGAAACAGGAAGCGGAGGAGGAAGGGAAGGAGGAAGGGGAGGAGGAAAGGGAGTAATGAAAGGAGGAAGGGGAGGAGAAAGGGGAGGAGGAAAGAGACGAGGAATGGGAGGAGGAAAGGGGGAAGGAAGAAGAAGAGAAAGGGGAGGAGAAAGGGGAGAAGAAAGGGGAGGAGAAAGGGGGGAGACAGGGGGGAGAAAGGGGAGGATAAAGAGGAGGAGAAAGGGGAGGATGAGGGGGAGGAGAAAGAGGAGAAGGAAGGGGAGTAGGAAGGTTAGAAGGAAGGGGAGGAGGGAGGAACAAGTTGGTGAGGAAGGTAAGGAGGATTGAAGGGAGCAAGGGAGGAAGGAAAGGGAGGAGGAAGGGATAGAGGAAGGGGAAGAGCTGGGAATGGAGGAGGATCCAAGAACTCCGCATCGCTCCCCTATAAACGCTTTTTTATTTCGCCTATTTTCTCAGCGTTCCGCGGTATTTCCTTCCTTCCTCCGCCTTCTTCCTCCATACCTACTCCACTACCGCCCCCGCCCGCCCCTGGTGCATGCAATGCAAAAATACCCATCCCTCCTCGACGGCAGCTCCATCGATTCCCCATCTCAAGGGGGAGGCGGGCTGCGTCAAGGCCTCCTCCAAACGTCGCCCCCCTACCCCCGCCCCCTCCCCACTCCCTATATCTCCCATTTAAAGGCCCAGCCACCCCCTACTATTTCCCTATTACCCCACCCTTCCCACCTGACGATCTCCTTTCCATCCCGCCTCCCCCTTAGCACTCCATCTCCTTCAATTTCTCCTTTCACTTTTCTTTCTGCACCAGCCCTCGTTGTCTTCTTATACCCTTCACATTTGGCATTCTCTTTACATTTCCTCTGTTCTCCATATTTATCACTTTCTCCAATTCCTTTTTTCTTCAATTTCCTATCTCTCCTAACTTTCCCTCCGTCGTACACCACCCGCCTCTATTTTTACTTATCCCTCCTTTTGCACACATACTCCGTTTTCTTAACTACCTATCCCATCCATTCCCTACCTCCATTTCCTCCCTCTTTCCATGTCCTCCCTGTTTCCATCAACTCTCTCCCTCCATCTCCTAACTTCCTCCAGCTCCTACCTCCATATACTCCCTCTCTCTTTCCATCTTCTTTACCTATCTTCCCCCATCTTCCCCCTCACTCCATCTCCTCTCTCCCTTCATCTTCTCTCTCCTTCCATCTCCTCCATTACTCCATCTTATCTCTCCCTTCATCTTCTTCCTCTCTTCATTTCCTCTCTCCCGACATCTCCTCCTTCCCTCCATCTTCTTTCCCTCCATCTCCTCCCTCCCTCCATATCCTTTCTCCTTCCATCTCCATCTTAACTCCCCTTCATCTTCTTTCTCTCTCCAACTCCTCTCTCCTACTCCTCTCTTCCTCCATCTCCTCCCGCGGACCATCTTCTCTCTCCCTCCATCTTCTTTCTTTATCCATCTCCTCTCTCCCTGCATCTTCTCTATTCCTCCATCTCCTCTTTTCTTCCATCTCCTCTCTCTCTCCATCTCCTCTTTTCTTCCATCTCCTCTTTTCTTCCATCTCCTCTCTCTCTCTCCATCTTCTATCTCTCCCTCCATCTCCGCTCTCCCTCCATCTCCTCCCTCCCTTCATCTCCTCCCTCCCTCCATATCCTTTTTCACTCCACCTCCTCCATCCCTCCATCTTTTCTCTCCCACCATTTCCTTTATCTCTCCAGCTCCTCTCTCTCTTCCATTCCTCCATCTCCTTTGCCACTCCATATCCTCCCTCCCTGTCGCGAATTCTGTCCTATATCCATCTGTTTGATGCCATATGTTGTGTTATATTGATCCAATCTTCATCCTTGGCTTTTATTTGCTCTTTTGTTTTTAACTCTCTTTTATTCAATTTTTTCCTCGTCCTTTGTTGCTGGAGGTCCTCATCGGGTCAAGTCTTCCAATCGCTCTTCGTAGCATTATAAAGGCTCAAATCTTTTTCGATTCTTTTCAATTCATGAGGAATCATGGTTCTTTAAGTTTTGATTGAATAGAAACAAGGACTAGTATTTCGTTCCTCGTTTGCGATTTTGAGCTATTTATGCGAGTTTGGAATTGCGTATTAACATAATTCCGTGTATGATAAATATTTGTATATTGACCATAAAACGTAAATAATTTCACAATATATTTTATTTGTTTATATAGCGTATCTCCTATCTTGCGATTCATCGCTTTGACACTTGAAATCAGAATACCTGACGCGATTGATCCTTGGTGATAGAAGTTTCGTTAATAACTAATTATCCTATTCAGAGATCGATTATCGAGCTTCTATTGTAAGCATTAAAATTTCTGAGGATATTTTTGTTGGCGTATGGATAGTTTTAAAAAATAAATCAAATGAGCGGATGTTTGTAATAAATAAAACGTTTCCTCGCGTATGCTTAATACATAGTACTTCTTTAAGGAAACAACCAATTCTAGTTGTATATGTTTACGAAATTATTAAAGCCAAATTACTTCGATCACACACAAATTCAAGTAGCACCGATGTATTCCAAGTCATCGCTCTGATGTGAAAAACAACATTTTCCACATGTGAATAAGCGTTTATGATGACTAATGCATTTTTAGAGCGATTATCTTCTTTCTTTTCATTAACGCATTACTGCCCGAAACTTATTTTTGGATATTTTATGGAATCCATGTATTATATCTTTGTCAAAAAGACACAAATAACAATTAGAAAAAGTTTTACGTATTTATTTTGGTCAGAAGTATGTTCATTATAATGGCAACATTTGTTGCAAATGGGCAGATAAGACTACTATGCATATAACATTGCCTTTTTTAGTGTTTTTTTCTTTTAAGCACATGTATAAATTAATTCAATTATTGTTATTGTAGCACCTTGAAACATTCATATTTTTTCAAAAACTGCGAACTTACGAAAACATTTTTGCATCACAAAAGTTATTAATTTAAAATAACAAAATTTTAACAAATACAATTTTCATTCCAGAATAGTTCATATTTTAGCCCATTTAGCATACACTTTACATAAGTTTAGCTTATTTTATGAAGCATATTGGCTTTTACATAGGTTTTAATTTTACAAAAAAGGAAATTAACACATTTTCATTCTAGAAAAATATAATTATTAGATATGAAAAGTTTCAAAACATTTATTGGGTAGAGGAACATTGCATTTTTTACAAATAAATATTATCCTCATGGAGCAATTTTTTCCATGGCGAAAATGAGTTTATCTCTTGGTAGTTATATGATCTCTGAGGTCCCGTTTTATTGAATTCAGCCCAAGCGAAATAGATGCGCGTGGACCTCACACAGCGGACTCTGAGCCATAATGTCTCAAAAGGAACCAAGCACATTCCTTAGAAATCAAACAAAGGAATATTGTTATTCATCCATTTTATATAAACTAGTCGTCATTGTACGTAGGAAACATCGACACAAAAAGCCATCACCACTTTTTGGTTCTAATATTTTTATTCTGTACTCCCAACATCTTGATCATTCATATCAACCCCATCCTTATTTAAATAATTCTAGGTACTAGTTGAAAGCATTGGTACAGTTACATTCATTTTCTTGGCTACTGAATAGTGTTGAACAGTTTTGAAGAAAGATAACAAATTTTCGAAAACATAAAAAAATTGGCAAAATATAAGATAATTCCTAAAAGTCACATCTTATCTCCCCAATGGGAGCATTTGTTGCCATTTAAGTTCGTTGTTCAATTGTGGGGGTGATAAACAATGTTTTTCAATCGGTATTTTTTCATGTTATCTCTTACACAATGTGAAATTTTAAAATAGAGAGAGAGATTATCATAAACTTTCATGGAAATTATATTCAACTTAGAGTAGAAAGATGATAAAGTGGTCAGTGGAAATGGACTAACATACAGCAACATTTGAAATTTTTGTTTAAACGGTTTGGTAACAAAAATGATGCGGTCTCTATATATTTAATATAGAATAAATTGAGATTATTAAAAATATAATTACATTTTTATCGGGCTATAATGCAAAGAAAATAAATTCTAAATTGCTTGGGAACATATGTTAACACTGGGCAGATATGTTTTAATTCAAATAAATTGTGATTTAGCAAAATGATCTTTCAACATTAACTTTATTTTGATATAGATATCATTCTGCTAGGGTTGACATTATGTAATAAATTTTTCACATCGGTGTTTCATTTAATCAATTATTTAAAGTATGTACAAAATGTATAAAATTGTCTCATTCTCCGCACTGTTGGGGGTTTTGGTTATTTCTCTGATCGCGATTTGAATAATGCTTAATTTAAATCAATATAAAACGGTATACTTGACGTCAAATATTTTGTGAAATTGCTGAATTTCATCTCGAATATAAATTTAAAAAGTCGATTTAGAAAAATATTATAGACAATGACAAAAATTGTAGATGAAAGAAAAACAAAAAAAAAATTCAATATCCCCATTAAATACGAATCTTTGTCGTGTCTAAATGAATTAATTCATAGGACACAACTAGCAACACAGTATGGATAGGTTTTGTAACATTTATATAGGCTAGAGATTTTTCCTTTGAAAATCAACGGAAGTTTAACATTAATTTCAGTTTACCCAGAAAGTGATTTATTATATGGATCTGAAGCTTTCCAGGTGGATTGATTGTTGGAATTCTTCTCGGGTACACAACCGGGTCAAAGTTTGATCAAAGATCGACGTTTCGACGGCTGACTCCGCTCAAAGTTTGACCCGGTTTTGCTCCCGAGAAGAATTCCTACGATTTATTATATGTATTCGAATAATATGTATGCTAATGCTACAGACTATTCGATTTGTTCATCGTAATTTTCTACGATTTTGAATTATGGTAACTATATACATTGATCTTTTTCATACTGCTTGATTTGACATTTCTCGATCCGTTGTTTTTCCAAATCTTTTTCCGATTATTTTTTAGCCTCGCAATTTGATCTGCTAATCTTCCATTCGTTGTATGTATGTATTGAACGTTTTGGTGCTTTTCATAGAGCTTGATCTAACGTTGTAAGGCTATTATGGTTGGCCGACTGAGGAGGGAACCGAAATGCGTATTTAGATATTTTTAAAAGGAAGCACACGCCTGTGGTTGTTTATTCCTGTGTTTTGTGCGTGTGTTAGAAAAAGGGTTCCTAGCGTGGGGTGGTTTTCCCTAAACCCGGAGATTGTGTGACATTTCGTGAGTGTTCGGTCCCTTGCGTGGAGTAATTTCCCCTAAACGGGCGAGTAGGTGAATAATTACTTTTTATTATTTTTTATGGTTATTAGGTGGTGTCTCTATTTGTAGTTGTAAGGATAATTTCGTAATCAGCTTAAAATTCAATTTACACACATTTCATTTTGTCAACAATACAGCAAAACGTAAAGAAATGCTGAAATCCACAAGATAATTGTAAAATCTTATGTTGTATAATTTATTTATTTATTTTTATAATTATTATAATTTATTACGTAATTGTATATTTGTTAACGTTAATAATTATCAAAATGATGAGAATGAATGTATTGTCGATATCTTTTCTATTTATATTATTCGATTTAAATTCATTTGATTTAAAAAAAGATATTCTTACTGAAAATAAATAAGACAATATTAACATGATGAAGGCCCGGTTGGAAGCGTCTTCACTGAAGGTAATATTAATTAATCTCCTATAATTAATTTGTGAGACTTTTATATCTTGAAACGAATCCAAAGAATTTCTTCATTATGACTTGAGACTCACGTAGGCATTAGCAAATAAAATAGTCCGTAATTAAACTCAAATGAAGCAATATTAATTTAATGTTTATTGTAATTGTAAAAACAATTAATAAAATAAAGTTCTATTTACATTAATTTTTTATTGAAAGTTGTCCATATTTTTTCTTACTAATGGCTTTGTTGGCACGGACATAATTAAAAGTAAATTACATATTTAGCTTGCAAAATAAGTAATTACCTTTATTTGTTTACTGGAAAATATTATTAATTTCCTTTTCGAAAATCTGATTTGCGCTAAACAACGCTTAAAAGTAAGAAAATACAGTTTTCTAACATCGATTGTTAAATACGCATTGAATCGGTTTACATATTTGATTTGAAACGAAAACTTCAGTTTCTTTTCTGGTTAAATTTTAGCTGTCAAAAGAAAAAATATTGTTTCTGATTTTAAAGGTTCTCCTTCTCTCCACCCTTCCCCCCTCCCAGCTCAGTCAGTCTCTCTACCGTCGAATATTCGAACTATTACTTTTTCATAATTAAATCGACAATGCTATTGTTGATATAAACCAATTATAACAAGGTGGAAAAGTTCACACAATAATCGGATTACACAGAGATTATAAAGGCGTTATTTATGGAAAATATCTATGAAAGGGTATCAAAAGATTAGGCGATTCTGGAATTTTTATCTCCACAACTATAATTCGTAATTATGTGGTCTCGGGAACTATCTTGTTCTCTATCCGAATAAATGTTTAAATCTATACCTCACAGTTCATATAAGAGCATAAGAGAGAAATATATTTTAATTGTTGTTTGCTGAGATGACCATCTTAACGATCGACATAAACGAAATATGCGATATTGGGCTCTGAATTTTCTCGAATTTTTATCCCCGAAGCAGTAACTCGTAATTTTGTGGTCTCGGGGACTATCTTAGAGTAAATTTTGTTCTCTATTCAAATAAATTTTTAAAATATACCTCACAGATCATATAAGGGCGTGGGATAGAAAAATATTGATTTTATTTGTTGTTTGCCGAGAGAACCGCCTTAGAGATCAATGTAAGCAAAAGTTGCGATGTTTTGATATTCTAGAATTTCTATCTCCGGAACTAAAAACCATAAGTATGTGATCTCGCGGACTTTCTTATAGTAAATAACGTTTTCTGTCTGAATACGTTTTTTAATCTATACCTCACAGATCATATAAGAGCTAGGGAGATAAACGTTTGGTATTTCATTATTGCATGACGGATGCCATTTAACGAGACACCAGTATACGTTTATTAAAGTAATTTTGTAAAGTGGAAGTTCTAATTGACGGATTCAGTTAAAAGTCATAATTGGTCGATAAATTTTAATAACGGTCATTCATACTTAATTTAATTTAAATCCGTCCACAGGTTTAGGAGATGAAAGTTACGACGGGCAGACGGACGGACAAGACGTACCCATAAGGCGTTCCGCTATTACCGCTTTGCTGGTAAAGAACGCCTAAAATAGGGCGGCCGTTTAAAATATTTAAAATTATATATTTCGGATACGGTAGGGCGGAGAAGATATTAGTGGACAAATAGTGTGCATCTTGATAATAGCTATCCCGAAAAAATATTTAGAGCTTATCGAGGGGCGTAACGCCAATGTCCATGGAGCGAAGGGCGGGATTGACGTGCGATGCTCGTATGGCCCGGGCAAATATGTGTGGGTGTGTGTGTGTATATATATATATATATATATATATATATATATATATATATATATATATATATATATATATGTAAATATTCATTTCAACTGACTCAGAGTTAGCGGAAGGGTGAAAACGTAGCCTAAAGTGCAAAGCAAATTGATTATCTTGGACACAATTAGCTTCAACCATGCTGTGAAGTCCTTCTGCAATATCTCTGGCAAATGTATAATAGTAAGTTACCAATCCGCTCTGAATATTTAATTGCCCAAACAATCTTATGACGCACAACGCTAAAAACGGCCCTCATTTTCAGGAGGCTTGATTGCCCCTGTCAGTGGCAGTGATCAGAATCAAGGCATTAAGACAGATGGTTATAATAATTCTCGGAAGTTTAATACCCACTGCCACTCTTTCTCATCCATACCCAATACCTTTGAACTAAACCTAACTACCTTCAATTACAGGATGGCAATCTTTAGGAGCTTCAAGAATAACTAGGGAAGATCAAATGAGATATTTTAAGACTTAATAAGATAGGTAAAAAAGGAGAGATCCTGCTGGAACTGAAAGAGTGGACACACATTTTATTACACGGGAATAGACATGGGATGAACAATGGGAATCGGATTCATCGTCAATTAAATATCGAATAGAAACATCGTGAAATTAAAAACTCAACCGAGCGAGCAGCTAGAATAGTGATTCAATTGAAGAAGTGGTATCAACTGCAAATAGTCCAAGTCTACGCGCCAACCTTAACGTATTCGAATAATGAAGTGGAAGATTTCTACCAAGAAATCGGAGAACTGCATGATAAAGAAAGCTGCCATCTAAAAGTGGCCAAGGGTGATTTCAACGCGAAAATATGAGAACGAAAGAACGATGAGAGCGCAGTTGGAAAATGGGACTTTGGAGACAAATACGAAAGAAGAGAACGACTTGTAAAATTTGGCTTATGCACCAGCCTCTACATAATGCACTACTCCCCGAACAGAAAATGGACCTGGACAGGCTCAAATGGCTTACAAAATAAATAGATTACATGCTAGTCAGTAAATGGCATGTGGTAGAAGACCACTCTGCCATCAAACTGTTTAATACTGGAAGCGACGATTGACCTGTGTGATGTAGGATAAAATTCATTTCTAATTAGGAAAGACAGAAGCTTGTAAAGAAGCCTAAGTCTGTTAACAACACACAAGCGTAAAAACAACGAAAGGAAGAATTTCAGCTTGAACTTTAATATCGATTCCAAGTACTAGAAGATGAAGAAGGAGAATCAAAGTTAATAAAGACACTCAGAGAATCAGTACTAGAAATAGGCGGAAGTTTTGATGTTAAGCCACATAAAATGTTATCTGAGAAAACTAGACTGCTAATGAAGAAAAGAAGGGAAATGAAAATGATTAAAGTCCCCAAGGAAATTATACTCTTCGCATAACTAAATAATAATATAAGGACATTGAGCAAAGAAGATCTGAAGAAATATATTTATGAAATTATCGAGAAAACTATAGAAGCTATAAAAAGATGAAACGGCATCTCTCGATTGGTAAGAGACAGCTGGTAGCGATGATGTTAGGTGATGGCTAGATATAGCAGAAAGATAATTCTAAGCAAAAAGAAGAATTCTACACAAAAATGAAGATCCATTTATGTAAAATTGAAGAAGTTAATGAAGAAGGAAATATGTGCATCGAAGAGGATCCAGATATTCTTCCAGATGATGTGAGACGCAATCAAAAGCATGAAAAATGGAAAAGCATCTGGAATTGATGGCATCACAGTAGAAATATTCAGGACCACAAGTAACTGTACGTACATTATCCTATGCAAGATTTTAATATCTTGCTTAAGGAAGATGAAAATACCAGAGTGGTGGAACCACGCAAGCATCATAGTTTTGCACAAGAAAGATTCCATGTAAGGTTTGAGTAAATATCGGCCAATTATTCTGCTTCCGGCAGACTACAAAGTATTTACAAAGATTTTCGGACTAATGAGTACGGGTTGCCCCTCTTTTATGTTATTCATCGACTACGAGAAATAATTCGATTGTGTTTGAAATTCTTCTCTAGTAAATACAGTGATATACGAGTACAAGGGGTATGAAAACGTACTTTTTGATAATCAAGAATATCTACAAAAAACGCGACAATGGTAGTCCAGCTGCAACAAGAAAAAAGCGCCTTTAAGACCAAAAAGGGAGTAATGGAACGAGATATGTTGTACAAAATTATTCACAGCAGCTCCAAAGGAAGTATTCAAAACGCTATACTGAGAAGAAAATATTAAAAGTCTTACTGAAATTAACTGAGTCATTTTCGATATGCTTATGTTAACATACACTTCAAACTAAGCCCAGAAGTGCTCCGCAGAAGAACTGAAGAGCTTGACAATGCAAAATTAGAACCTGGACTCAGAAAGAATTTTAGTAAAACAATGGTCATGCACAACTCTTTCACATATACTGAGAAGATATATATCCACGGAACAGAACTCGAAGAAGTAACAAGTTACGTTTACTTGGGTCATCTCATCTCTACGGACGGATCATTTCTAGGAGAGATAAACTGGAAAGTGAAGATGCCATGATTTTCTTTTGTCAGGTATACATACATCATCAAATCAAATATCCCAGTCTTTCTAAAAAGGTGATTCAATGATCAGTGTGTTCTTCCTTTTCTGACCTAAAGATGTGAAAGATATACCATGAACTTAAGAATAATCCAGCGCCTGCAAAAAACATAGATTGGCATGGAGAGATGTGAGCTGAACCCGAATATACCGCAAAAGGAACGACTGGGTAAGAAAGAAGGCGGGAGTCTTTGCCGTAATAAGAAGAGTAAAGGCGCTTATGTGGTAGTGTGAGGGTGATATTGCTAGAAGAAATGAACGGCGTTGGACGTCTAACGTCATGGAATTAATCCCAAGTAACATCAAGAGACCGAAAACAAGACCGACATGCAGATGTGAATGAATAGCCTGTGAAGCACTTAGGGTCAACTGGAGACATGTAGATATTAGCGAATGGCCAATGAGGTTAGCGGAGGTTAAGACCAGGGGGAAAGAAAGAGACGAAAAGTATATAGACTAGTTCTCACTGTCGGAGGAGGAGGGCAGGGGTGTCGTCGAGTAAGGCGAGAATAGCTCGTACATTGTAGCAACTATTGAAGGAGACATTGTGGGCATTGGCGTGCAGTGCAACTGGAAGGAGGCGTTTGAGATTTACGCTATTCCGTTGGCTTTACCTTCGGATATTTAGAGGGTTGCTGGTGAGGGCAACGTAAAACGTGGGGCATAGGGTGCATCTTAGGAGGTAAATGACGTTACTGGTGGTGCAGTTGCTTCTAGAGGTGATGGGGTAGGTGATGTTGGTGGAGGGACTGGTGAAAGAAGTAGAGGGTAGGTGGATCAGGCAATTGAGGCAGCGAGGTTTGCCTCAGGGATGAGTCCCTATAGCAAGTAACATGGCGGAAGTATATGGTTACTTCTTCCGAAAAATATTTTCCAAATTTTTGGTCCGGCGGAAGAGGAAGAGCGGGGGATTGGTAAAGATAGACTGGTGAGAGGAAGATATAAGAATTCGGTGGGCAGAATGGAAGATTATCTTGAGAACCTTGTGAATACCACAATGGAAAAGTGTAGTTAGGATGAGTGGAGGGGTGGAAGCATGGATAGTGAGTGTGTGAGGATGGGATCTAAGGAGTAATAAAATCATGTGTTCGTGTTAACCGTGTTTGTGATAAACGAATTGTATCTGAAAATATCGGACGAAGCCACCATATGACTTACTCCATAACTGTTATATTTCTAAAAATTTCAAATAGATTGAGTGAAAATAAATATTTTAAGGAACTGCGAGAAAAATTCAAAGTAACTTATAAAGAACAGACAAACTAAAACCTACCATAGCCTTCTGGTATTGGATATGACAACGGAGGTCCAACAATTAACCATAAAAAGGGCGTTACTAAGACGTAACTAAGCTCCGTGTTTATTAACGTTGCCTCAAGGTGAGGTGGTTGTAGCAGCTAAACAATATAATTTGGCATAATTGAGGGGGCAGGGAAAGAAATCATAGTAGATGGACCAAAGTACTCGTTTGGGATGAGCAGTTTAAGCTTTCTTAACATTTAAATACCTTTTGATAGTTAGTTACTTACCATAGAAATATATGCCCCAACTTAACTTTTATCTATTAGGAAACCTAGTAACTTTACTGTTACCATATTGTTTGATTTATGACTGAGGCTACAGAAAATTTGTTGTTTTTCCACATTTAAGAATAGCCTGTTAGCTAAAAACCAAGTCGTTGCTTGCATGACGGATATAGACAAATTAAAAGGACTCATTGTATCGACGCAGATTTCTTTGAAGATTGTGTCATCTGCATAGAATAAAGAGTTTGGTGAGGTATTAGAAAGCAGGTCATTGATCATTATTAAGAAAAGTAAAATGCAAAGGACAGAGTCTTTTGGAACACCATGCTTGACTGGAAGAATTTCCGAATGGTATCCGTTAATATCAACACATTGCTTCCGCTCAGATTAATAAGAATCTAAGAGATGTAGTTACAAATTTTGAATGCCGTAATACTTGAGTTTTGGAGTAAGTTAGAATCAGTGTGTCTTTGGAAATGTCACAAGCGTTTATGGATATGGAATATTTCTCTTCATAAGAATTTACAATTTTATTGACCACATAATCAACACCAAAACCGGTCGATTTATTCATAGGAAAGCCAAATTGGGAATATGTAAAGATGTTATTTCTTTTAAATATACATAGTGATAATGGAGATTGGACTATAGGTGTATTTTTGTCGTTATCCCCTTTCTTTTAGACAGGCATAATTTCAGCATATTTTTGGGCACTAAAGAAAGTGCCAGTTTATAAACAAAAATTTAATATTTTTTGCTAGTGGCTGAGGGATTATTTCAATTGCCTCTTTCATTAGATCATTGGACATACTGTAAATATCTGTACTTTTGGATATTTTAAAGTTATTGACAATTATTATAATTTCTTGGGCTGTGGCCCATTTCCAGTTTAATATGGCTCTTTTCGCTTTGGAGTTCTGGAGCATTTCACACGCTTTTTCTAGTGGGTTTCTAATATCAGAAATAATATTTATAACGGAATTTTAAAAACACTGTTTAGATCATCAGGGGTAAAAATCATTACCTACGTAGTATTACCAATGCCTACCAGTCTTGTAGGCTCGTTATTTGCACAGTGCAGGTCAAATGACATAAAGAGAATGATAAAAGCTAGGGAGTTTCTTGTTACCTGGAGCATATATGCATTCAGATCAGACCAAATAATAATATCCTTTTCAGTACTAAGGAAAATATTGAGAAATTGCTCAAACTGGTTGCAGTATAATTAAAAGTCACCACCAGAAGAACAATATTCAGATGCAAGTATTACTTTTTACTCTTTTAAAATTACTGCAACCACTTCGAAATATCGCTCAATACAGAATTTATTTACATCGATTTCTTTCAAGGCAACTTGACGGGATACATAGATGCAAGCTACACCATTCTTCGCTGATTTACGGCAGTAGATAGATACAAAATTAAATCCATCATTCTGGAATAAATCCACTTCACCGCGAAGCCAGTGTTCAGTGAAACACAGGGCACCATATCCTGCTGGGCTAATGGATGAATCTACCTCGTGCATTTTGTTTCGCAAACACTGCAGATTTAAACTAAGGATAATTAGGTTAAATGTTTTACTATCACAGAGGACAGGGCAATGATGTCGTGCAGAAGATG
The DNA here is from genome assembly GCA_028673005.1 of Tanypteryx hageni. NCBI lineage: Eukaryota > Metazoa > Arthropoda > Insecta > Odonata > Petaluridae > Tanypteryx > Tanypteryx hageni. The sequence goes on along the minus strand of CM054114.1, from coordinate 90,922,456 downwards.
CTACACCTAGACGTTTCCTCTTGCCAACTATAGCACCAGTTTGCGTGTGGGTGACAATTTTTCGGGTAACCGTAATACTCGGGGTGGGGGGGGGGGGAATTTTCAGGTTCAACTGAGATATTGGTGACTACCAAAGAGACAACGGGTGGAGAGGAACTTGCACTACTCATGGTCGTCTCATTGACAGTTTCCACGGAAATTACTCTGGGTTACTTAGGAAACAATATTCTGTTAAGTTTTGCTTTATGGAGCCACATATTTGCGTCAATTATTACCTTAAAGTGTTTAGAATTCACACATATCTTGAAGGAAGCGTATTCTCCTTGGCGTTCAGTTTTTGAACAATTCAGTCTTCAATGCATTAGGCATTAAGATACAAACATGGTAACTTCTTCAACAATAGTGTCAGGATAAAGTTGCCAGAACAGCAGATAAATTAGATACTTTTCATTTAGAGGGGAGTATGCGCTAGTAACTGCTGTGTCGGTGATGGAGGTAATTTTACGCCGTTTTTGCGGCGTACGGTGATGAAGCCGTCGTTGTTGTGAGGTAAAGTATTTCTTCATATTTTTCAGGGAGAAAATTGTGATTACACAGTCCACAAAGGTACGCTAATTGTGGATTGAGCCAACACTCTTGCAAATGAGGCATTGGAGGCTTTCCTCGTAAGAGTTTGGAATATCATTTGCTGTGTTTGTTAGGACTGGGTACAATAGCATTACAAACATATCGAAACTCACTATACTCATCCACACTGTTCTATGTAATAAAATTGTTTTTATGCCGGGTAAAGTTTACAAGACAAACGTTGAACATAAAAAATATATTGGACCTTTTATTCAGTCTGATAACTCAAATACTTAAACGGTAATCAATAGGGCCAAAAATTAGTTAATCGAGATCATATATTAATGTATTTAGATATATTATCAATTATACATATTATTAACCTTATTAAAATTTTTACACCAATGTATTTTACTTGATTGCTTTTATTAGATAAAAAAGCCTTCCATGAATACCGCAACCTAAGCAATGAATGTATCATCTAAATTATACGTGGGAGATAAACATGAACACACATACTCCACCATGAGCAGTATGGAGGCATTTGCTCAGCGTTCGTGAAAATCAGGAGAGCGGAAGCATAAATTGCCATAATCCGTTCTCTTAAACACCAAGGAAACAATCGCATCTCGCTTTCCCTAATTATGTCTTTCATTCCGGAAGATCCTATCAGTTATAATCTCGTTGGAGTTGAATTCAGCACCGAATATCCAAGAAACCACGTGCCAACCGATAGTCTCTCTCACTCTCTACGTGGAAAAAGCGCCATTCCAGGAAACGACACAGACCTTCCCTCAAACCCCGCTGCAATTTCCAGCCTACAACATATATCCCTCCGCGGCCCCTTCGCTTCTTCCCATCTGCGATCGGAGGGGAAGGAAAGCCTCCCTCCGAATATAAAACCACATATGTTAGGTGAGAGATAGAGCCTGGGCCGATATGAGGGAAAGATCGCTTCCCCACATACACTTTCGCCTCACACAAGCCTCCAAATACACATCCACCTGCCCCTCCAACCCGACCATGAAATCCACCGCCTATTTCGTCATTCTCCAATACCCTCCCTCCTCATCCACGCCTTCCACACCGTGAGCACCGCCCTTCCACTGCAAGAGCCATAATCACACGCACGCTCACCTATATCCACTTTTACGACCGCCTCCTATTCAACAAACCCTCCGTCCCGATCCTTCAAACCCTTTCCCTAATCCCTTCCACTCTCACACTCCCCTTCCCATTCTCTCAAAATACCTACTTCCGTCTCTAAACTCCCTAACTCAGCCTCTCAATCTCTCCATCTCCGCCTCCCAAATTCCCTCTATTCACCTCTCAAACTCCCTCCTTCTACTTTTCAACCTCCCCCTCTGCACCTCTCAAAGTCCCCCTCTCCAGATCTCAAACTACAACTTTACGCTCCAGTGTCCCGTCTTCACTTCTCCAACTTCCTAATTCCGCACCACATACTCCAATCTCCTCCACTCAAATTCCCTAACTCTAAATTCCCCATCTACGCATCTAACACCTCTGCAACGCAAAACGCTTATTCTACGCCTCAGAAATTCCCATTCTCCGCCTATCAAAATACGACTCTCCGCCTCTTAAACTCCGTCCATCAAACTCTACTTCTCCGCCTCTCAAAATCCCCGTCTCTGTCTATCAAACTCATTCTCTCCGCCTCCCAATCTCCCCTTCTTCGCCTCCTAAACTCCCCATCTCCGCCTACCAATCTCCCACTCTAGACACCTAGAAATCCCATTCTCCTCCTCTCAAACTCCCTACTTCCACCTCTTACTCCGCCACTCCAGCTCTCCCTCTACGCCTCTGAAACTCCCACTCTACGCCTCTCAAATTCTCCCACTCCTTTCTTTCTCACTTTCTTCGCCTCTCAAACTCTCCCTCTCCGCCTCTCAAACTCTCCCTCTCCGCCTCTCAATCTCTCCCTCTCCGCCTCTCAAACTCTCCCTCTCAGCCTCTTAAAATCTCACTTCCCCCCTCTCAAACTCCCACACTCCGCCTCTTAAACTCCCTCTCTCTGCCACTCAACACCCCCTCTCCGCCTATGAAACTCCCCCTCTCCGTCTGTTAAACACCAACTCTAGGCCTCAAGCTCTCCCACTCCTCTCGAACTCACCCTCACAATCTCCTCTTCTTCACCTCTCCATCTCCTCCTCTCCGCCTCTCAAACTCATTTTCTCCACCTCTCAGCTTTTCTCTCTCCGCCACTTAAGTTCCCACGCTAAGCCTCTCAAAATATTCCACTCCTCTCAAACTCACTCTCTCCGCCTCTCAAATTCTCTCTCTCCGCCTCTCAAACTCTCCCTCCAAGCCTCTAAAAATCTCACTTTCCGCCTCTCAAACTTTTCCTCTCTACCTCTCACACACTCCCTCTCCTCTAAACTCCCTCTCTCCTCCTGTTAAACACCTACTCTAGGCCTCTCAAACATTCCCACTCCTCCTCTCAAACTCACCCTCACAATATCACCTTCATCACCTCTCCATCTCCACCTCTCCGCCTCTCAAATTCACTCTCTACGCCTCTCAATTTTCTTCTCTCCGCCATTTAAACTCCCCCTCTACGCCTCTCAAACTATCCCAATCCTCCTCTTAAACTCACTCTTTCCGCCTCTCAACCTCTCCTTCTCCACCTCTCAAACTCCTATTCTCTGCCTCATATACTTCCCGTCTACTCTAAAGTTTCCACTTTCCGCTTCTCAAACTGTCCCTCTCCGCCTCACAAACTACCCTTCTCCGTCCCATAGAGGGTTGTCATATGGCATCAGATCTGGAACAAGGGTGAATGTTCCAACAGCTGCACGTGATATTTTTAAGAAATGGTGCAGTTTGTGTGGCCGTGTTCGCTGGAACGTTGCTTTGGTTCATCAGTATGACTCGTAAACCGATTTTTGAACGTTTTTCTCCAAACATTTCAAGACATCATTTAGACAGACGGTGCGGTACCAATTGGATGTTAACTGATCCACTATTTTCCAGACAAACAGGAGTGATGTGGTCACCTGCAGTAGGAAAAGTGATAATCATTTTCATGCCAACATTTTGCGTTCGTTATACTTTCGATGGAGCATTTTATCCTGGAAAGTTCCAAACTCAAGATTGCCGCTTGGTTTCTGGATAAAAATTTCCCCTCCAGTTATTATGTCGAAAACACGTATTTTAATGCTCTTATTGAATATTTTTATAATTTTTTTGTACCATTTTGCTCGAAATGCTTTTTGTTCATTGGTAAGCAACTAAGCCACCACACGAATTGAATCTTTCCTTACGCGTAAATATTCAAGCATAATTTTTGAAACCGCAGCTTATTCTATCCTCTAGGTGTCCTCGATTATTTCATAGGTGTACTTTCGATCATGTCTTAACCGACGTCCCATACATGACACATTTCCATCTTTATCAGCAGTAGTAGATCGTCCTCGACGAGTCGTATACGACTTCAGCTACTGAAGATGGGAGCATAGCTCCCGAAATACGTATCTAGCGGGTTACCCAGAGATTTCCAGAGTGTGTGTGCGTGTGTGTGTTTTCTTTTTCTTCTTTTTAGGCTAGTTTTTGACAACAGGTCCCTGTAGGCCATCATCGTCCTGCAAACTTGTAAGTATAATTTTAATTTTCCTTATTTCTTATTGACGTGTGAGTGCTCTCTGGGTTAATTTACGGTTCAGGAGTTTTAAATTTTAATTCCAATCTGTACACCGTAGTCTTCAATTCCTTTTTAAATATTATTTTGGATTCAAGGTGAAAAGTCAAAAAATATGGTTTTCACGAATAATGAAATTTTATCAGGGAAGTTTTTAGGAAAAATGTTATAATTAAAATTATTAATAGTTGCATAAAATGAAGAAATTTGCAATGAAGTTTTGTATTTTCACTACTTTCGATTCAAAGGGGGATATGATATTCAAGGGGGCAGCGACAATTGAAAGTTTGAGAAACACTGTTTTAGAGAATCTCTACTCTTGTGAAATTATACATACCAGCGGAAAATTGTGCCTCTAAAATGGGAAGCGTTTTTAAATACAGCACATAGCTTTTCAAAGCACTGCGACTCACTTAAATCGATTTTAAAGTAATACCAAATTATAGCTAAAAATGTTCTCAGTTGAGCCTACTACTACTAAGTTCCAGTTGATATAATACGGTGTAACTTCTGACAAATGCCTTGTAACAAGTTGAAATTTACAAGTTATACTTTTAGATATATAAGACGCAATATCTATTAAAATTATTAATAATTTGCATAATAAACTCCTTGTCACTCAAAACTTTTAGAGTGATCCATCATTTCCCACCCTCAGCATTCCACTTCTCATCAGACTTCATCTTTCGCTGTAGATCACAATCTTATCGCGTTATTCATAACAATCCCTTTTAATAAATTACAAAATATAAATTTGAAACGTATTTATAATCACGCGTCTACGTAATTCCTGAAATCTCTTCTTCTGAAACACTGGTATTAAATTTAAAAAATTTCTTTTTCTTTTTAAATGCTATTAAAAATGACGAAATATACAGAAAGCATTCTGAGTAGATCATATCGTTTTTCTCGCAGTGATCTATTGCTGTTAAACAGTTTTCGTATTTTTCAATGCTGAGTACACATTTTGTTTTCTCATGTTTACAGTGTGAAGAAAATCTTTTCAAATTTGTAATTTTGAAAATGCTTGTGTCATTTTGAAGGGAATACACTGCCAAAATAATTGAGACTAATTGGCCTGATTGTTTGTGTTCGTGTCTCTAAATGAATTTTCGGTAACTTTGCAACGTTTAACAAAAACGTATTTAAAAAAATTGATTAATATGGAACTTTTTAAAGCTGATCGTCATCACCGTTATATGTTTATAACTTGGAAAAAATACTCAGTTGATATATATTGTAATTTAAAAACTTTTATAACCATCGGAGATGTTTGTACAATATTTTATAATTATACTTCAACCAGTTGGCGTACAAACGATTTTGATTCAAATGAAAGTTACGGAGACGAATGAATACCGTTTTCAAACTAAGCTTTTCATAAATGCGACTGCTGTCTCTTTTTATAATAGGCAATAGTGTAATTTCCCGTAAAAAATTCGACAAGATTTTAATCATATTATATTAGGAGAATCGGTTTAATCTTTAATTTTCCCAAGCCCGTCTCTAAACTAAATGTAATAAAAGACTTCTCTGTTACTTTCTTGCATAGTGTATTTTTTAGTAACCCTCTTTCTCTCTCCCTCTCTCTATATTTCTTTCACTCTCTCTACCTTCCATCCTCTCTAGCCTTTTCTGTCCCTCCCTTCACTCCCTCCGTTTCTGTGCCTCTATTTTCTCTCTCTCACCCTTACCTTCTCTCCTTTCTTTAATGCTTCACTTTACCTTATTATATCGTAGATATAACATTTGAAAAAACAATATCCATTGTGATTAAATTATGGTAAAAGTTTTCTGTTGTTACTATTTTTTAACTTTATTTATTGGTTGGTTTAGTGCGTACCTGTAGGTTTCACTGGTTTATATACCCGTCTTAATTGAAGGTGTTTTCCTGTAGTGTATCCAATTGATCTTTTCCCTGATTCTTTCCTCTAACCAAATTTTGATATTGAATTAAAATTTCTTACTAATGAGTTATCCCGGACCACTATTGAAAATTCTATAATATTTTTATTGTACTCGAGTACCCGAATCCAAGTTAAGTTGCTGGGTATTGGGTTCGTTCCATTTTCATCCTCCCCCTGGATTGGGTTAAGTGGTTGGTGTTTGGATTTGTTCCATTTTTTCCTCCTCCTTCTGGGTTGGGTTATGTGGTTGGGTGTTGGATTCGTTCCTTTTTTTCCTCCTCCCGGGTTGGGTTAATTGGTTGGTTGTTGGTTTTGTTCCATTTTCCTCCCTTCCCGTGTTGGATTTAGTGGTTGGGGGTTCGATTCGTTACATTTTCCTCCTCCTCCCGGGTTAGGTTAAGTGTTTAGAGGTTGGATTCTTTCCATTTTCCTCCTCCCGGGTTGGGTTAAGTGTTTAGGGGTTCGATTCGTTCCATTTTCCTCCTCCTCCCGGGTTGGGTTAAGTTTTAAGGAGTTGGATTCGTTCCATTTTCCTCCTACCGGGTTGGGTTAAGTGGTTGCGGGTTGGATTCGTTCCATTTTACTCCTCCCGGGTTGAATTAAAAATTTCTAACTCCAAACCGTAACGTTTATCCAGAGAAGCGCTCAAAAGAAAAAAGTTTTAGTATAAAAAAAATATACAATTTTGCTGGACAAAGTCCTAACAGGGACTTGTGGTCAAAACCAAATCCTAAAAAGGAAAAAATAAAGCACGAGTACAAGACAAATAAAGAAAAACTTCTCTGGAACAAGCACTAAATACGTATTTCGAGAGCTATGCTCTCATCTTCAGTAGCAGAAGTCGTATGATTTGAAGGTGTATTGTGTTGTGTATTTATATGTTCGGGGTAAAAGTGAAAGGATGAAGGGGGGGTGGGGCGGGAACCGAAGTGGCCGTCAACGCATAGAGGTGAGTGGGGGATGAGTCCCTTGTCGTTATTCATAACCGTTTCTCGGTATTTGTTTATGAATTTGCTTTCGTAAGAGTCAAGTTTCCAGTCTGTTTGTATTGATCTGGATAAACGTTACGGTTTGGAGTTAGTAATTTTTAATTCAACTATCCGCCGTAGTCTCCTCTCTTTTTTTCATGCTCCCGGGTTGGGTTAAAGTGGTTGCGGGTTGGATTCGTTCCATTTTACTCCTCCCGGGTTGGGTTAAAGTGGTTTGGGATTGGATTCGGATAATAGGGTGCAATGCAAATATTATAGCATTCTTAATAGTGGTTCGGGATAACCCAATATTACCCAAAAAAGAATTAATACCACGGAAATAAAAAATTAAACTATTATTTGTAAATAACACTTTCATAGAATGAATTAACACAATAAATGAAATCCTTTATATATAATTACTCAATATCTGTCCGTCCCCCGTTGTCATAGAGAAATGCTGTAAACGCTATTTTGTTTCTGCTAACTAGGAGACCCCGGGAATTATATTTTTGTTTACAGAAGTATTCCTGGTTCGACTCCAGAGGATGATTTGTATTCCCCAAATGATAACAATGTAAAAATCGACTCTTTAATGTGCAGGCTTTCTTCTGTTGGAAATTAAAATTAGAAAAACAAGACCTACGATCTTTGGATGTATACCATTCCATTTTAAATTTTCTTATTCTCTTCGTCATTTTTCTCCTTCTGATCGAAATCACTAATGTTAATAGTGATATAATAATGATATATTTTGGGAAAATCTTGGCATTTTAAAGGTACGTTACCTTGCCAACCAATTACATAACAAAATCTTGAATTCTTATTGTTATTTAAATCCCTACGACTGAAAGCCTGCTTTTAATGATTCTAATACGAGTGAGAGAAGGAAAGGAAAATCATTTTCATAGCAATCAATGTAATCAACATTCTTTGCGTTATTTATGAGAAGGAATACATTTGAATCTAGAACATTAATTATTCGCATATTTAAATCACTAAGAATCATCATAGAAGTTCGAGACTTAAAAAACGAACGCCTAAAAGTAAGACAGTTGGTTTTCCTGCAATCTATTATTGATTACGCGTCAAATCGATCAACAGATCAGGTTTTAACATGAAACTTTGAAGAATTCTTAGTGATTTGCATTGTTGCCGATTTCGTGTAATTGCTTTCCATTGAATTGAATAATAGCTTCGCGTCTCATCTATTCACGAAATTCCATAAAAATTCTTTCCCGTTGAAGTTCAATGGGCAATTACGCTAGTTTTGATAAAAACTATTGGTTGGACCCGAAAGTAAGTGAGCATTCAGTTTTAAAATACTTTTGTTTGCAGATGATTTTATGGCATTCAAAAGTTCAATTTTCAAATCATTTTCACTTTCAGTAAGTAATTAATTCGTTATCAGCATTTTTGTAGTCCCCGTTTGTTGCTATGTAGTTCTTCCCATTGTACGTGAACATAAAGGATAAGATCCTTCCAGAGAATTGATAAAAGTCGTAAATTTTTTCCTATTTCACTAATTGACATTGATTTCTAAAAATTCTATTTAGATTATCTGTACTGCACATTTTTAGAATACGGTCAGAAGCTGAGTTTTGTGTATCAGGTTGTGCAAAACGACTCTATTAGAGAATCAAAAATCTTATCTAAATATTCGACGGAGCGAAACTACGATTTCCGACAAGTAATAACTGGACTAGGAAAGAGTTCAAGTGAAAGGTGGAGGAACGAGTTTTGCGAAAATTTCCAATATTTAAACTTAATTTACCTAGAATTACAGGAACGCCATTTTAATTTTAGTTATTAGTTAAATCAATTCCATAAGTTCTCTCATAATTAAGTTTTCAATAAGATGCACTTTATGATTTAAACATTATTTATGCATACCAGTTAGTAATTAAGTACAAATATTTCTAACCATAAAATTGAACCAAATTCAGCAGTGGGTTTACACTTGTCAACGTGACATAAAATGAGTTGCTTTGCGAAAAAAGGAAGCGCAACACTTCAACTTTACAGGGTTAACAATGCGTAAATATTATTTTTAACAATGCTAACAATTGCATTGAAGGCATAGGGAAGAAATTTTTATGGATAACCAGTTTTTTGTTCAAAAACTCCAAAAATATTGTTCTATCGCGTATATCAGTTTATTCGCATTTATTTCGCATTTGTCGCAAAGCACAAATTTTACGTGCCTCTAATTATAGTGCATCATGTATTGATTTGCTTCGTGATCTTTTGTAGGTTTCGCGGGATTTTCACACTCCCTTCTCTGTGGGTGTTTTCCTTCATTGGGTTTTATGTTATTTTCTCCACACAATTATATATTATTACAATTATATTGTTATTAATGAATATATTATCGTATCTGTGTCATGAGAAGTGGTTACGTGGAAGATGGGTTTTCCTTGTCTCAATCTCGCTCCAAATAAAAACCATAACTAATCTAACCTAATCATACCTCCTCTCTCTCAATGCATCGCTCTTTCTCTTTTTCGCTCATTATCTCTTTTCTCCTGTCCTTTTCTACTCTATCTATCTACCTCTCCATATCCATTCACCTTTTCTCTACATCTATATAGTCATTTATATAAGAAAAATAATCTATATTAAATTCCTGTTGCATTAGGATTATGTATTTCACAAAAAATCCAAAAATAGAATTTGTTCATTCAAAAATCGTACCATTTTGGCGTTAAATGTTTTTGTGAGCAGATTAGATGTAACGGAACGGCATGAAAATAAATTTCCATTCTTATAAGAGTTCTTCGTCTCGAATCTCCAGTTTAAAATGACAATTAAGAAAGGCTGGTACGCTACGTTTCAGCTCTTCTTATGTTAATTTAATGGAGAGAATAAACCCTCCAGGAATCAAACTCATGACTTTACCGTACAAAAAAAAACAGTTTAAAATTTAACAGTGACTTGGTCTTGATATTCCTGAATGTTTGGTCGAAAAATAATGAAAATATTATGAGTTATAAGCGGTTCACTCGTTTTCCCATTTAACTCCGTATAGCGTTCCGAGACACGCTCGCATGCACACACACACACGCACGCACACACATACACACACATATATTAAGCTATTAGCCGTAGCGTAACTGTCCGTCAAATATGACCGTTGTGCATATATAAAATATATTCTTATTAAAATTAAAATAATTTCCATTCTATTTCCGTCCCGTTTCCTCCTATTTTCCAACCTATCAATCCCTTTCGATCTCTTCTTCTCTTACATCCTCCCTTTTCAAAATTATTTAAAAATCATATAGACAGAAGGTATGTGTTTTGGATAAATATAACGTTAGACAACTTTAATATGTCCACAACTATTTTTAACTTTCTGGAACACACTATTAAGAGAATTTTATATTTTTAGTGCATATAAGATGTGTTTCATTAAAATAAACGACATTGAATTTTATTTTCTGTTTTTAGGCAAAGGTTAACATGTTGTTCAGAGAAAATTGAATTAGTTTTCATTTTTTCATTTACATGTTATTGTTTATCGTTGCTGATGTATTGTTTAAACTTCAAAATAGCTTCGAAATTTCGTGTGGACAGATGCAACGCGAAATTATATTCTCATTACCAGTAAATCATAAGCGATTACACGAAACCGGCAACAATGCAAATCACCCTGACGACGAAGGAATTTCACGTAAAAATACGTAGAAAATTTCGTCTCCACAAAGTGTAGCCTTCCCAAATGGACTTTGTCCTTGAGGACTTTTTACGGTCTTCCAAAGATCTCCATTTTAAGCGCTTCAATAATGATATGCCGCTTTCCATATGTTCGCACTTTTGTTTAACAATTCCGGCTGCTCTCCGCTGTACTCATTCAAACTTAATTATATGAACCTTCACATACGGATCCCATATACTGGAGGCATATTTCAACTGCAGGCTAACTAGTGAAAAATAACCTGCTTTGCGTACTTTCTCTGTACTAATCCGCACTATCCTGCCTATGAACGCCAGTTTCTTGATAGCTGCGCCTATAACACGACGAATGTGCATGCCCCACGAAAGGTCACTACAAATGTTAACTACTGAATATTTTACATGCTCAGCTACTTTAATATTCCTGGTATCTAATTCGTACTCGAAACGTATTTCTCTGTTCATACTTCTCCAGAACGATACTGCGGCACATTTACTGTAATTCATTTCAAACTTCCAATCCTTACCCCACGCTGAAATGGCTTTTAAATCCTCCTACATCGACTGATGGTCATCCCGGTTAATTATCTCCTAATAAGTATATGGCGCTGTCCTCTGCGAATAGTATAATTTTACTATCTACTACCGAAAAAATATCATTCCATTACTTAGGAATGATATAGGGCTCAGTACACTTCCCTGAGGAGCACCTGATGCACAATTCACAATTTTCGAGTTCATACCGTATTTTACGAGCTTCGTTATTATTTTCCGTTGAGAGTTCTTATCAAACGTCTTCCTGCAGAGAATGAAAATAGCATCGACCTGACTATTTTTCTCTCTGCATCGCTGTAAAACTTTCACGAAAAGGCCAAGTTGCGTTTCACATGATCTGCCTTTCCAGAATCCGTGCCGGTATCTGATAAGAGATGAACGACCATCTGTAACGCATAGCAGAGCCAAAGATAATATGCTCGAGTATTTTGCACGATGATAATGTTAATGAAACCGGCATCTAATTATCAGGATACTCTACGTCGCCACCATAACGGCTGGTCCAGTCTTTAGGAACGGCACCCTTCGCAACTGATATCTCGAATATTATTTTCAGATACGGTACAATTTCGAAGGTCATTTCTTTTAGCCCTCGCGCGGATATTTTTTCCGGCCCGGGAGATTTATTTTGTTTAATCGAGCTGTGTCTGCGCGCTCTTCCTACTACCGAAAGTACCAAATCCTCCATCGAGTCACCATGACACATGAAAATATGTTCATATGCATCGCTAAACGCAGTAAAAGATTTCTGAATATGTTCGTTAAGCAGGCTTGCTTTCTCCCCACTTTCATAAGCTACGTCTCCTGTTTCAGTTCTTAGTGACGCAATAGCGGGACCACTACCTTGTATTTCCGACCAAAATGCTTTCGGGTTCTCAATAAAATTGTCCTGTAAGAAATTATTTCTGAAAATTTCAATAGCACTACGTATCGCTGCTCTAGCTCTTGTGCGCGCCTCTTTGTATAGCTGCTTTATCGTTGTCCTCCGTTCAACAGTGGCTGTCGAAGATGTATTAATTACGCGGGAGTGGATTTATCTTTGTTGTCTAAGAGCACTCTTACTTCTAATTTGAGCCGCTCACATTCCGTTCCCTTAACATTTGTCTTATCGTTAATGACTTTTGCAGTTTTAATTAAAAAGTAACATATTTTCGAAATAATGCACGCCGAGAGGAACATTCTCGTGTATATGAAATAATACTGTTGAAATTGCTGCAATGTATAGTTTTTGTTGCCCCCGATAAATTTTTCGCCATGATACGAAAGCTGAGTATTTTATTAAGTTTGCAATTTTTCCAGTATTTTCCTTTTTCCATTGCCTGTTCACTCGAAAAATTTGCACTTCTTCTTAGATATGCTGCTCCCGTCGCCACAAAACACCTGTCGCCACTTCCTTCTCCGAGCGCGATATCACGGGAAGAACCCATTTCCTGCTGCTTCCTATATCAACTCGCGACCCTCAAAAATGTCAAAATACGCCTCCAACAAATATGCACTATTCCCCAAACCAGAGGTAAACAGCTCGAGAACATCGCTTCAATCTCATGTGCATATCGCATTTATTCAAAAAGCCCATCCCCTTATTGTGTGAGTCTGAGGATTTATGCAACGCTTCTCTTGTTTTTCCGACGATTGGCGCACCCCTGACCATCGGAGATTAGAGATGGATTTGACGATTGACGTGACCATTCCCCGTCGTTTCAGCCATTATTCCGTTATTATACGTTACCTGAACCAGGTATTAATTGAGATCTATTGCATTATCCTTGTTGGTACCCATGAATTTGCATCAGATTTAGTGTTCATATACATATAATGATACTTGCATTAATTAATATTAATCATTTTATTCCCAAGTTTGAATGATTTAAAATATGATTTTTAATCACGAGAGAATGGTAAAATACCATTAGTGTGGCAGCTATGGTCATATACTTAGAAGAATCAAGGGACGACAAAGGATCACTGACTATCTTCTTTATCGATAACTAAAGAAAATCCGCGGTACTTCAAGAATCGATGAGTTTTAATAAGCGAAAAAGCGCATTTATTTAGATATTGGAAATGGAGTGAAACATTTTTATGTGCAAACGTTTTTCAAGGAAGCAAGCGAAAATATATGCTTAACAATAAATAAAAATTCGGAAAATCGTTATATTGCGGACTCAAGGACGACTCATTGCGAAATCATTATTCCCATCTTTATCACCTGTTAGATTCATCTCCATTAACGTAACATTATTTAACAATGCCTCCGGACCATTGGCTATTTATCTTTAAGGTAATCCCTTTGAAATAATCCACGAATGGGAAAGTTCTTGGAATGGGCTGTTAAATATTCGAATGCTATGACAACAGTAACACCATAAAATATGAAAAAATTATCAACAGCCTATGTCAAAAGAAAACAATGGCAAATAATTTTTATGAAAATTTTCATATCTTGATATGATAATTTTTATGTATCTTTGAAGAAATAAAATATCCACAGAAATACGATGTAAATATTGGGACAGTGGAATAGTCGATGTTTATCATTCAGGAGAGATATTAATTATCATGATAACATTTACTGGATCGGTGGACACCGTAGTTCAAAACTTTTACGAGATAAAATATCTTAGAGATAAATCCTGTCCATTAAGGATGCAAAGTACGAAAATATGATTGAGAGAGGCTGTAATTATTTTTTAAACGATACTTCTAAAAGCGCTTCATAACTGCCTTGTATTTGTTCCTCTAAATTTAGCAAACAAACTTTCTCTCAGCGCTTCTTTGTTTCTGTCCCCATTCCCGTTCCGTCGGCGCGCTATCCTTTCTCTTCCCCCCTCCCTACGCTTTTGTTTACCTTCCTGCTTCCTCACACAATCTTTTCAATTTTCCACTCCTATTTTTCTTGCAGCCAACTTCTCCATTCATGTTTGATTCTTCTCATCTTCTCGCTACAAGGCCTCCCCCCTTTTCAACCTACTCTCTTATCTCTCGCCACACCAGATCACCCCGTCTCTTCCCACCCTCCCCCGCCCTACCACCCTTCTCACCCTTTCTCTCTCTCTCTCTCTCCTTCCCTCCCCCTCATTCTCTCCCTATTTCCTCTCAAATGCCTTCCTCTTCGACATGTTCTTCTTTTTTTCTCCCTTACCATAACCTCCATAAGCCTTATGAAATCCATTTCTCTACTCCCCCTATACCTTTCCTCTTTTACTTCCTTCCTCTCCCCCTCCCCTGTATCCCTCTTCACTTTCCTCCCATTCTGACCCGTTCTTTTTATATTCTCATTCTTCTCGATGAAATGTCCCCCTCGTCTATGTTCCTTCCTTTTCTTCTGCTATTCCAATCCATCTCCTCTCCCTCCACATTTCCCTCCTCCGCCTTCCTCTCACTTTCAGAACCGTATCTCTCCATTTCTCTCCCTCTTTTCCTCCTCCATGTTCATCCCAACGGATATATTTCCATCACCCACCCTCCCCTTCTCTCCTCTTTCCCTTTGCGACTTCCTCTTCGCCTTCCTCTTCCCATCTTCTCCCTTATCCATCTCAATATTTTTTTCGTATAAAACCTCGTCTTTTGCCTCCGTTGCTGCTGCCGCCGATTTTGGGAGAAGAGGAGGGAGAATGGCGGATGGGGAGGGGGAAACAGGAGGAGGTAACAGGAGGGGGTAACGGTAGGAGGGAACGGGAGAGAGAAACAGGAAGGGATATAGGGAGGTGGGAACGGGAGGGGAAAACGGGAGGGGGAACGGGAGGAGGAAACGGGTGGGATAAACGGGAGGGTGAATAAGGAGAGGGAAACAGGAGGAGGAAAAAGGGCGGAGAAAATGGAGGGGAAAGCGGGAGGGGGTAGAAGGTAACGGGAGGAGAAAAAATGTGTGGGAATCAGAAGGGGGTTGCGGGAGGGGAAATGGGGGAGGGGCGACCGGGAGAGGGAAGAGGGAGAGTGGGAAAGAGAAATCCGTCTTTTGTTGTCCATCGTATTCCTTTTTGCGAAGAGGTGAGCGAACGTATTTAGTATTTGCGATAGAGTCATTTTGTGCGATAGCACGTTCCGCCTTGGTAAATAGAAAGGGTGCATGTATCCTCATGACGACGATACCGGGTTCTGAAAAAAAAACAAATTTCAATCTATACTCCCTCCCTCCTTCCTCTAAGTTGACCTTAAAAACTTTATAAGCTCTCTGTCTCATCTGTCTTTGGGTCTTGTTTTTGGTCTTTTAATATTTCTTTGGATCGATTCGATGACTCTAGACGTCCAACGAAAATTATTTCCTCTAACAATACCACCCGCTCACCGACATATACGTGCTTTTACTCTTTAAATTAAGTCAAACACTCTCGCCTTCTTTCTTACCCGGCCTTTACTTTTGCGGTATCTAAGAAATATCCTCAACATATAATTCTCCATGCTCCTCTGTGTTGTTTGCAGGCGCTTGGTTATTCTGGTAATCATGGTCCATGTTTTGCGCCCATAGGTCGGAACAGGCAGAACATATTGGCCATACGACCTCCTTTTTAAATAGACGTTTGTATTCCTTCTAAAAGCACTCCATGCCATATTCACTCTCCGTTTGATCTCTCCAAGATGTCATCTGTCGATAGTGATGAGATGATCCGAGTAAGCGTAGTTTATTTCTCATTGTTTTTCTCCTTTGATAGATATCTAAGACGGATACCTATGCAAAGGAGTTGTATGTGACATTTCTTTAAAGATTCATCCTCAGTGCAGCTTCTTGGCTTGCCTGTTCCAGCTCCTCAGTTCTTTTACGTAGCACTTCTGGGCTTCCTGCGAACAGTATGTTATCAGCAAAGCGTAGGTGACTCAAATATTCTCCATTTACCTTCATCCCATGTTCTCACCAGCCTAGTGTTTTGAATACTTCATCGAGAGCTGCTGTGAATAATATAGGAAACATGGTATATCCTTGCCTCACTCCCTTTTCTGTCTTAAAAGCACTCTAATCTTCATGTATAAGGAAATACAGACAGACGATGTCGCGGTTTTTTTTAGATATTCATGATTAAAGTTATGTAGGATTCTTCTAGCTCTAGCTTTATCATTGCCTTCGACCACGAAGAAGTTTTAATAGAGTCAAATGCTTTCCAAACTATAACTAACTTTCTCAGGCGTGACTTCGTAGAAGTATTTTGTATGTACCTCTTTCGCCCTCTCCCCCTACCAGTTACCTAGAATCCTATGTACCGCTAATCTCTTCCCCTCAGTCAAAATGTGTTTACTATGTCTCTACTTACGGTTGGTCTCTTTAAAATGGTCCCACCTTCCTTCCTTCACCTCCTTTCCCTGTCACCCTTACACCCCCTCATCTATCACTAACCGTATCACGATGAAACCGGTCGTAAGTAAATATATATCTTGTGGAAAAGTACTATTTGTGTGTTGCTATGAACAATATCCGTACAAAAATCAATATCTCGTATCTTTTCAGTCAGATTGTGGCGTCCTACGTATGATGGGCTCATACTTACGTCTGATAATTCATCTTTAAATTCTTATGATTATGATCAAAATCTCTGCAATAGTCGACGGCTGGAAATTTCGCGCCGTTTCTCCAGAGACACTAATCCAAACTCATTCATGAGACTCGCGTCACATTTTTGCTTACCAAATCGGCATTTCACAAAACGCACTCTCTTTCTTTGTATTTTCTCTAACTCATGAATAAGGCTCCAATACGCTACACGCATACCCATTTAGCGGTCTAACCCGGGAAAAGTAATAAACATCACGTGTATTTTCATCGTATAACCGTAATATTCTAATGACAAATCCTAGCCATAGATGATCTGATTCTATTATAGATCGAATAAGATATTTTCAAGATAAATCGTTCATTAATAGGCAACCGAGATACATCTGAGTTTTAACAGTTTTAATGGAGTCCATGTTGCGAAAGTACAAACTAAGTTCTGTCAGCGCTACCAAAACTTATTTAAGAAAAATTTACCAGTGTTTAACTAAAATTTCAACTACTTTCACCATTGTAAAATGAAATATAAACCTCGTTGGAGGATCTGAGCCTCTTCGTCACGAAACGGATATGACTAAACAGTTCTCACAGTTTGTTTTACGCTGACTTTTCGTATTGGAATCATTCGCGTTAAACCAATATTCGTACAGTCATGACGGTGGCGAATATTGGTTTAACACGATTGATTGAATAACTGAAAGTTCGATTTCGAAGATTTGTTTGCAACATGTACACGTAAATTTGTAAATTTTAAACATATCATCATCGTATGTCAAAAGTTCATGGGTTTGAATTGGTCTACAAATTAACTTTGATCTCAATAAATGTCACGTATATCTACGTGAACATTTTTCGTCGTCTAGGTTATTTGTATTGTTGCCTGTTTTGTATAGCTGCGTATGAATGATTAGAGATATAATTTCGTGTTTTATTAGCCCACATTTTCACAAACTTTTGGACATTATTATTTTAGTTTAAGCAATAATTGCTTTACAATCAATAGTACTATAATAATATTATTAAATAAAATTAAAATTGGTGAATTTTGTTAAGATTATGAGTGAATTTTTTTATTTAACTTTTACATAAAACAGAAAAATAAAATGTATAAGCTAATTTTAATGAAACATTTACTTTCACGAAAAAGCATAACATTCTCAAAATATCATGTTCTAGAAAGCTAAAATAGTTTTGAGCACATAAAGGTTGCCTAGCGTAATATGTAAAAAAGAAACATCCATTAATGTTTCTTCTCCACTTCAGATTTTCATGCCAAAAACCGTTTTTAACTTCTGGAACATTCATTTATGCGGATGTTGTATTTATTGCTTCCTTTTGAGTGCTATTTATTTAGAATTCATTATAATTAAAAATTAAAGTCTTACATACGGGTCATTTTTGACGGGTAATTACATTAGTTGTTCTATTACACCGTGTCCTCCGCGAATAATCTACAACTACTGTTGATAATTCTACTGAGACCATTTTCATTTAATTAAACAAATTAAATCTCCAGGGCCTGAGAAAATATCCACGTGACTATTAAAAGATATAAACTTTGTAGTTGCGCCTAATTTTAAAACAATATTCAGGAAATCCATTAGTAGTAGTTTTCATAGAATTTAGTGATAAGTACGATAGCAGTGATATTCCGATAAGTGACGAGGATATCGATAGTGTTTGGTGCAGCATAGGTGAAGAAGCCTCAAAAAAGATGTTCTTATGCTCGTTTTATAGGCCACCTAACGCTTGTGTAGATTGTATTATAAAACTCGAGAATCAAATATCAAAGATTAGACTGATTAATCATTGTAGTCGATGGTGACTTTAACTTACTCTCAATTGATTGGTAAAACCTATTTTTCGAAGCTATAGATAAAGAACGCGAATCGAACATTCGGCGGGCACTCTCTACTTAAATTAGTCAGAAATCCAAAGAGATCGGGAAACGTATTAGATTTTATAAGATTTATTAGCAACTAATGTCTCAGAGAGATTAAACAAAGTCACCATTGAAGATTGAATAAGTCATCATCTGGCCCCCGGAGTGCAACTTGAAAATCGAGAGGTACCCTAAGCCTCAAAGAAAGTTTTATATATTTGCTAAGGCAGGCTTTTCAAGCTCCAGATCGCGTCTACGGGAAATACAACCTGGCTTCCGTGATATGACCGACCGATCAGGTGCTGAATCGTCATGGACATTATTCAAAGTTGTAATGCTAGAGAGCATCGATAAGTACATTCCAATTTAATTGAAGGTCGAGAATAAAGAGCCACGTTTGTACAATAAGCAAGATAGGAGTGCTCTTAGGCGTAAGACAATAAGCCACGCGAAAATAAAAAATATGCCGTCTACAAAATCTGACGAATATAGAGCAGCTAAATTTCAGACGTATAAGGAATCTCGCGCTAAAACGAGAAATACTATGTGCGTGACTCTTACTAACTTCAGGAATAAGGTATTAAATAATTATTTGAAGGAGGACCCTAAAGCAATTTGGTCCTATGTGAGAGAAGTCCAAGTTAGAGACCCTACTACACCTTACCTGCGTAATGACTCTGGTACCGTTATTCATGATAGCAAAGAGCAAGCCAGTCTGATAAACGGTCATTTTATAAAAGCATTTACAACCGTCAGTGACAATTGCGTGCATTATGCACCCGCTATATGGAGCGACCTGGTGGACGATACAATATTTTCTGAGGTGGGAATTGCAAGGAAATTAAGTTCCGCTAGACCTAACAAAGCCACTGGCCCCGAAAAATGTATGCTCGCGTTTTAAAAGAATTAGCTGAAAAAATAGCACCCTTTCTTCGGATAATATTTGAGAAATCTATTTTCCGCGGAGAGGTCCCTAACGACTGGAAGTTAGCGCACGTTGTCCCAATTCATAAGGGCGGCGACAAGAAGAATTCAGAAAATTATAAGCCTATTTCCTTAACTTTGATATCGTGAAATATTCTCGAGCATATACTCCTTAGTAACATAATGCGATTTCTTGATAGTAAATAATTGTTAGACGATTGTCAACCTGGTTTCAGGAAAGGAAGGTCTTGTGATACTCAGCTCGGTCTTCTTGTGAATTTTATACTGGGAAGCGAAGAAAATAATAGGCAGGTCCATGCCATTTTACTAGATTTTATGAAAGCCTTTGATATGGTACCTCATAGGAAGTTAATTACGAAACTACAAACCTTAGGCGTTAATTCCAAAATTGTTAGTTGGATCCGCGAATTTTGAAATCATTGGAAGCAGAAGGTTGTTATTGATGAGAAATCCTCGAACTTAGTGGAGGTGGTCTCTGGGGTTACACAGGGTAGTGTAATTGGTCCGTTATTATTTCTAATTTATATAAACGATATCACCTCAGTAGACAGAAGTAAAATTAGGCTTTTCGCTATCGTCACCGTCATTTATAGAGAAATAGGCAATCCGAAAGACCATCAGAATCTCCAAAATTATCTAGAAGCTATTTATGCATTGTGTAAGGCATGGCAGTTAGAGGTCAACCAAAAGAAAAGCTGCGTCATCAATTCCTGTGAAACCAAGAATATCTCATTGGGTGTTAATTATTCGTTGGACGAGGTAGAGATTCCAGTTTCAGATTGGATTAAATATCTTGGAGTCACGATCAATCGTGATCTCTTGTGGGACACCCACATTCACGGATTGATAGGTGTCAATAACAAAAATCTTACATTTATAGGGAGAATATTTCGAAACAGCTCCTAAAAAGTGAAAAAATTATTTTATTTTTCATTGGTTCGACTGTAGGTCGAATATGCGTCAGCTGTGTGGTATCCCTACTAAAAGGGAATCATTAATGAGATGGAAAAGATTCAGCGCAGGGCAGCTAGATTTTTAAAGAGAAATTACAATAGTAATTAAAGCGTAACATCACTCATAGAAAATCTGAAATGGACATCGTTAGAGGAACATAAGCTGCAGGCTAGATTTAACGTACTGGCAAACTTTGTCGGAGGAACTAGCGAATGAGTTAGTGGGACTTACCAGAAGTCCCACGTATCTCGGAAGGCGGGACAGCGAGGATAAGATTCGCGAGATCGATTGTAGAACGGAGGATCGTTTTTCCCTAGGATGATAAAAGAACATAATAGGAAAAGATAACGGTAGAAAACTGCACCTCCTGCCATCCACTAAAAAATTTACTTGCAGGGTATCATGTAGATATAAAAGTAGTTTACGGCACCACATCACCCCACTTAGATACGTCACACCACCAAAGTCACCTCACTAAAGAGTCCGACAAAATATTTGACAACACCATACAATATATCGTTTCAGCAGCAGTAATTTATAAACGTTGGGAAACATGTAAGAAAATATTTCGAAAGAACTGTAATTTATAAAATAAACTGTACAAACTGTCATAAATGGTATATAGATCACACAGAAAACAACTGCAAACGAGTTTCAATGGACTCATGGCGCACTTCAAACATGACAATTTGATAAATCAAGTTTTACTAAACGCGTTCAAGAAACGGAACACTCGATAAATATTAACGATTAAAAATTAAGAACAACCGCAAATCGAAAACTTATAGCATTGAAAAGCCTAATTATCTTCAAAACTGGAACCATTTCCATCTGGGACCTATCCCACGCTCTCCGCTGTATTTCCTAGCAATACACGTGACACCGTTTTCATCCTCGCAGTTTAATCAAAGTTACCAATCCCCTTCCCTCTCCTCTGGCAATATAACTTCCGTTCCCTTAGGTTCAAATACCTTCTCTTTAAAATTCGCGCGCCACCGACCCTTTCCCACGCCTAGCTAGGGTTGCCACCTGTTTGGTTTTCACCCGAACTGTTCGGCAATCAGAAAAATTGTTCGGTGTTCGGTACCGATGCTATACCGAACACCGAACAGTTAAGTAATTTGGAAATTTTTTAGGTATTTGGTATCCATCGTGCGTACTACACCCATGGATTGCTTGTGTGGAAGGAGTATAAGTGAATTCATTAGTGAGAAGAATTGACAAGAATCATCTACGCTAACATTAATGAAATGCTACAGAATCAGAGATTCAAGTGGTAACTAAATTTTTATTTGCGCAGTTGTTTACCATCTTTATTTTCCCTCTTTTGTGACGAAGAATAAATCAGGAATTCAACTTTCCTCACTTAAATTACTTTTTTCTTCTTTCTTATAAAAATATAATGATTTTAATTAAATTATTTACTTAATTAATTATTAATTTA
Organism: Tanypteryx hageni; assembly: GCA_028673005.1. Classification (NCBI taxonomy): domain Eukaryota; kingdom Metazoa; phylum Arthropoda; class Insecta; order Odonata; family Petaluridae; genus Tanypteryx; species Tanypteryx hageni. Next base: position 90,900,422 of record CM054114.1, on the reverse strand, counting down.
TTATATGTAAAGCGATAGTTTATCACTCTAGGTCAGAGGTGACCAACCTATCGCGCATGCGCAACATTTGGCGTGTCCGCCTCTCAAATGTGGTGCATAGCGCTTAAAACAATTTTTAAGGTAATTTCGTTTTTCCACAGTTAAAATATCTGAGATTTAAAAAAATGATCTCAATATTATATTGCAATTCCGTCGATATATTGGTTTAGTTTTTAAAGTTTGAATGAATAAATGAGTTTGAAACAGGGACGTAACTAAGGGGGGGGGGGGGGGGGGGCATGGCCCCCCCTTGGCCCACCCAGCTTCCACTGAATTTGATCAGAAGATTGCAATTACCATCCCCACCCATTTTTATCGGAATATGTTTACTGTAATTTTGACATTACGTTCGCAAGAAGATAGGTTCCTACAATATAGTAGTTTGAAATGCGCGAGAAGCTAGGTTCTACAATGTAGTTCTTTTTAATCTCTTGAGTAGAGGATGCATTCAAAACGATGTAAGTAAAACACTCCAAGGAGGCACTAGTGTGCGTGTGTGTGTTTTCTTCACGAGAATTAGGTTCCGCCGATTCCTCCGGAGACCTACAGGGCGTACGTGAGTTTTCTCTTTCCTTTTTTTAAGGTGAAGGATCTATTAACTTTTACTTACTTTGTATTGTATCACCGTGTCTCGCATCACCCTTTTATCATTCAAAACGATGTCTCCAGTCTCCAGATGCCAACCAATCTCATAGGCACTTTCCCCGGACTGATTGTGAGTCGTCACAAAATATTTTCCATGGGGCCATTGTTGTTGTTGTTTTGGTGTTATCCAATTAAACAGATTAAAAAAATTGCCGATTGGTGAATCAGTTCTGTGCTTCGTGGGTGCTACGCTCAGATCTACCTTCGGATGGCGACGCTCTCGACGTTCTTTATTTCTTGAGTGGATACTCACTCGCTTTGTCCACTATAAACATCCTGTGGATCTCCACTCTGCCTTATGAATGTGAAGCCGAGATACACCTGGCCTTTTCGGAAAACAATAAATCGGATTGTATCCGTGGGAAACTGCCCGAGCTCAGCCTGAATTTCCCACCAAAGATGAGAATACGAATGCCCTAGTCCAGTCGAAGTCTAACATTTGAAGAGTTAGGAACAGCGAGATTTAAGGTCTGTTCAATTCAATGATGCATAATATCGTTATCGCTAGAAAGTTCGTATACTTCATCGTAATGGAATTTTATAGTGGTTCAGCAGATTCAGAAATATTTATATTTTAATTCTAATTCCTAATTAAGGTTGATTGTTTGAAGACTACTTATGACATTGAGCCCGGAGAGGTATTCCAAGCACAACGTCTATTAAGTTCAGGTATGTGAAAAATTTAATTATAATTAGTCTAACGATGAAAAGTCGCGAAAATTGGTAATCGGAAGTTAACGAAATTTGTACAAAATGAATATTTATCCAAAATAACAGACACGTGTTTTCCCGTTTTGTCCCATTCCTCATTTTGAAGAAATTAATTTTTACAAACATGAATTTCCACCAATCGCCCCAATATAGAAACCATAATCCTCCTCTGTGCGTGACGCTATTATGAAAGTTTACACTGGATTAAAATGTTATAAACTGCAAGAACTCTTTCCATCCATTCATAAAAATACGTAAATATGGACCAATTTTCTTCTAGTTTCCTTTATCCTACAGCTAAAACTGTAAACTATTCCGTACTTGCAATGCTTAGATGCTATGCGTTCGAAATCTTTAGAAGTACGCATTCCTTTACGAAATTTTAGGGATTTTTCGTATTCTTTCGTAGCATTGCCAAGGTGTCCCGCATTGTTGTCTCCGATTCAATTATCCCCAATTTATATAGGGAAATATTTCACTCAGCAGTGTGGGCCGAGGTCTGAAGGTTTTCCCGGGCCGATTTTTGCTGCCGATCCGCCCCTGATCTAGTTTATAAGCTTTTTCCTGTAACTTAACTTTACAGTAAATCGAGTAAATTAGTTATATACTTGACAATACATAATTTTGGTTGTATTTAATAATTTATTTTAAATTCTATGATTAATAGATTTTTTCATGGATTTCGATTTTGAAAAAAATATCGTTTAAAATTTCCGTTTTTAAGGGACCCAGAGCAGTTGAACAAAATGAGTAGCAAACGAATTATTTCATCGGACTATTTTGGGAAAGCTGCGAATAAGAAGATCAAAGTAGAAAATCCTAAAGAAACGGCTATTATCGAAGAGGATGACTTTGAAACGATTATTAGTGAAAGTGAGAAAACGGGTTCAAATTCTGAAAGTGAATTCCAAGATAGTGTACTCGATAAAATGAATTTAATGCTTAATTCCGATTGTGAAGATAGAGATAGTGTGTACACTAGTGTCGAAACAGAGCCAAAACTTAAAGAAATCCCTTTACCTCAAGATTTGTCTCAAATTGTGACCGACGGCTCTAAACAGCCGAAGTTGTGTTTTCCGAGTCGGAAATTTGCAACACGGAGAAGTTTCAACCCTATTTGATATGAAAATTTTCCATGGTTAGAATACAGTGTGTTAGATGATGCTTCATATTGCTTCGCATGTCGTTTTTTTCAAATTCTATTGATTCGAACGTGCCGTTCGTATCTGTTCGATTCAGAAATTGGAAGAAAGCCATGGAAAAAGACTCAGGACTTCGGTAACATGGCAATAGTGATTCTCATAAAAAGTGTGAAACATCATGTGATATGCAAAAGGTAATGTCAAAAAATAATGCATCTGTAACTTCCTTGTTGAATCATGCTCATTCTAGCCAAGTAAGTGAAAATAGGCAATATTTAAGAATTATTTGTCAGGTATTAAGATTTACAGCAATGCAAAATATAGCTCAGCGGGGAAATGATGAATTTGACCAAAGTTTAAATAGAGGAAATTTTCTAGAAATTTTAAACATCCTATCTGAACATTCCGATATAGTAAAAAAATTTCTTGATGGTCCAAAAAATGCCAAATATACTAGTCCTTTAGTTCAAAATGAAATTTTGAAAATAATGTCAAATTTGGTGATTCGACAAATATAGAATCAAATTAACCAAGTAGAGCATTTTCCATTAATCAATCAACGAATCAAAGGACATTTCTAAGAGTGAACAACTGTCGGTGGTAGTTAGATATTTTTTAGATGGTACAGTATTTGAACGATTTTTAGGCTATAAACAAGCGGAGTATCTTAATGCAAGCGCACTATTTTCTTATATTAAAGAAATATTTGCTAATTGCGAGATTGATTTATCTATATGCGTTTCACAAACATACGATGGCGCAAGCGTTATGAGCGGTAGATTGAATGGAGTACAAAAATTAATTCGAGATGAAGTACCTCATTGTATATATGTACACTGTTTCAATCACAGGCTGAATCTCGTGATCGTCGATGTTTGCAAAAACGTAAAACATGTAGACGTGTTTTTTCCTGTGTTGGAGGAATTGTATGTCTTTTTTTCACGATCAGCTGTACATGCGCGATTTATAAAGCTACAAAGGGATATTAACCCGAATAGCAAATTGCAGGAACTAAAATAAAATTGTTTTACCCGATGGACAGCTCAGGCATCTGCATGTTCGACAATGAAAAATACTTTTGAGGCCGTATTAGTCTTGTAGAAGCCAATAGTTTCCTTGATGCAATTCATTTTCAATTTGTATTTAACTTGTGTATGTTTACGGAAATACTGGGAAAACTCAAATCTGTTAGCGATTTCTTGAAAAGCGTCACTTCAGATTTAACGAATTCATTATACAGTCTTTGGAGACGTTTTTCTTGAACGTGAGATCTGATGAAAACTCTGCTTTGAACTTTGACCAAATTTACAAAGAATCACTAAAAATTGCAAATAATAATGACATTAATATTAAAAATATTGAAAATTCTAATAGAATTTCCAAATTTTGTACTAAATATGTAAATTATGTAAATACAGAGAAAAATAATTTTCAACGAAATGTTAATACGAAAGATTAAATTCGTACCCAAATTTATATTCCTGTGTAAGATAAAAAAGTAGAGGAATTACACACATAATTCACAATTAATTCAGAAATATTAGAAGGTATATGTTGCTTAAATCCGATGCATGAGAAATTTTTAAATTTTGAACAATTAAAAGCTTTTGCTTTAAATTATAGCATTGACATTGATAATTTAATTGCAGAATTACAAATTTTACCGAAAACCATTAAAAGATATGAGTTAGAAATCAAACTTAAAATTACAAATCTGTTTCAACTACTAGATATGTTGACGAAGTTCAAATTAGCTTTTCATGAAGTTTATAAATTATGCGCAATAGCAGTAACAATACCAATGTCAACTGCAGCATGCGAAAGATCGTTTTCGTGTTTAAGACGACTTAAGACATACATAAGAAATAAATCTGCCAATGATCGTCTTTCACATTTAGCTGTATTGCACATAGAAAAAGAGCTTACCAAATCCATTGATTTAGATCAAGTTGTAGAAAGATTTGCACAAAAAGCTGGTGGTAGACGAATGCAATTATTAAAATAAAATGCTCGTCTTAATTCTTGTACAAGGCATGAATGTATTCTCATAGTATTAATTTTTAATAATTTATTAGTATTAATCTTTTTTAATGTATTAATGCTTAACATACATGTTTTTCTACTTTCATAACTTTATGAAATGTGATAAAAAAATTTTAATCTAAGTTTGTATTATTTGGTAATTGATTTGTAATTAAGATGGTATGACTAAGTGTATTTTACAAAATCAAAAATACATTTCACATTAGGTACTTAATGCAATTGAAATGTGTTCATCTCTGTAGTAGATTAAAATCCGTCATTTTGACAAAACTTTCGGAGGAATTAAAATTATCTTTTTTTAATAAAAATGTAAAATCTTTTTTCTAAAGTAATGAAGTTGTTTAAAAAAATAAATTCAATAGTTTAAAATGTATAAATCTCACATAATGTAATGAAAATTTCGGTCTTTATAATTCGATAAGAATTTGTCTGATCTTTGAAAATAGAATACAAAAATGTGTTGATTTTCTTTCCCCATCTAATTCTATTATCAGACCAAATTCCAAATATACCGTAAGTTTCCTAAGCATTGATTGATCTTTATATTCATCCAAAATGCATAGACGTAATTAATCTGTAAAGTATACCTAAGACGAAGCAAACATATTTATTGCTTTATATATCATCTTTTCATGAACTATTCAACGAAAAAGATTCTTTATTCTAAAATTATTCAATCCTCATGAAAAATAAATATATTCCGCAATTAAAATTTAACTAGTTTCGCCATTCTCTCGTTTATTTTAGAAATACTGAAAATTACCTTGTCCCCCCCCCCCTCAATTTTCATTGGCCCTCCTTTGCCTCCCCAAGAATAAAAGTCTAGTCCCTGGTTTGAAATTGAAGAATTTAGTGGGCGAGTGATTGTAAGGAAATCTTGTCATATCTGATGGCTCGGGTACGCACAAATTCCACCCGATACATACATTACTGTCTCTATTCTCTTCCCACCATTGTTTACCCATCATGGATCGACTGCTAAAAATTAGTTATTTTATTACCTCATTTACAATTTCCGCATATTCAAGAATTGGCTCAGTGTCACATTTGTCGATTTGCAAGCAAATACTCGTGTGCATAAGTTTTCTAATCCATGTAACATGCAATAATAAAACCTCTGCCAGTTATATTTTTAAAAAGAGTAAAAAATTGCAAATAGAGTGGTGTGTCGACATCCTCAGGCATCAAAAGGGGCACCAAAATTTGATTCCAATGAAAACCTATTTCGATATATTAATTTATAAACAATGTTAAAAATATCTATCTTTTGAACATTGATATTGGGCATTGGGCTGTGTATTAGCACCTTTGTAAAGGAATTCTATAGCTTACTCAGGCAGAGAGGTTTTCGCTACAAAATTAAAGGTGTAGGTATCTTATTAGAATCAGGTAAAATATTGTCCTGATTGCAAAAGAATTTTTGTGTCCTTTTAAAACTATAAATATTCCAATAATTTTATTGACTACTCAAGGAAAGATGTGCGTAGAAACTTCTAAGTATTATTATTAATCCAGTTAGGAAATGAAATTTACACAGTTCGGTTATGTTTGGTTTTGTTCGTTATATGTTGAGTTATGTTCGTAGTTTTTTAGAAATTTGATTAGAGTGTTCGGAAATCGGGTCAAAAAAAGGGGGCAACCCTACGCGTAGCCTATATGGACACCCACCTACAGTTTACCCCCCTTTCAGCACCAGGGCCGGCTAGAGCTACGGGCGAGCAGGGCGGCTGCCAGGGGCAACAAAGTTTTGGGGGCGCTATCCTGATCAGTTATCTATGCATTACTTGCTAGTGAATAAATATTGAATATTAATTTATATCAAGGAACGGGCTAGAATCATTATGGCATTCCTTTTCATTTTCCAATTTCAATAATGTTTACAGGGCGATGAATAAATAAACATATACTTTGTAAATATCTCTACAAACATTAATGGAGGGGGGTGCTGGAGCGCTATCTCGCCCGGGGCGACAAAATTCCTCGGGCCACCCCTGTTCAGCACACACACAAAACAACAATATTATCGACGGACGTGTTATTTTTTAATCTACTTTCGGTGAATTGCTACTGAAGGTGGCTGTATTGTCGACAGATTGCACAACTGGTTTTCACAACCTTGATGTGGTTATTGGAGATTATTGAGATAAGTACAGGCAGTCCTCGGACATGGGACACAATTGGTTCACGAAAGTCGCGTCTTAATTCGAAGCGTTGTAAGTCAAAGCACATTTTCCCGTAAGATCAAGGTTAACAATATTTGGTTACTTTCCCTTCCCAGCGGCGAGATAATGAATTTTCATATAATGACGCGTAATATTATACTCAGACAAAAAAAACTAAATATAATTTATGAAAACTGGAAAAATCCTTTTATTCTAATAGGGATACAATAATGACTTGGAAAAATGTCATCAAAAAGTAGAAAATCGAAAGATATACTGATGATTTATTGTATGTACTTACAATACTGGCAGATGTCTGACCTTTTTCAGAGCACTTAATTACATCAATCTTTGTATCCATTGTTATGGCTCTTCGTTTCCTAGAACCTGAAATATCTCCAGCACTTGATTTTATCTTATTAGTAATTTTTAACAGCATCGGTGGAGTTTTAAGAAAATAAGGCAAACAATATGCAGCTCTCTACAAAACACTGCGTCGTAACATAGACTAAATGACTCGTAAGTCGTGAAACGCCCTTTAAAAGTAACCATTTTCCAATCACCGTTACACAATCAAAGTTCTCCCAGGAATTAAACCATTCGCCCTTTAACGCCGGAGTTTTTTTTTCTTCGATTTTTTCATATTTACAATTTTAGGGTCTGGTAATATGTAAACGCTATAGTAAAAATGAAAAGATCATATCTGACACGGTTCTCCAGAAATGTGTCGTGTTCATATGATCACGCTAGGCGGATACCTTAGCAATTCCATCCCCATCATCTTACCGTTTCTTTCCAAGGAAACGCCCAATGCCTAATAATTACATCATGTTATTTCTTGAATTTAAAATTAAAAGTCAATATTTAGCATATTAGATTTATCTCATATATATATTTTATATATTATATATAATTTTATATTTTTATATTAGAAATAAATTTTATGATAGAAAAATAAAATATTGGACAGAGAAATGATTAACGTGTATGAGATTTCGAAAAACATGTAACATCACATTTTATTCAAAATGTGCGCACAGTACTAGAGCACCTTTCACTAGCACACCGGCGTCTGTTTCCTGACATTATCAGGTATTTGGATACTCCATCAAGACGAATTTCGTCACTGAGTCGGACCTGCAAACTGCTAACCTTTGACATTGACGGTCGCCCAGTTGCAATAGGACGATTTTTATACCAAGTTAGATAGATTTTAACTATGCTACGATGAAAGTCAAATTGTGAGATTTCAGCCCCTGACTTTTTATGATGAATCCACGCATCGGGTAAAGACACGTCTATGTAACAACGGAAATAATCACCACCACCATTTTCCCCCTAGAATTCCGATCCTATAATAGGGCAAATTCTCATCCATTGTCTTTTCCTCCCATATATATATATATATATATATATATATATATATATATATATATATATCACGAATGGTCGGAAGTTTTTTTCTCCGATTGAAAATACCATGAAACCATAGTTATTTGTTCAACATTATGACAAGTGATCGCTACAGTAACTATTGAATTGTCATCCCGTCTCTTAATAAAAATCCCGTCTTCTTCACTCTTTTGTTTTTTAACTAGAAAACATAATTATTGGTATTCATAATCAGTGTCAGTATAAAACTACTGCATAACGTTGCAGTTTTATGGATATCGTGATGATTAACTTCCCAATTCAGGTGGATATTTGGAAGCACAAGATGAAATCGGAAGAAGAAATTTTAAAACTAAATCCCTGCAGCGCCTCGTAACAACAAATGTCAGAAGCCATCCGTCTTCAAAAGATAACTGTTCCATATTGAAGTTTTCAAAGGAGCACACTAAGTCGCTCCGCTCGTCTCGTTGTAAAAAATAAACAATTACTTATATTATCTACCACTTTGTTTACTGGCGTCTGGTTTCTTTCAAGCTATATTAAATTTCATCCAATATACCTATTCATCACTTCTTATGGAACATATGTCTTAACAAGACCACAATCAGTTTTAGGCGACTTGTCGATTGACTTACTCATCAACGTATGAAGCGCTCGCATTGCTAAGGGATCCGCCTAGCATGTTCATATGATCACGCGGGAAAGTTGTTGGTTACACAAGCCACAAATAATACAATGTAACAAAGTTACTTGCATTGTAGTTAAATAATCATATAATTAATATATATATGTAGCAAAAATTTTGCAAATGAACAGAAAACGTATATGATATAATCAATGTATTAAAGTATTACATAGCTTAGAAGCGGATTAATGGTATGTGTCAAATTCAAGTTGTCACAAGTCAAAAGCTATAGTTTAAAGTAAATATGCAACAATATATAAAGTTTAATCTAACCTATGAGAAGGTATATGTATGTTAAAAATTAATATAATGTATCTAAAATAAAGACCACGGCACGATTTAAATGGTACAATGCTTGCCGTGTTTATATGATCACGTTAGGCGTTAATGGGTTAAGATGCAGAAATATGTTCATAGATGGCTCAAAAGACTTTTTGGCGTAAACTGAATGAAAGTTAAAAACTCCAGCCAAAAAACAAGTAGTAATAGCCCGATGCATTTCGCCCACTAAGTGGGCATCTTCAAAGGCGACGTTCCTTCGACAGCGACCAAAGTCGACTGTGCCGGAGTGGAGAGACCAAGGGTGGAGAAAGAACGAAAGACAAAAGAAAGACAAAAAGCACGGGTGTAGAGAGAACAAAAGAAAAACGAAACAACAGAGGCTCATGTGTATTATCTCTGGTCAATAAGTCTGTAAAGTGTCTTGTTAAAGTCAGTGTCACTGTTCATCAATGTATCACGATTCTTATAAATGTGAAGGTTTTCTAGGGAATTTAAAGAGCTATTAGATGAGATTACGAGTTGTAAGTCCTTTAATTGAATGCTGTGGCCGGTTTCGAAAATATGATTAGCGACACTGGATTTCTCAAATCGGTTGTATTTATAGTGGGCTAGGTGTTCCTTGAAGCGAGTGACCAGCTTTCTCCTAGTTTGGCCTATGTACTGTTTGGGGCAATGCGAACATTGAATTTTGTAAATTCCTGACTTGTCTAAAATTTCTGTTTTGTCTTTTGTGTTGCCCAGAAAATTTTTCAAACTGTGTTGACTCTTGTAAGCTATTGGAAAATCTTTTTTCCTGAAAATTTTATCCAAACCCCTATTAAGTGAAGGAAAATAAGGCAATTTAATATATTTGTTTTCCTTTTTATTATCTTTTGTGTGGGTGGTGGAGTCTAAAATTAATTTTTTGGAGGCATGTTTTTGAACCAGTTGTTGATGAGATCCTGGTGGTACCCTAATTTGGATGCTGTTTCCTTAATATATTTAAGTTCTTTCTCAAACTTTTTTTTGTTAAGTGGAACATTAACAAGTCTGTGGGTTAAAAACTGGAAAACAGCTGTTTTATGGTTGGAAGGGTGAAATGAGTTGTGGGGGATGAAGTTATCTGTGTGTGTTGTTTTCCTGAAGATGTCAAACTCTAATTGATGCTGGTTATTTATAATTAACAAGTCTAAAAACGGTGAAGTGCTATCTTGTTGTACTTCATAAGTAAATTTTATGGACGAATATATGTTGTTAAGTTGATGGACAAAGGCATCAAGGTTGTGTAAATTTAAATCAAAAATAGCAAAAATGTCATCAACACATCTGAGCCATATTTTAGGGAAGTAACTAAAGTTTTTTTTGCATGTATTTTATGTTCTCACTCCACCCGTGCTTTTTGTCTTTCTTTTGCCTTTCGTTCTTTCTCCACCCTTGGTCTCTCCACTCCGGCACAGTCGACTTTGGTCGCTGTCGAAGGAACGTCGCCTTTGAAGATGCCCACTTAGTGGGCGAAATGCATCGGGCTATTACTACTTGTTTTTTGGCTGGAGTTTTTAACTTTCATTCATGCAGAAATATATTAATTACCCTATGCGCTTAAAATACGTTTTACCGATACGACTTCATTCCCTTCTACCTCTGGCTTAAATTACGCTTGGAATCACTCTGAATGTCTTTCATCGTCTGAAATCTAATAACTCGTGTTTACGTGATTTGAGTCCGGCGCAGGTTCCTAAATTGCTAAATGTCGTAAGTCCGGAGCGTCTTAAGTCGGACCGCCGTAAGTCTAGGAATGACTATACCTACATTTTTATGTCTTTAACATTTAAAGGGTTATTCTTGAATATTTTTATCCACAATGAGAGCTCGATAATTATCTTTTGAATGCCTGTTTGTGTTGAAATATTTTTACTAATAATAAATGAGATTTTAAGCATTCCAAAGCATTTGTGTGAAATCTTATTACAGAAAATGGCAACAAAGATTTACATCTCTAAATAATTCTCCAGATAACTACTTATTTATTAAAAAACCGAGATTAATAGCGCTCGTCACTCTCAAAAGCAAGTGCTTATAAATGTTTCCAGTGTATTTAGAGAAGAGAAAATGAAAAATTGATATTGATAAAAATGGAGAATTTCTTTGGGCCTTAATTACTAGCCTATAGTTAAAAATAACGCCAATGCTCACAATTATTTCTAAGAATGTCTTCCATTATTATTTATAAGAATTGGGAAAGTATATTCCAAAAATTGATTACGCAGAGATTTCAAAGTCGTTCTTTAAGAGAAATGATATCGAAAGTCTGGGCGGTTCTTGAATGCATATCTCTCAAGCTTTAAGTCGTAATTATATGGCCTCGCGGACTTTGTGGTGTTGTTCTCTATCTGAGTACATTTTATAATCTATATCTCATAGATCAAATAAAAGCTAAGAAGAAAAAAATAAGGATTTTAAATTGTTGCCTGATGGCTACCATTTCACGAGATACAAGTTTATCCAAGTGCTTATATAAAGCGGAATTTATAATTGACGGATGCAGTTCAAAATCACAATTCAGCGATGAGTTTTAATAAGTATCACTAATTCTTAATTTTATTATAATCTTTATAGCGGTTTAGGAGACGAAGGCAAAGACAGACGAACGTTCGGACGGAAGAGACGTGCCCATAAGGCCAGCCGCTACCACCGCTTTGCAGGGAAGGAACGCCTAAAGAGTCGTTCATCTTCAGCGGAGACTGTAGCGTGGATTTCGATTCCCATTTTTTTCTCCGTATCTGGCGACTGAAAACTAAGCGTATTTCTCCCCAAGTTCCCCGGAAGGATCTCTTCGCTTCATTGTGGAATGAGAAGATTCATTTGGTAATCCCATCCTTATTCGTGAAAGGGAGAGCAGGGAGAGAAAGAGGAAAAGCCTTTGCAATCCTTTACCGCCCAAACTGCCAGCAGGATCCTCTCCCTGTAGACGAGGGGGGTGCGCCTCCTCGGTGTCGGGGAAACCTGCCCCTCTGGAGGGCAGGGGAAGGGGGAGGGTGGACGGCGAGCCCCATCTCTCTTGCCTCGCTTGCCCCGTGCGTAGCTCATATTAGGTGGAGATGCGGCGCCACACTCTCCCTTCCTCCTCCTTCACCTGCCAACCTTGACGTGCGTCTTCGCCTTCGGCCGGATTGCCCTCCCTAACAGACACCACCCTTCTCCTCTGACACCGCCCGGGCCCCGTCGCCATCCCTCCCTCCCACCTGCCGCCGCCGCCTCCCTCCTGTCACCTCCCACTCCGTTCCCCCCTCCAGCCTCCCACTCCGTCCCCCCCTCCCAAATATCTCGACCTCTGTCACATCCGACGTCGCCTCCCGCCTTATCGCTCGCCTCGTTCTCCCGGTCCACGTCACTCAATTTGAGAGCGGCCCTTATAACCACCCGTTCATCCCCCTCTCTCCCTCCCCCTCCCTCCCCTACATCCCTCTTCTCCATTGCACTCCCTCCCTCTTCATCTCCCTGTGCTTCACCTCACTCTCCCACTTTCTTTCTCTATCTCTCCGACGCTTTCCTCATTCTCATGTCTCCATCTTTCGCTACATTTTCTTTTCCTTATTTTCTGTGTTCACATTCAGTCCGATTGATTGTTTGCTTCTCCTCTCTTCTCTTTAATCATCCGTTAAAACGAGAAAAATGAATTAGAGCCGAGAAATATGTTGTTCGTTGATTTAGATGCGTTTTTATGCGTTCTTTGCCAGCACAGCGATAATAGCGGAACGCTTGTGGGCGTCAGTCCGCAGGTTTAATTTACAAAACTACAGTGACCGTTAATTTTATAAGTAGAACTTTAGTGCATAGAATATAAGAGAATGATATAAATTGTTTCCATGGCCCAATCAGGAGTGTAACTTTACTGGTGACAAGAAATTAACTTGAAACTGTATTTCCTAAAGTATCACTTTTATCAAAAAAGCCTTCAAACGATATTTGATAAAATAGCCAAATGCATTTTTTCAGTACATTTTATAGGTATAGCCGTTTCCAAAAACGTCCTAATTCACTTAGAACTTATTTTAATTGTTGGCAACGAAAACAGACTCCGAAGCAACTGAAGTAAATACTATCAATTACAAATTCGTTTAATTTCCTTCCGTTTACCTTTAGTATATCGTATAGTTAATGGAAATATTTGAATTATTCACGACAAAAAAATGAGCTTAAATACGTTTGTTAACTTTGCGTGGAAACAGCTTTATTAAGTGATAGGAAATGGAAAATCTAGGACGAAGGAATGAACTATAACGTAAATATTACTAGTGCTTATTAAAAGTGAGGTATGCTTGTTTTAAATAATTTTTTATTGTTTAATTAATTACTACTGATTATAATATTAATCGGTAAATCACAAATTCAATATTTCCTTGATATAGATTCTGATATATCGTTTTGCAGCGCTATGACATTAGAATAAGGCGTAAATATTTATCGTTATTATGCTTTCTTTACACGAACTGCACGAAGTGAACGCATATAGGGGAGGTCGTTTCCGTCCATCCGTCCGCATGTTAAAACTCGGAAACTGCTGTACGTATTATGATGAAATTTGGTATTGGGGAGTTTTTCTAAAATTGGTCGAAAGATTTAAAATTTGGTCTGAATCGGCCAAAAATGATGACCACTTTACATGAAGACCAACAATGTTCCTTTTTTTCAACTCGGGAGCTGCCGGACGTATTTTGATGAAATTTCGTATGGGGAAGTTTTTTCTAAAATTGGTCTATCGATTTCAATTTTGGTTAAAATCAGACAACAATTACGACCACTTTACATGAAGACCTACATGTAGTTTGCAATGTTTCATCTCAGAAACCGCTGGACATATTGTGATGAAATTTGGTATTGGGGCGATTTATTAAAATGAAACTACCGATTCCAATCGACCTCTCGAAAATTATCCTTGCCGTCCTGACTTCCGAGATATGTCAGGTTTCTGATAAGGCCAACTACCTACCTCATTAGGTAGTCACTCCGACATATATTTTCTAATGAAATCAAGAATAAGAAAGATGTAGTGTGTGCAATTTTGACCCGGGAATATTGGACAGTGGATGAATAGGCTCTTATGGACACGAAATAATGCAAATCGATGGGATTGGAGAGCATCCCAGTGTAAATGTGTAAGGAATTGTATTAAAAAGGAAAGAGCTTTTATAAATTGCCCCATAAATATAAATATATATATATTTATATATGTAGCCGCCTAACTGGTGTACAGACGCTGAGTGAACTGCTTTCAAACTATTCCCTACCTTTTCAACTTAACTCAGTTTTTAATGTCTACGGAACGCATTGAAAAAGGATGTAGTACAAAGAAAACCACAAACAGTAACAAAACATTGTTCATATTTAACACATCACGGCTTACTTTGACGCATGTGGGCTGGATCTTTCATGAGAAGGCTATACTTTCATAATACAATACGCGAGTACAATGTCCATGTGTATACGGCCCTTTCCTTTCTCTTTTTCCTGCCTTTTCCTGGGTCTTCCGACCTTTAGATTCCCAATCGCCTCACATATTGAGCTGTTTTATTCACGTTTGTCATTTGTTCTTTTTGGGGTAATTGACTAATCGTAAAATGCGAGGGTAAAGCTGCTAAGATAAAGGGTTTGCGAAAAAGAGAGTAGGAGAGGGGGTAGTGGTGAAAAGGGATGCGCGAAAAAACTTTGTAATATATATGTATAGAAACTGAAGCGTACGGAATTTAAAAAAAAACGTGATATTTTTCAAACTTTGCAATTTTCTAAAAATACCACGTTCTAATTATAATTTTGTTTTCTGGACAATTTGACCGACATTTTGAAATAAAATTCGATTTTTCAAAACTATTATTCGTTATTTTTTTCACCATTCAATATAAATTTAAAATCATTAAAAACTAAATTTATATTTTGATAAATTTTTTGACACCGTAATCAGTCAAGTGCAAGAGACACGAAGAAAAACATTCATAAATTAAAAATTATCAGTCTCTTCTGAGAAGCACCGAAATACTAGCGGTCTCTCAGACCTCACGTCACTGGTAGTGTTACAAAAATTCCACGCCAATGGTTAAGAGATATGACTGTTTAGCTCACAATATATTGAGAAAAAATTGGTAAATTATTTAACAAAATTAAGATTACAAAAGCAAGTACTTTAAAAGCTTAAAACACCCTATGATTAAACCTTTTGGAATTTAATGAATTTTTTATGAATTCTTTCGTTATGTGATTTCCAAAGAAGGCTGTTATGATCATATCCTTCCTAAAATATGCTGAATCTTACACTGCCTTTGCTTTAGCAAGTCATCCAAGAGGTATCGCGATAGTTGAAAGTTCTTCTCCTAATAATTTTTTGTGTGAACATTTATTTTACGGTATTATATATCGTCGTCATATTTCGACATTTGATTTGCCTTGTCTGATGTCTTGCTTTAAATTTTTCGGAAAAGACGAAATCAATAGGAGCCAAATGTCACAATGAACATGGCTTTCATTTTCGGAGGAAGGGAACTCCAGCCCTCAGCAACGTTATAGTGACAAATTATTCACGTGGGGGCTTATTTGATTAGCCCTCCTGCGTCCTGGACCGCACGAATACATGCACGCACTCCGGAATATGTCGTCGGACAGACAGGAAGAAGGAGAATCAGGTAGTAATTGAGAGGAGGCAGGTGAACCCATAGATGGACGCACATTCAAATTACCTTGGCACATTAAAATTTAGGAAGATTGTATTTTCTTTGAAACTATTACGACTGAAATCGCAAGTGAATTGAAGATATTAATGAAGTTTAGACAATTCAGGAAAATGACTGGGAGAGAATTTTATCAAAACAAAAAAACGTAAGAGAGTATCTGAGCCATCCTTATTAAAATATAATTAATTGTGAAGCTCCTCTTTTGCCTTGAATCAAATCTATAATATGAGAAACTCCAACAGGCATGAAAAAGGTTGATAAAAATATATCCACTCCGTCTCTGTATCAGACATCACTGGTGGTGATTCACAGGCCATCGATTCCAATGTAGACTTTTTTAGAATCTATAATACTTTAAACATTACTAATACGCAGACAAAATAACTATACTCTTTTCATTTTTTTATGAATGTCCGCGCCATAAGTATTCAAATAAGTCATCCTTGTAAAAGGAAGGAGACAAAAACCCCGAAGAGAGCGAAGGGACAGCTGGGAAATAAAATGAGTGGAAAGAATTGGAGCGATTGGCGAAGGAAATTGGAGATGAGAGGGAGGATTGGAAGGATGGAAAAGGATATATATATATATATATATATATATATATATATTTATATTACGTAAGTATATCAATGTAAAAGGAAAACTACGAGAATTTTTATTGAAATCATTTATCAAAGTGCTAACGTGCAGCATCGATAAGAGAAAACTAATTCATTTTTGGAAATGAGCACATAAAAAATGCGAAAGAAATACTCATGTAGTTCATAAAAGACAATCGTAAAACCCTAAGAAACAGCGTGTAAAAATAAGATGTTCAGAATTTCTAAAATTGAGTACACGAGGGCAGGGCTTTCGAATCTTAACTCCTCTTTTTCCCCGCTCAATATATTTTTTGTTTTACCTTTACCCAGAAATTCGCCCATTTAACGTCGTTAATGTCCCCGCACTACCCTGCATTTCAAGATTATGTTGAGATTCAGTATAAAAACTAAATACGCGGATCTTGTAAACATTGTTATTAAAGGAATAGATATCGGTACGCCTCTATGTGGAGCGTATATTGCGAGAAAATATATTGTGAGTTTGCAAAGGAGTACGAATCTTTTTAAAGGAGTGTAAAAGGAATACACTATTTTTTAGGAGTACAAATTCGCTGAAAGGAGTACGGTCTGGTCACCTTGCTCAAAGCAACATGAATATGAGAACATTTTAAAACAATAGAAAGTGAAATGTAATAATCACTAGTCCACCGTATTCGTGCACATTTCGTGAAATTAAACAAGATTACTCACCGAGTGAGTTGGGTTCGAGGTAACAGCATTAATAATAACAGTCGGAGATGAGAAAAAAGTCCTTAGGGTTGATGGGAGGACAGACGGGAGAGTCTGGTTGAAGTGAGTGGGATTTAAAATTGTTGGAGGGATGAAGGGGATTTTGCAATTGGGATAAAAGGGAGGAGACGCGTGCGGAGGGAGGGGGGGCTGGGGGGGGGGGAGGGGGGGCAGAAGAGGAAGAAGCGGGTGACTCTCGCTGCCGCTCTCGCACGCATCCTGGCCGTTTCCCGCTCAGCAGCACATTAACCGCCCGGAACCACAATCGCCGTTCTGGGCGCTCTTCCCTTCCTTCACCCGAGCGCCTCTGTATCGCCGGGTAGTCGTCCGGCTGGACTGATTTCCCTTGAGTGCAACTCCCGCCTCTCTCTATCCTTCCCCTGTACTCTTCCCTCATCCCCTTGTTCCTCGTATTTGCGGCGGGAAGACCGCGTAACTGCAGAGCAACTAGCGAACAGTCGCGAAGGAGAGAGGTTGCGCGATAATTCCACTAGGAGATATTTCTTTAGAGTTCTATCCCCGAATCAATGTGCCGTATTTATTCACGTAATAGCTCCACCTGAACTGTGAGGAGGGAATAAAATATATTAGACATTCCATCGACGGCATATATTTCTGAATATATTCAATCTAGATGATTATTTCTTTGGTTAATTTACAGAGATTGGAAAGATTTTGGGAGAGAAATGTAGGTATTTCTCGTCAACAATATATATATTTTTCGAAAATTTTCACTTAATTTTTTAAAGCCGAGTTCGTTCGTAGAAGTTAATAAATTAACTGAATATAGTTGCAGAAACAACTATATATATATATATATATATATATATATATATATATATATATATATATACCGAAATGCGGGCACATCAAGATTTGCCCAGGTATTTCGGGCAAATCCAGAAATATTTTTTTAAAATGCATTTTTTCGGGATTTGCCCGGGCGATTAGCGAACTGGCCAACTCATTTTGGGCAAATTTAGATGTGACGGGGCTCACATCTTATACATATCCGTTTCGAATTTTTTCCGGTTTTCAGTATTCTGTCCCAGTATCTCGCACATCTGCTTCGGTACGTTTAATTGCAGATTTTGTTAATTATAATGAACTAGCTTGAGTTACCCGGCTTCGCTCGGGAAAAGTATTCTTTTAATTACCAAATGATTTTTATTTCTCGGGGCCCCGCGCTGTCGGTGCCCCCAAATTTCTCAAACGTGTTATTCGGAGAAGAGGTTCAAATGGAATTTTAACTACCATCTAAAGAAACCATTTAAAAATGTTGGTCAGGCTTGTACTCGTGGCTGTATCTTAATGGCGAATCCATCATATAATCAATGCAGACTGCTTTTCCAAGATTAATTGGCATAATAGACCAGTTTTATTAAAATAGAAATTATTCCAAGTGCACGATAAGCCCTAAATTTTCGTTCCCCATTACCTAATTACGCAAGTGATGCATGCAAAGTTTAGTATTTTATCCATTGTATTCTAAAGTTTTACCATTAATATATTTACGCATTAACGTCTTGTCTAATATCCACAAGGATAGATGAACCGAAACCTTTAAAGTAGCAATAAAATTATGTGGATTATGTCAATACTATTAGTCGAAACGTAAAAAATAAACAACATCTTGGTTACAAAATAAATATAAGTAGATTAATGTTGCGATAAATCTTTCAATGGTAATGGTAAAATGTAACGATGGTATACTATTCCATAAAAATCGTTTGACTCACATTGAAAGTATTCATAGATAATATATAATCCATTTGCACACGTCATATTGGCGTTGGCTATTCTTCTTTGACGGCTCGCCATGGCGTGGACTTTCCTTGCATTAATCTTTACGTGGCAATCTCCTTTGAGGACAACGATTAAGAAATTTTGCTTTGTTGCCGCCTGGAAAAGGTTAAGAAATTTTGCGCTTAAAGATAATTTCAAGCAATTTAACGTGTAATATGACTAAACATGAACAGAATTTAAATATTCGGCCTTTCGCGCGTAAAATAAGCCATTTCTTGTGATCGTAATTTAATATTTAGGTATATTTATGTCCACAGCAATGAAGGGCTAAATGGCATTTTGGGGTTTCTCCACACCATTTCCCATGCTTTCTTATAGAAATAGTATTTTATCGACCCCATGGAGTATAAAAGATTCCACGGTCTGCAAATCTAGACCAAGTTCTTTCTATTGTTAATAGGATGAAAATTTTGAATTCGATAGCATCATCGGTGTAAAAACGTATAAGGGACATACAAACACATTTATATACCCATTTTTATATATTAGATTACAAAGCAGTTCTCTCCATCTGTAGTTCGTATTAAGTAATTTAAAAATAAAATTCGATTTACCAAATACGAAGGATAGAGTTACAAATCCAACCAAACCAAATCCAACCCAGAATCTACTGGAATGGGAAAATTCGGCGCGACCGTTTCGGCGCTGGGCAATTAGGCGACTGGACAATTCGGCGCCCCAGGTCGGTTTAAGTTATTGGAGATTTGGTTGGTTCCATTTTCCTACCCGAGCTGGGTTATGTGGTTGGGGGTTTGGTTCATAATATTTTCCTCCCCCGGGTTGGATTAAGTGGTTGGGGGTTTGGCTCGTTTTATTTTACTCCTCGAGGTTGTGTTATGTGCTTGGGGGTTTGATTTCGTTCCATTTTCCTCCCACGGGTTGGGTTAAATGGTTGCGGATTTGGTTCGTTCCATTTTCCTCCCCCATGGGCGTGTTTTTCGATTAACTACTTTTATTGCCCCTCTCAAATAATAATATAGTTTACCATTTATAATACAAAACACATACAAGATTTAGAGTAACACTTCCCGTTACACAACATTTTTTGTCGTCTGTGCTGTTTCTGATGGCACAGGTTAAGTGTTCGGGAGAGTCAAGTTTTTAAATTTTTTCTTGCGTTTTTATTTAAAAGTTGCTTTTAATATACTGCCATTCCATTGAAATATTACCGTCATCTTAGCCAAATTCGCTTAATAGTTGTAATATCTTTTTATTATCAGAACTTTCCCGTCAAATATTGTTGGTACTGGGCCGAGTGTAATCCTACTGGCGCCGAACTCTCCCGTCGCCAGATAGACCCGAGCCGAACAGTCCTATACTCGAATTTAGTATACAATTTGAGGTCACCAAGACCTCCCCAAACACCTGTCGGCGTTTCGCTATATGCTCTGGCAAATCTGGATTTTCCCGAGCATATCTCGATTTGGCCAGTTTCGGGATTTGCTCATATCACGCGCGCGCACACACCCACGCACGCACACACACTCGCACGCACGAACACACACTCGCACGCACGCACAGCACTGGTGGTGTAATGGCTAGCGTGTTGGATTCCTATTACAAAGTTTCGGGGTTTTATGAAGAAAAATTATCATCGGTGTCTGCTGATAATCCAAGTATATATGCCAACGTCAGCTTATGAAAATGAAGAAATTGAGGTAGTTTATGAGCAAATTAATGACATGGTCTCATGTTAGCGAAAATCAAGTCTTAATGAATTATTTGTGTTAAAAGCGGCACCAGAAATGGTTTTGAGACGATTATGATACTGAAAAAATATGAAATTTTGTGTATAAAATTTTACCGATACCTTTTCATCATAACTTCACGCATTTGGTCCGCAAGGTTGGGGGCCTTTGTTTAAAATGTTATATGGTCTTAATTTGAAATATAAATGTTTATAAAATAGAAAGGAATTTTATTTAATGTTATAACAATTCATTTGACATATTTCATGGATAAATAATCAGTATTGCAATAAAGTAGCCAAAGGTTTTTTCAATCATATTATAGAGTATTTCTGACTGACTTAATGAAATTTTGATAATATGAAATGAAAACACTTTGACAAATGTTGTCATTTCATATTTTGGAATTATTCCACAGGAATACGACATCAACAGTTGAGAAATTTTTGTCATATCTTATCATCTGAAAAAAATCTTTACAGGTCAAGTTTAGGTTAATTTACATTACATAATGCAATCGATTATTTTTATATCCAGGTGTTTTCGTTCATAAGGTCACTGAACATTTATTTGTAAAAATATTCATTCCACATTTAGATTATGTGCCGGAATTGTAAACTGAAAGCTACAGAGCATTTCAATTTTTGAAGTCTGCTCTTGAAATTTAAATTTCGAATAAAAGAATGACAACCGACCGTAACAAGATCTATTAATTCAGTCACTTTCCTTGAGTTCTTTTAAAATTATATTTTTAGGGAAAGAAAACTTATTTAATAATAAGTTTTCGCCAATTTGAATGTCCTTGTCAATAAAATTCTTACATATAATTTGTACTTCTTCCCAAACTGGTGTACATTTTAATAGCATCCATTCTATATATTTGAATTTATTTAAGGGTTCAGCCCATTTCTATAGATACAAGTTGTTTTATACATATCAAATATTTCATTTTTAAATGATTTTAATTCTTCCCCAGAATTTTGTGATTAGTTAAAGCTGTGTAGGCATTTAAAGGAAACAATTTTTCCTTCAATGCGTAATGCCAGCATATCGATCGTCTCTTGTACCTCTGTTAGGCAATTTTTCGAATATTCTATTTTTAATATTTGCTTGTTGAAAAATCCAGGCACACTATGAATGACAAGTAAGTAAGCTTCATTTAATGGATATTCAAGAAACTTACAATAAATTTTGGGTGATTTTCTTCTGAAAGGGAGAATAGCTTCCGCGCTTCGAACACTTTTAGTATTCGATCAATCGTATGGTATAAACTTAACCGGCGAGTTTTTGAATGTGTCAATAATTTTTCCTTAATTATATCCACTAAAGAACAAAATTCCTTCAATCTCTCTGTGCGTACTTTGTTGGTTGAAAATTATGGCAATATTTTCACCATGACCTCTTCCACACATCCTCTCGTTTCCCAACTATATTGCGTTATAAAAACATTTGCTGAGCATCCCACGTCATGCAAATTTCATTTAATTTTGTCGCGTAATTTATATAAGACATTCCTTTTGCCTTTTCTCAACGGTACCCCGAAATTTATATTTACGTTATCTGCTACGTAAGCTACGCATTACTTTAGATCAACGCCATTTCTGCACAACGTGGTAATAATTAAATTGGCAATGCTATCGTAGTTTCATTGGGTCGAGACTCAAATTTTAATACTTTAATCAGAATTTCTTTTTGATTACTAAATTATTCAACTGCTAAGGAGAAAACGTTTTTGGTTTGGTGATTACTGGCATCCGTGGTTATTGCAAAAGTAGGACTTTTTAAGTTCTATCAATAATTAATTCCGCAAAGTACCCTAATAATATTTTTAATAAGCGCAACAGCTTTAGTTTGCCCTCAATAATATTTACTGGCTATTTCAGAGTCAGAAAAATTTCTTTAAAGTTAATTATTACAATCAGCTGATCGAAAGGAATGATGATGTATAATAATTTTCAACTCACTTAATACAGTAAGATAATTTTCAACTGGATTTTTCAAATTAACGTAATTCTTACTTTTTGTAATTTTACAGCATTTTGAATTTAATTTGTATTGACATTATGCTTTTTGATTTCATAATGTCTTTTACGTCAGATATTCCGCCGTAACAAATGTTTGTTCAGGTTCATAAAAATTTTATAAGTCAATGTAAACTTGGACTTAATTATTATTAAAAATTTATAATAAAATTTGTTTTTCATAGGAAACATTTAAAAAAACTTTATTTTTGATATGAAAAACCTTCAATAAATTTCATATAAATGATACTTTTGATTTGAATATTTACATACTAATGCTAAACTTAACATTTGCACTACCATAGTGAGGTTAAAATAAATATTAAGAGTATTACCGCTAAAATTCCCAAATCATAATTTCCTGTAACATGTAGTCTACCAAATTAAAGACAGCGTTTGCCTTTCTGTGTGTATGAACAGAATTTATAATAAACCAAGGAACTTGGAGACTTAAATTTTTGTACACTTACTAATAAGCCGTTGAGGATGTGCACCTTACAGCCATAATTTTGATTTGGGGAGGGGGGAAGGAAGGGGGTACCATGAAAGTCATTCCTTAAAGCATTTCTGGATAACTTGATAACACTTAGAAACCCAAAACTTGGTACACATACTAAAGAGATCTTTATTTAAAATTGATATTTAAGTTTAGAAATCTAATGTACTTTGTATAAATATTTTGAACTTAACCCTATCCGACTCTGTAAAATTTTCAATACTCAATATTTTCATCTCCCATTTTTTTCATGGGCCCCAATCCAAACTTGCATATTTTTCAAAACTATAATCTAAAGAAATATAAATTGCAATATTACAGAAATACAAGTCTCAGCTCTCTATCGTTTACTGTTTCAATTTTAGTAAGTACACATGAAGCCAGAGAGAAACACTAAAATGAAATTATAGGCGCATTCAAAGACGCATTAAAAAGGACACTTAACAATGAAAAATATCAGCAACCATGACAACGAGTCTTACGCTTATAAATGGGATTTGCTAATCTATATTTTAATAGCATTGATTTAATGCTTTTTCGTTCATACCTCAATTTCGCAGAGATGATTAAAGTTGGTGTCTAATGTTTGTGTGAGTAAAAGGCTTTGGATTGTAGCTAATTATTTTTATAAAGCGAAAGATATTTCTCGCAGTTTCTTCGTAAGAATCTGTATTAAAAATTATTTAATGCTTTATATCCTCTTCTAAAATAGATATAATTCATACGAAAATTTTGAATGGAGTTATATTTCTATCTGAGCGAGGATTATTGGTATCATAAAGAGAATATCGCAGGACGTACCAAGAGAGAAATTTAAATTTCATACAAATTACAGACAAATGAGATCGAATGTCATAAGAGCGTACGTAAGTTGCATGCGACTCTAACCTTACCAAACAAAACTTATGCATCCAGACGCACTATTTAAATTTGTCTCCATGAGAAATATGGAAATAAATCAATCCCCATTTATAAACGTAAAAAATCTCAATTTACTCTCGCGCGCAGCCTCCCTAATTTATTACTCGCCTTGTCTCATTCTCGCTCTTTACTATATAATTCACGATTTTGCGTTCCTTGCAATATTGCTATCCCATTAATTACGATTTTCCCCACGACGTCATCCATTCTTCCCCGCGCCCTTATATTTTGTCTCCTATAACTCATAATTTCACCCGCGATTGCTTCTCCTTATCTTCGAGCGCCCCTCTAGTGCCCTCCCAGACCCAATTCCCTTCCCCCTTCACCTTCCTCCATTCCCCTTCCTCCCTTCCCTTCCTCCCTTCCCCTTCCTCCCTTTCCTTCCTCCCTTCCCCCTTCCCCTCTCCCCTCCCACGCTCCCGTCGTCTTCCGCCTCCTTCTCTCGCATTCATTCTGCTCCTTTTACCACCTGAAATGCGGCCCATCCACTATCCTCCCTAGAACATTTATCTTTAAGTTGTGTACACAGGTTCTTGGAAGATGGGGTACGTGGCAGGGGAGGCGGACAAAGGGTCATATTTGATATTAAGCACGCTATCCTGGAGCACGCGCTAGGCCAAATGGAAAAGTGAACCGAACATTAGTTTATTAGCATTTAGTTTGAATAATGTTGCGCGTTAGAGACGGAGGAGTGGAGGCTGGAGATAAAAAGATAACCTCGCGAGATAAGTGGAATAGTGCACAATTTTAACACTTGAAAAGGAATACTGTTCATATCGATGTGTTAACATTTAGTGTGACGCCATGTTGTTAAGGTGACAAGAGTGGGTGTCTCTCGCTTATTTAGAAAATCCAATAATTTGATTCGCTTCAGCTTTGTTTGACGATTTTTTTTGTCACAATAAGGTTTTTGAGAGAGAAAGTTACTATTTTCTTTTAATAGATTTGGTGATTTGATACGCCATTTGGCGCAGTTCGAGCAGCTTTTAAAGCAGCGGTGCCCAAACTACGGCCCGCGGGCCAAATGCGGCCCGCGAAGGGTTTTTCTTCGGTCCGCGAAGCTAAGGCGAAAAATCAATTAGAAAAATTTAACACACAAATTCATATATTTTTTGAAAATTTTCATAATAAAACTTTAAATATTGAAATGTTAGCCATGAAAACCTTATTTAGACATGATTTTCACTTAATGACATCTCAGAATATATAGAAATTTTCCTATTTAAACTCTAATCCGGCCCGCCGAAGAATTGACAACTTCCAATGCGGCCCGCCAAGGGATTCGCAACCATTGATGTGACCCGCCATTAGAAAAGCTTGGGCACAGCTGTTTTAAAATATGGATTATATTCCAGGAGACGAGACATAACGCTAAATGTTTGGAAATTGCTCATTGCTAAGCGTCCGTCAACGTATGACAAGAAACCATTATATAAAATTACAGGTAGTTGGTGCTTTCAGTCTGCAAAAACTTCAGCCCATATCGAAAGTAACACCATACCATTCATTATTCGACCGCAGGCCGAATATGCGTTAGCTGTGTGGGATCCCTACCAAAAGGGACTCATTAACGAGATAGAATAGAATCAGCACAGGGCAGCTAGATTTGTAAAGAGAAATTAGAATGGTAAAAAAAGCGAAACATCATTAATAGAAAATCTGAAATGGACATCATTAGAGAAACGTAGGCTGCAGGCTAGTTTTAAACTAATGAAAAAATTTATGTCGGAGGGACTAGCGAATCAGGTAGTAGAACTTATCAGAAGCCCGTTGTGTCTCGGAAGGCAGGACAGCGAGAATAAGATTCGCGAAAACGATTATAGAACGGAGAAATATAGAGGTTCGCTTTTCCCTATGACGATAGGAAAACATAACAGGAATAGATAATGTAAGAAAACTAGGGACATTTGGTGTACTGCACCCCCTGCGATCCAACATAAATGTGACTTTCAGGGTGTCATGTAGATGTAGATAGGATTTTATGAGGGGATGCAGTGAATCAGGCAGTCCTTAACGTCACCACTATCAGGGTTGCTTCTCCTTTAATGATCCCTGACGGTCATGGAGGAAAACAAACCTATCCGCTCCATCCTACAGTCGATATACCAAATGTAATCGTCGTGTCTGGGCTTTCAGTAATTAGTGAGAATTCCAATTATCTATGGTACCCTCAATCACAGTGCGTGATGCAATTAGTGTTTTGAATACAGTAAAATTTTACACATAATCGAAAAAAAATATTGATGATTATGTTTTCATAATATGCGTGATATTGAAAATTAGAGTAAGTTAAGGGAACAAACATAATGATAATTCAATTAAGGAAAAATGAGAAACTTTATTTCCGTAACTCGAATTTTCTATAACTCGAATAATTTTTACTTTATCTTGAGATTCGAATTATGAAAGCTATATTATAATTCGTTATGACGTCGTTACTTCCCATTAAAAGCATTAAATAAATGCGATCGTAAAGTATTATATCAGGTCCCTTTAAAAAAGTGGTTCTCAACCTTTTTTGCTCAATTCTCCCCTTTCACCATAGTTCAGACTATCATTCCCCCCTTCCCAAGATAGTCTAACTCAAAAGATGCATTTCAAATAATATGCATATAATATTGAAAATATTTTATTTTGTCTGTATTAGTACATATACATTTATTTTGATATTTTTACGGTAGAGTATTACAAATTTAATAGCAGTAGAAATGTTGATAGATTTTAAAACTTGAATAAATTTAGGGTTTTTATATTCAGAATTAATTATTTTATAGACTAAAGTTACTGAAGCATACTTCAATAAACAAAAAGTTCAATAAAATTCCAGAGAAATACAATTTATTTTATTCGATGAAGATTACAATTAATGAGAAACCTGTGATTGTTTTTCCTTTGCCAGTTCTTGGATACGCGGAGGAGTGCTTGAAAGGGCACAACGCAGGTCATCTTCAGCCTCCAATCTACTTCGTTGCTTCGTTTTTATTTGCAACAGAGTTGAAAAGCTTGACTCACAGAGATATGTCGACAGAAATGGAAGTAATGTATGAATAGCTCTTTCTGCCACTTTTGGGTAGGAATCGCACATCAAGGGCCAAAATTCTGTGATTGACTTCTCATCAAAAATATCTTTTGCTCCCGAATCAGTTTTCAGCTCCAGTAATTCATCTTGACAATCATCAGGAATTTTTTCAACCGACAATTTAAATGAATTGCGTACTAAATCCAACTCCTCATCACTGAGTTCAGGAAAATAGTGGCTGAATTCATTTTCCAATGCTGTCAAATGCTGACAAATTTCATTTTTTGCGAATTCTGGAAGCACTCGTTCTTCACCACTAACAACAAGAATTGATGACAGTTTCTCAAACATTGAAACATTTTTGATATTGACCTTTCTCTTCCAATTTTTCAGCTTGCTTATGAAAGTTTTTAAGGAATCCATGAATTTTATCATGTTTGTATCCCTTCCTTGCATCTGAAGATTCAGTTTATTCAGCTGCTCAAAAATGTCAGCTAAATAGGCAAGGCGCATCATCCATTCCTCATCATTCAGCCAGAAAAAAATTCCATCTTACGCTGAACTTCAAAATATAATTTGAGCTCATCTCTAAGCTCAAATACTCACTCAGTTACATTTCCTCTTGAAAGCCACCGAAAATTTGTGTGGGAAAGAAGCGATTGATGGACTGCATTCATGTCAATACATAACTGCTTGAAAAGTCGTGAGTTGAGAGCTCCCCCTTTCACAAAATTTACAATTTGAATTACTTGATCCAAAACCTTCCTTAATGGAGCTGGAAGTGTTTTTGAGGATAGTGCCTGACGATGGATCATACAATGAATGCCTTTCACCTTCGGAGCTCGCTTTTTTACACAAACTTGAAATCCGGATTTTGTCCCTAACATAACTGGTGCTCCATCTGTACAGCACCCACAGACATTATCCCACAAAAGATTTTCTGATTCAAAGAAAGATGAAACCTTTTCCGAAATATCTGAGGCCTTGGTAGTTGTTTCAAGAGGAGAACAAAAGAGAAACTGCTCTTTAAATGAACCAGAGTGAGCATATCTCACAAACACCAGCAACTGAGAACACGATGCCACATCAGTCGATTCATCAAGTTGAATTGAAAATAAACCAAATGCCGCAGACTTAATCTCCTGTATAACCTGATCCTTGATGTCAGTGGCCATGTTACTGATCCTTCTTTAAACAACACTGTTTGATAGTGAATCTGCTGCAAGTTTCTTCTCTAATCCATTTCCCAACACAATTTCCACCATTTTGAGAGCGCAAGGTTTGATCAAGGTTTCCCCAATTGTATGTGGTTTTTTCCTGATTTGCTATCTCCAATGCTACAACATAAGAAGCTTCAATTAGCTTTTGGTTTTTTCTTGCAACACTCCCGTTGAATCCAGCTTCATCTTTTTGACGGTATTCCCATGGCGTTCAAAAAAGCTTTTGTCCTTGTCTTTGTGTTGAGGATGAACATTCTGCAAATGTTGCTTCAACGTTGCTGGTTTCATAGAATCATTTTACAAAACTTTGGTACAAATAACACATTGCGGTCTTTCTTCTCCATTGATGATGACGGATATGAATCCATATTGAATATATGAAGCATCGTACATCCTTTTTTGACACTCATGATGGGCTCCAAATTCTGTGAATAAAAAACGAAAATAAATCAAAGAAAACTATATAAATGGAATATTTTAAAAATAAAAAGTTAATATTAAATACTAGTTTTTAAATAATAAATTTTATAAAAACGAACATATAATTTTTATAAATTTGAATTTCCTTTGTGTTACATTGTTATTCTTTCTGGCATATTTGATACTAGCAGATGTTCCCGGCGTTTCTTGGGTTTTTGATATAATATAAATTATAAATTTAGGCTATTCAGAAATAAATGCACAAAATGAACCATGTGCACAGACCAACGAAATCGAACAACTTAAGACAGCAGATAAAAGTGTTGAGAACTCCAAGAGAAAAATACCGTATTAGCCCACTTATGGTGCGATATTTTTTTCCCTAATTTGTACCTTGGAAAGTCACATTCGCACTATATTCGAGTACTTGTAACTTTAAAAACATTAGTGTGTATCGCGCATCTGCACACGCTTTTCAGCGCATCTATCTATAATTGCTACATTGTAAAATAATTGGGCGTTCATGTTACAGCCCCGCACGGGTATGATATTTTCCACCCGTACCCGACCCGTACTCGCCGACTACTAACCCGTACCCGACCCGTACCTGCAGACTACTCACCAGTACCCGACCCGTACCCGCAGAATGTTAACCCGCACCCGACCCGTACCCGCAGGCTCGCACCCGCACAGAAGGCCTGATTGCCCCACCCGACCCTTTTTTTTAACTGTCTGGCCCTCGAGACACAAATCCGTAGCAAGAAATCATGAAAAAATAAAAATATTTTTGAGTCAGTCATTTATTTTGTATAAATTAAAATGAAATGCATTAACATTCATTTTTAAGATAGAAAAAATGTATTTCAAGTATTAAAGATTTATTTTTACATAAATTACAAATTTTACAAAATAATTTAATTGAAAAATGAAAACATTAATTAATAGTATCTACCCTGAGATTAAAAATGACATTTTAAAAATAGGACATCATACACGTCTGCGGGACCTATACTGTTTCTTCTTTCACTAACAACATGTCCCGCCAATCAAAAACACCTCCCTGATTGAGCACTGGTCGCTGGTATTGCAAAAATACGATTCGCTAAAATACTTAAATTTGGCAAACAATTTTTTTGCTTATCCCACCATTTCATCAAATCAAAATTATAAGAAATGTCGTCAGATAGTTTTAAGTCAATATAAACAGTCAATTCGTCTGGACAAATATGATCATTTTCTGTCTGTATCCATAAACTGAACTAAGGTGTCTAACATTTTATACCTTTTTATCGGTTGCTCTACAAGCGTACATGGATTTGGTGTAACGGATTATATTTAATGTCATCAATACTTACTTTAACTTTCTCATGGATTTCATACTTTTCTTAAGTGTTTAACATTTACACACTTTTTAGAAGGGGGTGAAGAAAAACAGTAATTCTCCTGACACTATCTCAAAAGGTCTCAAATCTCTAACTACAAGTTCGACACAGCCCTCTAAAACCGTTTTTTTCTTTTCAGCTGATAATTTTGGTAAATCGCATTTTTTCGGCACAAGAAAATTTGTGATTTTAGGCACGCCTTCTTTGCTATTTTCACATTTGTGTCGCAATAAACTTGATGTTCCCAGCTTCTTATTATCATAACGGTAAACATTTTATAACTACTGTAAGCGATTATCTTCGAAATCAATTTTCACTTTTCATCTAAAATTTCACAGAACGTTTCCCAAAATTTTGATTTTCTTTTCTTCTTAGAGTGTAATCAAAACTCAAAATTTTTCTTCTTATCTGATCTGTATTCATTGTTCAAATCTGAAGGGCAGATAATAGTAATATTTCGATTGAAGTTTTGATTTATAATTAATGATGCATTAACTTATAACTGAAAATTTTACCGTTCAATCAACTGGTATTGGTTCCTTTTAAGGATGTGGTAGATTGATATTCTGTCACAAAAGCCGAGATCACATGTAACTCACCATTGTAATTTTATAAAATTACTGTTGTTCCCTTCTCTCGCAAACAAAGTATAAAATAATACAACTCACACGCGATTATTTGACAAAAAACATACTATATATTTGAAAGTTAAATAACATATAAAGAATGCTGATATGCACTCTTATATGTAACCACTCTTAAAAAGTGAATTCACAAAGATAGATGTTACTTGCATGAATGGGCAAAACCAGCTGGTGAAAAGGGAGAGTTCTCACACAAACCAATCCGTCATAATTACATTGTACTACATAATTCCCTTATTCACTCTTTCTCACCTCCTCCTTAGATTCTCTTCTACTAAACGTAATCGACAATCCTTTGTCAATTGCAATTTTGTATCTCTTTATAGAATAAAAGGAATCGTTTTTTCGTCAGACACTTTTCTTGGCACATGATGCCCAAAGCCTGCGATCTGCCGACCTGCATAAATTGCAAATTTGTATCTTCCTATTTAACGCTACTTTTGACCACGAGGGTGTGCTTTAATAGGAGTAAAGGGCATGTGGAGAGTTCCTATGCCTACATTGGCGAAGCAAATTGAATTGGAATTAAAATTAATTTTCGTACCCGCTCTTTACCCGCACCGGTGCCTTTTGTGTCCGAACCCGACCCGTACCTGCATGGAAGCACTTTATACCCGACCCACAACTTTCGCTGCGTGTACCCGCGGGTCGGGTCGGATAAACTGCGGGTATGCAGGGCTCTAGTTCATGTCACGACGCTACATTGTACAAATATACAGGAAAAGTGTCTTGAGAAAATAAAAAATAGATCAAGGCTAAATTGTAGCATCTTCACATACGTGTTGTCTCGCCGAAGTTGTCTTTCACATATGTACGTAGAGTCGCACTATATTCGGGCTAATACGGTAATATGCCACAAAGACACAAACAAACCACACAAACATGTATGAATTGAAAAATTAAATAATAAAGTAACTAAAAAAGACAATATAAATAAAACACCATGAAAAAACGTGGAAAGATATAATAATCGAAGACAGGAGCATCAAGGACGAAAGAAACAAACAGCACAGTGAACTTACTGTATAATCTTTGAAACTCAAAAGAGAACTGGATCAAAACATCCGTGAACCAAATCGGAGAAAGTCTCTCTCAGTAATGAATTCTACGGATACTATGGTATAGTTTACTTACCGCCAAATCTGCCAGGTCTGCGATAACACTGTAATCGCCAAGTGAAATTTTTATTTGTTTCTTATAATGAGGTGACCAGTTGGGTGCGACACGAATAGGGAAAATTTTACGGCCTTATATCAGCTCTACCTATTGTTGAGGCAGGACTAAAAAAAATTAAATGTATTTATGCAATGGAAATAAATTAATACTTGCTATTTTATTTTTCACGTATTTTAGAGTGGTTTATTTCCTTACTTACTGTTTAATCCTCTCGTATTATGTGATATCACTGCCTCAGCAGAAGGTGGGTAATTCGTATAATAAGGGGGGTCCCACAATAATTAGGAAAAATATTACGACAGCATATGTATTAGCGCTGGCTATAGTTGAGGCATGACTTTAAAAAATTAACTTCATTTAAATAATGCCCTTAAACTATAAAATTGTAAATATTTTTTTCACTTGTTTCAGTGGTCAGCGCGTTCGCGTTTTCGCTGAGGCGGGAACTAACGTGTGATGTCGTCATGTTTAGAAAATTTAACGTTGAGACAGACTGCGCTGGTGTTGACGCTTCGCGAATGACGTTGATATTTCTCGTGAGAGAAAAATTTCTTAGTTAATATATAACAGAATTTTTGGTCCACTTTCTGGTCTTTAAATAATAATTTTATTCCGCAAATGAAAATAATTCGTATGTTTAAGAATCGATTTTAATCTGTGGCATTCAATAAACTTTATTGAACGTCGCAGAATAAATTTAAACCAACTACAATTTTATAGATTTTACATAATCTACATAACATCACATTTAGCTGAATAGTGGTCCCAATTCCTCTCTAAACCCCCTAAAATTCCCCCCAGGGGGAGAATTTCCCACTGGTTGAGAACCCCTGCTTTAAAAGCATTTAGATCGTTGCCATGCTATTTAAATATTTCCATTTTTGAGAAGAGGAAAAATTCACACATTCTCCGATTAAAATCAAATATTTACTCTAATTCGGTACGTATTTGGACCATTCCTTCAAAAATTAAGAACTCTGTTCTTTTAGCTATATACATTTTTTCCGATTTCGCATCTTAAATTTAAGTCATTTTAAAATGCATTTTTAGAATTCCTTGCACTGAGTCCTATACTTTTCTTATGGAGTATTGAAATGGAATATTCGGGTTAAAAACACCGCTTAAATATTTTTATTTTCGATTATTTTTCTTAGTCGTGAGAAATGACCGACCATAGTGCAAAATTTCAAGTCTCCAGCTCAGTTGGATGTTGAAACTTACTATACGAGTATATGTATTTTTATATGACATATCATAAGTGAGAAACTGCTATGTGTATATGTACTATAGATATTAAAGGGAATGTAAACATACTTTGAATTGCAAAATAAAAATCATTTAAGCTTCCATCGATTTAGATATCCAGATTGGCTCATATGAATAATTTCTAATTATTACAAAAATATTTGCCCACCAACTTTACATATTAAACGTTTGCGTCATATAAACCAAAATTTATATTGATAAATTCTGAATTTTGATGATATACAATATTAACCCTTGACTGTGCTGGTGGGGTCTGCTGGACCCCAGTCAATTGTTTTTTTCGGTAGTTGACTTATTTTCCGCAAGGCAGCGCTGCGTGTCTAGGTATTCTCTTACGTACTAAATAGCTATCTATCAGTATACCTTAGGGATCCAGAGGGTAAAGCAGATTGGAGTAAGAGGTACGTTAGGATCCAATGCACTCCACCAGCATGTTAGTGTAAATTTTTTTCATTTCTTATGTATAAGGTATTGTCACTTTTCAGTATATATTTTAAAAATATGACTGGACGTTATGTTTTCTGAAAGATGTAATAGGTCGGATGCTGGAGGATAACAGCTCAGATGATGACGTTGACGATAGTATTGTTTCTGAAGATGATAGCTCCACTGAAGATGAAAATGCTGAAATGAGTGACCGAGGAGTAATCAGCTCTCAATTCCTACGCAATAAGTTTTGCGGATTACTGAAATTATATATCCCATGATAAGCTGAAAAGCTGCAAATACCTCTATGGATCTCTCTGGGGTAAAATATTCCCGAAGTAATATAGTCCCCCATTCGGATCTCCTAGGGGATGCACAGAGGAAAAGTATCATTAATAAAAAAGCAAGTAGTGAGAAATTAAAAATAGGCACATGGAATGTTATGACAATGAATTCAGGGGGTAAACTAGAGAACTTAAAAAGGGAAAAGAGAAGGAATAATGTAGGTATAGTAGGTCTTAGTGAAGTTCGGTTGGGAAGGAGAAGGCGAGATAAATTCAGACGAATTTAAGATTATTTACTCGGGAGGAGAGAAAAAGGAAAGGGGAATGGGGATTATAATGAGGAAAGAGATAGCTGAAAGAATTAGCAAGGTAGTGACAGTTAATGATAGATTAATAGCCGTAAAACTTCAGATGGAGCCAGTGGAATTGCTTATAATTCAAGTGTATATGCCAACAACTAATGCTGGCGACGACGAAGTAGATGAAATCTATGAACAGATTATGGAGATATTGGAGGAAGAGGGAAAAGGAAGGATCACCACCATAATAATGGGAGATTGGAACAGTGTAGTCGGAGAGGGACAGGAAGATAACATAGTGGGAAAATATGGACTAGGGAAGAGAAATAAAAGAGGGGATAAACTTGTGGAATTCTGCCATAGAAATAGATCGATTGTAACTAATATATGTTTTAAGCATCACCAGCGGAGACTTTACACATGGAGAAGCCCAGGAGACCAGAGACGATACCAGATTGATTACATACTAGTCAATGAAAGATTTAGAAATAGCATTTAAAATGTGAAGACATTACCAGAGGCAGATATCGATTCTGACCACAACCTTTTGGTGGCAAATACACAATGTAGACTGAAGAGCGTTAAGAGAAACATAAGAGTTAACAAGAAATGGAACTTAGAGGAACTCCTTAAAAACAAGGAGGCTATCATTACTAAGCTGGAGGAAAGGTTGGGGGAGAGAGCTGAAGAAAATAGGAAGAATGTAGATGAGGAGTAGAGATACATCCATAGCAACATTAAAGATGTAATGGAAAAGCAGGTAGGAAAGATAACGGGTGAATGAATCAAAAAACCCTGGACCACAGCAGCCATGCTGCAAAAAATGGAAGAGCGGAGAAAGTTGAAGAACATAAACACTGAAGAAGGCCAAAGAAAGTACAGGGAGTTAAATAATTCTTTAAGAAGGGAAACAGATAAAGCCAGAGAACAGTGAATAAATGAGAAAGGCGAGGAGATTGTCGAGTGTGAAAGAAATTGTAGAACAGACCTCATGTATAGCAAAGCAAGGGAACTATTCAAGAAAAAGGCAAGAAAGATAGGATGTAAAGAAATCATGAACAAAAGTGATAAAATAGTATCGGAGCCAGACAATGTAAAGAATGTCTGGAAAGAATACAGTGAGGTTCTGTATGACAAAGAAGGAAAGCCAAGAAATATTGAATTAAAGGAAAAATAGGATGTGGAAAAAGATCAGCTTGGACCAAGTATTCTCGAGTATGAAATTAAAAGAGCAATTGATGACATGAAAAGAAGGAAGGCTGTTGGGAGTGATGATATACCCGTGGACGTTCTTAAGGTTTTGGGGCTAAAGCAGTTAAGCAACTAACAAAATTTTTTAACCAAATATATGATACTGGCATATGGCCTGAAGAGTTTTTAGACGTTGTGATGGTACCACTGGAGAAAAAGAACAATGCAAAATGTTGTAAGGATTACAGAACTATTAGTTTAATTTCTCATACAGCTAAAGTTCTAACAAGAATAATAACCAAAATAATTGAATTTAAAATAGAAAAGGAGCTGCAAGATAATCAGTTTGGTTTTTGAAGAGGAAGGAGGACTAGAGATGCTATAGGATGTATGAGGATGATGATAGAAAGAGCGCTAGAAGTCAATAAAGGTATGTATTTTTGTTTTGTAGATTAGGAGAAAGCTTTTGACCGAGTGAAATGGGATAAAATGCTGGGTATTTTAAACAAAATAGGAATATATTGGAAAGATAAAAGACTGCTTAAAAAGTTTACTTTTATCAAAAGATTAGAGTCAGGGTTGAAGGAGAAGAAACAGAAAGTATTTCAATACGGAGGGGAGTGAGGCAGGGCTGTCCTATTTCACCAGCGATATTTAATATTTATGCAGAAACTATAACAAAAGAAGCGCTGATGGAAGAGAAAGGATTTAAGATAGGAGGTGAAAGTATTACCACCATTAAATACGCAGATGATCAAGGCTTAATAGCAGAAGGCGAGAAAGAGTTTCAGAGGAATACAGACAGACTAGTGCAGGTTGGCCAACAATATGGAATGAAGATCAATGCAGAAAAAACAAAAGTCATGGTGGTTTCAAAGGAACATTAAGAATTAAATATAATGGTAAATGACAAAAAATTGGAACAAGTAAGTAGTTTCAATTATCTCGGCAGTATTTTAGCGCAGGATGGAAGTTGTACACAGGACATCAGAAGTAGGATTGCAATGGCAAAAGCAGCATTTAACGAGAAGAAGGAGCTTCTCACAAGCAAGAAAATAAATTTAGAAACATGGAAGAAATTAGCAAAATGCTACATATGGAACATAGCTCTTTATGGTGCAGAGACGTGGACTGTAAGGAGAAAGGAGGAAAAATATTTAGAAAGTTTTGAGATGTGGGTATGGAGGAAATGATGAAAGTGAAATGGACAGAGAGGAAGAGAAAAGAAGAAGTATTAGAAATGGTGGTAGAAGAAAGAATGCTAATAAAAACAATCAGGAAAAGAAAAGCAAATTTGGTAGGGTACATATTGAGAAGACAGTGTTTACAAAGGACGATCTTAGAAGGAAACATTAGTGGAAGAAGAGGAGGGAGAAAAAGAATAGGAATATTAGATAATATAAAGCAGGGATATAATACTTATAGAGGTATAAAAGAGGCTTCTAGGGAGAGAGAGAGAAATGGAAGCAGCGATTCAGTTAAAACCTGTCTTAGGACAGAAGCATGATGGTGATGAGTGCAACATTGCCATGTTTTTAATATTACTGGTTTTTTCCTGCTGAGATTTTTTCTATTTGCCGTATTGCATTTTATTGAATAGAACAATTTGTGTTTATTACATCAATATTATGTTTACAATGTGTACATTCATAGCTGTTCATTAAGTTATTGTCAATGAAAATAAAACACATTTTAAGTTTTTGGTCTATCAGATCACACCAGCATGTAAGTGCAATTTATTTACCAGCACAGTAAAGGGTTCTCTTCCAAATCCTCTCCAAGGAACCTGTTTAGAACGATTGTAAATATTTTTTCCAAATATAAATCTTGAAAATAGCTAATTGTGAGACAATAAATTTCAACATTGGCTCATTTTGATCACAAATCACATTTTTCAACCGAGTATCAAGCTGTTTTAAATAAGCGTAAATGGATTTACTTTTCTCGTATATTTTAATTTATTCCGTCCTCTATGTGTTATATGTTGAGCTATCGTGGTTAAAACTTTTATTTAAATATAGAGCAAGTTAAAGTCTAAATCTTCGTTGCACATATTTAAACTCACGCAGTAAGGTAATCCTGAATTATCATTCGTATTTTATGGGCGTAACATTTGTCGTTGAGGATGTCTATCCACTCAAATTTCTATTCGCCCATTTCGTATTCTACCTACGGATTTCGTTATCGATTTTACTTTTGCATCCATTATAGTAGAATTTCATCGGTCGTTATTCGGAGTATGGTTTGAGAAGGAATCAAAATGTTTTTGATAAAAGGATATAAGAGGTCT
The DNA here is from genome assembly GCA_028673005.1 of Tanypteryx hageni. NCBI lineage: Eukaryota > Metazoa > Arthropoda > Insecta > Odonata > Petaluridae > Tanypteryx > Tanypteryx hageni. Next base: position 90,862,740 of record CM054114.1, on the reverse strand, counting down.
CCACCGAACGCTATCCGTGGAAAATGTGAAATAAGTCGAACAAGAGTTCCTCTCCTCGCTTTTGTGGGTTTTGGAGGAACAACATTCGCTGGAGGAGTTTTCCTTCGGCGAGAGGATAAAATTTGCTTCTGATTTCATCGGAAGAGATTGTTCCCCTCCATTGGCTCATCTCTAGAAGCATACTTATTGGAAAATGGCGTCCGAGTTTTATAGGGTTTCAATGGATTCCTTTATTGCATGAACTCCAGTGATTTTGGAGAAAACGGTGTACCAAAAATATATTCCAAATAAAAACTCAAGAATTAAGCAAAATAGTTCGTTTCCAGCTTACATTTATTATCCTCCTATTATATTGGTTCAAACATTCTGCAAAACTGGTTACAGGCATTATATATTTTGACTTTCAAAAAGTCATTATTTTACGTAATATAACATCAAAATTATCAAAGTACGTATCTTTCATAATTGTTGTTAAAATACATATTTGGCTACTTATAACAAGTTGGTTAAGTACTAATTAATTAAGATCTAAATTTACCCAGCGTGGAAGATCAGAAAGAAATTAGAACTTTATCTACGTCATAAAAATATCTCTAAACCACTGTGAATGTTAACAATTAATTTTTATCAAATCTCATTGTTAAATGAAATGTTAAAAGAATCTGGGTCCTATAGACCCGGTACAAGCTGTTTTGCAATTCCAAAATCTCGGGACTTTTACTTATTGTTAGATTATACCGGGATATTGAATTTGCCAGATATTAAACATTAGTAACATTTGCTCTGAAAATTTCATTTTAAAGTATCAATGATATTGCGAGATACAGGGGTGCATTATAGGAAAATATTCGTTCGGGATAGTTTTTGATTCCGGCCACTGGGGTATCGAGGAACTTTAATTCTGTTCTACTGGTTGCCACAATCAAAAGTGAGACGAATCTCTTCGATAAGGTGCAATGTCTCACTATGATTATTAAGTCACCATTTATATACCTAAAATATTATTGCGATAATTATATCATTAACGTTTTTTACTTAATCAGTCCTTAATTGGCATCAACGAATGTCTAACAGCTTTTAAGCTGTACCCGCAGTTTCTTTAAATTTATTTTTCTCGGCAAGGGCAACTGGATATTGTTCGGATTTCATAAATTAAAAGTTTTCATTATACAATTTCAAGAGGCAAAGCATACTTTACTATCTGCATTAGCGATATAATATACTTCGCAACTACGTGATTGGAGGAATTATGCGAAATCTAATATATCTAGATTTGGAAATACCAGCTTACGATATTTGAGATCAAGAATATACTAAGTTACAGTATGCTAGAACAACGATAACATTTTTGTGACTAATATGCAAGGTGCTAATTTTGTTTAATCATCAAGAGTTTGTTAGTAAAATGGGTGAGTTACTTATTATATGTTTTTTCATAAAGTTTGGTTGTCGAAATCACCACGCTTGGTAAAATTTGTGAAGAAAGTAGTGTAACTACAAGAACAAGAGTATTGTTTAGTGTTCGCACAATGAACTTTATCTGCGCTATTTTTGCTGCTTAAATGGGTAAGATTACGCTGTGCATATGTCGTATTAACACCTTGTGTACCGGATTTAGATTACCGTACTTTACTCAGTCCCTGAATATTTTGTCATAAATAAAAAAACCCGCGAAATCTGTTTGCCGGCTCAAATGTGGTGATTTTCTTGGTTAAAAGTCACGATTTAAACAGTAAAAGATCATATTGACTGTTTTAAATATACTTCTTACTTTTATACGTTTTATTGTATAATTTTTACTGCAAGAAAAGTTAAAATTATATTTTAATAAATTTGTTATTGAGTGTTTTCCGTAATATTAACATTTAAAAATGAAGAAGGGTGTAAATGCGCATAAATATAATAAAATTTATGAAGATCACAATATAATAATTCGTTTATTATTTAAATAAAGACTTAAATTCCTATATACATTTAATAAATAATATATTTTAAAATAATCGTACATTTTAAATAGAACTTCGAAATAAAATGTAAATTTAAATCGTCGAATTGAAAGGCCAAAAACTATCAGCCATATATGTAAGTAGTAATAATGATTTGTAGCGTCGTTATTCTTCGAAAATGTCTCTGGAAAATAAACTTTGATTTAAATCCTCGATTTAAAAAATTAACGTCGAATTTTACAACATAGTGATTTTAAGCGTCTATATTCCTCGAAAATCTCTCGGAAAAATAAACGTCGATTTAACTCGACTTATAAAATGAATCTTACCAAGCCTAGTTATAACATGCAGAATTCTGACTGACTCCTCATCATTTTTTGAGATTACAACCTGTATATATAATTAAGACAAAGAATGACTGATAGAACCTTAGATTCTATTTGTTGTTTAAGAATCTACCTTGAAAACGTATAATTCTCCATATTATGATGGTGTTTACGTACCATCATAAACACTTACAGCAATGACACTCATATATTATAACTATTATTATTACGAGTAGGCGGTTCTTGCTAACTGAAGCGCATCCAAGTTTTTGCATTTGCATTACGTGGCTCGGATGGCCCTGTATAAGCAACAACAGTAATCATCATGAAGACAATAGTGGATATGTAGGCTTAGTAAAATTCGATTTAAATCGAAAAACGTCGATTTTTTTAAATTAAAAAATCGACGAAAATGAATAGTCGTCAATAAGCGTCGATTTTCCAACAAGTTGGAAAAGTATACGCCTAAAAACCTATTCTGAATGTAAAATTTAAGTCGTTTCTGTTTACTTTTTTCGCAGTATTATTTTATAACTACGATTTCGTTTCTTATCTGAACTTGCATTAACAGAGGGACTAAAAGAAGGGTATTTTCTTACACTGAAATATGCGTCTTTTTGAAAAGCTCACGCTTCTACTCTGAACAATCTGGAAAAAGCAAGGCCCTGGGGTATATTTGAGAATAAATTAAAAAAAAAAACACCCGCGAAATCTCGTGGCCGGCTTAAATGTAATTTTCTTGGTTTATAGTTGCGATTTAACGAGTAAAAGATCAAATTATGGATTTAAATACACATTTTACTTTGTTGGATGTGAATAGTAGAAATTTACAGCCATGTAAGGCCAAAACGATACTATTTTCGAAGATATAATATTTCAGCAATTTAATTTATTGCAAAATAAACGTAAATTTTAATCGTTTTCTAGTTTTCATTATGCAATTTAAAGAGGTAAATCAGAATTTACTATCTGCATTAACGATATAATATATTTGTCAACGACGCGATAAAAATTTTAGGAAATATGAAATATCTAGATTTGGAAATACCAGCTTAACGTATTTGAGATTAAAAATATAACAAGTTTCAGTGAGGTAGGACAACAATAATATCCTCGTAACCGATATGCAAAAAGCTAATTTGGTTTAATCATCAAGATTCAGTTAGTAAAAGGAGTGAATTAACTACTAGTATATGATTTCGCATATAGGTTGGCTGCCGAAATTTACACACACGCACGCACGCACGACTTCAGCTACTGAAGATGGGAGCGTAGCTCCCGAAATACGTATCTAGCAAGTTTCCCAGTGATTTCCAGAGTTATGGTGCGTGTGTGTGTTCCTTTTCTTCTTTTTAGGCTAGTTTTCGACAACAGGTCCCTGTAGGCCATCATCGTCTTGCAAACTTGTAAGCATAATTTTAATTTTCCTTATTTCTTATTGACGTGTGAGAGCTCTCTGGGTTAATTTACGGTTCAGGAGTTTCAAATTTTAATGGAAAAACTAGTACACTTTGTGTGTTAGGATTATGGCGACAAATTCTGTACCTTTATGTTGGTTTCCGGGTGAAAAAGGCTCGAAATACCATGACGTCTTTATATTATTTCGTTATTAGACGATCTTTACCAGTAAAGCGGTAGTAGCAGAACGCCTTATGGGAACGTGTCGTCCGTCCGTCTGTCGTAGCTTTCATCTTCTATACCGTTTGACAGACTTAAATTAAATCAAGTTCGATTGATCCTTATTAAATTTTATTGTCAAATTGTGATTTCGAACTTACAGTTTGTATAAGCACTTCAATGAACTGTTATTCGTATCTCGTTAAATGGCATCCCTCAATCAACAATCAAATACCAAATAATTCTCGCCTTTGAAATCTGTGTGCATTCCTTTTATGGAATAAAGTTTTCCATCTAGTTAGTAAATGAAGGTTGTGTATTACTGTTTATATAATTTTGCCAAACCATATTTAAATTGTACCGTACATTTTATTCAATAATTAGAGTTAAATATTTCTCGGAAAACTTAACGAAACACGGAAATAAATTTTAGGCGTTCTTTACCAGCGAAGCAATAGTAGCAGAATGTCTTTTGGGCACGTCTCGTCCGTCCGTCGTAACTTTCATCTTCTAAACCCTTCGGCCGATTTAAATTTAATTAAGTACGAGTGATTCTCCGTCAATTAGAACTTCCAATTTGCATAATCACATTAACATATCGAACGTATTTTATTTCTTCATCTAACCGTTATATATATTTGTTCATAAATGAATGCTAGAGTGGAGTTTTAATGTTTTATTTTTAACCGCGAGAAAGATATGCATTCGTTGCTTCTCCAGTAAAAATCTTTTCGTTTTTCTTTACTCCGAATAGAGAACTTTCCGAGTCAAGATATAATACCTAGAAAAAATACGTTATCTTCCTCAGTATGAAGATTGCTCACCGTTTCATAGTAAGATTATGCTCACGGTAACGCAGACGTTGGAGGCGAGTCGCTCTGGCCGCGTGGCATTGTTCCCTTATCTGCGCATATCTTGCCGAGGAAGAAGCAACGTTGGCTTTTTTTCATCGAGCACGCTTCTTTCTCCGCGACTCACCTGCTTCCGTCTCCTTTCGATCATGGCGTCTCCTTTGTCTCGATCGCCGTGCCAGTGGCGCCCTCCTCCCTCAACGGCTACCGATCTAACCTGGGAGGAATCAAATGGAGGTTGTCGAGTAGAGATGATGCATTGGCAAAAATGTATCCGAAAGAAGAGATGAGGCTTTCTCTCTCTCTCTCCTAGATGGGGGTAGCGAGCATCTGTGTCGAATTTCTGTTTGATCTCGGATATAAACGTCTGAGTGGATGCAAAAAAGACGCTACTGGCGGAAAAGCGGACTACATTATCCGTTATTTGCTCGCATATCGGATGGAAATTTTTCAGCCGCCGTTGCATCGCTGTGCACTGCGTGAATGAGGCCGGGAACTGAGAAACGAGCAAATTACCAACTATGTGCATATTATTTCAAATCTTAAAGGGTATCACCAAAATAAGGTTTAGCATTGTTCTTTCTTTAATTGGAGTAAATGATCGGTAATTTAGGCATCTAATGCGTTTCAATGAAGCAAAAACCTTCACGCTATAATAAATAAATCCAAGACCTATCTTAGTGGACAAAGTTTGATTCACAGATATTTCAGTAGTTAAAATAGCAAACTCGAAACTGTTTAATATTTTTGCTATTGGCGTAACAAGAATTCGAATAATTTACACTCTATTGATGAAAATAGTTTATATATAGTTCAAAGAGGCATTATAAAAGTACAGTGGACCCCTCGAACTCGAACTCGTTCTACCGGATATCGCATCTAATGTACTCGGGCGTCGGCTCCAGGTCGACCGTGTCCGCTAAATTGTTACGTACATTTAAAAAATGTTTCAGGTGATCCCTTCCAAGGAGTAGCCCTCATGTTTCTTGAATGGATCCCTTAGCTCCTTTCCAAATAGTGTACTTTTTATTTATGGTTAAGATATGCTCAAGGTGGATTAATATATTAGCTACATCGTTAAATTATTTTAGATGGTAGGTTTAATGTGAGCCAGCGTATCTCAACTTTTTGAATAACACGGTCCATATAAACATTCCTGCGATTAAAGTCATCTTATTAAATTGTTCATTAATAATTTATTTCGGTTGTTTTTGTAAGTTTTGAAGTAGTTTATTATACTTTAAAGATAATTTTAGAAGTATTTCAAAACGATCTTAAACCATTTCGTGTCCTAACAATTTATAATTACTTAGATAGACCATTGAGAAATGATTTAGTTCTGACAGTCTGAGGATACATTTTAAGCAGTTGTCTTTATTAGGGTATCATATACTATTTCTATCAAAATCGACAGAAATGTTCGCTTGCTAGCACATATACCAATTCAAATAATTTATGATTTCATATCAAATATTCCCAAATTTCAACTGATAACAATGTGTTTTAATCTCAATAATGATAGATTCTGAAGAAAAGCTGATTGCTTTTTTGTACGTATTTTTGTTTGCATATGAATTTTGTTTTCTATTAAAAATTTGTGGCATTAATAGGATTGGGCTTGGTTTATTTTTCTCACATAATTATTTTTTTAATTTTGGTACGTTTATTTAACAAATGTGTATGGACAATTGATTCATGAACAAAAAACAACAAATACAACGAAAATATTAAAGTATAATAATGAATGCTCCAAAAACAAAGATAAAGTAAACACTATTGAAAAAATTCTTTATGTACATCAAAATGTAAAATATAAGTATAAAAATACATAAACAAATACTCCAAGAAGTAAAAAGAGGTTCGACCACACATTTTGACTATTTTCTCGATGAAGTCTGTGAGTGTGTCTGTGTATGTCTGTCTTTGTGTCCGTGTGTGTGTCTTTGTGTCTGTATGTGATATTATATTGTGGATGCTCTTAACTCAAAAACTATTAATCAATCGAATGCAAAATGTTTGTTAAAGTCAAATGCAGGGTTTGGTGGAAGCCAGTCATCAGCGGCTTTCCTCAATCAGCTTTCCAGCATTGCTACTAAGCTTTTAGTAGTGATTTTATTCATTACTTAAGTTTTGCCCATCTGCAAGTTATAGGCACCATGGCAGGCTGTGAAGCCGCACTCGGTCCTAAGTCATCTGCATTTCATAAGAGAAGGGAGGAGAGAAACCCGGTGCCGGCATTAGCCTACTCTTGCGAAATACACCAGGGGGGCCAACTGCTTAACGTTCCTTCCGAAGGACGGAGTGTTGATTTGTGCGGTCTCCTCAATATTTCTCGTGGTCTCGTTTTCTCATCCTCGTCGCCTAATAGCAACGCACAAATAGAGGGCTGGAGCCGGATCTTAAGGTGAGGCCAACACTCAAACCACACCGCCGGATCCCTCGTATAAAGTCAAGATAACTGATTAGATTTTATTAAAAATTGATTAACCGGAAGTGTTTACTCTTGTCACATCCGCTTTTTGAAATATTTGCTTTAATATTATATAAATGTAAAAACATATTAGAATAAAAGTTGCAGGAAAAGTAATTAATTACTACAAAGTTTGTTCGCAGCATTTTCCCATAAATTGCATTGTTTGAGAGATATTATAAAAACTACCACACCACACCACTACCACTGCCACGACCACACCACCTACCGGCGACTATTGTAAACACCTAGCGCTTAGTTACGTATTAATAACGCTCCTTCTTATTTTCTTAATTGTTGGAACTCCGTGGCCATATCCAATATCATATGGCAATGGATTGTTTATTTCTGTTCTTTTTAGTCTTAAAATTTTTCTCGCTGTTCCTTAATATATTTATTATCATTTTGAATTTTTAGAAATATAACAGCTATGTTGAAAGTCATGTGGTGGCCACATAAGATTTTTATTCTTATCGCCGAATTTTACCATCAATTCGAAATCGCTCAAATGTATCGTTAATATCAGGTGTTTTGGGGAAAAAATTGCCTTTAAACTCTTTTTTGCATTGTCAGACATGTTTTCAAAACTCGAGCTTCTATTGTTGTCCTAATATACGAACGAAAGAGCAAAATATAATATAATCTGAGAAAATTTCGTGCCCCGCAATGTTTGGCGGACGCTTACTCTAGTATTAGTTAATATTTTTCGTTGACTGGAAAACATTATATTTACCATTAATAGAGTAAATTAATCTTCTTGCTATTTTCGCTCATTACTTTTTTTAATCATTATGACTAGTCGCGACAATTGAAACATTGTAATGCTCGATTACGAGTATTTTCATCAAAGCACGAGAATCGTAAAAAAATTACATACGCTGCATAAAGCCGCCTGAACATACCCTGGAGATTTTTATATTTCTGTGTGCGCGTCTCATAATGAATTTATCTCGTTTTGGCACGACACAACCTGAACAACGCAGGATATTTTGTACGATATAAGATAAAAGGATATATAAATAACTCAAATACAAAAGATATAGGCTAACATATTATATTATCGATACTCAATATCCCATGTCGTTCAACTGTTATATTTCGTCATTAAATATTTCGTCGCCTCGTTGAATAGTTATTAATCCATTCTGCAAGTTAGAAATGAAAACAAATCCGATTGATTTGTTTTTTTTTTGGAATTACTGGTTTATCCCAGAAACTTATTAAAAATTCTACAATATTATCATTGTGCTCTAGTACCCAAATCCAAGTTAAATTTCTGGGGGTTGGATTCGTTCTATTTTCCTACTATCGGGTTGGGTTAAGTGGTTGGAGGTTGGATTCGTTCCATTTTTCTCCCTTCCAGGGTTTGGTTAAGTGGTTGGAGGTTGGATTTGTCCATTTTCCTCCCGCCGGGTAGGGGGTTGTATTCTTTACATTTTCCTCCTCCTCCTGGTTTGGGTTGAATGGTTGGGTGCTGGAATCATTCCATTTTACTCCTCCTCCCGGGTTGGGTTAAATATGTTTGGGGTTGGATTCGGATATTAGGGTGCAATGAAAATATTATAGCATTTTTAATATGGGTCCGGAATAACCCAGTAGCACCTTTTTTGTTGGTTTTCAGTATAGGTAAAAATATTTGATATTGATTTTTTATTGATACACCAATGGTCGAAATGAGTAAATTATTGCTATAGTAATAGACAGGTTTTGGTTGGAAATCATTTAAAATCATTTATATCTCGAAAAATATAGGAAATAATAGTTTAGATATTTTCGAAGAATGCTTAATTCACATATTAAATGTGATTAACAAAACGATATTTGGAAAAACGACCCAGGTTCAACTCCAGTGGATTGTTTCCCTTAAAGTAACACGTATAAACGGAATTTTCGACTTGCAGGTTTTTATTCTCTTTAAAATTAAAGTTAGAAAAAATTTACCTGTGATCTTCGGATCTAGACCATTATAAAGAAAACATTTATAAATCACTTATTTTATTTATCCTTTTCCACTTTTAGCTCAAAATCACTCATGTAAAATCGTTTAAATGGCATATTTTAAAAAAATATTGGCATATTAACGGAATGTTGATTTGCTTCACAATTACATTGTTAAACCACAAGATCCTATTGTTAATTCAATCCTTATGCATTTAAGCTTGCATTGAAGGCTTTTAGTACGGGAAGTAGAGAGAGACAGAATGAGAGGATAATTATTTTCATAGCAATCAATCTAAAGAATATTCGGGGTGTTTATTTACGAGAAGGAATACCTAAAAAGCTGAAATATTATTCAAAAATTTAAAAATCGCTATAATGAGTTAATTCAATATTTTTGAATTAAAAACGGTATGACAATCTGAGGAACGTGATGGAAGTTTTAATAAACTAACCGAGCATTTAAAAAACTTATTGAGTGAAGGATTGGGCAATAGGTTATGGGAGTTAGGTAGAAGAACGGAGGACCTGAGGAGGGTTTGGGAAATGTGGAGAGAAAGAGAGGCCAAAAAGAATAGAAGAATAAAAGCAAAAGTTCTGGAAAGAACTAACCCGCGCACTTTCCTTTCAATAAAATTATAATTTATAAATACCATCCTCAAAATAGACAAATTTTATTGTAAGTAGTAGCAGTAATTTTTATTTTTAGGTGCATCGACGGCTAAGGTCATTTCTCACCGAGAATATTCTATTTTGAAAAATCCTTAGTCTATCACAACATCCATGCCCTAGGAAATGCAATTCAAAAAGATTAAAAACCGTAATGATTAGCTAAATTCAATATATTAAATTGAAATAGAAACGGTATTAAAATCTGGGAAAAGTGCTGGACGTTTTAGTAAACTGCCCGAACATGTAAAAAATGTAATTAGTAAAGGATTGGTCGATAGTTTACGGGAGTTTAGTAGAAGAATGCAGGACTTGTGTACGGTTTTGGAAATAGGCAGAGAAAGAGAGGTTTAAAAGAATAAAAGTATCAGAAAATATTAATAAAAGGCTACGTTTTCCGTCCGTTAGTCTGAGTGTAAAACTATTAAAACGCGAATCGAGGATATATATATATATATATATATATATATATAGAAAATTTAAATTTGGCATAAATAATCCATCCAAGTAAAAAAATGCTCTACCGAAAGTAATTTCACGATAAAAGTCCAGATTTTGACTCCATTCTTCGTAAGATAACACTTAAAAATTCTCTTTCCGTTTAACAGGCTTTTCTTCTTTTGAAAAATTAAATTGGAAAATACTTGATCTACGATCATCCGATTTGAACTATTTTGAAGATAAAATAGTCCCTTAATCCATTTTATTTTCCTCGCACATCTCTAAATCGCTCGTATCGGACGTTAAAATCGCGCATTTAGTGGAAATATTGACATTTTAACGATAGCTGCATTGATGCGCATGTAATTGCCAAAACTCGAGCTCATACTGTGGTGTTAAGACTAAATGCCTTCTCCTCTGTGTCTTTCCTACCAACTTTTGCAGGCTTTTATTCATTAGAAAATTAAAATTGGAAAAAACTGACCTACAATCATCGTATTTTATCTATATACGACCTTATTCTATTAATCTTTTTTCGCCTTCAACTTGAATTAATAAATCACATATTTTGGGCTAATATTTTCATTTTATCGACAACTGCTTTGGCTAAAATGAAATTGTCTAAATTTGAGCTCATATTGTTCGCTCAAAGGCTAAATGCATATCCCCTCATATCAAAATTTGTTTATCTTGACAACTGACTGCTGCGAGAAACAAAATCAATATAAATAGTGATAGTTAAAATAATTTATTTTAAGTCGAAAATTTATATTCCGTTTTTTATTCATTTGAACCTGTCATTTTTGCCGGAAAATATACTAATATTACTTCATATTAATAAATGATGCTATGCAAATTAATGTGTCCACTATAAATTTAAAGACAGCGTCGCAAATATTTTTTTACTTTATTTTCAAAATACATAAAAATAGCGTTTGAATCGCATTCACAAAAGAGAGGCAATACGAAAAGATCAAAATGGTAAATTTTCAATATTTGTCTTGGAAAAATTTCTCTCATATAAAAATGCTACTAAAATGACTCCTATAATATTTGGTTAAAATTATTAATTTGTGCTCAGTACGTAAAAGAATTTAATACCAAAACGCAAGGATTTATTTATTTACCACGGAGGATACCATTTCCATTAAATGCATCCCATGGCAGAGTAGTATCTATTTCCCGATCGCCATGGCTCATTGGACTGACAAAGGGATTTTATTTTTTCGCCAGGAGAGCCGTCGGATGCCTCAAAAATGTTTACATTGTGCTCTTTCTCGTTCGCCTCGTTACTCTTTTGTTATTCCTTCTGAAATTCCATCCGCGACTTGTAAAATGGCCCATGACGTCATTTATGTAACGTGATCTGAAAATAAATGCCGCCTTTTGCGAAATTCGGATGCGCTGGACGTAATGCGTTGGCCGTGTATCAGCAATCTGTACGCCCGTGAGCCAGCTCCAGTGAAATAGTTGCCAAAGTGTGTGCTGATTGTAAAGTTAATAAATGGAAGGTTTACGTATTTATTGAAATAGTTTCAGAAGGCATCGAATAATTGCGTTTTCATACACATCTTGCTTCTCGTTATTTTGGCTAAAATTGTTTCGAGTTAGGATGTGAATGTTAGATGTGATATGTCACCATAGCCACGCTTCTGAGAAAACAAAAGTAATCCTGATTTTATGAAAGTCAATTATGACACCCCTTGATTATGTTTTCTGGCACCAAAATTATACAACTATACATATATAGAGGGCGTGAATAATGAGCAATTTTTATTGAAATTTCGTCAAATACTTTTTGTGTCAGTTAACGACGTATCCTACGCTATAGAAAAATATATTAGATTTGTTAGCTACAATCTATCTAGAGTGTATGAATATTGAATTTATAGAAGGAGGAATAAGCAATCTCAACGCCATCAACTGGGAGTTTATGTTAAATTGTGAAATCGGTCAATCCGTTAAGAAAATATTATTTCTCACTGAAATGTTCAATTTATTGATTTCAGAATTTTAAAAGGATGTCTATGGAGGATCGCAGGCTGAACGCTAGGTTACGACTTCTGGATATATATGTATAAGTTGGAAGATTATTCGGAGAAGTTTTTGGAATTGTTGAAGCCTGGTAGATCAATTGTAGAATAGAGCAATATTTTTCATGAACAATACGAGATCATTACAGGAAGATCAAACTTTATATATATATATTTGTTAGAAACTAATTATGGCTTTGTACCCCCTGCCGCACACCACTTTAGCTAATTAAAGTGTAACATGTAGATATGAGTCTATATGCAATCAACATAGTTGGTTATAGAATTTTATTCGCAAATTTCCTGGAAGTACGTCGGGAACTTGTGACTCATAAGGATTTATTGTATAATAATAACAGGGTTAGATAATGGGGTACAAATGATATCTGTTCAAATGCCATTTTTATGGAATTCTACAAGTACTACAAAATGTAATACGTGCGTCACGGCGTAAAATCTGTCGCTCAACATTTTTGTCCTTTCCAATATTAGATATTTTATAATTTCTCAATCACAATCGATTGAAAATTAACCATGAAAATTTACCGCGTCGTCGAAAATTTTTGGAATATTCGCCCATTATGAGGCAGGTAGGAATGAGATGTGTGATTGACCAACTTAACTGCATCTTCACTCGCCATTAGGGTAAAAACCAAAAGAAAACTAAGGGCGCTCATTCTCCGCATTTGCGATCTCCGATTCCGGGAGTCGGGTCTAGGCCGTAGGAGGAAAAGGGGAGAAGGGAGAAACGAAGGGAGGTGGCGGGAAGTAAAGGGGGCTTTTGGTTTCGAAGCGTGTGGTCGGGACGTGGAATCCGGTGAAAGCGATGTGTTTCCAGGGGGCTCAACACTCTGGGAGCGATATTTCAGCCGCGTTGGCCCCTGACACCTGTTTTGGAGTGCCACCCTCGAGCCTTTCCTCCATCCCGCCTCTGCTCTCCCTCCCCAACCATCCCTTCTCCTTCGCTCCACCTCTCCTCCCCCTCCCTCCTCCCACTCCTTCCTCCGTCCCCCCTCCCTCCCCCCTTCCTCCTCCCCACCCTCCTCCTCTCCCTCCACCCCTCCCTCCACCCCTCCCTCCTCCCCTCCCTCCACCCCTCCCTCCTCCCCTGCCTCCTCCTTCCCCTCTTCCACCTCCCTCCTCTTAACGCGCTCACCTCCCTCCCTCCAAGCCCGTCACCGCCCTACCTCCAACCCCCTCACCACCATACCTCCAACCCCCTCACCACCCTCCTTTCAACCCCCCCACCACCCTCCTTTCAACTCCCTCACCACCCTTCTTTCAACCCCCTCACCACCTCCCCCATCTCACCCCCTCCCCTCCTTCCTCCGCACACCGCCTTCCTCTCCGACGTGAGCGATGTCCGCTTACGCAGCGCTGGCCGTTGGCAGGCAAAGCGCTTCGGGAAGGAGTCGTGAAATTGGGATGCGAGAGGTCTTAAGGTGTGTTGCTCGGGGAAGGGGTGTGGTGCGGTGAAGTTTGGCGGCCAGGTCGCCTGAGGTGAAGAGGCAATGGAGGTGCATTGAAGGGAATGCTCGGAGAGGGGAAGCGGGGGTGAAGGATGGATGGGGAAAAGGAATGTGAAGAAAAATCATTCATCATTCGAAGCTTGAACTTAAACACGAGAAACGCGTGATCCGACCGCATAGTTTGATGCATGGAGGTGCGGGTGGAGGCGTTGGGAACTGTAAGGAAGAAACAGGAGAAGGAAGAAGAGGGAGAATTAGTGGGAATCTCTTCGGATTTGAATGGAGGCACCCAAGCGCCTCCAAACGACTTTAGAATATTCACGTGTAACGCTATAGCCGTGCCCGCTATCCTACCTCTCCGTGGTTCTATTATGCTGGGCATTATGCGGGGGCGGTTGCTAGGGTGCATGTTAGGAAGGATCGATTAGCTATACAGCGTTTATGTTTCGAAATCGTTTTGTGCTCTGGTGTGGAAATTGCAATCATAGAGAATCATGCCGCAATCTAAGTAATGCGATTTATATTATATATACTTGTGAAATAGTAGCTAAAAACCTTTAGAAGCTGCAAATAAATTCAAACTCAATATGTAAACAAAAATACTAAATTTATTTATTTTACATAATGCCTTTCCACGAAGTTTAACCTTACTAAGAATAAAATTATCCATTTATAAATATAGGTATTTTTTGGTTTCTCAGAATCCCCGAGGAAAGCCAGGTACTTTCAGCTAGTTCTAAATAAAGGGCTAAGGAAAAAGGATGGAAAAATCTAGCTGATAATCAGACTTCAGAAAAGGGCGAGGAAACTGGGATTCTGTCGGTGTAGTATCAATCATATCGGAGACAAGATTGCTGCGTATATTTTGTCGGCCGTAAATTGGGTAATGCTGATGAGGATATTAAAAGATATAGGTATAGGTTGTAAAGACAAAAGACTGGTCAGGAATGTATGCGTAAATGAAGTTGTGATGGTTAGATTGGAGAATGCTGACACCGGCGACGTAAATATGCCCAACACAAAGATTTCCGCTGTAATTTACTTCCAAATCTATATCTCCAACGTTATTATGAGAAATTTACAGAGATATTCACTAAACGATAATTTGAGAGGATTGGACGCGGAGGACTATGATTTTCCCGTTATTTCAATTAGCAGAAAATGATGTGCTGTCAATATCTGCATTTATTACTAATCTCACATTATATAGGTTACGTTTTTCACACCTTGAGTATTATTTTATCCATTTCCATTTTATTGGAGTAGAAGTGGTAGCGATAGTTCTTGTTCACTAGCAATTTCATTCTTATTACGGTATTACTGTAGCTGGAGCCATTATGAATTTAAATGTAAAAATTAAGTTATATTACTTGCACGTAATATTCTGCAAATTTTTTGACATATGAAATAACTAAAACTATAGTGAACACAACAAATAAGACTTATAGAAATGATTCTCGGAAACATATGGACACAAATGCTACATAAAATCTTTCTACCAACATTATATTGTAGTTAAAATATGTAACTTAAAACATGTAACCTTGAATCCATGTCTCAGTGGAATCTCATTTTGTACTTTCCTAATTACCGTAATAAGCTACTGAATAGCGTTTTATTAAATATTTGGCTGAAGCAAAATGGATAACTTCTTTAGATGAGATTTTTTCATAGTGTATTTTTTTTGCAATGTATTTGAAACCGCCAAAAACTTACTAGGAGCAGAATCAAACCTTTAGATATTTAGGAGAGATTCAATTGCTTTGAATAAGCCTATAGATATTGATTTATTAACCGATCTATTGAACTATAATTAAGAAAAATATTTAACTTAGTGCGTGGAAGTTTGTGGAGGACGCATAAATAGGTGTAGAATATGACATTTGGCAATTATATTGCGCCAGTTACTGGCAGTAGCACTTATTGATTAAATATAAGCTTTAAGGTATGCGCAAATCTAATCATTATTGTTACGTATGATTCATGCAGTATTTTTAATTTATTTCCAAACTAATATATACTGACTTAGCAAGAGAATTAGGATGCCAGAGGCACGAATGGTAAGCAGAATTTTTTAACTTTAGTTCCTGTGAACAATATTTTATAAAGCTTAAAAGAACCATATTACGACCAGCACATAAGATAAATCTTAACAACTTTTTGATTGAAAAATTTATTATGAAATATCGACCCGTGACTCGTTTTTTTCACCCATTTATTTAGTTTGTCGGGGCAGTTGTCCTACGCGCGCCTTCCTCTCTACCTTCCAACTCTTCTTTTCCTCTCCCTAATTTTCTATTCGAATCTGGTTACCTTCCTAACACTAATTTATAATATCGAATTATTTTCTGCCACATTGTCGGCTATAAGTTTTCAATGAATTTTTTAAATTATTTCTTCGATTAACAAATCGTGAGTTGAATTTTCAGTGTAGAGATGTTTTTCGAATGTGCGGAGGTATGTGTATGCTTGCTTTGTGGTTGCTTTAATTCAGTGTTTCTCAAACTGTGTGCCGCAAAATTATTTTAGATGCAATGTGAAATGCCAAAAAGTAGTTTTCACGAATAATAAAATCTTATAAGTAAATCTTTGGAAAAACGATGTGATAAAAATTATTAATAGTTACTGAAAATGAAATTTGCCATAAGTTTTCTTATTTTTATTTTTTTCAATTCAAAAGGGAACGAATGACATTCAAGGGAACCGCGACAATTGAAAGTTTAAGAACCGCTGCTTTAATTCATTGGTTAAACACGCTGTAGAATATATTTTATATACTGATACTATTAACAGCCTGCCGCTGTGAACACACCGGAGTTGACATTGATTATAAAAATAGTTAGAGAGATATTTAGAATGTATAGCAGAAATTATTTTCACATTACATTTACATAGTTGCAGTACATGGCTCTCATAAATATGTCTCGTCAATAATGTACACACAATAACTGTTACAGGTATCACACATACATACATTATTATACAAGCGTTAAGTTGAATAATTCTCCACATAAAGTTACATACAAGCATATACTTAACATTCTAGGGTCAACTTCTAAATTATCCTCTAAATTACATTATGGGTATTAAGTTGTTTATTTCTGTAATTGACCCCGATTTTTTATTTTGCTATCATAGATGGTAGAATTATATTTTATAATTCGTTGGACTTAATGTATAAAACAGCGATACCGTTGCAACAATATTAGGCAATTATTAAGGAAATAAAGGTTTACTCGTTATTTATTTTCGGGTGACGCATTCACCATCGAGACGAAGCTAATGAAAGTTACAGTTAAATATTTAACAGGAATCATTGTAGGAATATTGCGAATGTAAAATATCACTATAGATTCATCTCTGCAAACTATCCAATGGATGCCAATCACAAATATGCAACCTCTTGTATATGGATACGACGAGATAAAAAATATTTCCTCAACTTATTTTTCTCAAAAATGAATTTGCAGCTTTTTTCCAGTAAGGCGCTTGGGTGAGAAGTTCTGGTATGTCTTGCTAGAAGAAGGAAGAAGGGTTGTAGGAATTTGGGATAGGCAGAAGAGGGCAAAATGTCGGAATAGGGAGAAAAGAAAGGGGTTAGATAGGTAGAGATATATCTTCGAGTTGAAGAGAGAGGAGGAGAATTCCTACTCGGAAAAAAGGCGGCCTTGATGCCTGTACTGCTGGTGCTGTGGAGGGAATTGAGGAGGTGAATGAAAGCGGGAGCGGGTGCGTGGGATGTTGTGGGAGGAAGGAATGTTTAGTTGGGAGGGAGAGCGGTGGGGTTGCTCCGCTGAGGGAAAGGGGGACTCGGTAGAGAATGGGACCCAGAGAAAGGCTTAGGCATAACTCAATGTTGGGCAAGGGTTATCGACGCATTATAATAATTATTTCAGATAGATCTAATTTGACCAAAGTATGGACTTTACAATAAATGACGGAATTCGGATAAAAATTCCCCTTTTTGATTTGGTAACTTGTCTGAAAAATATGAAATGTGTTTTTAATTTTGAATGAAAAGTCATTTTATTATCTCCAGTTAAAAACCTATGAAGCCGAATGGAACGTACAAAAGTCGGTAAAATTGAAGAACTTCTATTGTTGTACTAATAATTAAAATAAATTGGCGTAAGACAAATAAAACAACGGGGTTTTTCGTCATTTTAAAATCAGATGTATGTTCGGCATTTACAAATAAAAAAACTAATGCAGGAATAAAATATAGGATTCACACGTCAATCATGTTAGATATCAAAATGAAACTAATTCATATTTTGCTACTGTGCGTCAAATTAAAGTTTACACTGCAATTTTTCCTATGTATTTTTAACAGCAGAAAGTCATCCTAGTGATACGTCATTCTTTCAATTTTATTACCGCTTCATGAATTGATTTATAAATATAATTTTATTAATTAAATTCGTTAAAATATAGTATGAAAAGCATTTTTAAATTTCTTAATAATGATCTCTTAATTTTATAAAAATATTTCAATATATACATGAAAACTATCTAGGCTATTTATGATTTATATTTATTAATTTTGCAGTTAAGAACATATTCTTTTCCGATAGCATTTTTTAAGTTTCAAGAAAGAGAACATGACTAGGCTTTGAATATTTCTTTTTCAATCTTTTACTTCTCCGGCACATACTTATGTAAACCGCTATCAAGCAAATGTTTTTCTCCACTCATGAATTAGGATATTTCAAAAGAAAAAAACTGTAAAACTAAGACACTAAACATTCTCAATGAGCCAAAACAAAGTATTCTCTAAACCTCAACTTACAACTTGTAAGAATGTGATTTAGCAGTCGACCTGTATTTCTGATTTTCAATTCGATTAACTTTAAAATTCCGTTTCTTTCGTTAAATCTATCCTGAAAAATGTCAACATTTGGGAAAAGTATCTCCTTGTGTCGTCCTTCAAATCTCATCGCTCTTGATTTTAGAGGATGAAATGATTTCATGAAATCTCGCATCATTAAATTGTTAAAAAAATTTCAGCAACAGAATTTGTGGAGAACGAATTTAATAAATTGTTGTTTTGGTTCTTATATTAATCGCAAAATTTTAGATTTAGTTAATTCCAGCACCAGTGAGCAGGAATCTTATTTACTATAGACATTACATGTGGAAAACACCAATTCCGCTGTGAGATCTTCACTGCCTATCTTCATTCCATAGAAGTCTGCTCCAAGAGAGAGAACAAAAAACAGCGATTATATTTTTTCCAACACAAAAACTCTCATTCCTTCCTAAGTGCCTTCGGCCTTGATTTCCCGGATACTACTTTGTTAACGGTCGGGAAGGTCTGCATTGTCATGGAGATAGAACGTGGAGGGGAAATTTGTCCGAGGATTGCTTTGGAGGCGAGAAGAGTCGGTGGTTGAATATAGTAGGATGGAGAACGGCAGAGAGGGAGGAGAGGGGAGAAGGACATTGGGCAGGAAGATGACAAAAGGCTGCGGAGTTTTTTCTCTCCGCGGAAGAAGGGAATTTCTTATGCACTTGTTTGTGTGTGAGTTGGATGGGAAGGGAAAGGGAGTCGAAAAGGATCTTGGGTCGCGAACTACGTCGCGCTGAAAGCATTCCTTCTCCCTGTCCATTTCTCCTTTATTTCCGCTGCTTTTTTGTTTACGAGAATTTCCGCGCGCGGTATGCTCATTTCGACACCTCTTTCTCCCATCTCGCTTTTATCTCCCTTTTTCTCTCCTTGCCGATCCTCTCTCCTCTTTCTTTCTCTCCCTCTCTTACTTAGACTAACCTCTTCTTTCTCCCTCTCTCTTAGACTATCTCCATATATTTATTCGTCCTGCTTCATATTTTGGGTGCAAACCCATGGTATTACTCCTCTGAATTCTATGATGTCATTTAGAATTCCATTCAGCAAGAATTCTCCTTTTCTCTTTCTCTCACTCCCACATCCCCATTTGAGGCCAGTTAGGGGCGCATGTGTACCGCGTCATCTGCTTACCTCGTTGTTCAGATTAGATTGCTGCCGGTGAGGTGGACAACTCGGTGAAATGACTTGCTCTCGATTTGCGCCTGGCGACGAGAGAATATTTTTAACCTGTGAGGTGTAAGAAGATTTAAGCTTGACGTCACGAATGCTATTTGTCTTAAAGCGGGTAAAAAGTACTGTATTACAATCAGTAAAATTTAGTCAGTAGCGATAATGAGCTATTTCCAAAATTTTGCATTATAAAATATTACAAATACATTTGAATGAAAACTAAATTGATCATGTGTATATGTGTGGCAAAAATACGTATATGTACTTGACTATACCGAGTCAAACAATAGTTGAAATGGCAACAATCTTGTTATAACTGATAAAAACTGCATAAACGCCAGTATTAACGAAAAATTCGAAGAAATACGATCGCAAAGCAAAATTCTACCGTAAAAATTAGAGTCGCTATTCCTTTCCTCAGAGAATATTACAAATCCCACTCCGATATTACAATTCTAAGATATTTTAATATTCAACAAAATTACCCAGCACGATGGATTTCAAAGTTCTTATGTATCGTAAATCAAATGGGAAGGATAGTTCCTGGAATCGAACCTAGAACTTGCAATCATCGCAACAAAGCCATCCTCCGGGGGCTCGGTCCTAGTAGCAAGAGATTTTCACCGGATATCATGAAATTTGGTCAATTGGTTCAAAAGTTAGTATGGAGGACAGACAGACACGACGATCTGAGACCAGCAACAGTTATTACTATGGCAACAATCTCGTAATGAGTGAGAAAACCTGCAAATTCGTCAGTATTTACGCTAAATTCTAAGAAATAATCGAAAAGCAAAATTCTAAGATAAAATTTATAATCCGCGTTCCTTTCCTCAGAGAAGAGTGCAAAACTCACTCCGATATTACAATTATAAAATATTTTAATGTCCAAGAGAAAATTAGCCTGCACGACGGATTTCAGATTTCCCATGTTAATCAAAGGGGATGGATAATTTATGGAATCGAGCCCGGGACTTTTATCTTCGCAACAAAAACTAACCTCCAGATATTGGCCCATGTAGTAAGAGGTTTCCACCAAGTTTCATGAAAATCGGGTTATTGGTTAAGAGGTTAATTCTGGGGATGAACAGACAGTAGGCTATAAATAAAATCCGTTCCAAATTAGCCTAAATATTTGTTTTTAAATGCGTATAAAGCACATGTTTTTGAGGAAGAACAATGCATAAAATTAAGGATGTCATAATAATGAATTATTGATCTTGATCTAATAAACTCAGAACAAATACTTTGATGCAGACCATAGACTGACAGTTCTCCTTATCATTGGGTTTGTTTTTGTCGATGCTCCTCATTTTCTCACCATTTCGACTTTTGACTATTCTTTTCCGTTCGTTCTTCGTCTGCAACGTATTGAGATAACGGAGGAAGACGGTAGTATGGGTGAAAGGGGAGATTGAAAGAGAGAAGGAAGAAAAGAGAGAAGAGGAAAAGTGAGATCGAGTGTGGGAGGGAGGAAGGGGAGTGGGAAGAATGTAGAGGAAAGCACGAAAATATAGGAACTTTTAATTTTCCATCGTATTGACGCATATGGCAAAATTAGGAGTTTCTGGGTTGCACACGGGCAGCGAAAGAATTCTCCTTGCATAGCGAGATATTGTGTTGACGTGCGCAGCAAATACCGAAATAGGGCAAATCTAGATTTACCCGGGCAAATCTAGATATTCCCAAATGTAATGGGCAAATTCTGAAATAGAGTTTAATTTCGGGATTTGTCCGGGTATAACGTGAAACGTCCACAAATGTTTAGGCAAATATAGGTTAACCCAAATGTAACTGTAAATCCCGAAATAGAGATTAAATTCGGGATTTGCCCAGGCATATAGCGAAACGCCCACAAGTGTTTGGGAAGATCTAGGTATGCTCGAGAAAATCTCTAAGTGTATAGTTAATTCGACTACATGACAACACGGCGTGACCGATTCGGGTCGGGAAGATTCGACGCCGGGACGATTCGGTGACGGGAGAGTTCGGCGCAAGTAGGATTACGCTCGGCACAGTGCCGCCATGATTTGAAGGGAATGATGTGATAATAAAAAGATAATACAACTATTAAGTGAATTTGGCTAATTTGACTAATTACTGAGTCAGCCATATTTAAATGAAATGGTAGTATTAAAAAAAACTTTTAAATTATAATGCAGGAAAATGTTAAATATATTGGTACTCCCCCCAATACTTGACCCTTAAGGGGGAGGAAAATGGAACGAACCCAACTGCCAAATATTTCACCCAACCCGGGTTGCCGAATCGTATTGGCACCGATATGACCCGTCACAGAAATGCTTCAGCGCCAAAGCGGTCACGCCAAAATTTAGGGTTCCGAACTGTCCCATTCCGGTAGATAAAAAGTTGAGTTGGGTTGGATTGGGTTGGATTTGTAACTCTATCCTTGTATGCAATCGTATTTGCTAGATCGATTTTTATCTTCAAACTAGCTGAAATTACCCGGCGTTGCTCGGGTTTTTAAGTCAAGACAAAAAATATTGAGAAAGATTTGAGAATAAAACCGAGTAATGAAAATAGTTTAATTTTTATTGCAGTGCTTAATTGTTTTCAATATTTTTTATCTTCCCATCTTTTGCACAAGTAAATAAATTTTTCCTGTATCCATTGTCGGTAAATTTCGCTACTGTACTTTTTATCAAAATATCATAATAAACAATCTATGGAATCACCTTTAAAATATCGTCATTTTACTCGAATTGAGCTTCAGTGGACGAAACTGCATGATATTATGTGATCATGAGTCTAAAAAACATAAAAAACATTATGTTATCTCATGCAAAGGCTGTTTTTGCGGGTCTAATTTGTCACGTGAATATTTTAAAGTCAAACCTACAAAACAAAATGAGTCCCCGGACTTGGAAATTAATTTTGGCAATGAAAAGTATGTTAGTACGACATTGAACGTGTTGATTAAATGTAATAAGTTCAATTGAGTTAATGAATTCATACAAATGTTCAGTTGAAATGAAAGCAAAATTTACATATAGATGTTCAATGGAAAAAGAGTTAACGATTACATATTTTTGTCTAAATAAAAAATTATTATAGGAGTTTTCAGATTTTCCTTCTGTAATATCTTTCACTTACTCATTTTCAATGTTAATGAAAAATATATTTCGTAGTTTATTAAGTATAGAGAATATGCAGCATACATAAAAAGGTTTAAGAGAATGAAAGCACTTAAAATTGCACATTAAAACTGCCTTACACTAAACTTTGAAAATAATTAGCCAGATTTATAGTATTTTTGTTATTCTCCTTCTTTGAGTAATCTTAGTGTTCCAACATATTCTTGTGTTATTTAAATGGGACCAATTTAAAGTGAATATCATTTTAAAATTCAAAAATGTAGTTTAAATCGCTTTAAAAGCCCTCCATTTTGCTTATCATTTTATTGCAATTAAAATGTCACCTTCTTATGGCTTCTACATTCTGTAGTTCTTGCTTTATAAATGGAAAAACATACAAACAAATTCTTCAATATATTTATGGTAGAGATAAGGGTATGATCACATAAGAAGAGAAAGATACTATAAGAAAGAAATAATAAAAATGAATTAATGAAGAAGCCTGAAAAAATAATTTTCCCTGAATCAAACCCAGACACCTCATCACGCGAATCCTTCCCGCTAACCACTCACCCAATCAATAATAATTCATTTAAACAGTTTTACACATACTTAACTCGCACACTGGCCTTCCTTCAACAAAAATATATATTTATAATAATAAAAGGCTTTGTGTGTGGGAGCGTGTGTATGTGTGTGTGTGTACAGCATATCTTGAAAACCAAGAAACAGAGACTTAATACATGGTACACTTACTAATGAGACCTTGAGGATGTGCCTTCGGGGCCAGAATTTGGATTAGGATGGGAAAGGGATGTAATATATCGGTAGAGGGGTGGTTAGTGTGTCTGACTCCCAATGCTAGGGTCGCGGGTTCGAATCCTGCTAAGGGCATGTTCGTCTTTGTTAATGATATTAGGCTCATTGTAAAAGGCCGATAACGGCTGTTTATGATCTAATGTAAATAAATAAATGAATACCTTACTGCATTTCTGAAAAACCAGGAAGTTTAGATGCTTAAAGTTTGGTACTACTAATAAAAAGACCTTGTGGATGTGCACTTTTGTGCCAGAATTTTGATTCCTTGAAGGGGAGGGGGTGCTATACAAATCATACCCTACAGAATTTCTCGAAAACCAAGAAACCTAGTTACTAAAACCATGGTAAAAGTTCTCAAACGGCCTTGAGAATTTACTCCTTTAGGCTAGAATTTTAATTTTTTGGAGAGGGGGTACCGTACAAATCATTACCTCTCCCTGTTAATTTAATGTAAAATTACAGAACTTATTTTTAATATTCATAGCAAAATAAATTTTAATCTATATCTAATTTGTTCATAACCATTTAAGGGGGAATATTGGTCACATATCTTGAGAGAAAATATTAGCGAATGTACATGAAAAATTTGTAACTGTAATCATGTGCAAAGCCCTTGTAATTAGTTTACATATATACGAGGGTTGACTGACAAGTGTGAGCTTACAATTGAAGGAGAGACTTATGTGATGTGTAATAACGATATAGGGCCTTCTACCATATTTCAATTCCCGCTTAATCTCTTTGAAATACGGTTCAGTTTTCTGCCACAAGGGGATTAAGTTAGTCAACATGACAATGCAAGGGCAATGACTGGAAGAACGTGCTGCCATCCAGTACCTGTTTCGAAAGGTCTTATCAGGGAAACAGATTCTCGAGGACATGGTGCACACTTTGAGGGACGATGCGCCATCATATTCGACAGTCAAGCAATGGGTAGGTGAATTCAAACGTGGCCGCACATGTATCGCAGATGAGTCACGCCATAAGCATCGCTGAGAATTTGGGCATATCCAAAGAAAGAGTGCAGAGCATTATCCACAACGAACTGCTCATGAGAAAGATCAGCGCTTGCTGGGTTACCAGAAATCTCTCTCCAGACCAAAAATGACAGTGTGTTGTTGTCGGAGCAACATTTTCAACATTTCCGAGTAGGCAGAGAGTATTTTCTGGCTTAATTCGTGACACAAGACAAAACCTTGATGCATCACTTCAATCCAAAAAAAGCAGCAATCAAAGCTGTAGAAACACCAGTCGTCGCAATCCCCAAGATATTCCAAGTGCAGGTTTCTGCCGGGAAAGTGATGACAAGTGTTTTCTGGTATACAGAAGTTGTTATTCTGGTTGATTTCCTGCAGTAAGGTTCTATCATCATAGGTGCGTATTAAGCAAATTTGATCAAACAGCTGCGAGATTCCATTGCCCATAAAACGTGAAAAATTGAAGCGAGTTGTCATTTTCCAAAAAGACAACGCACCGGCACACACTTCACGAGATGCTCTTCAGGCTCCAGAGGATTCGCACTTCGAACTGTTAAACTATCCTCCATAATCATCACACTTAGCGCATTCGGACATCTACCTCTTCCCTAAACTGAAGAAACACCTGATGGGAACACATTTTTTGTCGGATGATGCATTCATATCTGCATTTGTGCAGTGGAATGAATATCAAGGAATAGAATTTTTCCTAGAGGGAGTTCAAGCTGGAGAGCTATGGGACAAGTGTGATACATTGCATGGGGACTGTTGAAAAATCCTGGATGCTTGCCATCGTGTGTCATCTCCTTCATAGCTAGTCTCACTTCTTGTCAGTCCACCCTCGTGTATATATATATAATAAGTTGCTCTAGTGAGGATTTACTTTATAATGTTGCGGGTAATCTTCTCTCCTAAGGGGAAAATGAACCGGAACCGTGATTAACTTTAACTCTAGAATGGTAACGCTATTTTTAGGCACTTAACTCACTTAAACTTGGAATAAGAAATTATCATAAAAACTGTTTTAAGTTATCTTTGTTAACGTCAAAATGTAGTTAATGTTAGAAATATAAAAATTAACAATTAGGGCCCAATTTGTTTGCTGCTCGCCATAGATAGGCTTCTTAAAATGGATGGAGAGAATGGAGGTTTTCCTTCTATTGGCATACTGGCACAAATGACAGTACTTTGTTGATATTTGACGCTCTGTAGTTTATGTGTTTTAGGATTATATTTTTCATTTCCTAAAGCTTTGCAAATCATAGCTTTCAGATCATTACTTAAGTTTATCAAACTGTCTGCATTTTTCTCATTAGCTATGTCAAATTGATGCAGTAGCTTATCTTAATAAGTAGCTGTAACGGTAACTGGAGAAAATAAACCGTTGCACCTTTGACAGCACATAGAAAACGAACTAAAGGTACCACTGCAAAGAGAGAGGGGAGCGTGTTTGAAGACGAACAGCGTTAGACGCATTTAAGGCCATATTTCGAAAATGGCTAGCGATTTTTTTCCAACATGCCTTTTGTGTTTTGCTGCCGCATTTTCCATGTTACGCAACAATAATCTAATCGACAAAATTCGAATTTTAGCCCATCTCCGTTCAAACAACCGCATTTAAATTTTCGCCCATGCTCTAGGCGGCCTCATTCCGCTTCATCCAACAAAGGCTCTCTTTCTCTCTTACATTTCTATTTCTGCGTTAATTAATTAAAATGCCAATGGGTCGCAACTGGAGTATTTACGAGCAGCGACTGATAGCGCGGTTGTTGTCGTGACGATCCGACAAAGAAAGTCAAAAAAGAAAAGACCTTCGCGAACGACCGACTTCTCTTTCTCTTCCCGTTCGCTCGTTCAAACCTCCTCTCTTCCCGGCATGCACTGCTCTCGAATCCTGAGGGCTTTCACGAAGTGGCAATTTTGAAACGGCGTCTATGTGTAAAGGGATTATAGGCGTAGCTGTTTCGATTCTTGGAGCTGCAATTCTACCGTATTTAATCCGAATCGTGTTGTTTCAGACGTTAGCCAGTCATCGTTTGAATTTGCTGCAAAATGCGTGATTTTACTATGGGCTGAAAGATTTACCCGAAAGGTTCCTTTCACGCAATCTTCATCAAGTCTTTCAGCGCCTTCCTCCCCATTTACTAACACATGTTGGTGATCACGCTATACACTTCCAAACAAAAACAAAATTCACTTTACACTGCCCCATCTTTAGGAAATCTTTCTACAATTACCTTTTAGTCCATCCAATTTAATAACCATCATCCTAAATGTCAAATTTATGACAAGTATTTTGCAATACATATGTATTCTAAATGCTGTCTAACTAATGAAATAGCATACATTTCTTTCACGCATTTGAACGCATATGAGTTCATGCTTCTTTCTTTTGCTACCGTATGCATTTTATATGACATATTTTTCATAGTTTTACACTTTATTTACATAAAATAATTGTTTAATATTTTTTAAAAGCTTGCTTTTTTTGCTTCATACTACTCTCAAACCTTTAGCTATACTACCAGTAGGTTACTCAACCCATCGTTTACAGGTATTTCCCTGCAGTGGGGTGTTTCCCAAAGTATATTTAATAGCATATATAACATGTGAAAAAAATCTTTTTAATTTTCCAAAAATCGTTTATGTTAATATCCACTTCTTTTTTCAAATACTTTTAAACACACAGTATTGAGTTTTACGCGATTCCAGCAGGAATACTTAGCACAGCGATTTAAATTAATTTTTTACTTCATTAAACTATCTATTCGACAAGGTTTTGCTTTATTCATTAAAATATCTTCTGCGAATAACATCATAATATTTTTTGAATTACAAATGTATAAAATAGAAATGTTCTGGCTTGTTTCAATAATTGAAATTCATGAATTTTGTTTCTATTACCATGGTCACGTAAAGGATGAGAAGCAAACTTTCGCCCAAGCAAAACATTCACCCGAAATATCTAATTTTAAAGCATTAAATACTAAATTGCCAGAATTAATATTTAGTACAAGTAAAAGTTCATATTTTTCTTCATTCAATATTTAGATTATGCAACAATATCCTTGCCAATATACTTGTTTCCAATGTACGAACAACATTAGAAATAGCATTGTTCCCAGTATAATACTCCGAAAGCTTTTTCTCCAAAATATAATATTTTTTCTAAATATCACTCGTATTATGAGATACATTTAATATAAATAAGGATTACTCAAGATTTGATATAGCACATATGAATTCCAATCTATATTTGAGTTATAGAATGATCGTTTTAAATGTATGGGCTTTGTTTTGATAGAGGTTTCACATATGCATCTAATAATAGAGAATATGAACCGCTTACTTCGTGGGAAGTATGAAACATTCTTTCTACCGACCATATTCTTGAACCGTCAGTTTCTGAACTCTGAAGTAGATAAAGAGAACAAACGGAGGGGAAGAGTAAAAAGAGAAAATATAGGAAAGAGGAAGAAAAAGAAGAATAAATATGTTCTTATTAGGGCGAGATTAAAACTGGTAAGTCACCTCATCCATCTGAGCCTCTGTCATGCACAGGTACTAAACTAAAGTTTGCATTCATTGTGCAGTACAGCTATAAAATAAAGAGGAAGAATACTGGTTTCCCTAAAATCTATAAACGATACGGAGCATGTTAATCAGTACACAACCGCTTTCCTCGTCGAGTTCACTTTCTCACTCAATGCTGCGTTCGGTATTTTCTCGAAGGCGCAATATCAATGAATATAGGTACACAGGATTATAATAGGTAATTAAACGCTTGAATCTTGGAGGACGTTTATACAAATCCCACTCCAGATGACGAAGGAGATAGTTTTGGCGATGCAGGCGCTAAAATTGCAAAAAATATAAAAGTCCTAACTTTTCACCTTTTTATTGTGTTATTATGGCATTTTTTTAGGATTTACGTAAAACATTATATTTTAAAGCTATGACTTTTACCCTAGCTTGAAACAAGTAGAGACTCTTTGCTGAATACAGGCGATTTGCACACCGATTCGTTACTTAGTCAGCGTGTTCCCGCAGTTTCATATGATAATCGTGAAAACTAAAGAAGTTTAGTGCATGCAATCTTCTTCAAAGATAAAGTTAAAGTATTCTAAACCTTTTATTTGCTGCATGCACCTCTCTAAAGCAATAAGGAAAACGTTTCCTGCAGATCAATTTTAATGTGTCGACTGAATACTTTAGATAAAAGTTAAGATTGTTATTTTTTAAATTGCAGTTCATAATATTTCTTTATTTTTGAGCTACATTGTCGATATTCTCAATCATTACAGAAGTCACATAAAAATGTTCCCTTTTTATTCAATAGTAGCCGAGATACGACGTTGTATGTATATTGGCAAATAAGGAATCGATTGGCTGCAAAAAATATGCACAAAATTCCTACACTTTATAAAAAATAAGAAATAAAATAAATGTTGATAAATATAATTATCAATGCCAAAACGGCATCTTTCGAAATATACAAAGGTTTATATGATCGAATATTTTCAGCGCTGCAAATAATAAATAAATCTAGCCGTGACGATCGACGTACTAACACATCGAACGGCGCCATGTGGAGATTTCTCTCGACGTAATGACACGTCGGACGGCGTTGAGGGGTTAATTCAATGGTTTCCAAACTGGGGGACGCGCCCACTGGGGAAGCGTGAGGTACTTAATGGAGGGGCGTGAAGCCATGAGAAAAAAATCAATTTTTAAAGTGAAATTCAGTTGAAAAATGCCTTTTTTAGCCGCATTCTATCATTTCTTTCGTTTCCACATGTCAGAATTGTTAAACCAGATGTTAAAAATATTGGGCTAGTTTTCAGTATTTATCAGAATTATCCATCGTCAAAGATAAATCCTTGCTGTGAAATGCATGATATTTTTGCATCTGATATATGGATAAATAATTATGAGTTAAATGGTCATTAACAGAAATATAAATCTGTTACAAAATATGTAATAAATGTTTCGAATAAAGAAACTGCATATAAAGTATAATATAAGTATGCGTGCGAGCAGTTACATTTATTTCAATCAAATAACTGAGGGGAGGGGCATGTTGGTTTCTTGAAAACAAAACCAAAGAGGAGGCC
The DNA here is from genome assembly GCA_028673005.1 of Tanypteryx hageni. Lineage (NCBI taxonomy): Eukaryota > Metazoa > Arthropoda > Insecta > Odonata > Petaluridae > Tanypteryx > Tanypteryx hageni. Next base: position 90,832,959 of record CM054114.1, on the reverse strand, counting down.
TAATGTGAAAAATTTTGGGAAACACGGGGTTAATTAAAAATAGTGAATAAACAGATATTTTGGATCCATTCAGAAACCTAAGGGAAAGGATGGCTGCAGTGAGTTCAAATTCAGGCACCAGCAAGCGAAGGAGAAATAGTGGCCCCAGGCCGATGCCCTGCGGCACTCTTCAGCTCCTCTCTCTTCTTCCGCGCAACAAAAGACCTCTCCACTCACCTCGAGAGAAAGAGAGAGAGAGAGAGAGGGAGCGTCAGGTCAGCCCTTTCACCTCCCGACTTTCCAGAACTTAAACTCCGCCATCTTCCTCGATCCCCCTCTGCCCTTTGCCCCCTGCCACCCTCAGAAGAACGCTCTGAGAATCATTTTCATTGTTATGTGCCAGAGTGGGGACTCGCGGGATGGCAAACATCCTCTCCTATGTGGTCCCATTACATCTTACTCGCTCTTACTCCCCTTCGAGTTTTTATTCCGCATTTTTTAGGCTCGCCTCTCTTCTCGCGCGGAGGAATAAGTGGTAGGCGATGTTTCCGATAGTAGATTGTTTCTCCGCCGGTACACATTTTTCGGTTGGCCGGTGGTGTCTCCACCTAGGGCGCTTTGCGGACGTATAAAAATCTTCCCCGCGGGCTAGAAAGGGATAAAAAGAGAACGTGCAGTGTGGCGTAGAAGAGCGCATGAAGTGAAAACAAAGGGAAGGAAGGGAGGGAGCGAGGGATAGAGAGAGAGAGAGAGAGTAAGAGAGGGAGAAGAGGCAATGAAGAACAGAGAGCAGGTTCATTGGAAATACAGGGCGGAAAAGAGCCTGTACCAAATTCCGGATTCCGATATCGAGTTCAACATCGAAAGCTCAGTATTTTATAATTCAAATTTCATTGTTGAAATTTATCGTGTGATGAGAAAAAGGTAAGATTGTATTTTTAATTACCATTCGTGAAATCGAAAAAATTTTCTTTTTTACAACATAAATCGTAAGAAGTGTACAATAATTACATAGTTGGAATCGATGCTAAAATATGGGATTGAATTTATCTGTAAAAATATATAATAGTTCCACATTTTCACTCTCATGTTTCTCGTTATTTCTTTTATTATTCTAAAATCCAGCGCTGGTAATTTATTATTGCAATATGACTTGCTTCCATATTTTTATTACGTCGTTCACTTTGTCTCCAGTCGTTTCATTGATAGTCGTTGTCTTTGAATGAAGAGCAGGGGCCATTTTTCAGTCTCAATTTTCAATCTTTGAAGAATTTTAATGCATTAGGCATATTTTTTATCGCTGTTGGCGAAAAAGTCAAAACGCAATGACCGTCGATTTTCCCTCCCTAAAAATAGGTATTTCTGAGCAGAGAGTCTGAATGCAACCCGTTTTCATCCTCTTGCCACCACAATCCATATTCTATGAATGGTTTATAAGGAAGAGCGCCATTTTAACTATATATGGTTGAATGGATGTGCATAGTTTGTTACGTGATTGTTTTTGGGTGAGAAAATTTCCGTCGTTTTAGGATTTGTGATATGTTTGTATATAGTTTGTTTTTTAACGGTCATTTTACGGATTTTCCACTCAATAACTTTGTTGTATTTTAAAGCAGCTAAAATAAGCACCAAAGGGTAGATATTTCACAAACTTTGTACCTCTTTTTACATTCTTTGTAACAGCGATTTGATCAGTATTTTTCATTTCCACTGTAAAAACCTTTACCTGTGGCGTCATCTAGTTTCAGTTGATTTTCACCAATGAACTTATAACGAAATAGTTTAAATGGAAGTAATTTTAATAACATTTTTCATAGAAAGTTTTTGAAAAGTTAAATTTTATTGGACTGTACACAATTTATTTAACATTTCAATGAATTTAAGATATGCTACTTTTTGGAATTTGATATTCGATGATTTTATTTGCAGAAGTTTTAAATAACAAATTTTACATTGGCCTTCACTGGCTTCTAGAGTTTATTTTTAGTTCTCTTTGGTTAAAAACGAATTCTGCATTGAGCAATAACCTCTAAAAAGAGAAAAATTGCTTCCATTATAAAATATATCATATCAGTCATCCATCATGCCTAAGTTCAGACAATGAATCTATACCTTTTTGAAATTATATTTTGCCTAAGAGTAGCTCATAAGGAATAATTGAGTTTGTTGTGGAATTAGAGTTATGTAACCGGGAACACTTGTTCTCGGTTCCCGGGAATTTACTCAATATTTCTTTTACTCGTTTCTCGGGAAATTTTGTAATTATTCCTGAGGAATGTTCGTTTGAATTTTGTACCTAATCAAGCTTTTACAGAATTGCATTCATAGCCGGATTTTAAAAAGATATTCTTCCGAGTTTCAGCCACAAATATTAAGCTATCTGAGTTAGTTTTGATTTGTACTTCCGCGGTTTCTCAGGTATTCCGCAACGTTGTCATCTTGGATGCTTGACGTTTTTCTTGCGTTATAGTTGTCTTCAACCGATCGAGAAATCAACGTTCTATATAAGTGATTTAAAACAGTTCGAATTGAATGATCGTAAGTTAAGTAATTCAAATTTTAATTTCCAAAAGAAGAAAAGACTGCACGACAAAAAGTCGGTTTTTGCGTGATATCTTATGAAGAATGCAAATAATCCACTGGAGTCGAACTATGGACTTTTTTCGTAAATTTTGTTTTGGCAAATCATTTTTAAATTTAAATAGATTATTTCTGCTAAATTTTAATTTTATAGCTACAACCTTGATTGAACAATTTGCGCTTAAATAGTTTGACACTCAACGTCAGACCAACGGAAGGACAATATAGCCTTTTGTTATGATTAGCCTATTTTCCAAGAAATAGATAGTAATCATATGAGATCGCTTCGCTGTCCGTATGTGCGTGTTTGTGTGTATGTTAGTGTACGTGTGTCACCCACTAACATCTTCTTCGTGAATGAACCGACTTTCATAAAACTCTGTGTAAGGCTAATGTTCCCAATGTCTCCGCGCCATAATTAACATTCCGAATTTACAGGTGCGGAATTCGATTCCAGATGAGTTCTTTCTCCATTTGATTTACATGGTTAATCTAAAATACGTCGTACAGAGAGGTTTTCTTTTGCATTTTAAAATATTTTAGAATTTTGATATCGGAGTGGGATTTATTGTTCTATGGGAAAATTGAAGATTCTTATTTTTATCACACAATTTTGATCTTCGATTGTATTTGTTTGAATTTCTCTCAAAAACTTCCGTTTCGGCGTTTTGAAAGCCATTTTTTCGATTGGTTGCTTTGATGATGATTATTGCCGAACTCGGCTGGAACATAGCCGGGTGCACATTTCAGCCGTGTTTTGTTTCCTAGCTATCGAGGTAACAAGCCAACTCAAAGGCTGTGGGCTAGATTCCCGCCTAGAGCATGGATGTTGTGATAGTCTAATGATTTTTCAGAATAGAATATTCATGGTGCGAAATTACCTTAGCCGGCGATACACCTAAAAAATATTATTGCTATTATTTATACGAAAATTTTAATATCTATTAATAAATTAAAATTTTATTGAAAGGAAAGTAAGCGGATTTGTTGTTTCCAGAACTTCTTGGTTTTTATTCTTTGGTTCTTTTAAGCTTCTCTTTCTTTTCAAATTTCCCAAACCCTCCCCAGGTCCTCCATTCTTCTACCTAACTCACGTAACCTATTGCCCAATCATTCACTCCGTAAATGCTTGGCTTATTTATTAAAACTCCTAGCACGTTCCTCAGATTTTCATAGCGTTTCAATGTCAATAATATTTAATTAACACATTATAGCGGTTTTTAATCTTTTTGAATAATATTTCAGATTATTAGTTATTCCTTCTCGTAAATAAACGCCCTGATTGTTGTTTACATTAATTGCCATGAAAATTACTTCCCCCTGCTTCCGTCATTCTCTCCTTCCCGTATTAAAGTCACTAAGGAACGCTTAAACCCATATGGATTGAAATTAGAATAAGATCTTGAGGCTTATCAAGTTAATTGTTAAGCATGATAACATTCCTTTAAAATGTCAATACATTTCTAAAATATGCCATTCAAACGATTAACATGAGCGATTTCGAGTTGAAGTCGAAAATAAACTAATAGATTAAGAAAGTTTTGTTTCTTTATAATGGATTAGATCCAAATATCGTAGGTAAGTTTTTAATTTTCAAAAGAAGAAAGGCCTGCAGGTCGAAAAGTCCATTTTTCCATGTTAACTTATAAAAAAGAGAAATAATTCCCTGCAGTCGAACCCAGGTCGTTTTTACAAAAATTGTTTTTTTCAATTACTTTTAGTATATGACTCAAGCATTCTAGTAAAATTTTGAACATATATTGCGTACCGTTTTTGAGATAGAAAGTTATTAAAATGATTATCAAATAACAGTATTATTATAGTACTTTGTTGGTTAAAGCTCTTCCATTATATTACATATTCTATAATCCATTTCAACTTTCAGAAAATTGAAATATTAGTTACATTAGTAATTGGTCTCCGGTTATCCCCACATCGTCTCATCAAGTAATGATCGGTTGCGCAATTCAATGTACGTCTGAATATTGGATCTGCTAGCAATTTGTCACAAAAAATGTTTAACATGTCATTGGGATTCATTAAATGCATATGTATTAACGTAGTATCAATAATAAATATCATGTTTAAATGAAAAACTTTGTATAAAGTAAATATTAAAAATGCAAAATCATTTTTATTCCCGGGTTAACGGGAATATCGGGAAATTGGAGAATCAAATTCCCGTTTCCCGGGAAAATGAATCGCCAGGAACCCAAAAACTCTGTGTGGAATAAATGACATGGTGGCTAAGTTAAATAATTTAAAAAACGGCTTTGATTTTTTAAATTTATTTTATATGCATTTCACATATATACATATTTGAAGCATTTGGTAGAAAATGTTTTACATTATCGATTTATTTGCGATCCTCCTAGTAATGTTGCATCCATTTAAAATTTCTTCAGCTGTGTCCAAATCCCAAACGACTACATTCTTTCCCACTGCCCAAAGTCAGCGCTCCGTCATTCGGAAGGGACGTTAAGCCCTTGGCCACCTTGGTGCTATTCGTTAAGAGTAGGCTAATGCCAGCACCGGGTATTCCTCCTCCCTTCCATGTTCGGTGTAAAAGGTTATAATAATCCAAGAGGTTTATTAGCCAGAAATACAAACACGCACGCTTACTATCCCTCCCCCTTTCACTCTCGCTTCATCCCAACCTCAGTTTTCTTCCCTCCTTCTCATCCCTCAACATTTTTACTAAGTTTTTCTTCATAAACCATCCGCACCTAGTACCAACTTCTAATTTGGCGGCCAAATGGCTGCGCCCGTTCTCTCCGTCCATCTTTTTGAGTATGGCGGAATGTGCTGGTAATTTTCTAGTCAACTCCATCCCCGCCATCCAAGCGCCTCAACCCGAGATATACTACCTGACTAATTTGAAGAGGGTATTTAAAAAAGGTGGAAGGATGCATACTGGGTCGTATTTACGGCATTGAGGTAGGCTTCGATTTTGTCCTGGGACAACCAACGGGAACTTGTGGAACAAAGTTTAATTATATTCGTTTATAGATGGTTTGATATTTTATAGTGTATGACAAGGTGCCATTTGTGCCTCAAAAGCTTTTAAGTTACGCATAATTATTTAGAGTATTGAATTTCACAGTCTCATTTTTAACTCTTTTCCTTCCTTCTTCCGTCCTTCCCTGCTCCAATACCTATTTTCTATGCGTCCTTGCCCCATAATTGTCTCTCCGCGTAGTCAGATGTCTCTTGTCTCTCTGTATCTTCCAATCGCCGACAACCATGGAAGTTAGCGGGCCTTTTGAACAGCTTCATTTTGTTAGAAATTTATTAGTCTTACTGAACATCTATTTTATACGATATTTCAACAAATTCATATCCATCACAGCCACAAATTATACTCATATTAGTCCTGAAGTTCTATTGCTGTCGTTCTCCTATTTCAATAATTTACTAACTCTAAATGACATATTAATATAAACGGATGTATATTTTTTACTCTGTTAATGAGCACATCATGATGTAATATCCACTATAAATCATTCCGTTTACTTATCAGCAGAAACGAGGCATTTATTGAAATAAATGCTTCAATTGCAATCTGAATGCCAAACAATTCAAACCAAATTAGTTTACTGTAGTATTCCAAAAATGTAAAATTCTTCTCATTCATAGTTCAGGAAAATGGAGCGCAATCACATTTTCAAACGGTTGAGTATCGGTGCATAAAAGAATTAATCAGAGTATCTTTACAAAAGTAGAATACTCCTTTAGCCAAAACAACTAGAGGGCTGCAAACCCAATGCATTTCGCCCACAAGGTGGGCATCGTCAGGGGTAGAACCTGTTTCACCAGTGACTGGAAGCCAACTGCCAGGTTGAAACGGAAAGTATTAAGAAGACGACCGAGAAACAAGCGAAACGCGGAAAGATTTTTCGGCGTGTGTGTCGTTTAAATCTGTCAATTTGTATAGGGTCTTGTTGAAATCTGTGTCTGTGTTCATAAGTGTATCGCGGTTTTTTGTAAATGTGAAGGTTTTCTAACGAGTTTAGTGAGTTATTGGCTGAAGTTATCAGTGTTAAATCGTTTACGTGTATACTATGACCTGTTTCAAAGATGTGGTTGGCAACGTTTGATTTTTCAAAACGATTATATTTATAGTGAGCCATGTGTTCCTTGAAGCGTGTTATTAGTTTCTTGTTTGTCCTATGTACTTTTTGTCGCAGTGTGAGCATTGTATTTTATAAATACCGGACTTGTTCAAAGATTCTGTTCTGTCTTTTGTACTGCCCAGTAAATTTTTCAAATTAAAAGGATTTGTATATGTTATCGTATAATTCTTATGTTTAAAAATTTTGTTCAAGCCTCTGTTTAATGGTGGAAAATAAGGCAATTTTACAAATTTGTCCTCTTTTTTGGTGTCTAATTTTAGGGAAGTGGCATTGGACAAAGTTTTATTAAAGTTATGTTTTCTCACTAATTTATTAATTAAATTATTATCGTATCCAAGTTTAGCGGCAATTTGTTTTATGTGTTTAAGTTCCTTTGCATATCTGATTTTATTGAGGGGGATGTTACATAATCTGTGTGTTAAAAATTTAAACACAGCTGTTTTTTGGTTCATAGGGTGAAAGGAGTTGTTAGGAATAAAGTTATCAGTATGTGTAGGTTTTCTAAAAATGTCAAACTCAATGTGTTGTCTATTATTTATGATAAGCAAGTCCAAAAATGGCAAGGTGTTGTTTTCTTGAAGTTCATAAGAGAACTTGATTGAAGGATATATGTTGTTTAACTGATTAACAAATTCATCTACATTTTGTTTCTTTAAATCAAAGATAGTGAATATGTCATCCACGTACCTCAACCATATATCTGGAAAGTAATGAAATTTTTCTTTGCAATCGTTTTCAAAAGAGGACATGAAAATGTTGGCTAAAAAGTGAGATAAGGGGTTTCCCATAGAAGTGCCTTGAGTTTGTTTGTAAATTTCATTTTTAAATGAAAAAACGTTCTGTGACATGCATAAATTAGTAAGTTGTAAATATTCGAGGACAATTTCATCAGAAAAATTTTGTTTTAGTAACAATGATTTTAAAATTTGGGATGTTTCTTCCAGAGGTACACTTGGGAAGAGGCTTTTGACGTCAAAGGAGACCAAAATCTCAGACTCTTTTAAATTTAAATCTTTAAATACATCGGTTTTATGCTAGGTCCGTGTGATGAAAAACGCACTATGACAGAAATTCTGAAACTATTAAATAAGGGAAATCTGAACGTACTTGCATCAAAGTCATTTGCTCGCAAACGCAATTATGTAGATCATTAAGTCCGCTACGGCAATAATCAGATTTCTCTTACCTTCGATACGAGGCAGCGAACTCTGAGGTTAATCAGTCGTTGGGTTGGCGAAAGAGAAAATAGGGAAAGTAGACGAGAGAGGGGGGAGAGAGAGTGGAGAGAGAGAAAGATAGAGCGTAGGGACAGAGCAGGAATGTGGGAGGATAGGGAGATGGCTAGAGAGGAGAGAGAGGACGAGAGAGAGTTGGGAGAGAAATAGACGAAATAGAAGAGAGAAAGCAGGAGAGAGATAACGAGAGTGGGAGGAAAAGAGAGAGGAAGAAATAGAGATGAGGATGGAGAGAAGAGAGAGAGGAGGGAGAGAGGGGAAAGAGAGGAGAAAGAGAGGAGAAAGAGAGGAGAAAGAGGGGAGAGAGAGGGGTGAGAGAGGAGTGAGAGAGGGGAGAGAGAGGGGAGAGAGAGGGGGGAGAGAGAGGGAGAGAGAGAGAGAGGGAGAGAGAGGAGGAGAGAGAGGGGGAGAGGGGGGAGAGGGGGGGAGAGAGGGGGAGAGAGTGGGAGACAGGGGGGAGAGAGAGGGAGAGAGAGAGATGGAGACAGAAGGGAGACAGAGGGGGAGAGTGAGGGAGAGAGAGGGGGAGAGAGGGGGAGATAGAAGGGGAGATAGAGGGTGAGAGAGAGGGGAGAGAAGAGTGAGTGAGAAATGGGAGAGAGAGAGATGGGAGAGAGAGAGAGGAGGGAGAGAGGGGGGAGAGAGGGGGAGAGAGGGCGTGAGAGAGAGGGGGTGAGACAGAGGGGAAAGAGAAGGCTAGAGAGGGAGAGAGAGAGAGGAGAGAAGAGTTAGTGAGAGATGGCAGAGAGAGAGGGAGGAAAGAGAGTGGAGAGAAAGAAGGGAGAGAGAGAGGCGAGAGAGTGAGAGAGAAGGGAGAGATAGAGGGGCGAGAGAGATAGGTGAGGGAAAGGAGGAAAATGTGAGAGAGAAGGTGTGGAAGGAGAGTGCAGCGTGCGTGCAGGATACACGGATTTGCTTATTATATCGGATTTGCAACGTGACGGTTGATGAGGCGATCAAATAAAAGGAAATGGTGTCGGGACACTTTCACACCTTCTCAGCTTTCCATCCTTTACATCATTTTACTTGAGCCCCGATTAACATCAGTGAGCATGAATCTTTCTTGATTACGCGCTAACCCTTCGTTTTCCGAGATACAGAACGTTATCATTACAATTTTTATTTCAGGTTTCGCGATTATTTGACCCGAGCATAAAAACGAAAATCTTTTCCAAGTATTCATTATTTTAAAGATTGTCATTTATTTATTTGAAAAACTTCTATTCTTGTCGTTAGACGAATAGAAATGAAAAAAATAACGACGGATAATAAAATGTTCTTAAAAATGAAACTTTTCGGAAATTGGAAATCTTACCAAAAGTTGCACTTTATGATCTATCACAGCACCAAAGGTCAGTATAGCTAATTCATAAACAGCTAGGGCTTTATGTATATCTTTCAATAAACAGAGATATAAGAGGTAGATGCGCCGAATTCCTCAGAGAATTCTGTAGGTAACAAAGTATACATAAAGCAATTGGCGGCATTGCAGCTACTTTGAATGAGATCAAATCTACATATAAAATTGCGTTGTGATTGGAGGTGGTTGTAGTCGGAGTGTCTGACTGACTATAAGGAATTCGAGGAAGAATTTGCATAAATCTTATAGGAGATTGTATAAATGTACATAGAATCATATTGTTCGTCGCTGGTATATATTAACTGAAAATCTCCCGATTAAAGCCTGGAAGGATATGCCATAACACATAGCTATCATTTAAAGGTTTGCTTGACTAAGAATTGAAGAGCCTGCATCTTCTTATCACTAAGCACAAACTTTGCAGCCTATAGAGGAAGGCTTAACCAGAAGAAAAATTATTCCGACAGAGAACGCTGCACCGTCAATATATTTATGAAAAATTCCATTATTCTGTTTAAAGAGAAGAAAATTTGCCATACAGTACTCTTTAGAAATATTCTTCTCAAACTTCTTGTAGGATCGGCACCGTTCCAAGGATAAAAAGGATTTTGCTGCACTTCCACGTTAAAGCTAAATTTTATATTCATACATACTGGTATCACAATTTCTGACGTATACATTTATAGAGAGTGAACTATAATCAGGTAAGTAAAACAAAAGTTATTTCTCTAATGAGACACAAACGTTTATAAATAGATGATTTATTAAATGAAAAACTTTTTTCGCGACACACACAAAAATCAACTCACTTCTGTAAAATTCAACCAGGCCCTTCTCTCGGGGAGTAGATTTTTATCGATGTCAAAAGTTTAACAGGATTTATATAGTTTGATTTTGCCATTTATATTTTTTATTTTATTGTCTTTATTAACTTTTATTTTTTGATGCTATGAGATGCATAGCAAACTGAAAACTCGCTTCTTTCGGTACTGTTTTAAAAGAGCGGCCGATCGCAGAGGTTAAGGTGCGTTGCAATATCTCAAATTCACGTTTATCTTTCAATCAACACCATGATATAGGTTTTAAAATTTGCCTGTTGGAGACTTAAGCTCAGAAACGCATCCCACCATCTTTACCCTCTTTTTGTTTGGGAAAATGTTTCTCGTTTACTGATCTGCATATTTACAGTTCCATAAAATTTGCCTTGTAGATTTTGTTGGAGTACATGAACATATGGCTCGGAGTCAGTTTTAACATTAACATTAAGACTTATTGCTCAAAAATCGTCTTTCATGAACTGAGATAAATTCGTCATGCGTCATATTTATTTTCATCAATAACTGCGACAATTCGATTGGTAAACAACAATTAAAAAACATTATTTTCTCCCAAGCTCTTATCAGATCTTTGAGGTATTAGAAAATTCATTCGAAATCAAGACAATATTTACCACAAAGAATTCCGCAAGGCTAAATAAGTTACGACTTTAATATTTGGAGACAATAATTCTAGAACACCACAAACTTTCGATACCGTTTTTTACGCATATTCCTATAAACTCCTATAAAATCTCTGTACCCAACATTTATGGAGTATGCTTTTCCTTAATTTTTTAATTTCAAACGAGACTTCATGGCAATCAAATTGGAATGAGTGTATGCATATGCGAATTCAAGACTTTATTCCTGTGTCTATGTCTGAACATAATGATATCAATCTGATCGCTCACTATCGTACATGCCCTTCCCCAATTACCGATTCATTTCTAGCTTTATATTTTATAATTTGCCTTTCCTAAGTATCGTCCTCACTTAGATCATTCGTCATAATTGTTTAAGTGCGTCGCTAACTGATAACTTTGCTTCCGTTGTTGTGATATTTTTCTAATTGGTGAAAGCGATATTTAGGCTGCAAAGGGTTAATTAATTTGCGATGGGAAATCTTAAATCCATCGTGCAGGGTAATTTTCTCTTGTATATTAAAATATCTTAAAAGGGAAATATTGAAGCCCGATTTGCACTTTTCTCTGAGAAAACTAATAAAGATTCTGAGTTTTATCGTAGAATTGCGGCCGTTAAAATTTTTTTAAATTTAAAGAAATATAAATATATATCACTTCTAGATGTGCTAAAAATTTAAAACTTTGTATGAATTGGTACCCCGCAATCAAAAAAGTATAATATTCTTAAAATTGCAAATTTTAGCCAGAGCTTTTACTCCAATAGTGTTCCATAAGGAAAGAACGAAAATCGGTGCACAGGTGAAAATTTTGAATTAAAAAGATATTTATAATAATGTAATATCTCTCTAAAAAATTAATGTTCTTTCAACGTGAGATGAAATGCTAGCAGATTGAAAGCACCTTTTACTAGTATTTTATAACGTTAATTTATGAATTTTTGGAAAACAAAGGGCAACTAATCCCCGGTTAATTTATATCTATATATAGCTAATATATGTGATTGCTGTACCACTTATTACAATATTTAATTATAAAAAAATGTTTTTTTTTTCAAATAGCCATTACTTGTTCTAAACTAATTAGTTAATAATTAAGAGACTGTGCATTTATTGTTTAAATACTGTACGTTTGTATCTGCAGCGTTTATTTTAAGTAGAGAGAGAGGGAGAGAGTGAGAGAGAGTGAGAGAGACAGACAGAATCGGAGATCCACTCCGCCACCCACACTGCGTTCTCGCCCTCCACGAGATTTTACGAGGCGGATGGAGTGGCGAGAGGGAGAGTGAAGAGGGATGTGAGGTAGATTCATCACGGAAATTATAGCGCCGAACGGCGGCGTGGAACCGGTTACTTCTGTCCCCGGGTGTCTTTTTTCCATAGCGTGCCATAGACAAATACACGACGTCCAAAATTCAACCCACGAAAGAAAGAGAGAGGATCCATTTTTCATTCTTCTGCGAACTCACTTCACCTCTTTTCTCCTCCTCCACCCATTCTTCTCCTCCCTACCTTCTTTTGAAAACATTGTTGAGGAAAGAATGAGAGGTTCGAAGTGATAGAAGTGGAAGAGAGAGAGAATGAAAAGAAGAGAGAAAGCGCGTGTTGGAGAGGAAATGCATAATGAAAGCTGACATGTTCATCATCGCACCTTCCGTGACGTCACACTATCCCATTATTCGAAAACTGCTTCGCCCTCTCTCCATCTTTCTCTACCTCGTCTCTCACTCTTCTCACATTCATCCCATTTTCTGCTATATTTTCGCACTTACTCCCTTTTCCGCTTTCCTTATCCCTCTCTCTCTCTCTCTTCCATAATTCTCTATTTTCCACTATAAACCAGTCCTGCATCATGCACGTAACCAGAAATTTACATTGGGAGGGGGGGAGGTGAGGGGGGTCTGAGGCCAAAATCAATTTCCAGCAATTGATTAAATATAAGTCCCATTCAAATAATATAAAATCATGTGACGTTTTTTGTTCTCATAACTCAACGCAAAAAGTGGCAGCTGCTTAGCAATAAGAAACGTAGCATGTTTGTAGCTTGGTTATCGCAGATTCCACAAATCTCTGTACACTGGGGGATGGAGAAGTCTGGACCCCCCGTGCCTCCACCCTGGGTACGTCCTTGCCCTGAATCACTCTCTCCCGCGATACTCGATTAGCTCTCTCTCTCTCTAAATTTCCCTTTCTTTTCTACTTTCTTACATTCCTATTCACTGCCAACCAACCTACATGAACCTCTCTTTCTTTCTATTTATTTGCCGAATTTCCATTTCTCTCCGCATTTTATGTTTCACAACTTTCTACCCTACATTCTACCCCCTCTCAAAATTTCCATTCTTAAGTCTAAACTTGCGGTATCCCCCTATCTTACAAATATTAATTATATTATTCATTTTTTATAAGTTTACAAAGAGAGGACACGGTAGTGGGATCATGGATTTTCATGAAACTTGATAGGTGTATGGATCTGGAATCAAGGATCACTTAAAACCCGCCTTTATGGCGCATATGGCCGATAGTTTTCCGATAATCGCGACTAAATATTGCAATTTAACGTCAACTGGTATACATTTCTTAACGCATGCATAATTGAACAAGTAATTGCTGGCGATGAGCCTGGGTTTGTCCGAAACTGGAGGGCGCGAGTCGATTCTCTCCCGGGTAGCTATTTTTTCTTTCATTGCTCCTCCTTTTACAAATTCTTTTTCGTATTTCGCATAAAAATTTAACTGGGCAGTCACATTCATATTTTTCTTTTTTTTGTTGTTAGGTGGTGGTCCGATTTTTTCTCAACTCATTCAACGCGCGATTGTTTCAACAAAGTTTAAATTGCTGAATCGCATATTCTTCATTGATCTCGGCACACATGGAAAGGACCCCTGAAATTATTTTTGAGAAGACTTCCTCCGAATACTTAATATAGACCCATTAGGCGGAGGTATATCAGGCAAAGGAACGTTGAAAGTATAAAGCAAAATGAACTTGTGAGAAGTCCGTTAAAAGTACAATAATATAAATTATTAAAAATATTTCTTGCATGAATCTCTCAGAAATCTGGTTAATTAATTTAAAACATTAATGAACTACATCCGCCAATCATCATCGGGAGGAATTCTGGATAGAGTTAGAAGGTCAACATTTATTTGCTTATGCATCGACAGGTAACGGAACTTTTGTTTTATGTTTCCTTCCCATAATACGATCGTATATCTCACGACCGATGGCGATAGCACAACCAGTAATTAAATCACTTTCGCGGAGAAGGTTGGTGCAAAAGATAAGTGCCTCAGTGAATAAGCGGGATCCATCTTGCCGAAGTTGGATCTCGTAAATATTCCATCCTAAAAGTTCAAAGTCTGCAATTGTACGGAGAAATGAATTTTTCAACGAAATGTAAAGGTTGGCCGATGTACAAGATACTTCGAAAAATAACGAAAAATCAATAAAAACACTAGAATCGTAGACTAAAAAATATCCTTCGTCTTTTGCTTGCTTGTTGAAAAATAATTCCTTAAAAGTCTCACAAAACAAACGGGAATCCACAGATCGCACCCAAATTGCCAGTAGAATTATGTGTCCAATAACAACGATGAAGCCTCACAGATAACCCAATCACTCACAGAAATTTCCTCATAGGTAACGCAATCACTGACAGAAATTTATACCTGTTGATGCAAAATTGCAATATTTAATCTCGATTTTCGGAAAAACTATCGGCCCCATGCGCCATAAAGTGGGGTTTCCTGTGATTCTGGAATCCAGATCTATAAACCTACCAAGTTTCAGAAAATTTGTGATACCAATACAGTGTTCTCTCCTTGTTAGTGGGAATATTTGGACTTCTCAAAATATTTGAAAGCAATTACTAAAACAACCGATGGAGATTATCAAATTGAAAGCGAGAAGTAATATGGTTTAATCCTTAGCTTAAAATGAAATCTCATTCACCACGAGCATGATCAAATTATTCCCCAATCCCCCCCCCCCCCCACAGGCATCTTTGAACTGGTTAGCATGAATATACTCTGCGCATATGAATCGCTCCCTCTTCATTATCTATCCGGCCTGAGAGAGAAGCTCCTTCGCGATAAAAGTTAGCTTTTCTTAAGGTGGAGGTTTTCTTGTGTGTAAGTGAGCAACAGATCACTTAAACACATACCACTTTGATCCCTTTCGTTGTGCATATCGGAAACCAGATGCTATTCAGTCTTAAAATACCAAACAGGAATTGAAGCGACAAAAAAATAAAATAAAATATATATAATTTTCCCGATGAGTTTTTATTTCATTGTACATTTTGAATATTGGACGGCGATATTCACTCCACGCAAGTTTGAAAATTGGATTTATCTATCTATTTCTTGGCCTAATAAATTAAGCTCTCTGCTTCTGCTTCTAATCCCTAATGGATGCTTTTTCTTGGCAACTTAAAGGAATTCATGATCCGCTACGAGCGCTCCATTCTCTCTGAAATGTCTTTTTGATTTCCTCCGTTCCTCTTGCTCTGAATATATCTATTTAATCTGAATCAGACCGGGGGAAGTGTTGCATTAATAATTTCTACACATCCTGCGTAGTTTAAGTTTATCATTAACGTTAACAGAATCATACTTAATCCTACAGCCGAAATGGAATACGAAGCATTAATGTACCTAATAGTATTTGTATTCAACACTATATTACGTGGAATATATAAGGGTGACACAAAGCTTCGAAACTTGCTTACATTCATTAATGTAATTTTAACAAGCTCATAGAAAAATCTCAACTTGGCAAATATAAATATCAAGCACCGTCCTTGGTTAACAAGTTGCATATTCTTGAAATAACATACCTTAGCCTTCAAGCGTTTTAAGAAGTTATTAACAAATTTACTTGGATTTCCATTCCATGCTGCTCGGAGTTCAAATCGCCTAGTATTATAACTTCTGTGAGATTTTTAAAAAGCCTTAGACTTCAAAAGGTCCCACACAGAAAAGTTCATTGGATTGAGATTAAAGAAATATGATGCACAATCCTTTGAAGTGATTGAATTTGGAAAATTATATGGAGTTGGATTTGTTTTGTGAGTTGGGCCAGAATCTTATTGGAAGAACTTAAATTGATTTTGAAAGTGTTCCCGTATCCACAGAAGCACGACACCCTCCAGGATTTGTTTTTATTCACCTTAGCTACATCATCGATGAAAACCAATGGCGTGTTACCGGTTGAGGTTATGCCTGCTTAGACTAAACCCGAAAGAGGTTTCTCTGATCGACTTTGCATTCACCCGGAAAACCGGAAACCAGATTCTGACGTTTTGTTTATTATGCGCTTAGTCAACTGTGAACATGTTCTAATCAGGAGTAAGATTGACCGGTGCATGGAGCTAGGAACCTTTTCTTTATCCTCTGATATCGGTTCTATCTCCTAAGGTTCATTTTAATCGTTTTATTCGTTCGGAGTATGTAGAGGAATGAAATATTATCCTGTTTATCGATTGTGCAAGCTGATTCACGCGAAATTCAAATAAGGTTTGTTAATTATCTCATCGTGACCTGGGCAGTGGTTGCAGTGCGTAAACGGCTGCATAGAGGTCTACGAAGCATATTTCCACACACTTGAAACCGTTTGATAGCCTTCCTGACAATAGAGAACCTTGGCTCTTCGAGATGTCAACGGTTCCATGTCCACATTCAAAAAGCTCAACTATAGCAATTCGCTTACTTTGCATGACTATAATAGTAAATAAATAGTTATCTATCATTGTCATAGAAAATAGTCTACTAAATACAAAAAATGGAAATAGCAAATTAAAAAGTAAAGCTTTTGCAAAAAATAGTTAGAAACTATTTTGGCACCCTATTCATATCAGGTGCATCAGCATTTAAGCAAGATGATCCAGACGGAAATTATGTCTACTTTCCAACATGATTATTTTATATTAAGTGTGGTATAGCAATTATTTATATTGGCTATATTAGCTTTAAAGTCTCCACCACCCTTTGTGTTCCATTAGTTCATAATTTGGCGTTATAAAATTTTACTAATACATTCGAATGGAAAACTAAATTAATCACGCGTCTTTGTGTGGCAAAATTAACGCGTGTATGTACACACTAGACTATACCGAATCCGAGTCCAACCATAAAACAATAGTCCTTACAATGGCAACAAACTCGTAATGAGTGATAATAGAGCAGAAACGCCGGTACTTACTTAAAATTCCAAGAAATAAGATCGATAAATAAAATTCTACGATATAAATTATAATTTTCATTCATTCCCTCAGAGAATAGTACAAATTTCACTGCGATATTACAATTCTATTATAATTTAATGTGCAAGAGAGTATTACCCTGCACGATGGATTTCAGGTTTCCCATATCATTCAAATGGGTAGGATTGTTCCTGGAATTGAACCCAAGAACTCCAATCATTGCAAAAAAACTATCCTCGGGAGTTTGGCCTAATTAGTAACATATTTTCACCAAGTATCACGAAATTCCGTCTATTGGTTCAAAAGTTAATAGGAGAGAGAGACAAACACAACGATGAAACTATGGAAGGTGCCACACAGAAGAAACTGGCAACTAGCGACGCAACTCGGGAAATGTTGCTTCGCGGTCGGACCCTTTCTAAGAAATAGAGAAAAACACATTCAAGCGACATTACCTTGCAACTCAAGCGACCTTAAAGAAATTGGCAAGTGAAAACAGGGTCTGTCGTTTGCTCGTTGCTCAAGTTGCGTTTTAAACTGTGGGCGTTTCGTTCTTAAAATTGACTAAAAATACTTAGAAAACATTTTAAAAGAGGTGCATAGTCGGGAAACTACGTACAGTGTTAAACAAAGATGCATTCTTATCAGAAATGCATTTTAAAAGTTTGATTAATACGTGCTTATCCATTCCTGTGGTCAGGGGATACACCGCTGGGATGGATGAGCTTGTGCGTCGAGGAAGGGTTCGCACGGCCGAGGACTAGTGGTGTCTCGCGGGCTAATGACGGTTCAAGAGACTGACCGCCGCGAGATCCCCGTCTATCTACCTTAAGCCGTTGCGACTAATCCCTTTGGGTGAATATAGAAGTCATTAGTTGTTAGTCGGTTGATTCCAGTTTCTACAGTTGCCAGTTGCTAGTTTCTTCTGTGTGGCTATATAAGCAGCATTGTATTTAATCTGCCAACAGATCGTGTGAGAGGTACAGCATGTGTGGGTCCCGGTAAAAGGCGACAGGCAAAAAGTCTACTATAATATCAATGTTCATTAATACAAATATCATCTTTTTAACGTAGTTATGTACTATGTAGAGCATTGAAAAATGTCAGGAATGCTAGATTCATATATGGAAAAGCATTTACGAAAAAGTCTCGTATTATTAAATTTTACGTTTGTCAAATATTTTGTTTTTGGATTTTAATATGCATTTAAATTTTTCGCAACAGTATTACATCTAAATTTTTTGCTTATGAATATTTATAACATTTTTAACGGATTATTATTAATTTATAATAAATTCAGTGTGCATGTATGCAGTTTATGACTGTCGGCGCCTATTTCTGCGATCTTCACCCCCTACCAATGTATGATTTTATTAACCAGTTGAAGAAGAAACGCTCATTATGGACATCATCCAAGGCATCGAACCGGAACCAAACAGAAAGCCGTAACCAAAAAGAAATTATTTTACCTGAAGCGAAACCCAACCTGTACCGAAAAAAAAATATTTTACTGAACCCGAACCGAAACCGAAAACCAGAATTTATTAAGTTCTTTTTTTGGTACGCACAAACACTGGTAGAAAAAGAAGGGTTTTTCCTTTTGCTTTAATTAAAGTCTCTTTTAAAAGCCTCACTTTTCAACACCGAATATGATGTAGGCTAATTTTTCCTGAGAATACATGCTTTGCTTTGGAGAGATGCATCTGTGTGATAATATCTGCCGGTTCGATGGTGAGATTTTCCATGAGCATCTCAGTACATAGAGAGAGGTTCAAGGATACGTCCTTTTGAGATTTCCCAGAACCATGATAAACGACGTTACTGGAAAGGAACTTAGTGGTACTATGAAGATAGTCGCTAATCGTCTTGGTACCCTCCTGAGCCCACACCGTGGAGTGATCCGGATAAAAATGTTTCACGATTCTTTACTTGGATTTTCCTTAAAGTTGAAGGTTACTGTTCCCATAAACTTCCATCCCTTCTCCATATGCGTTGATGCCATATATTCTGGTAGTCTTTCTCTAAAACTTTTCAATGGAGGATCACAATATCTTTCGCTCAGATGAGAATTTAGCGAGTAGCAAGCGAGGTACGTTGTACAATGCACATAGATTCATGTAAAGTAGTCGTAATTATTATCCGCTTTTAACCAAAATTGGAATTGGTCTACTAGTTTTAGCAAAACTCCTTAATACCACATTTCATCACAATGCGTCAAGCGGCTCCCGAGTGGAAGAAAAAGAACATTTTAAGCTACATGTACGTCTCATGTAAACTGGTCGTCATTGTTGTCTAATTTTAACCAAAATTTGGGTCGGTAGACCAATTTTATCAAAACTCCCCAACAGCAAATTTCAACAAAATTTCATAAAGCGACTCCCTAGTTGAAACACTGGAACTTTGGCAAATACTTGTAGGTCTTCTTGCAAAGTGGTCGAATTTGTTGCCCGATTTTAACCATAATAGTAATTGGTCAACCAATTTAATAAAACTTCCCAGTACAAAATTTTATTAAAATATGTCAAGCGGTTTGCGAGTTGAAACTAACATTGTAAACTACATGCATATCTTCATGTAAAGTAGTCGTAATTTTCGTCCGATTTCAACCAAACTTGGAATCGATCGCAAAATTTTAGCAAAACTCCTTAATACCACATTTCATCACAATATGTCAAGCGGCTCCCGAGTTCAAGAAAAGGAACTTTGTAAATTTCATGTAGGTCTTCATATAAAGTGGTCTTAATATTTGTCCGATTTTAACGAAAATTGTAATCGGGCTATCAATTTTAGCAAAAGTCTCCAATACCAAATTTCATCTATATATCTCTAGCGGTTCCGTAGTTGAAGCAAAGAAACTTTGTAGGTAAAATAAAGGTATAGTGGTCATCATTATTCACCGATTATCACCAAAATTGAAAAAGTCCAACCAATTTTAGTAAAACTCCTTGACACCAAATTTCATCATAATATGTCAAGCTGTTCCCGGGTTTTAACATGCGGACGAACGGACGGACGGAAACGACCTCCCATACAAGCGTTCTTTTCGTGCATTTCGCGCAAAGAACGCTTAAAAATGTAAGAAGGGATTTCATACAATGTTTTACTGTTCGTTACATCGTGGAAGGGGGCGCTTGCGCGGTGATACGTGATGATATCGATCTTTGTCTTATTGAGTTTTGGTAGTTAAGATGTATTTAGTTTAAATAAAAAAAATATTTATTAATAAAGATTAAATTGTAATTCTCTTGAAATTTTCCCCAAAAAATTCAAAGTGGGCGCGAAAAAAACAGTCCTAATCGGTTCAATTGTGATTGCTGGAGCAAAACCGGAACCGAAACGAAATTTTTTGTTTTGTGTGAATCGGAACGGAAACCAGAGCGAAAAATATTAGCTAAAATAACTGTTTCGGTTTTCGGTTCGGTTCCTCTTATTAAGCAAAATCGGGACAATACTACTTTTGAAGGTGAACACAAACGGAAAATTCGGGGCATAACCGGGACGATGGGAATGTTTTGCAATTTTTTTTATCTGAAATAAAACATATTGTATAAGACTAAGTATAACTCTGTTTAATATTTTCACAAATAAATTTACATATTTATTGAATAAGTACCTATGTAATTTTACAATAAAATATCAGGTACCTAACTCATTTTAAAACCATATTTTTGCTACATCTGCCTGCCTTAATCATATCCTGCTCATGAACATGTAATAAAAACCTTGGAAACTCAAATTTAAATTAAATAGACATAAATAACGGAGTTCATTGTTTTTACATCAGGGTGGTTTTGTTCGTAATACCACGGAAAAATTATTTGCGAAAATATTATTTCCACATTTGTATTGTACGATATGCCGGAATGGCAAATCAAAAAAACTACCAATTATTTAGACTCTGGGGTCTGCTCTTGAAATTCGCATTTCGAGAAAAAGAATTCTCACCGATCGTAAAAAGATTTATTAAGCAATTTATTACCCTTAATTCTTTTCAAATTACTTTATTAAGCAATGAAAATTTATTTGTCAATAAGTTCCCATCTATATGAAAAATCATGTTAATAATTGTTTTACACGTATTGTGTGATTTTCTCTGAACTGTTATACTTTTATGTAACCTCAATTCCATTTGTTTGAATGTATTTAATGATTCAGCCAATATTGCTAGATAAACCAGTGTTTTTGCCATAGTTCAAATACTTCATCTTTAAATCATTTTATTCTACAGGCTCTCATTCCAAAATAATGTGTTCTATTATAACTTTTTGGTATCCGTTAGTTTCACCTAAAGCACTTTACCCACGGGATGTTTCACTCACAGACAAATCTCTCACGGCTCATTTCACCGTTATACTCTTCACCCACGGGACGTCTCAACACAGACACTTTATCTAGGAGAAGTTTTATCCCATGAACTTTCACCCGTAGATTTTTCGCCCACAATCCAGGTCATTCACATTAGGTTTCACCCAAAGATCTTTCAGCCATTTTTTTTGGCTCATGTTTAAATTTAAATCTTAAAAATTCAAATGAGTCCTTATAGAAGAACTTCCTTACTAATAGAATAGCATCTCCAGTAAGTTTTTATTTTATTATTATTGTAGCAACGTAAGCAACTAACAAATGGCACACACGTACACACGTACACAACGCGTAACATATGGGTAAGCTTCATTCGGGTGTTTCAAAGAAATTTTCAATAAATTTCTGCGGCTTATCTTACGCTATATAAAAGAAGAATGCAACGGCTCCGCAGATTGCGACACGTCTTGGGCGTCGTTAAACAACACTTTTACCGGGATTCAAATTATTCTCCGTATATATAGGAATGGTCGTATTCCATTTCTTAACTCATGTGAGTTTTCTGCAGGATGTCACAGTAGTGACCTCTTCCATTGATTCTGATTATAGAAAACCACTGTAGCGGGTGCGAAAAGGAAAAATAGCGGTCATTGTTATTTTCTTGGAATAATCATTTGGAAAACTACCAAGCATCAGTGGATTTTCTCCCATGTGTCGAGAACTAAGTTGTATTCTGGTATATTAAACGAACATCAAGCTATATCCTCGAATATTTAGCGAGCACCACTATATCTTGGCGAAAAAACTACTGATCATAAATACTAAAATGAAACCAACGTCAATATTATCAGTAATGTACTTATATGCACTTAGGAAGAAATTAACAGATCATATTGAATTAATGAAGTTAGGAAACGAGATTAAAGCATCGTAGAAGTTCACAACCAGGCTGACGAAGAGCACAATCAAGCTATGAATGAGCATAGCTGTTCTAACCAGCACCAGGTTGCGAACTCCTCGGTTAGAGTGTTGGCCCTGCCATTATCTTCTAGAAAGCGACACCCGGTTCGAATTCTTAATCAGGATATTTTCGAGGACGCCCAGTCTTCTATTTAAGCGTGTTAGAACTAAGGACACGAGAACGAACCAATAAGAAAATGAGAAAAAGAGAAACGTGTAACGCGCTCAAATAAACACTTCGTCCTTCGGAAGGGGCATTAAGCCATTGGCCCCCTTGGTGCTCTTCGTTAAGAGTAGGCAAGAAGTCGAAATCAGGTTTCTCTCCTCCCTTGCTGTCCAACTATACATTATATGTAACCTTTTAGTTTAATTTTATTACTTGTTACTATCTAATTTGATGTAACTGACAATGGGTTAGATGGAAGAGGAGACTGTTTAGTGTCAATCTCGCCCTAATCAAGACGTATATCTATCTATCTATCCCTTCCTCCCTACCATCCTCATTCCCTCCCTCCCTCCCTCCCGCCATCCCTCCCTTCCTCCCTCCCTCCCTTCCTCTCTCCCTTCCTTCCTTCCTCCCTCCCATCCGTCCTCCTTTCCTTACTCCCTCCCTTCCTCCCTCCCTCTTAATCCCCCTTCTTCTTTCCATTCCTCTGTCTCCCTTTCTCCGTCTCACTTTCTCCATATCCCCCCCTCTTCCTTCCTCCGTCTTCCTTCCTCCCTCTTCCTTCCTCCCTCCCAACCATCCCATCCTTCCATCCTCCCTTCCTTCATCATTCTCTTTCTCCTCTATATCCCATCCCTTCCTCCCTCTTCCTCTCCATTTTCTCGCTCTTTCTCCCTCCCTTTCTCCCTCTCTTTCTCCCTCCCTCCAACTCCCTTCCTCCTT
Source organism: Tanypteryx hageni (assembly GCA_028673005.1). Taxonomy (NCBI): domain Eukaryota; kingdom Metazoa; phylum Arthropoda; class Insecta; order Odonata; family Petaluridae; genus Tanypteryx; species Tanypteryx hageni. The sequence goes on along the minus strand of CM054114.1, from coordinate 90,809,858 downwards.
CTCCCTTCCTCCCTCTCCCTTCCTCTCTCTCTCTTCCTCCCTATCCATTCCTCCTTATCCCTTCCTCCCTCTCCCTCCCTCTCCCTTTCTCTCTCTCCCTTCCTCCCTCTCCCTTCCTCCCTCTCCCTTCCTCCCTCTCCCTTCCTCCCTTTCCCTTCTTCCTCTCCCTTCCTCCCACCTTTGTATTTTTATTCTTACCTGTATTTGCATAGCTTTTGTTTTATGTATTATTATATATGTTTCATGACGAGGGATTAGGTGGAAGATGGGATTCTTAATCTCAATCTCGCCCTAAATAAAGAACCACATCAATCAATCAATCCCTTCCTCCCTCTCCCTTCCTTCGTCCACCTTCCTCTCTCTCCATTCCTGCCTCTCCATTCCTCCCTCCATTCTTCCCTCCATTCCTCCCTCCCTCATTCACTACTATCTTCCTCCAATTCCTTCCTTCCGATATGCGTCTTATGACACACTCCTCTCCTCCATTCCCACTCCTCCCTCCTTTTCCTCTGAGTCACATTTCCGCGCGACGTTTGCTAACGAACGTAAAAGGATGACGGAGAGAGAGAGATAGAGACGGAAGGAAATGAGACTCGAAAGAGAGTAAGGCAGAGAAATATGTGTTTAGAGGAGCGACGTGAGTGGAGGAATAAAATAGGTAGGAAGGTGATATGAGAAGAGAAGGAGGGGTGGAAAGGGGTATAGAGGGTGTGTATGGGTGCGATGGCTGAGAGAACTCGCTTGAACGTTCCAGCGGAGACAAAAGGTTTTCCTTTGCTTTAGCCGACTTCCCTTCGTTCTCGGGGCGTCCACCCCCTGCCTCCTTTCCTCTCTCTCTCTCTTTCTCTTTTTCCCTCTTTCCAGGAGCGAGAAAAGCAACACTGAGGCAGTAGATGGAAAGGGTGAGATGGTGGAATGGGGAGGCGGTAAAGGGAATGTACCACCGAAAGAGGGAGGAGTGTTGCACCCTCAATCCTCCTTCCTCCCCGCGGGGGTGGGCGTGGAAGATGAATTAAAAATAAAAAGCAAAGACCTTTTGTTTTTTTTTGGCTGAAATGGGTGCATCTTTCTCGCTCGCTATCTGTATTGAGAGAGGCAAAAGGGATAGATTTTTTATGTTTTTCTCCCTATCAAGCCTTCCCTCGCTCCTCTTTCTCTTCGTTATTTTTTCCTCGTGTTTGGCGGGAGCGCCGCTCCTCGTATAGTATATGGGTCGCGTGAGGTGTCATCGGATGGAAAATAAACCGTTTTCCCCTCTCGTTTCTCCTCTCTCCTCCTCTTTTGCCTTTTTTTTCGTTCGTTCCCAAGCAAATGATGGGTGATGAAGGGGCGGAATGAAGAAAAAGACCTGTTCCAGGAAAATAATGAAGAGATGAATAGTGAGTGAAGAGGGAGGGAGAGAAGGGTCTCAACTAATGGGTTCCTTATGAGAGTGAGAGAGAGGGAATTCCTCTTTCCCTCCTCATTTCTCTCTCCCTCTTTTGATCGCAGACGACTTCATTATAATGACCCGAGTGTCTTTCCTTCGGGTGGGCCGTCTGCTTTGAGATATTCCGTTACATTTTATTTATAACTCTTGGACACTTCTGTGAACATTTTTCGAAATGTCTCTTTGAATAGAATAGTACTAACAATACAGTTCACGTATATACTGGCATTGTTATCTATGAAAGATGCAAAAATAGTTTTCTTTGTACTGTGTAATACGCGAAATATTTATTGTAGACATATGTATATAATTATACGGAATAAATTCTCCTAAAATTATAACAGGAGAAATCATTTAAATTTTTTTTACTAGTGTCGTGCAAGCAGGATATATTGTGAGATGTTCGATATGACGGATTACGATGTACTTCACCTCGATACCTAATATTTTAGACCAGGTATATTCAAGAGTTCATTAACGAACAAAGTTAATGTCATAGTTCTTCTATAAGCAAAGAAGTCCCATTCTTTTCTTGCATAATTTGTAAAACACATTTTATTTTCATGTAATCTTTACAAGGTTTATCCCCCAGATATTTGTTTTTAGCGCGTTTCATTTCCGTTTTTTCTCTATCTGTCCGTCATTGCAATCAGTTAAACCTAAATAGCAAAAAATAATATGATATATAAGGCTGAAGTTTGCAGTGTGTATGTGGTCTATGATGCAATTAAATATTACGCTGCAGAGGAATTTCTTGGAGAAATCGGCGGGTAATAGGGAGTGCAGATTTTAAGAAAATAGTTAAATCCTTCAATTGTGTGACTTGGAACGCCTTCTGTAATATTACAGAAAACTGTTTTTGAAATTCGGTGGGCGACATTAAAATTAATAAATTAAGAATATGACCAAATGTTTATAGATGGAAAGTTAAAATTTTTAAATTAAATATCGATCGAGTTACTTTATTTCATATAGTTGTAATACTAAATTTATAAATAATTTAAAATTCTGAATAAACCTCAATAAATAAAACTCGCTTTTTCATATAGCGTCTGCAAATGAAGCTCTAATTCTTTGATTGATAACATTGTATGCAAGTACAAAATATCTTCCCTTGTTCATCCAGAATGTTTGATAATAATTAAAATGGGTTACTTTTTATTTCTAGTGACTCCGATGTCGGCACCTTGTTTAAGACCATTTGGTCTATAATCTCAGAAAAATATAGAACTTACTGATTATGATGAATTTTATATATTAACCATTATAAATGTTTTGAGGAGTGGAATAAACAATTTCGCATCAAAGCGCTCTTGAAACAGAGAAGGGAGGAGGGGAATATTTCCCAGCATATTCATAAAGAGATGGAATGTGGAGGAGGACATATCTACTCCGCTTTGTATTGTGAAATTGAGAGAGGGAGAGAGCGGAACAGAACGATAATTTTTATCCCGAAAATCTTTGCGTTGTTTTGTGAGTGCTCAGAGGCGGAACTCCGTTACGGAGGAAACAAGGCTTCCATTCTTCCTCCCCCTCTCATTGCAGTTTGCGTCGCGCGCTTTTGGGAGAGAGCGATGATGTGTCGTCGCGCTAAGCTCTCTCTGCTCACTCTGTGTTTTCACCTCTTGGCGTTACTCTCTCTCTCTCTCTTGATTTCATCTTTTATCTCTCTCTCCTCCACTTTTCTATTCTTTCGCAATTTCCTCCGTTTCCTCTTACTCTCCTCTTAATTGCATTTTTCCCCTTTCATTTATTCTCATCATATTCCAATTCCCCTATTCTATTTTTCCTACATCTTTACCCATCCAATCTCCCTTTTTAACTGACTTCCTTTTACATTCACCTTTGTATGCTCCATCCCTCTTTTCCACTTTTTTCTCTTTATCCTTTCACCTTTTATCTTCTTATTTTTCTCCCATTATTTCAACTTCTTCCTTTGCCAACTGCATCATTACTTTTATTCCTCTCTCCTTATTTCCTCCCATATATCCTTCATTTAACTTCTCTAAGTAATCCACTATCTTTCTCAATAACTCTCTCTTCACTGCGAAGGATTTTTTCCTTTACCCCTTCCTTTCTTTTCCTCTCAAATGTGCCATTTTTGTTTCTACTTCCGAAAGATGTTGCTTCGTGCAGAAACAAATGCTCATCAATATCGCGCATCTCTTTCCTCCAACATCTCCAAACACATCACGGTGGGCGGATTATCACAATGGCAACTCTTTCAGGTGGACACGTTTCGCTCACACTCTCGTACACAGGCACACTCGCCGATTCTATCCGAACAAAAAAATTATCTTTTCGAAAAATCCTAATCTTCTGCCTTCTCATCGTCCTTCGCCATCATGCTTGTTTTCCTCATACCAAGAGAAAGAGTGAACTAATTATTTTTATTTGAGTATATCAGAGATTACCCTTTAAAAAGAAAAAAAGAAATCACTACGCGTCTTTTTCATTCAAAAAGAGTGCCCCATTTTCATATCTGTACTTGAAACAAAGTATTTAATTTCCAACTTATTAAGATATTTTTTGAAGTTCAAATAATGCATTGTGTTATAAAAAATTCACAGAGATGCTTTTCATCTTGGCTGTTAATATATTTCCCATATTACACAAAAACTGGATGAAATTCTTTGAACCAAATGGAGATAACTTTGGTAAGGCATAAAAATGTCCCGTTTTTTGTTCCAAAAGAGAGGGAATTCTAAACTAATATTCATTTTATCTCCAGTACTTTTCCACCAGGGATTAATACTAATCCTACAATAGCTGTAAATGTCAAAAGAAATAACATATTCCCCAAAAAGTAACTTAATAGCAGTTTTTGCCTTTAATTTACATTGCTAAATTTTTGATAAACATAACCAGAAAACTAAACAAATATGCTTTGAGATATGAATTTTTTTGACAAACTTTTTTTTCCAAAAAGCTTAACGATTTATGTATTCATATAATACTAGCTTTACCCGTGCAGAGTATCTGCGCGCCAATACTTTATTGCTCAGTATCATAAATTTTTTTATACACACAATTTTCGATCTGTTGATTTTCTGATACAATAGTTAGTCAAATTATCTCGCCTTCCCTCTCTCCCTTAATCCGTCTCTCTCCCTTCCTATATCCCTCCCCCTCTCCCTCCCTCCCTCTCTCCCTCACTTCCTCTCCTTCTCACTTGCTCTCTCCCTCCCTCTCTTCTCCCTCCCTCCCTCTCTCTCTCCCTCTTTCTCCCTCCTCTCTCTCCCTCCATCTCTCTCCCTCCATCTCTCTCCCTCCCTCTCTTTCCCTCCCCCTCTCTCCATCCCTCTCTCTTCCCTTACTCCCTCTCTCCTCCCTCTCTCCCTCCTTCACTCTCTACCTCTATATCCCTCCCTCTCTCTTCCCTTACTCCCTCTCTCCTCCCTCTCTCCCTCCCTCACTCTCTACCTCTGTCTCCCTCCCTCTCTCTCTCCCTCTTTCTCCCTCCCTCTCTCTCCCTCCCTCTCCTTACCTCCCCCTCTCTCTCTCCCTCTCTCTATTCCTTCCTCCCCTTCTCCCTTCCTCCCTCTCTCTCTCCCTCCCTCTCGCTTCCTCTCTTTTCTCCCACCTCACACCTCTCTCCCCTCTCCCTCCCCTTCTGTCACAATCCATAACTCTCCCTCTTTTTCTCCGTGTTTTCTTTATCTCTGTCCTCCCGTCCTTTTCTAATTATCTCAGATTTATCTTCAGATTTTACAATACAATGCTATCACTATGATACAAACATATATCATATTTCAATACCAGCTCTATCAGCTGTGTTTAACAATACAAAGTTCTTCACATACCTCGGCACCACCGGCGTGCCACGCATTACCGTAGCGTTTTATATATGTATATACTCTAGTGCATAATTCAAAATAATTGTCAAGTGTTACTGATTCAGTTTTTTTGTTTTTATTGAAAATTTCAACTACAATTCTACAACGAAGCTTACTTCTTCCAATACGCTATAATTTAACTAACTGATAGCAGTTCGGAATCGATATATCAGTCGTGTTGCTGGTCGATCTGGAGAATTGGGCGAGGGGAGTTTAGAGTCAAAAAGAAAAACGGGACAGAAATAAGATGAATTGAATGCCCCATATATTAACCGGTTTATATCGGATGAGAAGTGGTTCGTCGAAGAATTGGAATGACTCGACATATGCAATTATGTTTTGGAATATATATTAACCGCCATGTTTGTCTTTCTGTGATGCAATTGATACGCGTTTACCACGTCTCCGCAAAAAGTATATTAGACAGATAAAAAAAGTAATTTTTAATATACTTCGGGACAACGGAAGCAGCTCTTTATTTTTCATTTTATTTCTTACGGAATGCAATGTTATAAAAAATGTTAATTTCCGAAATAAGACACATTCTGACCATTCATGATGTCATATTGGTTTTTAGGGCGCTTCAGTAAATGTCAACCGTTCCAGTGAATTTACTTGGGTTCACGCAACTCGTATTTATGTTTAGTGTATTTTTTCACTCAAGAACTCCTTCAACCGGATTATTTTATATAAATCGGTAACACTTTCCGCGTGTATAGTGTTTCAACCATTTCATTTCTCAGGGAGAGAATAATGCTAATGGCAGCAGAAAATTGAATGAAGGTTAGAAATTAACGGAAATAATAGGATGTTTTCTTCACTGAAGCGTAGAAACTAGGAATTCGAATATAATAGCGTACGATTCTAATTACTCATATCCTCTGCTTCGATTTCATAAGCATGTTTTGTAACAAAAAATGAAATTAAAAAAATTGTATTTAATCTTCGCGAAGAGAAAGGAATAATACCGTGATTTTATTGACTCATTTGAAAATTGAATATCGCTATTTACGTCACAGTTCTTCAATACCGCTCCCCGTTTAAGCATCTATCGCTAGTTGGTGAGCTCTGATCTGAACAAATATACTCTTATTTCTAGCCTAGAAACAAGAGGATGTCGGAGGACGAGAAAGCGTGGGGGTAAAATGGATGGAGGGATAAGGAAGGCAAGGGAAGGGAGGATATGGATGGAAAGGAGGGCTTAGAGTGGGAGGGGAATTTAGACAGAGGAGGGTAGGGAGGGAGAAGGGAAGGAGAGGGAAGGGAGGGATTGGAAGGGAGAGTGGGAAGAGAGGAAAGAGCAGGAAGGGCGGCTTAGGTGAGGCAGTGGAAGAGAGGGAGTTGAAGTGAGGGAATGGAAGGAAGGGAATAGAAGGGAGGGAATAGAAGGGAGGGAATGGAAGGGAGGGAATATAAGAGAGAGAATGGAAGAGAGGGAATGGAAATGAGGGAAGGGAAGTGAGGGAATGGAAGGGAGGGAATATAAGAGAGAGAATGGAAGGTAGGGAATGTAAATGAGGGAAGAGAAGTGAGGGAATGGAAGGGAGGGAATAGAAGGAAGGGAGGGGGAGTACATAGAGCGAGAACCTACCTCGACATTCACCTCTGGGCGAGATGCGTTATTCATTCATGGGAGATGGATTCCGCTGGCAAGCTGTTGCCAGGGCTTGCGATACAAATAGGATTCCTGGGAATATCCCAATCATCTGGTCCATGACGCGTGTTTTATCTTATTCATCGCCACATCCGGAATAACTCTTTCCCTCCGCACGCTCTCTCTCTCTGTCTCTCTTGGGAACGCGAAAAGAAAGATTTATCCCGTGACAACTTTATCGATTCAGTCGTTGCGTGGTTAACATAAATGGGAATTAACGTCGGCCGTCGGCGGTAAAAAAGGGGCGAGCGTGATCGAGAAAATGTCCGTGGCACAAAATCAATCAGTGAGCGAGCGGAAACTCTGAGAAGGAGAGCGATCAATCATTCTTTCCGAAGCATTCGATTCCTTCCTCTCAGCTCGCCCCTTCGCGTCTTCTTCCACTTCAGCTGCACCTTCAAACTCCATCGCTCTCTTTCTCCCGTCTTTACTTCTCCTTTCTCTATCCACACTTCTATTTTCAAACTTCTCCATCCAGTCCTCTGTCTTCCTCTCCACCTCTCATCTATCATTATTCTTTCTCGTAGTTTGTGCGCGCTAAATTCTCTTAGGTCCACATGTGTGAAGACATTTCCCTTAAGTCGATATATATCTCTATACGAATAAGATTTAGGTTGCACGGAAATGGTATTATTTTCGCTTCATATCTGCAAGTCCTGACGTATCTGATGGGATTATTTATGATAAATTGTTGCAATGTAATTAAAATATTATTTAATAGCGGACGTCATATACATTATAAAAAGAAAATATTAGGCATTTAAAATTATGTTTTTCCTGCCTGTGTTATTAGAGAGATTTTAATTGATGTATACGAAATGTAAACAAATGTGTTTTATAGGCGTGCAAGAAATGTACAAATTGAAAGTAACAGTACAAAATATATATCCAAATTTATCTAATTAAAACTGCAATATTTAGCTATACTACCAGTGAATTTTTCTAACGCTGACAATAGTGCATATCTATAATTTCTAATTGCTATATTTCGTACTTCGTAACCAGTACTGATTAAAATCTCTTCTTCTAATATTTACACTAATGGAAAAATGGTGTGTGATTTTGCGCTCCACAGTCTAAAAACCTTTTGTATGTTAGATATCTGCATATTATTTTGCAGGCTATTTCATTTCTCCGCTTTTAAAATAGACGGATATTTCTCATCGCGTTTGGAAAATGATTCAAACGATAATATCCACGATTCGTCCATTGCGCTCGAGTGCAAGAGTTTTACAATTTTTAACCTTTACCATAAATAAAAACACTCAGAATAAAATTTTTTTAAATATATCACAATCGTCTCCCCTATTTCTACCCTAAAATAAAAGGCTATGTTTGTCCGTTGTCCATGTCACACTCTAAAAACGCGAATGACTCGATCAAATATGCCGATATAATCTTGCATTTCCTATAATAAATGGCTATGTTGTTTGGTTGGTCCGTTGGTCCATGTCACGCTCTTAAAACGCGAATAACTCGATCAAATATGTAGATATAAACTTGAAATTTCCCAGAGATAATTTACTCGGTTATGAAAATAAGTAAAATTTACGAAAAACGTCCAGGGTTCAACTTGAGGCCAGTGGCAGGTTTACGCCTCCTGGGGCCCCTGGCGCTAAACATTTAGGGGCCCCAGGTGCTAAGCAGTCGGGGACCCTGCAATCTAAGTATATGGTGAAACCGATCGCGAAACTACTCTCTATTCTGACACCTCTTAACGATCGTTTTTCCTATGGAATCATAGAGAGGTTTCACTGACTTTTAAATTGAGTCATTTAATAATTCTAAGATTATACACACGAACTTTTTTTCGAGGCCCCCAGCTTCACGGGGCCCCTGACGCGCGCCATTTGCGACCCACGCTAAATCCGCCACTGCTGGAGGTAATGATTTGCATTTCCCATATGATAACACGTAAAAATTGACTTTTGAAGTGCAGGCTATTCATCTTTTTGAGATTAAAATTAGATAAAGCCAACCTACGATCTTTGGATTTAAACCATTTTAAACACAAAAATTCATAATACGTTTATTTAGGTTTGATTTGGTAGTTTGAAAAATAATTGTCCGCTTGTGGAGCTATTTTTGGGAGGGATATATTGCACTTCCTCTGAATAAAACAAATAAATTTTAATTTAATGAAACAATTTTATGTGGACTGAAATTTAAAAAATGTGTAATTCACATTATATGATGATTTAGAAAGTAAAAATAATTTTGGCCAGCTAAAGTTGCCTAGAGTAATATTTAAGAAATAATTATTCTTTTTTATGTAAGATTAGTACCTCCTTGTATCACGCTGAGAGAGATAGCTACACTTTTGAGCGGAGAATGAGAAGAAGAATAAGAAGAAGGAAGAGAGAATGGGAAGAAGAAAGGGTGAAAAATGGGAGAGAGAGTAATGGAGAATGGGAAGAAGGAAGAGAGGGAAAAAAGGAGAGAGAGAGAATAGGGGAAAGGGGCGGAGGCAGAGAGAAACGGAGGAAGAATAGAAAGTACCTTAATTTTAATTCACATTCTGAACATACCTATCATATCTAACGGGAATTTACGTTAGTTCGTTAATATTTTTTCACTTTGTAACGCGCCTTTTGGTTGACATCGTATTCACGGAATTTCATAGCCGACAGATTTATTTAGTCCAGTGATGCTTTATATAAGCGACGGCTAAGCTGCGATCAAAATAAATATAATTCGGATTCCTCGATACAAACAGAAATAGACCGGACTGCATGACAAACAGGCTTTGGGATTCATTAACTGTTTTTCGGCGTCACAATCATTCACAGCCCTTATCGATTGTTTAATTTTTAGTTAACTTTGTTCGGCAAGTTTTTAAAAATTTATTTCTGCGTGTGTATTAATTTATTTACTATCAAGTAAATGTTGTTAAGTCATGCTAAGGAGTTATGATAGAAAATATAGAGGAATATTTCAATAGAATAATTTATTTAGAAATTGGCCTATTACTCAAAATTGGGAATGATGAAGCAAAAATCAAAAAAATAGTAGCAATATAAAAATGATTTTCATATATAATTTTTACAGAGATTATACCTTAATATGCATGAATAGACTATTATATGAAAAATTGAGGAATATTGCAGGATTCTCCATTTATATTACTTTAATATGCAAACAATAAATTATGATAAATTAATTAAAATTTAAAATACACTTAATTTTATTTGCAATAACATAGTTTACATTATTTAAGTAAAGCTCGAAGTCTATCTAGATCTTACAAAAGACTGTGCATCAAAATCGAAGGAAACAAAATGAACTTTCATTCTTTAAGGCGTTCTTCGTATTAAATGCCAAGGATTTCCGATAATTTCAAGAAATTTTAAAATGCAACTAAAACACGCTGTAGTAATTCTCTTGTTATTCAAATAGGAAAATTTAACGTTGCTGGAATTGAACTCTAACCGTTATATTGCACGTTGATTGTACTTATACCTCTCTAGATGTCGGCCTATTTAAAACTAAATGAAAGGTTGAAATACATTCAGAAATTTTTGAGTTACTCAAAAATCATTGGCATTTTGATAACAGATTATGAAATTGTGGTGTAGCGGTTAGTGTGACGTCTTATTATTACAAAGTTCCGAGGTTTGATTAACGCTAATGGAAGTTTTCTTAATAAATACAGTTACCTATGCCTGACAGTGAGCAGCAGTACTGTCAGTACGGTATTGAGGCGAAAAAAATTTTTATGGCTGCGTAAGTAACAATAGACCTATAAAATTGTTTATGATGTTTTGATTATATATACTGCTATGTGTAAATGACGGGGAATATTTAAATATTACATTCCTAGTAATGATTTTAAGGTTGGACAACGAGTTCTCCTTCGGTAAAATATTCTGGAGGTAAAATAGTTTCCCATTAGGATCCCAGGGCGACGACTAACTTGAGGGAGACATTTGTAAAAGATAGCTTACGTATAGGCGCTTGGAATGTAAAAACCATGAGGAAGTTAGGAAAGTTAGAATATCTTAAAAAGGAAATGAGATCAAATAGGAATGAGCTAACAATAAGTTACAGGGAAAGAAGAACGGCAGTTTCGCTTGGAAGAAATCACGGTAGTTGGCTCTGGAATAAACAGCTGCGCATGAAGAATAGCTCCGTCACTTTGGATAGATGAGATGGAAAGCATGGCCAAAATTAACAGTAACGTACTATATGTGGAAATAAAGCTTAAAGCATTGTCAGTGGACATGCTTATAATCCAGGTGTATATGACAATGTCTGTACATAAAGAAGAATAAATAGAGGATATGTTTGGACAAATTAATGACATTTAAGAATAAGAGGAAAGAGAAAGTGTACACTGCATAATAATGGAAGATTTCAACATCATATTAGGAGATGGGCAAGGTGGAAATGTTATTGTTCATTACGGACTTTGGAAAAGAAACCGAGGAGAGAAACGTAGAATTTTGCATTAATAACTATCTAGTACTCGGTGATACGTGGTTCGTAATCCATGTACGCTAGCTGCATTGCTAGAAGAACCCATGAGATTAAATGAGATGTCTGAAAGTTTACATCCCAGCAAGAGAGAGATCCAAGAACAGCACGTAAAATGCTAAGATATTATCAGGAGCAGACAGAGTTAGACTCGTCGAAATAGCTAGAACGCTAAACAAATGAGAAAAACGAGAAGAGAACGAGGATTAGAACCTTGACAAAGTGAAGGAAAGGCGTGATGCATTCAGCACGGAATTGGAAGTTTGTCTTCGAAATTTGGAAAACAAACCGAAGACCATTGATACAGAATGGGTGAAAATTAAGGTCAGTGACGAAGATACTCTGATTAAAGACAATGGAAAACAAGAGAGGAACATCTGAAAATCTTGGCTCACAATGTATAAATGAAGATAATGGGTGAAAAGTGAATGTGGAAAACGTTTACAGTGAAGAAGATAGTCGTGTACCATAATATAGACCAGACATGTTTTCCGTATTTTCCCTGAATAACTCTTATCTTAACCTCACGAAGGCATGCGTAAATATGCGCCAAATCTATGCAACTTATTTTTCCGAGTTGTTAAAAAATATATAATCGTTTTGATATTTTCTTTCCTTAGATTTTCTTGTGTTGCATTTTCAACACATTATCACAGTTCTCGCTTGAGTGCGGCTCTTAATATTTTTGAAGATGCTATCTGCAGCTCACAGAATCAAATGTCTGGCCACCTCTGCTATATACATGTATACAACGGTTTGTGAAGGCTAACAGACAAAGCTAAAGAAGACTGGATAAAGAAAAATTTAGCGAAATACAACAGATGGAGAAGTTAGGACGGTCTTATATGATGCACGCTAGGGCACTGTAATCTTATACAATAAAATCATTTCTCTGTGAACCTATATGTCTGCAATGTGTGTGACGCTTGGAAGTTATTTCATTGACTGACTGCATGCCTATCAGAGATCGGGTGGTTGTTGCAAAGTAATATGTTAACGGTACTTACCTTAGCCCTATAATGCCCTGCGTTAGAGATATGTAACATGGAGCATTGAGTGCTATTTGATTCTTCTAATATCATTAATTCCCTCTGACAGATTTGCAACAGTGCTACAAGCACACACTAGTGGAATATTTTGGTACATATTTAGTCTCTTGGCTTTTTGTCGCCATTGAAGTTATCATGCAGTCACAGTGTCGAAGCATCGCTCGCAAGTCTGGGCATTATAGGGTTAAATTTATTGCAGATTTCTTTTGAAGTTTTATCACTGTTTCCGGTGGCTTAGTGGCTAAAGTTTTTTCGGCTCTGGGCGTGGGTGATGCGGTAGGCGTTGGGTACGCGGCCTCTAGTCGTAATTTTTTTAGACTAATTTCGACCAAAACTCCAAATTTTAAGGCGATGTCGGAGAAGAATGAAATTCTTTATCCAGAGTGCCAGCGTTAGTAGCAAAAGATATTTGTTTATAATTTATCAATTTATATCTCGCGGGAATGTTTGCTTATGTAATGGTTACAGATCGTAATTAGATATTTTCGGCGATCAGTCTTTCTGATATAACAGTGGGTGTGTAACGTTCATGTAATAAAAATGCTTATAACTCGATAAAGGTTCAAGAGACAAGTTAGAAATTATCAGTAATGCTCAACTTCTATTTTTTAGGATGAGGAGGAAAAGTTTTGAAAAATGTCCGGAATTTCACTCCAAAGAAGACATTTCCATTTCCTATAATATAACACATAAAAGTAGACTTTTCGAAGTGTAGGCTTTTAGTCATTTGGAAACAAATATTAGAAGAAACGCAATCTATAACCCGATTTGAACTATTTTAAGGAAACATTAATAAATTTCTTGTTTTATTCATTTTTCCGCCTACACTTTAAAACCGCTCATATTAGTCGTTTTATTCACACAATTTGAGAAATTATTGCCATTTAGAACATAACCGCCTAGACGACAATGCAAATGCCAAAACTGGTGCTCAAAATTATTGTTGTTCCAATGCCTTCCTCTCTTTCCCTCCTCTTCCTCAAAATTTTTTTATCTACACAAGCGTTAGATAAACTAATTGGATCATATGAAGAATATCCCCAAGTACTACCTGGGGGGTTGGGATTCTTCAGCTGGGGCGGGCTTCGAGAGGAAGGTTCTTCAGGTGGAGCGTTGTAACCTCCAAGTACTTAACCCAACCTGGAGGATGAAAATTGAACGAACTCAACCCCCACCCACTTAGCAAACCCCAGTGGAAGTAAATAGAACGAATCCAACCTCCAAACATTTAACCCAACCCGGAATGAGGAAATAGAACGAACCCATCCCCCACTCACTTAACAAACCCCAGTGGAGGTAAATAGAACGAACCCAACCTCCAAACCTTTAACCCAACCCGGAGGGAGGAAATAGAACGAACCCAACCCCCACCCACTTAACAAACCCCAGTGGAGGTAAGTAGAACGAACCCAACCTCCAAACATTTAACCCAACCCGGAGGTAGGAAATATAACGAACCCAATCCCAAACCACTTAACAAATCCGGGGTAGGAAAATGGAACGAACCCAACCAGGGAGTTCGAATTATTGGATCACCTAAAGAATATCTCCCTCCCTCAGTACTACCTGGGGGATGAGATTCTTCAGGTGGAGCGGGCTTGGGAAGAGGTTCTTCAGGTGGACTACCTGGAGTGAGATTCTTCTGATTTTCCAAATAATTTATTATAAGTTAAAATTTTAAATTCCTTTTTTAATTAATTTGAAACTGCCATTTTACACCGGAAATATGCAAGTTAGAAGATAATTCTCCTAATGGAATTCGTGATAAAGGAATTGTGAATACAAACGAGACGATAGTCGCGAAACCAAAGGATTTCGCACAGATATGGGAAGAATAATTAACGGAACGATACAACAAGCTAGCAAGAAAATTAATGGGAGGAAAAAATAAAAAAGAGGTACCAGTAAAGAAGAGAGAGCAAACTATATATTACGATTATAGCCATCTTGTGGGAGATATAATTAGAAAGCATGAACAGTTAAGGAAAACGAGAAGACAAAGTTCGACTTGGGACCTTTTAAAATTGAAATGAAGGAAGCTTACATTCAACGCGAAGTGCAACCTAAAAATCACGTGTTTTTTTCTGATTCTATGCACATTATTTGCTAATTCTAAACATTCCAATTTTCTCATCAAAGATTAAACTATAGTTTTAGGCAATGAACCGATGAAATCTAGAGTTATTTAACAATAACGTTAGTCCTTGGAAATTAGCATTATTTTTTTAAATCAAATAATTTTATCTTGTACTACATGATCAGTCTTGCCGAATCTAAGAGTTGCGGGATACGTGCAGTCTATTATGAGTTTTACAATAGTAATGGACACAATTTAACGAAAAATAAAAATAGGGAATTATAAAAACAATCTATTTTCATCTATGAAATATATAAACTATTTGTAACAAATCAGGTAAAAATGACCTCTAACTTAATTCTTTAGTTTATTTAAATTTCTCCTCAATTGTAATTTCGGCTGAACGTGGCTCGCGTTGAGTGCGGAATTAATCTATGTGGCACTCGACCAGAACATTTTGGGCAAAACTTTACAAGATAGAGTAAATTCTATTTGATCAATTTGATTAAATCTTTTCATTATAAATATATTGAATTTTCTTCGTAGTCCAGCGACTAGGCCACCCTTAAAATAAAAGGAGCACAAACAGTAATCAAGTATTAAATTGTGTAAATGTATCTGGAATAATATACATCGCGTGCGAACCAGATCAAAAATTAAACTAAAGACGATGCTTGATAGAAAAAAAGCCCTCATTCGTGAAGCACTTTTTTTGGATCCACGAAATACCATTGTTGTTCCAGCTCATAGTGCGGTGCCATTAACCCAGTGTTAACGAGATTTACCCGCTTTTTTTCAGAATTTTGAGAGTTGCGGAAATGAGGGATATAGTCCCACGGACTTAAAACCACACTGGAATCCATTTTAATCTTGCTGCTTTGGACGATGATTCCCAATCGAGAGAAGGGGGTGGGGGATACACTTTTCTACAATAGCCGCTGCTAAAAACAATATCTATGTTCGGCGAATCGTATCCGAAAACTAGACTTCCGTAAAACTATTAACGGATTTTTCAACCATTCTCATACTTTGTTCCTTTTGAGGATCTAAGGAATGAATGACGACTGGTAGAACAAACATTTTGGAGTGTGTTGCCGAATAATAACTCAAATCTTTATTCAACTAGAAGGCATTGGATGTCGCATTGTTGATCTAACTTAAGACGAGACAAAATTACGGCGGAAGATTTTAAACAGACAGTTGTCAACTGTTCGTTAATTATCAAATAAAGGAAAGAAGAAAGTAAAATTTTATAAGTTGATATCTATTATAAGCTATTGCTGGGACGGGGGTGGAAAGATGCTCGCCCCCGACGAAACTGGTACGTAATTTTTTCGGAGAAAATTGTTGATTTTACTTTATTTAAGAAACTATGCTTAGTTTACTTAAATAAGTTAGGGTAACACTTGGTCTTAGAAACGCCACAAAACAGACAATCCGCAAGAGCTAGGAAACATGACCATACTCATCTTAATATATATTAAGCTACGTGTTCCCTTCATGCTCGATTGCGGCGCCGCTCATAAGTAGGCCTTATAAAACAGCGGGAGAATCAAGAACTATTTACGACTGACTCTAATGCTATTTTAACCAATTTATTCAGTAGGTAGAAAGTAAAAAAATTGGAAGGAATATTTGATTCCTATAGTAAAAGCCATTTACGAAGGAAATACTCAAAAAACACTCTGGTTCGACTCAGCAGATAATTTCTATTTCTAATGAGATAACACGTAGGAATTGATTTTTCGACTGACAGGCTTTTACTCTTTCGCAAATTAAAACTAGAAAGAATTGACCTACGATCTTCGGACAAGAATCGTTTTAAAGAAAAATAAATAACATTATTATTCTTATCGATACATTTTGACTACGATTCGAAATCGCTCAAGTTATACGTTTAAATCATATTGATTGGAGAATTTTAATCTTTTTAACTTTATGTTGCCTTGCCAAACGTATCATCATTAAACCAGGAGATCCTATTGCGCTCTCAACCCATATACAACCTAGGTATATGAATAACGAAATAGAGCTTTGAAAACTTTAAGAGAGAACAAAATATACATCCGTTTATATAAATATTTAATTTAGTGTTAGTAGATTATTGAAATAGGAGAACGATAGCTGTAGAATTTCACCATTAATATGAGTATAATTTATCGCTACGATGGACATGACTTTGTTGAAATATTGTACAAAATATATTTTCAGTTAGACAAATAAGTTTCTAAAAAAAACGGAGTTGTTCAAAGGTCCCGCTAACTTCCATGGTTTTTGGCGCTTGGAAGGCACAGAGAGACAAGAGCCGTCTAACCACGCGAAGAGACAATTATGGGGCAAGCACTTACCCAAATAAAGGAGGTATTGGAGAAAGGTAGAACGGAAGATGGAAGAAAAAATGTTAAATGATGGAACAGCGGAATTCAAAATTCTAAATAATGTAACCTTGGCACACACTAATAAATTGCAGAACTTCAATAAACTAATATAATTTAACTTTGTTTCACGAGTTTCTGTTGGTTGTCTCAGGATAAAATCCATGTCGACTCCATTGCCTTAAATACGACCCAGCATGCACCCAATCGTCTTTTTTAACTAAACATCGTCAAATTAGTCAGGTACTATATCTCAAGTTGGGGCGCTTAGATGGCGGGGATGGAGTTGACTAGAAAACTCCCAGCACATTCCGCACTACTCAAAAAGTAGGTCGCAGAGACTAGGGAACGCAGTCATTTGGCCGCCAAATTAGAAGTTGGTGAGGATGGTCCATGAAGAAAACCTGAGAAAAAATGAGGAAGAGAAGGGAAGAAAACTGGGGTTGGGATGAAGCGAGGGGCAGAGGGGAAGAAATGTAGGGATAGTATGTGTGTGTGCGTGTGTGTGTGTTTATATTTTTGGCTAATCAACCTCATCGACTATTATAGCCATAAGGTCCTTTCACGCCGAACATACTCTAGAATTTGGAGATACGTGAAGAAATTTTTAATGAATGCAACATTACTAGGAGAATCCCTAATGGATATATAATATAAAACTTTTTCCACCAAATGCTTCAAATATATATATGAAATATACCTACAAAATCAAAGTTGTGTTTTAAATTATTTAAATTAGCCACCATGTCATATATCCCACACAGAGTCCGTCCGCATGTTAAAGCTCGGAAACCGGTGGACGTATTATGATGTAATTTGGCATTGAAGAGTTTTGCTAAAATTGGTCGACCAATTTCAATTTTGATCAAAATCGAAAAAAAAATATTGCCACTTTATATGAAGATCTACAAAGTTCTTTTGTTTCAACTCGGAAACCGCTGTACGTATTTTGATGAAATTTCGCATTGGAGATTTTTTCCAAAATTGGTCTATAGATTTCGATTTTGGTTAACATCGGACAACAATTACGATCGCTTTACATGTCCTACAAATAGCTGATAATGTTCCATTGTTTCAACTCGGGAACCGCTGAATGTATTTTGATGAAATTTGGTATTAGGGAGTTTTGCTAAAATTTGTCGACTGATTCCAAAAATATGGATATCATTGTGAAATCTCAAAGAACGCATTTGGAAACTCGGTGAACTCCGACATGGAGTACACCTTTCCAATCTTGTTTACACATATTTCAAAAACTACCAAATAATTGTTCGAAATTTTTCAAGAATTCTTGCTTTGCATATTAAAAGTGTATGACAAAATAATATTAGGAAAAACGACCAGGATTTGACTCGGGGGGATTATTGCTATTTCTCATAAGTTAACACGTATAAATTCGACGTGCAGGCTTTTCTTATTTTGGAAATTAAATTTAAAAATCACCTACAATATTTGGATGTAAACACTTCTATAGAAAATATTAAACTTTCTTATTCTATTGGTTTATTTTTGCCTTTAACTCGAAATCACTCATGTTAATATTTTGAATGACTTATTTTAGAAATATCTTGGCATTTTAACCGAATGTTGTCTTGCCTAACAATTACATTGTTAGACCTTGAGATGCCATTCTTATTTCAATCCTTATAGGTTTAAGCCTGCTTTAATAACTTTTTATATGAAAATGAGAGAAAGATGTGAGGAGGAAAAATTATTTTCATAGAAATCAATGTAAACAAGATCCTGTGTCTTTTTTTACAAGAAGGAATACTTAAAAAGCTGAAATATTATAAATTAAGATTTAAAATCGTTATTATGAGCTTAATTCACTATTATTGAAATAAAAACGGTATGACAATCTGAGGAACGTGCTGGAAGTTTTAATAAACAAATCAAACATTTAAATAAATTGTAGAGTTAGGTTACGAAGATAACTTAGAAGAATGGAGGACCCGAGGAGGGTTTGGGAGATTGGGAGAGAAAGAGAGGATTAAAAAGAATAAAGAATAAAAAACAAGAAATTCTGGAAAGAACTAATTTGCTTACTTTCCTTTCAATAAAATTTTACTTTATAAATACATATTAAAATTAACAAATTTTCATGTAAGTATTATTTTACTTCATTATTTTACTTTATAAATACATATTAAAATTAACAAATTTTCATGTAAGTATTATTTTCATGTAATTTTTATTTTTAGATGCTTGGACGGCTAAGTTCATTTCGTACCGTTGAATATTCTATTCAGAAAAATCATTAGACAGTAACAACGTCTATACCCTAGACGGAAATCGAACTTTGGGTTAGCTTTTTAACTCGTTAGCTACCATTACGATATCGCATTTCTATAATATTTTAAAATGCGAAAGAAAAACTCTCTGCACGACGGATTCCGTCTGTTTGCTTAAGCTTTATATTCCATACCAAATTTAGAAGACAGTTGTTTAACCCGCCGTTGGTCGCGCCAATTTTTGCAACGCCCTTGGTCGCGCGTGAGATTTTCTCTCACGCATTCGTTTATGCTTCTCGAATCCTAACGAAAAAGTTAATGTCGATTTTCAGGTTATATTTAGATAAATAAAAGACTAAACCTTATCATTTTCATACAATTTATATTAATCAACCATCATATCAAGTTTTTTTTTAATTTATCGTCATGAGAATAAAAATTAACAAAAATTGGTGTATTTTTCCTTAATTTGGCATAACTTGAAAAAGAATACTCTAAGGAAAATATTTTTAATTTTAAATTATTTCGCACTTATCAGTCTTTTATGGCAATCATCACAAGAATGTACGGTATGGTCTGAGCAAATATGAATCGAGCAGGAATAACATCGTTTTTTTTACTTTTCTATTTTTCCTCCTTGGACACTTTGCACAAAGTTCTGGTGGTACATCCTTGGAAGTAGTGGGATTATCAGCACCAAGTTCACGACCCATGCTTCCTCGTAGGGCACTTGGTAATGTGGCAACAGTTGCTCGCCTGGTCAATTCAGGTTTCACGAGGATCAAGGGCAAATCCTTTAGGTAGTTACGGCGCTTGAGGAGAACATTTATATTTGCCTTGTATATTATTTGACTATTAATGCCAGCTATGTTTGAGACTGAAAAAAATAATGTCAGGGGCCATCTAAAACTCACTCTTGCCACAGAAAACAAGGACTTCATCTCGTCAAATTATAAAAATAGATGACTTCCGGTTTTCGTGCCTGCCCTGAATCTTCATAAATTTTACTGTCATTGTGCAATGTGGACAACATCAAAACGTTATTATTCTTATTTAGTATGTAAGAAACAATAGTAATCTTCGCTCCGAATCCATACTTGCTGCTGGCTACTGTTCTTCCCCTTGTATGAAGATGACTTGTAGGAATTTCCCGCTTTCGCTTGTTCAGAGTGCCAACAATCGTTGTTCTGTGATTATTGACTAGATCATCAGCCAGAGGAACAGACATGAAGTAGCTGTCAACTGTAATGTTTCTTCCGGTGCCCAGAATAGGTCCAGCTAAGCGCATGACGACATCCCTTGCTGAGTTGCTAGTTTTGAAGGGTCCTTCGGGCTGAGCTGCAGCATAAACTTCAAGGTTTGAAATGTAAAAAGTTCGTGAATCAACAGAAGCGTAAATTTTTAATCCATACTTAGCTGGCTTCTTACAAATGTATTGACGAAATTTGCACCTTCCTCTAAATGCATCCAGCATTTCGTCAATGGTGATATATTCTCCTACCTGGAAATTTTCTTGGAAGTGACAAATGAAATTATCAAATATTTTTCTTATGGGAGCCAGGTTGTCCAAACGTGTTCTCTCTGCACGATCCTGATAAAGATCAAAACGTAATGCTCTAAGCAATAGATAGAACCTTCTTTGCGACATTGTCAATCTGAAAATATCAGGAGCAGTCCCGTCTGCACTCCACAACTCTTCAACCTTAGTATGGTGAATCTTATAAAGTCCAGCAAGGTACAGCAGAACTAAGAGAGCTCTATGTTCGATAAAATCAGTGGTCTTGCAATCACGCTGTCTACTATACTTAGCTCTCATTAAGTCAAGACAGTTATTAGTACAAAGCACTATTTCTTCGGTCATTTCATAGGTTATAAAGAGTTTAAAACACTCGAGAGGAGATTTGGCATACTTGGCTACGTTTTTACGCCTGGCAAGATGGATGACGATGTTTTGTGCACGTGTGCGTGTGTTTGGACTTGGAGGATGAAAAAATTATTTGGTAGTCTTGTATTTACCCATTATGTAATCTCCTTGATAGGTTGAGTGTCTAATGTCAGACTCATCTGTTTCAGAACCTTCCTCGCCTGATTGTTCGGTGTCACTGTTATGATCCGAATGCTCACTGTGACCATCTTCTTCTGAGGTATCCGCCAGGCGCTCCAGGTCCTCATCCTGATTAAGCTCTTCATCAACTTCATCTTCTTCATCAAGCCAGCTCGAAATCAAGAGTTGTTGTATTTCTCGTGATGACATCTATAGAAATAAAAGAAATGCAAGAAACACTTGTCAGCTCAAATACAAAAATATCAAAAACTAATTATTTATAAAGCAAAATGATAAATAAATTAATAATAACTATGTAAGCACTGACCTCTTTTAACATATTCAATAATTGCAGGTATAGGTTCCTTTTTTCCAAAAACACTCCCAGATAAATATCATAACACCATTTGTCGCGCGATGAGAAAAAATCTCACGCCTTGAGACACACGTGCAAAGACCACTCTCTACCGCGACTCCAACGCCACCGGCGGAAATGCCATCTGGACGAGTTGAAAGAATAGCAAAATGACAAAGGGTATAAAGAGAGGTGGCGTGCTCGCTCGTTACAAAGTAAACAAAATTTTGAAACTAAATCTTGTGTGAGAGAAAATCTCACGGCGCGACCAACGGCGGGTTAATATTCTAGTAGACGTCATAGTGTATTTCGTCTGCTGTGGTAGTTGCACAAGCCACCGCTAGAGGAACCTTACCCTGCTGCCTGTGATTCAACTTATCGCATGGAAGTACGCTTTCACGATTCACTTAAGCCCATTAAGGTCGGTTAGCAACCAAAGGCCTTCCCCACCTGGGCATTTATTATCAATACAATCCCTTTTCTCTATCTGTTCCATCCAATATTGCTATTGGTGTGGTATTTAGTGTGTGTGGTTATCCCGTGCGGAGCTGCCAAATTTCTCATTCATAAGAGCTTATGGATCCATCCCGTATTACACGCTTTAATAAATAAAACTAACTACTTAATTTATAACCCTTGAAACCGCTAAATTCATATGCTCTATTTTAATTGTTCGATAACATCAGCGCATAATTGTATACAAGTTGAAAGATAAATCTTATTATTTTCCTTAGCTATGTGCAACATTGTTATTTTGAAATAATAAATATAATTCTGAGTAATTTACAGTTAAAAATATTGATATGATTTTATGAATCACTGTCCTAACTCATTGGGGACACTCCTTTAAAGTGGAGTGGGTTAATGGCCATAACACAACAAACAAACACTTGCTTTGAACTCTCATTCGAGACCGTTTCATTGTACAAGATAACGGAGATTTCTCCCTTGGGAAAAATCCGCGGGATGTGTCTTGTCAGATAATTCTGTTCCATCATTTATGATACGCCAACTTTGCAAAGGAATCATAAAGCTGACATCTATTGAACATCTTCCTAAAACATCTTCATACAAATCCCTTGCCTATTTTGTACAAGATCATAAACTTTATTTTTAAACTACTTTCCAAAAAATAGAAAGTAGTCTTATGAGATAAACTTGGTGTCCGTGTGTGTGTTTGTGTGTGTGTACGGGCGTGTGTGCGCGCACATGTGCATGTGTGTGCGCGCATGTGCGTCCGTGAAAGAGATGCTCGACGAGAGCCCTGAGCTCTGATTCGCACTATAAAGTACTATCAAGCTCTTTTGCACTTACATGCGTTTTAGTACAGGCGATTACCGCTCACTGCAGTGGTGCTTCTGCTTCAGGCAGAACAGTTACGGGTGTCGTATTCCGCATCGTTCGGTCGTTGGCAAGGTGGGGGAAGGCTAACTAGTCCCATCTTATCACCTGCCTTGTCTCCTAACAACACGGTGGAGCCTGGTCTTCCAAGACCAGTCTCCGAGTATATTCTTGGCCGTGAAAAGGGCCCAGAAATCATCAACATGGAGAGGACTACTCCTCTCATGGAAAATGACCTGAAAGGGTCTGTTGTAACGGCTGCTCTAACTGAAAGGAGCCTCCAACTCGCCTCCGCTCGCTTCCGGTCGTCGTCGCTCTCTAGCGACTCCTCATCGTTAGGCCGAGTCACGCCGGCATAGTACAGGGCGTTGTGCGCCAATAAGGTCCCGGATGCTGCTACCCCGGTGGCCCCCGAGGCCCTCCTCTCTTCCTTGGCGCAGGGCCAGCAAGCCAATGCCTCAGTAGGCACTAGTGGGGTCACACCCGCGGTAGAACCCCTACTAAAGCCAAGAACAGCCTACGCCCATGCGGTGCTTCGACAGCCCGGGAGGAAATATTGCTCCCTCCCATGGGTCGCCCGAAGCCCGAAAACGCCGCCACCTGTGTCGGCTCAACTACCCCCTTGCAGGGCCAACCATCCACCGCCGCTCGGAAGATTCGACCGACTTGACGGACGGAGGGCTTGGCATACGTAAAATGACCACGGGGAAAAAGCCGGTCTGCCACCATCTTCGGTGCAGGGTCTGCAGTCAGCACGGACGACGATGACGAGTTTACTCCCGTGCAAAAATGGAGAGCCAAGAGGTAGAAGCCTTCCCGCTCTCCTGCTGGGGGGAGAGGGGGGGGGGGCGGAACCGCCCCAGAACGACCACGTCCTGACAAGGGAGCAAGCTTGAGGGTCCGCGTGACACCGATTGCGGTGCACGGGATTATCTCGCATAAGAGGATTGCTGCAGAGCTCAGCAAGGTGTGCGGCGACGATTTCGAACAGGGGATTCGCAGGGCCTCAACTAGGATTGCTGTCCACACTTCTGAACACCACCGTGCTGCCACGAAGGTACTGGACGACGCTGGCGTTCAGTACCATACACAGTTCCTACAGGCTGTGCAGTGGATAGGCTTGTTGATCAAGAACATCGGGAAAAGGTACTTCCCAGAGAACGTTGCAGCGGATCTGACGGCGAAGGGCTTTATTGTCCGAGGCATGCGTCAGATAACTGCAGAGGAAGATGGGAAAAGTAGGGGAGGGAGGGGTTGATGCACCTTTAACAAAGGGGCAAATAAAGAGAAACAGAGGTAGTTAACTGAGCAAGACTCGCATTATAAGCTAAGCTGGAAATGCGACGTAGCCAACCTCCTTGGTTGGAAAGATCATATCTGTTGTGCGTGCGTGCGTGTGTCTTTCTCCCACTATCGTCTTTTTCATGAATTAATCGATTTGAATTAAATTTGTTGAATAGATTATGCACATATATTAATGATCAAAATGACTAATTCGGACTGGATCGACTGGCAGGGGTGCCAAAATTGCAAAAATTATACGTTTCGGTAATTATGAATCTGCAAGGAATTGGCCAAACCGATTCCAACGAAATTTTATAAAAGGTAGGCAAGCAACATAACAAAATCAAAATCTTTAGTATAGATATAAAATGCAGGGCTGCCACAATACAAGAAATAAAAAATTCTTTTTACACGTATTTTGGTTAAACTGTCTACATCAATTTTAACCAAACTTTATACTTATAATATAAGCATGTAAAAAACCATATTAAAAACGAAACGGGTTCCATAATTACAAATTAAACTCTTTTAGTAATTTTGGATTTAGAAGAAGTTATCTGAATGGATTTCAATTAAATTTTTTATATAAGATTTGTAGAATATACCGTAATTAAATCAAGATATTTATAGCGGTGCTAAAGAGCAGGGCTACCGCAGTAAAAATTTCAATGATATTCCATTTACACGTATTTCTAGAGAACTGACTCAATGGATTTTAACCCAATATAATATATATATTCTTCACATAAATAAATAAACAAAATATCATATTTCAACTGGGTCGACTAAACAAGGCTACCAAAATATCAAGATTAGTATTTTACGGTAACTATGAATTTCGAAAGTATTAGCTGAAAGGATCTCAGAGAAATTTCGTTTTTAGGGCGAGTATATATTGTAAAAACGAGATTAATACGTTTAGTTCGGATCAAACAGGCAGGGCTACCACAAAATAAGGAAAAATGATTTTCTGATTTCAAATCAAATACATTAGTTTACGATTATACTACTACGAATTTGACGAAATGCACGTCTGTACGACGCGAAACCTGTGTTCACCTCTTCTTGTTATACATTGAAAGGAAAGTATGCGGATTATTTCTTTCCAGAACTACTTTTTTGAGGATTTGTATACAACTTCGGGTCTTCCTGCTCACTTCAAACAATGCTTCTTTCTTCGCCGGTTGAGAGGATAGGTATTCGAACATTTTTCTGCGTCTCATTTCATAAAGGTATTTTTTCGATGAATAAAATTAATTTTTGAAAGTACGGTGAAGGAACCCAAAAACAACAATTATGAAGCATTTTCAGCCTTCCTTAAATACAAAGCAAAAAGAATTATCCCGCGGTTAAAGTTATAATTGCAAAAATACGTTGATGAAGGAAATTTTCTCATGATCAAAAGGTAAAATATTAAAATATAAATTTTGAGATCTCTGAGCAAGGTCATACGTATTTCTTTTGCAAGAAAGACCTTCTGATTTGGTCCTATTTTTTAATTCGATTTTTTTATTTATTCAATGGTTTTAATAAATTGATTAATCAAAATATGCATAAGCCTTATATAATAATTCTGAAGTGTCCGTATGTCCGACTGTCTGTCTGATCCGGTGTTTTTGGAGATTTCCCAATGGAATTCAGAGCTGAAACTTTCACAATCGTTAAACCCCAATGAGATAGTTTCTAGAAAAATCAAACATCCCGGAAACAGTCCCGGATTCGACTCCAGGAGACAATTATATTTTCCCATAAGTTTGCACGGGATTTTCGATTTTTCAAGGTTCAAGGTTTATTTCCTTCATACATTCAAATGTGTAAATATGGACAGAATTTATCCATTTTTGTTTTGTTCACCGGCTAAAAATATAAAATATTTTATTTTGCGATGATTAGACGTTACACGGAAGAATTTGTCAGAAATATGCATTATTTTCTAAATTCTACCTTTGGGGTAAATCATGGACCTACATCATCTAACATTAAAAAAAGAATCTAGCAGTGTTGCATATTAATATACAATATTTGAGAAATAAGGCCAGTTTATTGGCATTATCACTAAGAAATCTGAATATTGATGTAGGTACTGTGCATCAGTCAACAGTGGCTTAGTGAGTTAGAAATAAGTGAATTTCATTTGTACAATTACCAATCGGTGGCATCTTTCTCTCGTGTTAAATGTAAAAATGATGGAACAGTAATCTTCTCAACAATAATTTTTCACATAAATGTAAAAATTTAAACCTTTCTACATAGGTGGAGAACGTTTTTGAATGTTGTGCATGCTCTTTTAGTATAGAGTCATTACTTAGACCTAGTAGCATTATATCGTTTTCTTTCTTGTTGTTATAAATCCTATA
Organism: Tanypteryx hageni; assembly: GCA_028673005.1. Classification (NCBI taxonomy): domain Eukaryota; kingdom Metazoa; phylum Arthropoda; class Insecta; order Odonata; family Petaluridae; genus Tanypteryx; species Tanypteryx hageni. Next base: position 90,783,353 of record CM054114.1, on the reverse strand, counting down.
TTTACTTGATCATTTGTATAGTGATAAGAATTTCCTCATTGTTGTTGGTGACTTTAAGTGTAATCTTTTGGTGATGGCACCTCTCAGGGTAAGGATGGGCGCGAATGCGGCCCACAGTCGAGTTACTCGACTCTTTCGTCTCCAAACGCCGGAGTCGTTTCGCATGCGAAGAGTCGATTCCGCGTGACGTCATCGCAAACTTCGCGCGCGCTCTACAAATAGCATATTTACATTTTGATTTTACGTTTATTAAGAACTTCGTCGATATTTAGTTATTTAACTAATATACCTTAATTGGCTTACAAAAATACCCCTTTCAATAGAATATAGTTTTAGTTAATTATTGTAATAAAAATAAAGTTAAGTACGGTTTATCCTCATCAAATGAAAGAGTTATACTTCCATGTAGAGACCAAGAACATTATGTCCGGGGGAATTTTGTCCAGGAAAACTTTGGCCTGTTCCCAGCGTTCATACCTACGAACCACTCGCTCTACATGCCCCCCCCCCCCCACACCGCTCGCTCGACACGCCTCCACTGACACACGATTGAACTGCTAAGCACTCATTTTCCTTCCGTTTCAAATGTTCATATTGTGGAGTCCTCTGGCGGGCGTGAAAAGGACTAATGGGGAAAGATGGCGGAAGTGCGCATGGAGAACATTTTAAAAAACTCGGCTTAGGTCTGGATATGATCCCAAATGTTTTCATTTTTTTTTAATTAATTGGAAAAGTAATATTTTCCTGTAAAAATAGACTATATAATTTTAATTTAAGAAAATGAACACATAAACATATAATAATGGGCATTGTAAATCCGTTATTATTTTCTAAACAGTTAACGTTGTGCATTTTTCACGTTAACGTATGCAAACTATTTAAGAAAATTCACAATATTCATTATTTTCTTTTTCGATCGCTGTCCGCCAAAGCAGGGATAGCTGTATCAATAATATATTATTAATTAGCTGGAGTTACCCGGCTTTGCTCAGGAAAGAATTTTCTTTTAAGTAGCAAATTGTTTTTTTCTCGGGGCCCTGCGCTGTTAGGGCCCCAAAATTTTTATAATGTGTTATTCGGAGAAGAGTTTCACACGGAATTTTAACTGCCACTTAAAAAAATCGTTGAATAATTCTATTCAAGCTTGTGCTCGTGGGTGTATCTCAATGGCGAATTCATCATATAATCAGGGAAGACTGCTTTTCCAAGAATATTTTGCATAATCGAGAAGTTTTATTAAAATAGAAATAAGACCGAGTACACCATAAGCTCTGAAATTTCGTTCCCCATTCCTTAATTACGCAAGCGATGTTCACATGGACATTTAAAATTTTATCTATTGTATTGTAAAGTCTTATCATTAATATATATACGCATAAACGTCTTGTTGAATATCCACATTGATAGATGCGCCGAAGCCTTTAAAGCAGCAATATAATTATGTGGATTATGTCACTACTATTAGTCAAAAAGTAAACAATAAACAACATCTTGGTTACCGAACAAATGTAAGTCGATGTACAGATTTATGTTGCGATAAATCTTTCAATGTTAATGGTAAAAGATAACAATGTTATAATATTTCTTAAAAATCATTTTACTCATATTAAAATTATTCATAAGCTGTATTTAATCCATTTGTACCTTTTATCTTAGATTTGGCTATTCTTTCTCTACGGTGCCCCACGGCGTGGGCTTTCCTTGCGTTAATATTTGAGGATGCCAATTAATAATTTAGCTTTGTTTCCGCATGGGAATTGTTAATAAATTTTGCGCTTAAAGGAAATTTTTGAGCGATTTAACATGTAATACGATTAAACATGAACGGAAGTAAATTATTCTTTTATGCTCAAAATATACCATTTCCCGTGATCGTAAATTGATATGTAGGTACATATATTTATATCCACATCAGTGAAGGGCTGCATGGCATTTTGGGGTTTCTCCACACCATTTCCCATGCATTTTGATGGAAATAATATTTTGTTGACCCCATGGTGTATAAGATACCCCACGGTCTGCAAACCTAGGCCAAGTTCTTCATTTTTACCATAGAATGGTCCATGAAACTTTTGAATTCGATAGCTTCAACGGTGTAAAAACGTATAAGGGACATACAAACATACATATATACACACATTTATTTTTATATATTAGAAGATTTAACAATAAAATTTATAATAATGTGTAATTATCGATGATCATTCATGCATGAGGGCAGTTTTCTTGCTATGAACCATTGTTTCACGTTGGGTAGGTTCCATTATAAACAGTGACGACACACAAAATTCTAAGACGGTGCTGTAAAAATTTTCCATAGAGGACAGAATTCCATTATACTCCGGTTCCATAATAGACAGGTTTCACTTTAGTCAGCAATTAATTTCACGTTTGCATCAAAGCATTGCGTCGTTCTACGGTAAGTATTATCCGTGAGAAGACCGCTTATTCCGTTAATAGTTGATGTATGACTTCGCGAAACGATTGAGTGGTGTGGGTTTACTTCCGACCAGACGAGTGAAATAAAGTGATATGCCGTCTCTGAGACTTGATTTATCTTATAATAAAAAAGCTTCAAGTATGTTGAAGCATTTGAAGACTCTACATTCTGACGATGATTATTACTAAAGTCATTTTTACATGGATATAGTTGGACAGTATAATAAAAATAATAATGTGGAAGCAGGTACCTGTAAATTGTGGAAACCTGCCAAAGTCCGTAATCTAGAAACCGTACTGCATAATGATGAAAATTTCTTATTTATATCATGATTTGCACACACAGGCCTATTAATTTCATGATTATTACAATAACACTAATGCGGCCTTTACATATACGCCGCAATATAGCTCTATTAAAATTGATAAAAGGTTGTTGCGTTGGCTTGCTTGTGGTGCTTTGTTTTTCCTGCGGTTATTACTTTCTTTATTTTGTCACCTTTAAATTTGTGGAACAATAAAAACAGTAGCCTCGTACGTGGAAAAAAGCTACTCCAATTATAAAATTCATCATAAATGAAATTCGGCAGAAGATGCTTTATCTATTTAGGGGATAATAGACATTCAAAAAACTACGAGAATATGCGATGTATTAACTGCGCGTTAAACCCAACTTCTCCTATATCATTCGTTTCATGCCTCAACCCGTAACTATAACCATAACAATCAACTTCCGCACATGTATGGCACATACAAGTAAACATTCACGGTCATGAGAATCAAATATTGCAGACTCTCATGATAGCTACTATCGTGTGCAACTATCACCGTGTAAACGATACTTTTATCTCTGTCGCGTAGTTTTCTCAATCGATATAATTTAAGCCATACTTTTCAGAAGGCGATTCTCGACGGGGTAGAATTGAGAACGCTCTAGCAAAACCGTTTACCAAAGATTTTCAACCACTCTCGGTTGTTGAAGACGAAGGATTTAGAACCTTCGTAGATATTCTGGATCCAAGTTGTCCTCTACCGTCTCGCAAGAGACTGGGACAGATTGTGGAGAAGAAATATGAGAAGCAGGTTTTCATAGTCCAAAGCAAAATAGAGGACACCGATTTTGTTAGCCTAACAGTCGATCTGTGGACGTCTATGTCAACTGAATCTTACATGACAGTGACGTGTACTTTCGTGGCCAGTGACTTCCGTCTTGAGAGTCTAGCTCTTCAGACTGCGCGTTTTCAGGAAAGTCATACGGCCTCTCACATTGCTGGGGAACTATAACAAATTTTATAAGACTGGGGATTGAAAGAAAAAGTGCTTATCATTGTAGCTGATAATGCTGCAAAAATAAAGACTGCGATTGATCATATGACTTGTCCAAAAGTTACGCATGTGCCGTGTTTTTTCCATTAAATTAATTTAATTCTAAAGTGAGGACCGGAATGCGTTTTTGACTTGCGAGAAAGAAGCCAGAAAATTGTCGGCTTCTTTAGATCTTCCTCTTCTGCCAAAGCTAAATTAACCTCAATGCAAAGAACTTTGGGCAAACCGGAACAAAGACTGATACAAGAAGTGGAAACAAAATGGCACAGTACATATGCTATGATGTCCCGCTTACTCGAGCAGAAGAACTGTGTCGCGGAAACGCTTGCTGCTGTTGATGCCACGGTCGCATCTCTTCCTTCTACTGAGTGGACAACCCTGGATGAATTACTGCCGATGTAACATTCGAGGACATGACAACCAAAATATGAGCTGAAAAATGTGTCTCGGTGTCAAAAATTATATGCCTCTATAGGCAAATGAGAATGGCCTTGCGGAACCACCTAATCACGACCCATACCCCGATTGCGAACGAATTAATAGAAATTTTGACCTCGGCCAAAAAAGAAAATTTGCTGCTGTGGAAAGCGTCGTCTCTCTAGCACTTGCAACAATTTTGGATATCATTGTCAGATTTAAAAACTTTGGATTCATAAACAGCTCAAGAGTCTAGGAAATCACTACAATTACTACAAATCAGTGTTCCCAGTTAGTTGGTGGGCAATCAGGTGACTCAAATGCTGCTAGTGTGCCCTCTAGTAATAGTTCTGGTCCATCTTATTCGTTCTGGTATTTATTCGATCTTCGCGTAGCCGAGAAAATTAAAAGTCACAACGATAGAGCAGATGCAGTAGTAGAATTCCATAGATACATTAGCGAGCTCTACCTGGCGAGATCTGAAAATGCATTATATTTTTGGAGGAAAATGAAATTATGTTCCCGACTTTAGCGAAACTCGGAAGAAAATATTTATGCTCTCCAGCCACGTCAGTTCCCTGTAAAATGTTGTTCACAAAAAGCGGTCAGCTTGTGTGCAAGCAGAGAAGCAGGTTGAAGGGGGTGAAGTGTAATGTGAAAAATATTTACATCATTTTTACAATGTTTTAGAAAAAATTAATTACATTCTGCCAAAAACTCTTTTCCTTCTTTTCGTTGCAATATATAGGCATCAAAGCTGTACACATTAGATATACCAAAAAAATAATCGTATTTAATGTTTGAAGGAATGATCGGAGAGTTTCTGGTCTTAGAATTTTGATCGGGAAATTTAAGTTTTATAAATGACTCTTGCTCTAGGTAGAAGCAGCTGTTAATAATGACCTCTTACAAGCCCTGATTCAATTCGATTACTCTCCTAATTTTAGAAATAATTGAAGTAAAACAACTCCGCGTTAACTCCTCAACAGTAATTAACGAGCAAAATTCAATTGGTAATTTAAATGGTTTCATATGAGGGCTGTACATGGTTTCAGAAAAAACGACCAATACGCAACTATTTGATTTAAGCTCATCCCTCGACGTTTAAAGAAAGCAACGTATGATGTCCAGATGTTCATCCTGCTTAAATACAAGACTTTATAACATCACCCATATTCAATGTACATTCCCCTTGTAGATTACCGCTAATTAAAAAATTAAGTTCACTTTTTAAAAGTGAAAAAATTAATTGATCAGAAATATGTTGAAAATGCTTTAGTTTACAGTTCCCTGGAACTAATTGAATGCTCTAATTGTAAGAGATTGATGGGATTTTCAATCTTTGAAAATATTAACCAAAAATGCCGTTTTTCAGCAAATAAAATGTTGTCTATAAGGTTGTAAATAAAAAATTAATACTTTTCATAACAAGCAACTGAAAAGAAGGAAAATTTTAAATTTTGGGTAGAGGCCCTTACTCCACGCCTATTAACTTTCATTTGTTACCGTTCTCACGAATATATTCCTTTCAAGAGTAAACGCTGGTTACCATATTCAGTTGGTTTAACTTAACGCAACTATTAACTTTATACGAATTACTAATACGAATACATATAAAGATAGTAGTTCCACTTATTCTCGTAGATGACATTGGCGGCATCCTTGGAGTCGACTCCGGGATCGCGAGTGTAGTATACGTAAAAAAGGATGATTTCGTAACCTGTTTGATTCTTTATTTAATTTGTCAAATGATAAACGCATGTGGCGTAACAAAATTATTCTGTTACGAACTTTGTTCGATGCCATATCTTGAGAGACTCCTGAATATAGCCGTTCTTTTGTGATTATTAGTGTGGAAGAATTTAATTACAGCAATTTATGTAAGCTTTGGTTTGAGAACAAAACGTGTATACACAAAAGGAAACTAATTGAAGGATTAACTATAGGACAGCCGTTCGTTAATTTAATTAACTTAGACAATATTAATAAGTAGAATAGTTTCCCGTAAAATATGATGAATATACATGAAGAATGTATTAAATTTAAGTACTTCGTACTTTCCCTTCGTCTTTCTTCCCCCCGATTCTCCTTCGTCTATTCTTATAATTCTCCCTCGCTCTCTTTTTCTCACTCTCAACTCAAAAATGTAACTATGCCTCTAATAGTGTCATATATAAAATATTTCATACAGAATGGCGTAACATATTAAGGACGTGTGGAAAATTCAAACAAAAACATGCATACATCACGCCAAACTATTCAGCAATAAAACACACTAGATTATGAATTTCGGAAACAATGGGAGTTATCAAGTACATTTTTCATTGATAAAAACAGAATTTCCGTGTTTAAAATCAATTAGTGGGTCGATCCGACGAGTAATTTAAAAACGACGGCGAGAAAATGAAATTCCATTCCTTTATTTAAGAACAATCATTTAAAAAATACTTGTCTCAGGTATCGCAAATACTCACAACAATGTTATAAAAAAACAGATGCGATTTTTGACTACAAAGCAGCCGTCTTCGGTGTAAATTCACCCAAAACAGATTTTGGAAAATGATATTTAAATTTATCATTGGAGAATCACCACAGAAGATGGCTGCTTTGTAACTGAAATGCGCATCTGGTTTCTTATAACCCTGTTGTGACTATTGGAGATACCTGAGATAAGTATTTTTTAAATGTTTGTTCTTGAATTTTTTCAGTCATAAGCTGAGCTCAATAATTCCTTGTAGAAATGATTTTCTTAGGCTTTCTTTAGTTCAAGTCCAAAATTTGTACGAAGATTATAACTAAATTTATAATTCACGTAAAACTATAAGCCGGCACTCATCCCCGTGTCAAGCAAATGAAGGAATGAGACGCTCAAACAATCGATCCCATGACCTTATTGTAGATTTTAAGCACTATAAATTTAAAAGAGTTAAGGCCAAGTAAATCCTGAAGGTAAGATTTAAATTCAATTTACTGTACTTTACCCATTAGTGTTTTATATGCTTCATTTAGCTCCATAAATCATTCCCAGCAAACGAACAAATCAGCGGAGAAGCTTGGTCTTTTATTAGTTGAATTTATTGCCATTGCTGCAGTAAATACGAGACTTTCTGACAGTGAACAGCCACGTCGCAGTTTAAGAACGACCGCCATTTTTACACCCTCGAATATATATTTTAAATGGGAAATTTAAGGAAATGATGACGTACTTATGATAATATACTGGCTCCGTTTAAAATAAATTTAGTGTATCATTCGGAGAGACTAAATTTGAAATACGAGAGTAATACTCTGCACGACTTGTAGACAAATGGCCGACTGTTATGTTTAGTGGAACTATAAATTTAAATGATTGCTATCGCCATTAAAGCATAATCCATGAACAGAGAAAATTTACGCGATCCTATCGAATCGGTTGGGCAAAAGTAATATAATACCTGCTTAATGACTAAAGGATTTCTGTGGCTTGGAATTACACTCTAACAAAAATATCGTGGAACTACCAAAATTTCGTGTCGGATATCTGGTCAGTTGTTGGGATTTTCCATCGCAGTCCTCCTCCCGTTTTCGTCGATAAGTTAGATTCGCTTCCCTTTAAAAGGTAAACCAACGATGCTTCCACAGATGTGCTCATCTGTCCTCACCCTACCCGATTCAAAATTTTCTTTGCGTCATTCGATTGGCGTGCATTTCTCCTTTCACCACTCTTATTCTTCCATAGAAGAAGGCGCGCTTCCGTTATTCGCGTCACGCGACTGAAAAAAAGCTTCCTCGAGTGAGTCTTTTCCAACTGAAAGCGTCATAGCCATCATTCCGCTACCCACACAACGGCACGGGTTCATCCTCCGCCACTCGACCACCTCAAAAATTCACTCCCTCAAAAACTGGAATTCCATTCTAGGCCGATATCCATATATCTCGCAGCCCCTCTCTCCCTCTCATCCTATAATCTCTAAACCGTCTTCCCTCTGCCGCTCTCCAACGCGTGTGCTCCTTGCCGCTACTTCAACCCTCTGAATATCCACCCTTCCGACCTCTCTTATACATTGCCTTCCACAAAATAACTTCCTACACTCTCCTTCTCCCTCACTCCTACTCTTCTATCTCAATTCTCTTTCTACCTTCCCCTCTTCTTCGTTTTCTCCTCTACTTCTCCCTCCCTCCTTCTTCATCTAATTCACCTCTTCTTCTCCTTCGCTCCTTTCTTACCTCCTATCCTCACTCCCTCCTTCTTTCTACACTCTTTTCTGTCTCCTCTTCTTAACCTCTCTTCAATCCCTCCTCTCTCCTATACTTCTCCCTCCCACCTCTTCTCTTCCCTCCTCACCTTCTCCCTTCCTCTTCTCCTCGAAGAGTGGTAATTAATTAACGACGGTATGAGAACAAATTTTATTTACGTCATATTCGTTACGTCATACGTCGTTCCTTCTTTTACATGTTTCTACTCTACCTATATAAAGTCATTCTCCATAAATAACATAATATATATTGGGTTTTTAGCTCAAGTTTTTCCCCCAAAGCTAAATATTTAAAGAAATTGTAAACGTAGGATTAAAAAGCAATAATCAAGGCTTACGATATAATAGCCAAGTGCTAACAAATTGTAAATAAATGTATGACAAATGCTAATTCTTACTGACATTTATTATAATATTAGAAATAATGAATTTTAGAATTGAACTAACATTATATCAACATATTGTGGATATTCTCCCTTATATTTCCCCTTAGCAGGAGTTTCTTTCTTCTGAAAGCGGTTTTTTCATTCTCAGTTCTAGTCTATTCATTATAGGTACATTTCCCAAGTATTTATGTTCTGCAACTTGTTCTAACCAATGTTCAAATTTCATTCTTAACCCTATATCTGCATGACTTGAAAATTTGTATTTATTTCCACCCCGTATTTTCTACCTGTTATTACCAATCTATTTATCATTTTCTATATTTCCTTCTCCTTTCCTGCTGGAATTATTGGATCATCCGCGTATTTTACTGTTCTTATAATTTATTCTCCAATCATGAGCTTTCATGTGCATTTTAGCGCTTCTTGCATTAGTTTTTCTCAATATAATATATTGAATAGTACCGGCGATAGACAACATTCCTACCTTATTACTCTTCTACTGTTATTTACTCCACTACTGTCGGCATTCTCCTTTGCAACTTGGTTTACGTATGGATTCCTGATCAGCCACCTGTCCGTTTAATCAACTCTTATATATTTTATTATCCTCAACAGCGCCATTCGATTTCGTCAATCAAAGTCCTTATGCCAGCCCACAAAACATACGCAACAAATATTGCTGTACACGATTGTTCTTTTTAGGCGATTTTTACTGGTGAAGTGGTAGTAGCGGAACACCTTATGGGCACGTCCCGTCCGTTCGTCGAAACTTTCATCTCCTCAACCGCTGGACGGATTTTAATTAAATTACGTACTATTGATTGTTATTAAAATTTATCACCTAATTGTGATTTTTAATTGAATCCGTCAATTAGTACTTCTACTTTACATATTTACATTTAATATACTTATACTCGTATCCCGTTAAATGGCATCCGTCAAGCATAAATGAAATACAAATACTTTTCTCTCCCTAGCTCTTATATTATCTGTAATGTATAGATTAAAAATTTTATTCCGATAGAGAACAGCATTTGCTACAAGATCCTGCGTGATACCACGCAATTACGAGTTACAGTTTTGAATATAAAAATATGAGAATCGCCCAATCTTTCGATACCGTTTCATGCGTTACATATATCCCATTAAAAACGCCTTTGAAATCCCTGTGTGTTCCATTGATGGAGTAAAACATTCCATCTTGTTACTTTTTCCATAAGTAGTAAAGAGGAAATTGTTGTTTCCTGAAAAAATCGATTTCGAGATTTCATCGGAAATTCTCGTTTTGAGTTCCCCTTGAACACGTTTTGACCATTTACTCGATGGTGATGTGTGTGTATGTGGTAGGAATTTAGTGGGCGCTCTAACTCAAAAATTATTTATTAGATCAACGCAAAATGTTATATTTGATGTTTTGTGGACAAGTTGTTTAGGTTTAGTAAAAATCGGTCGGAATTCGGTGTTTACTCTTGTCACGTATAAGTTTTTTTTAAATATTTGGTTTAATACTTGATCAATGTAAATCATTATCGGAATAAATGCTGTAGGAATTTAAATTTATGTGAACGCTTTACACTTAGTTACATATTAATAACGCTCCTTTTTCTTTTCGTAATTGTTGGTGCTTAGTGGCTATACCCAATATCAGAAGGTTTACGGTATGAGTTTATTTCTGTTCTTTGTAAAGTCTGTAAATTTTTCACTCAGTTCCTTAAAATATTTTCGATGATTTAACCTATTTGGAATTTTTAGATATATTACCTGTATTGACGAAGTCATATGATGGCCACATAAGATTGTTTATAATATTATAACTACAGCGATAGCATCCATGGTTTCTCGTCCTTTTCTGAAGCCCAACTCTTCTCCTCCTCGCATTTCTTTGTCATTTTCCTTTAGCCTATTACTCGGGATCCTTATGATACCCATCCAAGTGTTTGATGGTAGGCTCTTCCTTCTGTAGTATTTACATTGCTTTGCCTTTGGCATTTTTTTAAAGGTATCATTCATATTTTGGGAAATCCTAAGGCCACACAGCCGAATCGTAAATATCATTATTTCGTAATCGCTTTTAGTCCGTCTGATAGCATGATTTTAAGTACCTCTAACGGTATGCCATCGCTGCCTGCAGCTTCTTATTTCTTCTGCTCATTTATTGCGTTTCTACTTCGCTTTCCATATCATTTGGTTCCAATTGGTCTTCTGCTAGGTCGTTCTCTTCTTCCTGTTCTAACTGCGCCGATCTTGCCTGCATGATGTATAGAGTCTTAATGTATTATCTTATATCTGTGCTACAATTTTTGGTCGCGCGACTCCCTTCCCGTCTGAATTAATAATTTCATTGACATTTATTCCATTAAGTCTCTTTTTTTCTAATTCCAGTGCCCTGGCGTGCATAATTTATGACCTTCCTAACTTCTATATCTGTTGTATTTCATTATATTTTCCTTTATCTAGTCTGGTAAATCTTTGTCTGTTGCCCTTCCCAAATAGTTCTTTATACGCATATAGTATAGTGAACGACTACCTTATTCACTGTTAACCTTTTTCCACTCACGCCTCTCATCCATTTCCTCCATATTTACCTAGTCATCCATGGTTTTCAGGTGTTTTTCTTTTGATTTCCAATCTCTTTGTTCAGAGTGTCTTTGGCACTGGGTTTAATTTCCTCCCATTCTGTGTCCATGTTCTGCGATCTTCGGTTTGTTTTTCAAGTTTCTAAAACAAACTTTCAATTTCATGCTGAATGCATCAGGTGTTTTTTTCATTTTGTCAAGGTTCTTACGATCTTTTTCTTCCGGTTATTCTTATTTATTTAGCTTTCATGTTATATCGACTAGTCTGCCTCAATGTTTGCTCCTAATGTCTTAGCATTCATTATACGTGCTGTTCCTGAATCTCTCATTTGCTGGGATGTAAACTATCAGGCATCTCATTTAATCTCATAGGTTCTTCCAGCTATGCAGCTAGCGTTTATGGTTTTTGAACCACGTATTACCCATTACTAGATACTTATTAATGCAGAATTCTACGTTTCTATCCTCCTCGGTTTCTTTTCCAAAGTCCGTATTGAACAATTACATTTACTCCTTGCCCATCTCCTAATATGATGTTGCAATCTTCCATTATTGTGGAGTTTACATTTAATTTTTCTTCTTATTCATAAATGTCATTAATTTGTCCATATATTTCCTCGATTTATTCTTATTCATGTGCGGACTTCGTCATATTCACGTGTATTATCAGCGTGTCCATAGGAACTGCTTCAAGTTTTATTGCCATCAACTTATCTTACGTTACATATACCTTTGTTCATGCTTTCAATCATATCTATCCAAAGTGACGGAGCTATTCTTCATGCGCAGCTGTTTATTCCAGAGTAAACTACCGTGATTTCTTCTAAGCAATCCCGCCGTTCTCCTTTCTCTCTAACTTAGCTCATTCCTATTTCTTCTCATTTTTTGTGGCTTCTCTAGATTTCCTGCCTTACTCATGATTTTTACATTCCAAGTTCTTATACGGGGGTTACTTTCTACCAATGTTTTCCTTAAGTTAGTCTTTGCCCTGAGATCCGAATGGACTGTTATACCTCCAGAATTTTTTACTTTTAGAGAACTCATGTTGTCCAACCATATAATTCTTATTAAGTAATTTTAATGTTTTAATTTTCCCCTTAATTTCCAAATCGCAGTACATTTATTAAAAAATCACGATCGACATTAGATATAGACTCAGTCATCATCATTTTTTTCGACTCTATACCGTACTGACGATACTGGTGCTCACTGCCAGACCTAGATGACAGTTTTTCTTGAGAAATCTTCCATTAGCGGTAATAAAACCCCGGAACTTAGCAATCGTAAGGTATGACAATAACCAACTCGGCCGTGGCCCACCAGGGAGCCGCAAAATAGTTTTGGTTGTAAGGCAAAGTGTCGAAAAATAAAGTTTTCATGAATAATAAAATCTTATCAGAAAATTTTAGGAAAAGCGATGCTACAAAAATTATTAATTGTTTTATAAAATGAAGAAAATCACAATAAAGATTCTTTTTTTTACAATTAACAATTCAAAGGGTGCCGCATAATATTCAAGTGGGCCGCGACAATTGAAAGTTTGAGAATCACTGCGCTAGACCACCACTGCTTAAAATTTTATTCAAATACCAAAGATTATCGAGTAATTCCAATGCGTCTGAATCGATTTCAACCATTATATCAGTTTAAATAGACCGACAACCAGAGAGGTATATGTATGACCTATGTGTTATATATGATCCGCAGTCCTATTCCAGCAAAGTTAAAATTTCCAATTTGTATAACAAGGAAATAACTGCAGCGTTTTATTGAGTTGCGTTTTGGAATTACTTAAAATAATCGCTAATCTTTGGCACTTAAACAGAAGAACGCCTAAGGTCGCTCTCCCACTGGAGCGATAATGATGTCAGCGCTCAAACAGAGTCATAAAACGTCATCTCATCTCAGTTGAGGTGAGAAAATGCACAAAAATTAGGATGAAATGAAGTACTATGTATTAAAGTAATGATTTAGAGATGCAGGTGATGCTCTGATGTCATATTGCTTGCGGCGACTTTCTCCAAAGCCGAGGAAAAAGACTCAAAAGCTGTTCTTCATTCTTCGCATGATGAAGAAAGTTTATTAGTCAGAAGCCATACAGCAGAAGTAAACGTTTATTTCGTTTAAATTTTCAACTGGAACATTCTATGTATATCAAAGCCTCGTTTCCATATCTAGGCAAGGCATTAATTTTCACGCAATTTCTGCCTAGTATGCGTCTGCAACATACGGTTACTTGAATATGCATTCATAAATCGCAAATAGGATAATTTGATGGTTGAATTGAAATCCCACTCCGAGGTTGCCCGTCATCCATATCCTGCGAAGAGATAAGGCGGTGCGGGAGTTTCCGACTCAAGTGCAGGAAATCGTAAGAAGCGGCGAAAAAAGTGACACTTGTATGCGAAAGAGCGCATAGCGCAGAGACACGCGAACTCATCTCTGCGGAAAAATGAAAGAGTGGAAGTTGATGGAGTGAAAGTCTTAACGTGACTCTGAAGGATGAAATTGACGACAGAATAAGAGCAAGCAGACAAAGTCTAAAACCCCACTTGTGTACTGAAGTAGGGAGGAGAAAATGGGGGGGGGGGAGAAAAAGGGGGAGAGGGAGAGGACGGATGGATAGAGGAGATCTGGTTAGGGAGATGTGGGAGCGATGCAGTAAGAGGAGGAAGGAAGGAAGCTCCGAGGATAAGGGAGATAGGAGGTTAGGGAGTTGAGGGGGGAGGAGAGGCAGTATCATCCATCCACATCAGAAGCAGAAGCGTCTGAAAGCAGCGAAGACGGGAGTGCTTGGAGAGGTCGGAGAGGGAGAGAGAGGAAAGGAGAGAAGGAGAAAAAGAGATAGAGAGTGTGGAGGTGGAAAGCACGAATAGGCCTAGGATATGCGAGGAAAGTGGGAGCGCATAAGAGAGACGGGTGGCATGGTGTTTAAGAGGGAGAGGGATAGTGGGATAGGAGAGGAAAGGATGGGGATGGTAGGGGGTAGGAGAGAGGGCAGAGAGAAGGGAAAGGGGAGGGCAGGGAGGTGGGTAAGGCAGAGGGAAGGGGGAAGGACATTGGGGAGGGCAGAGGAGATGTCGGAGGGGAGGTGGGAATGGGGAGGATTGGGAGAGGGCAGAGGGGAGAGGTTGGGAGGAGGGGGGTGGGAAGGGCAGAGGGGAGGGTAGGGGAGAAAACTGGGCGGAGGATGATAGAACTAGTAGGATAGAACGAGGAGGATAGAACGAGTAGGAGGGGGTGAACAGATATATTGAGAGTGATGCGAAGATGGAGAAAGAGAGGTGGTTTTAACGCAAGTCAGAAGACTGGAAGCTTGAAGGAGATAAAAGTGTTGCGCTGCGTTCTGGGAATGGAGACGTTTTGAGGAGAGTGGAAGTCATAAGGAAAGAGCGGGAGTGGGGTGAGGTCGGAGATGTTTGAAAAGGAAAATAGCCGCAATAGACACATTTGTGAGAAAGAATAGAGGGTAGCGTAGGGTGGGTGAGGTCGTTGGTAGGGTGGGGAGGAGGAAAAAATTGGCTATCAAGAGTTGTGAGCGCTTTGTTTGGGATTAATCTCGGGAAAGGAAGGGATTAGATGAGGAAGAGATTCGGAAGAGATCGGGGGGGTATGTTAGTGTTAGGTGGGTTGGAGTAAGAGGAGGGGAAGAGGTAGGATATAAGGGGAGTAGAGGGGTGGAAAGGATAGGGATGAATGGAAGTAAAAGGCAAAGAGTCTTTCGCATTTTCGAATGAACGGAAGTTTGGTGGTTGAAAATGGCTATGGAGGAAGGAGAAGAATGGAAAGGAAGAGGAAAGAGAGAGGAAATTGAGAGGAATAAGAGAACAAAGGGAGATAGGATGAGAGAGTGTGGAAGGTATAACGATATAAGAACAGATAAAGTTAGGGAGGAAGATACGCGGCGGATGAGTGTGAGAGGAGATGGTTGAAATAGATGGCAAAGAGGAGGCTGGATGAGAGTGGGCCTGCGCGAAGCGAGAGTGAGAGAAGTATCGAAGGGGACGTAAAATTTGAATTGAGAGAGGGGGGGTGAGTTTTTTTATGTGGTGGTAGGGGAGGAATCGCGGGAGAAGGATAAGGGGACGCTAAAGGTTTTAGATGAAAAGGTGGGAGAGGATAGATGAAGGGGTAACGGCGTAGAAGTGGGTTTGGATAATATGATTGAAGCTTACGGATCAGTTTGTTGGAAAATGGATTAGCGGTGATGGACGCGAGTGGAAATAAAAATCCATGTAGTTGGGCGACAGTGGATTAGCAACTCGGCCTTCGATTTTCTTCGTGGGTATAAACTGCATTTTAGTGTTTTGATTTTATCGAACGGTTTCTCCTCGTTAATCGACCGTGATAATTTTATTAGAAACTCGACATTATTTTCATTAGTTTATTAAAATCAATGTTGTGATCAGTAATTCGGACCACTCCAGTTCTCATGTTCAAAAGTGGGAAATAATCACTAAAATAATAGTTTTAAAAACGGAAATACCACTGCAATCCTTTACTTCATCATCAGAAGTACAATATTGAAAGCCTTTAAGGATTAGAATAAGACGTAAGATTTATATTTATATTAATAAATTTTTTTTAATAACATACTTATATTAAAACACCAATTCATATCTAGCCTTTGCAGAAATTGTCTATCTAGAAATGTATTTGAATAGATATATATATAATAATAGGCTTAAGAACTGTAGGTTTATCGGGAACGGGTTTGCGGTCAATAAAGGTAATTGGTGAATTACTACAAAACTAATGGTTTGATTTAAAGAAAACTTTAACTGTTTTCCAACACATTATTAAAACAATCTAAAAACATTGTTGGATGACTCGTTATGAATGTGCCATTTCTGTTAGTATATAAAATTATCGTTATTTACCATTTAAACAAATAGCAATAATCATGTATATATCTGAAATTATCTGAATTCCTTTCAAGATATATTCGCTTCGTGTCCCAACCCTCTCTATACTATAGCAGTGATTCTTAACCAGGGGTGGAAGACACTGGTGAAGGTGTTGCGCAGATGCTCAGCTTAAAAGCGCCTCTTCCGACAGGTTTTAAGTAATCAGAGAGCGTCCTAAAGTTCTCAAACAAGAGATGATAATAGTTAAATTTATTATGGAGTTTCTTTATAAATATGAATACAATAAAGCTTATTTTAGTACAATTATAGGTCGTAACCTCTTCAGCAAAAACAAAATTAATTATTAATACAAAAATAAAACACTAATCTCAAATAACATTAAACAAAACATAATTATGAAGGATGCAATGGCTCTTATAGTTATCTTTCTAAATATTCTAATATCTAAAGCAGAGGAGGATTGATAGTATCCTGTGTCGTTGGTGAAAATGCTCCTCATGACAATTCTTATTACTTTGTAAATCCACAATCATAATTATTAAGTAGAGGTGCGCAAATATATTAAGGAGAGCTTTATAAAAAGCATTTGGTGAAAACGGTCACTGTTATTGATCATCGGAGAGACAATTTCTAAAAATGTAGCACAAATATGTGCGTACCGTGCAATGGATTCTCTCTCTTCCCCATCTCTCTAGTAAAGATTTATTCCATCCCCTAATACGTGTATAAATAAACGTAATAAACGTTTGTTTGTTTGTTTGCATTTCTGATTAATTTGCCTCACAAGGGAGGAGCGAAAACCGGTTCCGACATTAGCCTACTCTTTACGAAGAGCACCAATTCCCCTTCCGAAGGACGCTCACTTTCGAGGTCTCCTCAAACTGCACGAGCAGGGGACGGAAAGATCTTAGATTGAAAAATCCGATCTCTGCCGGATTTAACACTTAACCCTCCAACCAGGCACACAGCGATTTCCGCGCCCGGAATGTTCCGGTAAAATACTGCACATACCGCCATTTTAGCGGGTGGGTCTTTTACTCCTGTGCATTCCTCGGTTTTTCCTTTCATGCTTTCTTACTGGCCTTGCAATTTTACAGCATAAATAATTCGATAGTTAAAAAAAATCAATTTTTTCCAGACATTCATTATAATATCGGCGTCTAGAGGGTTAAGTAGGCGCACTTTATTTCGTAACATAAGTGGGCGCGTGGGGTCCTTGAGTACCTCAAAAGAAACTTTAAATTATCTTATGTAGCTTTTTTAAGTTTTTGTTACAAGCTGTATTATGCCTTTAAAAACATTATGCAACCTTTATTATTTATATATTAGTGTTTCCATTTAGAGTTTAGAGTGTGCTATTTTTTAAGATGGTTTCCTTTTCGTGAGCTGCTGACAAGTATTACTGCATAATCGACTCTACAAAAAGCTAAATTCATAAATTAAGCTTTTTGTTCATCTTCCTCAAGTAATAACTAATATTAATGGATGCATTATATTCATTTAACTCGTCAGTAAATAGATGAAAATTTCTGTTTATTATACGCCTTTTTCAATCTTTCAAAAATACGTTCCATCGCATTTGATTCGATTTACCTATCACACAGAAGTATTATTTTACACATTAATTCACATGAATACTGAGAACACATTCAATACAGCTTATAAAATTATGAATGCAATTTAATTAAATTTACTTTTCCTTCCACAAAGTTATAAAATATATCATATTCTACTTGGTAGTTTAGAGAATAAATAATAGGGAATATTCTCTCATACAGATGAAGTATTAGTCATTTCGTAAACAAAGAAGGGAGCAGGATATTTTCATAGGTTACATTTCACAATGACCTAGTGAATTCTAACAAAAGAAAAAAAGTATTTCTGCCAGCATTCCACCGTAGTCATTTCCCTCGTAGAGTTTGGCGTTCTTCGCGTAAGACATGGACTCCTATACACATTTCCTTTTATCTTTGAAATGTGATTTGCTGAATGGTGCAGATATAGTATACAATTATAGAAATATCTGCAAGTCAATTTCAAAAGCATCGCATAAAAAATGATGGAAAATGTAATTCTAGGATGAAAATATGAATCAAATTTGTTTGACTAAATGAGTACTGATTTTATAGGTATATACGTCCGAACACTGTCGTAAAAAAGATCATAATAGCTTATAAGTAAACCATTCATATCAAAATAAGATACAATAAAATAGATACGTTTGTCAGAAAGAATAAGAAAAAAATCCGAAGTCCGAAGTAGTTACATAAGTAGGCGCGTGGGGTCTTAAATGACCCCAGAGACCAAAAATTCAATATTACATGAAATATATACTACAAAAACAAAGCCAAAATTTTTAAAAGAGTTAAAGAAGAGAAATATTTCAGCAAGACGCTGAAAAAATCAGCTTTATGCAAATAAGTACAGAAAAGCTATAGCAACTTTTAAAGCTGTTTCCTTTAAAGACCCCACGCGCCTACTTAAGGGTTGACCTGAGACCGCTGCGTGGAAGATCAACGCACTTATCACTCCGCCTCCCCAACCCCTACGTATATTTATGTAATTTTATTATGACTAAATATTACAAAACGATATATCAAAAATTATGCCAAGGAAATGTTAAATTTCCATTTACCGAATTATATTTTTTCTGTTGTGATTAATCAAAAATCGACAATTTATTAAAACACCTCATTTCAGGTAAGTAACGTAATATTGACGTTTGCGTGTTTTCTTATCCATAATCTATTTTCTTCTGCTTGCAAAATGCTGCATGCAAACAAACTGGTATTAAACGTATTATAATATTTATAGCAGGTCTTCTTAACTTCACTTAGGTATCCATCCATGAATTACTCCAAGTCCCAAGCAAATTACGACATTTCCGTTTGATTTTTTTGAAAACGGCTACTCCATTGACAAAAATGTGTTGAACATTAAATATTTCATTTGAATAATTCTACAACCTTTATTTGAAAAGCCTCTCGATATGACTAATACTTGCTAATACCGACAGTCGGCCACGTGTCACTGTCGAAGCCGGTTCACCCTGATGATGCCCACATAGTGGGTGAAATGCATTGGCTTTACCAATAAATTTATGGCTGAAGAAGTGGTTATACCATAGCCATAAGAATCTAGCTTCCAATCAAAGCGGAAAATATATTAACTGCTTGGAAAATCCAATCATTGGAAAATTCATTGATGATAAGGTATATCTAATTCAAAAAGAATTTTTCAAATATATCTTAAATAAAATAAATGATTATCCACAAACCATTTCAAAGTTTTTAATTTTCCAAATTTGAAGCTATCTAACCTAAAATTTATAAACTATTTGGAAATACCAATAGCAAAAAGTATTTTCCAAATATCTCTTAAATTAAAAATTTTATTGACGACAGACTGACGGACAAACACAATGATCACATTAGCATGTTTAATATTTTAAGAAAACCTGCTGAAACAGCTCTGTAGATGAGATTATGTAAAGTTATATCTAATACATTGATAGCCTTGAATGTGCTATTTGTCCTTAGTGTGCCATTCTAATCTTCAATTTTCACGCAAATATTAAACACCAAATATCATATAAATACATTCAGAGATAATGCGACTGATTTGTGTATAAGACGAATTATGTGAATGACGGACGTACTGATCAACACACGAGGTGCTACCCAAAAGTTCCGGGAATTTGTGCATAAAATGAATTACTTACGCTATGTCCTAATTTCCACCATCCCCTTCCAAGTACTTCCCTTGGGCTTTTATACAGCGTTCTCAGCGATTTTTCCATGATGCGAAGCATCCTTGGAAGTCGCAGGTGTGAGCGTGTTCAGCACCTCTTGCGATTCTGCCCGGATCTCCTCAATCGTCGCCCTTTCAGCCGTAGCTTCATTTTGGAGAACAGGAAAAACTCGCAGGGGACGAGGTCAGGAGAGTAGGGGAAATGGGGGATGACTGTCATGTTTTTGGAAGCCAGGAACTTCCTAATGACGAGTGACGCGTGGGCGGGTGCACCCAGTCATTGTTGCACCACTTGTCTGGGCATTTGCGTCGGACGTTCTCCCTTAGCCGCTTTAAAGCATCGCAGTAAAACTTTCCATTGACAGTTTGACCGGGTGGGAGCAATTCTTTGTGGACGATCCCGTCTACCTCTAAAAAAATGATCAGCATCGACTTGACATTGTTGCGAACTTGATGCGCTTTTTTCGGCCGTGGTGAGTTTGGCGACTGCTGCTTTGTCTCAGGGTCATAACCATAAACCCAAGATTAATCACTAGTTATGGCCTTAGAGATGAAGTTAGGGTCATCTCTAACTTCATTCTGAAGCTCCCTGCTGACAGCAAGGCAATGGTATTTCTGGTCGTTGCTCAGCAGTCTCGGAACAAATTTTGCAGCAATGGGTCTCATGTTCAAATCCTCCAACAAAATGCCTTGACACGTCCCGTACGACAGTCCGACGATGTCGCAAACGTCATGGATTGTTTGTCTTTGGTCTGCCAGGATAGCCTCACGTACTTTAGCGACGTTTTCCGGAGTTGTGCTTGTTGACGGTCGACCAGAACGCTCATCCTTGTCGACAGATGTCCGTCCGTCCTTGAAACGTTTGTATCAAAGGAATGTTTTGCTATGGCTTAAAGCATCATCAACAAATGAGTGTTTAAGCAGTCTGTGTGTTACTGCTGCCGTTTTTCTTAGTTTGAAGCAGGATTTGATGCAAATACTTTGCTCCTTAACATCGGCCATTTCAGTTCGAAACGAATGCGCAGAACTACTCAAACACGACGTTACAAAAATGCACAGAACTTGCAAACATGTGCACTCAGCTAGCCGTCACGTTGCACACTTATTTACAAAGAATACAGAAAGCAACATCTAGCGGCAAGTGGCCGTATTACAAGCAATTACCGTACGATATTTAAATTCCCGGAACTTTTGGGTATTACCTCGTACATATACACGGCTTGCATATCTTTAAAAACGGGCCTAATAAGTTAGAGATCAAAATTAATAACTTAAAAATGTTATTTAAATTTTGAATTGATAAATTGACTGTGCTCAGAATTCTAAAACAGTACAATGTCATTCTAGAAGCAATCATAGCTTTTATTGCGACGTATTTTGAAAAGAATCACAAGCATTACATATCTCTTAGGGATGATATAAAAATATTACATCTATCATATTTTTCGTCATACCATTCAGTTATCTTACATTTATTTTACAGTTTAATGATGTTTCTTTGCTGCAGAGGACTTAAGTACTTCAAAAAATTTCGTAAATGATAAATGTTTGCATAAAAATTTATATTGGTTAAATCATTCTCTTAACTCGTTTTAGGCAAATAATTGACTCTTTTGACTTCAGCAAACCTTTCAAAGTCAAACACAGATCTTGGAAAATTTTTCTTCATTAAAAAGCTCTACTAACAATACAAAACAATTTTTTCGACGTAAGTTTTTTTACAAAATCTTATTATCTTGCTCTGTATCCAATGGAAGCTGTCAATGTAGAAAATTGCTTTCCCTGAGAAGTATTCTAATTCCGAAGAAACTGTTTTAGATTTTCAGTAGATATCTCTGCATAAAGGAGCATATTTAAAATTCAGTTAAGTGAAAGCAATTTTTAATTTCCTTAAAATATGAAAAACGTGTTTTTAGTAGCACACATTGCAAAAGAAAAATAATGGAAAACGAAGGTCAAAAGGGCTTTTATGCGGACGAATTTGTTTTCAGAGATTGTTTTCCGGTGGCTGTGTGTAACTTTCATAACTCGCCTTTCGTTTTACTTTTTCTGCGAGTTAGTAAAAAATATCTAATTAAAAGTTTTCTACTTTGGCCTCTCTATATATATATTTAGAATTGTAATTTTTACTCATTCACTAATTCAATTGTATATAAATTATATTTACTTCACTCACTTTATTTTTTTAAGACAAAAATTTTGCCAATTTTCCCAACTCCAAATTCCTTATACCTGTACATCTCTAATGTCAACGTTGACTGTGAGCTTTGTGAGCAGTGTAACATTTATGTTGGCTACATATACAAAACTGATTTGAACCTCTATCCTGATTGCTTCAAAACGACGCTTCAAAGGAATCCTAACTTTTGATCGATCGCCGGGAGAAGTGATTGATACGCCAAATGAAGACATTTAAAGGATTAATCTCAGATTCCCTCAAGATCAAAGACCGGGCAAATGGAGACAAATGAGTTACGCACTTCCTTTAGTTTTGCCGATGTCGGAGCTCCTGGAATTCCGTCTCTCCATCTTTCCGCCCCTCACTCAAAACTCCTTTCCCTCTCTTCTTCTCGCATTTGTTTAACTTTCGCCGAACTCCCTCGGCAACCCCTCTTTCCGATCAACCCACCTTTCCACTCCTTACACTTTCAAACAACATTCTACTCCCTCCCTGCCCAACTCTTCTCCTCGTTCCCTGCCAAACTCCCCTCATCCCTCCCTGCCCAACTCCCCTCCTCCCTCCCTCCGCAACTCCCTTCCTCCCTCCCTCCCCAACAACCCTCCTCACTCTTTTTCCTGCTTCAGCATCACTCTCAAAAGTCCATTTCCCACTTTTGATTTTAAATTGGTCCAATTTTCTCTCTTCTCTACCCAGTCCCTCCGAAAAAAACTTCAAAAGAAGTCTTGTGTTTATTACTTTTCTTTCGATTCGTTATTTACTCAAAATCATTTGCTGTTTTCTTTCGCACCATTGAAAAAATAAATAATATTTTCTGGTAAATTATATTTCCTTGTTATAACCATGTCATTTTTTCATTTACAAGTACAGCAATAATATGTTCAATAAAGTTAAAAGCATAAAACTCCCTGCTGCTTTGAGAAAAAACTCACGCCTCTGGTTTCCTTTCTAAGAAAAATTACGCTAATTTCAAGGTTGCAAGATGGAATTTCAACTTCTGCAAATAAAAACAGAAGTCACAATGTTAAAAACATGTATATTCACTGAATACATTTTCTCATACGAAGTTCTTTAAATTTCCCTGTAAAATATCTCTTTCAGTATTGTGGGACTGCTTCGAAACACGGATGACATCTCGTTCTTTTAAATTAATAAGTCGACTTCAATGACGAGATCATAAATCAGTCATAGATGGTATTTGGAAAGAATAGAATAACATTTGTAATATTAGCTAGAGAATATCGAGTTTTTCTTATGGCTGAAGATAAATTCAAATAATTAAGTTGATACGTCTGTTCGAGATACATAAGATAAGTAGGTATTTATTTTTTAGGGTGCTTATATTTGAACTTAAATTAGTGTTGTTATGAAACGCAAGATTTATCACTTTGTAGCTGTGCTTCATTTTTGCACGACTTTGATTCCATACTCGTCCACAAACTCTCTATGAGTACCGATTCGCTCTTCGAGATCTAAGAAATCATGCAAATCTTGTTGATTAGCGAAAATGGCGAAGACTTCATGGAGGTAAATTCCTTCTGGAAAGTATTGCAAATAATGTATTTATTGGCATAATCTTCTCTCTGGTGCACTAATTTTTGTATCCTAATCTTGTATGTGAAATGTATAAATTATTTATCTTTGCGTAATAATTGCACCCGATGTAAAATGTGTTTCAACTACATTTGCTGGGAATAAAATATGTACCTAGGAACAAGAGAATCTGATGAATAGAAGCTATGCACATTGAAATTCTTGAGGTCAGATCTCAATGTACTTTATAAAATCAACTTAATACCATAGATATGTCTTTTTTCCTAAATACTTGGAGACTACGAAAGATTGGAAGAACTTCTCTGCAATTTAGTGTCCTTGCCATATGGTGCCATTGAAATACTGAACCATTTGAATAACGATGAAACAATATTTTCTTTACTTGTTCATATTGACATTTCACAGTATATATTTTGTTTGAAAGTAGCTAAAAATTACCATATTTTGTATCAAATAAATATCAAATAAATGAAATTTTATTACTGATGAAAATTATTGGTATCACACATAGTTTTCCGATAGAATGAGCAACTATTTTATGATTATGTTCTGTAATAGTTAAGATAATAAACAGCATTTATCATTCCTGACAACTGACATTTTTGTCCACTAGAGTCTTAGAAAAAGTGCAAGGATATCAAGAGTAACTGTGGTATCACTTTCTTTATTAATGGTATGTGTTACACTTAAGATGTTCGAGATCTTAATGGGTTCTACTCTTCTCTAAAATTGGCATATTGAACTCATTTGTTCTGGTGAAACTTTCGAAGCACTTTCATCCGAGTTGACTTAAACAGATTTTCTTTTTTCATTGATCCTGAATGGAGATTTCACTCCCTGTAACATTCCTACGCTCTTTATACATATTATATTGAGTTTTTGGAAGTTAGATAAAGTTCAGATTTCTATGTAGTGGTTATATACGTTTTTAAGAATACGACATTTTCCAGTTTCGACTGAATATTAATGGCAAAATACGAGTTGGTTAATTGATTTTTATTGAAATAGCATATTGAAATTACAACATTAAACACATAGCACGCAATACGTATTGTATGAATCCTTCTGGCTGTTTGATTTCAAGTAATATTTATAAAAATATTTATCCTGTGTTTACTATTTATTGTGTTATTTATATAACCTAATATTTAATGAATATTTACTATCGCAAAGGCCTTCCTAATTTTTTTTTATTTTTATATATCCGTGGTACATCACTTGTTTCATTCGCTTTATCGGTAGAATTTGTTCATTATTCATGAATCCATTAATGAGAAAATGTAATCAACCAATGAATTAGGTTACGAAAACTAATGTATATTAAAATCCGTTATTCTTTTTATAACGATTAAATTAGAGTTCTCTATCAATGAATTTAATTTTAATTAAATGATTGAACACAAAGTTTCTAATTCCTGCATTCTGATGGAGCATCTGAAAGACGACAATTAAAGTAATGATCAAGACAAAAGGCTAGAGTTATTTGAAATAGGACGGCTAGTGTTCTTCATTACAAAATTGATTATGTACCATTGACAATGGTCTCAGTAATTTTATTTAGGTACCGGTTGACCAAAATCCTATTAATCGGTTGGTGTATTTCAATCAAACACATATTGTCTTCTATTAGAATTCTCATTCGTGCGTAAATCAGAGAGTTTTTATTTTTATTTTATAAAGCCTATTTTCCCCGATAAAAAAGAAACTATGGACTCTCGAAAGGTAATTAGACAATTTCAACAAAAGAGCTGTAATTATTCATTGAAAATAGGTAACTGCTATCTATGTATAGCTATTAAAACGGCAAAATGAAGTAAAAGTATTATATTTGCACTTAAAATACTATATTTCGACCATGGCTTTGATATCATCTTCAAGGTAAAGACTGGGAAGAGTCGCATTGTTTATAAATGGACAGAAAGAAAGTAGTACGGGATGGGGAGAAGGGTTGATTAGCGACGGTTGCATATTAATAGGGATGAGAGTTTGTGGCGGGGTAGCAGAGATTAACGGAGAGGATAGAAGTAAATTGTTGAAATATATAACTCCATTAAAGACCAAGACAATGGTGTAGTAGTAGAATGGAGCAAATGGGAATGAGTTAGGAAAACATAATCATTTAACAAACAGTATTAGCATCATAGAAATAGTTTAAAATTTCGAATTGTTCTAAAGAGTATAGTTTGAGAACCTGTTCTATATATTGTGGACGTCCGCCAGAGAAGGGCCCATTTTGTCGGTATGGAGTTTTGAATGCAGCTGTATTTTGTTATAAATTACCAGTAAAATAAAAAATATCATACTCCTATGTTGAAAAATAAAATTTTTATTGAATATAGCAGATATCATTTAAAAACAATGTTTTGAGAAAATTGAAGCCAAAAACACGAAATCAAAAATAATTTCTACTAGTACTAGTACTAGTACTTATGGATATAATTCCTCGATACGGTTATTCATAATAACTCAGAAAATCGTTGTATGCACTTTCCCAGACATTGATATTTACTAACCCTTTTCACAAAAATGCTGATATCTCCGATTCTAGAATCGACAAATTGGGCCCTTCTCTGGCAGACGTCCACATATAGAGTAAATGAAGTATTATGTTTTGAAGTTAGAGGAGAAATTAACGCCTTCAACATTTAATTTTTATATTTATTTCACTTCACTGTTATCGAAATTGTATTTGTTTATGATTTTTTGTTTCTTGCGTTTATTTAATGAATTTTATATCGTGATATACGAAAGACTATTGAGTTTAGGTGTATGAGGCCGATAACCCGCCTTAAACACTCTAAAATATATTCAAATATTCTACCTATCTACTATAAATATTAATATTTCCTTTCAACAAAAGCTTTAATGGATCACTTCAATTGATTTATTTTTAAATACTTGACTCTCCCAAGATGAACAGAAATGATAATAATCTATATATCTTCCAAGAAATTTCAATACAACACGATAGTAGCGAAACCGGTCGTATTATATTATGATTCCCCGGATGATACATAGCTGATTTTATTTCTATCATGAGTGAAGCCTGAACTTCTTAATGATATCCCAAGAAAAAGATTCGACCTTCACCCGTAATTTTAATGGGTAGATGCTGACCGTATATCATCGAAGCACAATATTTTTAGTCCGTTTAACATTCCGTGCGATTTTCAGGAAATGAACGGAAGTTTCATTCACTCTACCTTTCAATCAAGGTACCTTTTATCCGCCCAAACCCCTACCCTATCTCTTCCCTACCTTTCCCTCTCCTTCCCTTCTCTTCCATCTCACTCCACCCACTACTCTCTGATCTGGCTCTCTCCCCTACCTCTTGTCTCTTCTATCCCCTCTTCTCCTACACCCCTTCAAACCCCAACCCCTTTCCATCTCACCCTCTTTCCATCCATCGCGCGCCTTACGTATGCGAAAGGCAGGTACGCCTTTTACGTGAGGGAGCGTTTCTTTCCGCGTTTGCCCCACTGCTTTCCCTATCTTATTCCCTCCACCTCCTTTCCCCCACCCCTTTATCCCTCTCTCTCCCTCTCTCTTTCTGTTTGCTATTCGCGCCGCAATTGTTTCGAACTGTCTGAGGCGGGGTGGCGAGGGGTGGGCTTCGGTTGGCGACTGGATTACCACCGTGAAGCGGTGTCTTTCGAAGGGTTTAATGGACTTGACATGCGCTGCAGTTGGTCCGTGGGTTGTCTCTGGCGGAGGGGACTAGCATTCCAAAGAGCAATAGGTCTAATATGCCCCCTCCACTCCACCTTCTCATCACCTCTACCATCCTTTCTGTCTCCACTCCCTCCTTCATCTCTTCTACCATCCTTTCTGTCTCCACTCTCTACATCTCCTCCTGCCTACCCTTACCTCACCATTTCCGCACTTAACCCCATTCCAACTATTCTTCATTAACTTACCCTCACTCTCTCTCCCTCCCTCTATTTCTTCTTTCTTTCCAATTACTTTTCTTATATTTCCGCATTCACTCGTGTTCCTTTCATTCTCTCCGATTGATTCCCTTCGCTAGATCCTTCTCCTTTCTTCAGTTTTCCTCTTTTTCTTTCTTTCTCCTCACTTTCCCTCACGCCATCAATGTTTGATTCGTTACTGATTAAACTAAGCTCTATGTGGCTAATTCAATAAAGAATTTCCGAACTCATCTTGTGGCTGAAAAAAAATCAAGAATAAGCACTTATGTATCTCAATGTAGAAGGAATTTTTTATCAAAGGCGTCTTCAATATCCTCAAAAAAGGCTGTTTTATTATTCGTAACTTTATTGCGGTTAATGAAGTAAACTAAAAAAAGTACTTTTTTAATATTTCAATATTTGAGTGCTAGTTCATGAATATGTGTGGCTAGTCTGTTATTTTCTATATAAAAAACGAATTCGAAAGGCTAAAATTAAAATTTTTTATTTAAGAAATTTCATTTTATTTCAATTACCATGAGATATTTCAACACAAAAAATTTACTCACTAATTTCCCTCTGAAATTATAGAATTAAATTCCATCACAATAGCTCCATATTTGTACTCATGAACGTGCTCAACGGATAAATAGTATAAAGAAGCTACTTTGCTTTGTATTCATTTCGTGAAACAATCCTTTACAATAGGACAAATATGTTTTATATATATTGGAGAGTTTAGATGTTTCTGCCGCTATAATTGGACAACTATAGAAAGTAAGGAAAAGAGGAACGTATTCTATTAACCGCAATAATAAAAGTAGAAATATGACGAGGTTTTCAAAATGATATGATAGATTTTTATAATAAAAAATATTTATTTTTTTATTTTTCCCATTCAAATAACATGAGAAATGGTGCAGCATAATTTTCGTATGCATTTTGGAATTATTTAGTTTCATCCTACTAATTCGAGAGTTAAACCAAGGGACAGAGAATAGTATGACGAAATACAACTATGAATTACAAGTTGTATTTATGGTATGAGAATTCCTTGGAATGACTAACAAATACTAAAACACTTCCTGACAATATCAGTAATCAATTCGGGTCGTCAACTTGGGGAAACCTGCCTGCATTAGTCCTGATTTGGACTTCTTCTTTGTGTTTGAGTTTTTCCTGAAAATATGTTTTGGAAAGAGAATTTTTTGTGTTTGTGAATCATGGAGTGGAGCGTTGCTAGTTTATGGGAGATGTAATGGTGTGAGTCACCGACATCGCTCCACTACATCATTTCGTAACCTCAACTCATTTACGTTCCCTATATATTTGTGATGCTTTTTGTTTCCCTTACCTTATAGAAACCGTTCGTCTTTAACTATTTAAGTTACTATTAAGATTAGCGATTAAACAGGTAAAGGTGGAGCCTAAGGCGAAATTGATGTAAAATGAGAAATATAACCGTAAAGTTCAAATATTAGAGGCACACAGGTAAACTGGGGGGAAATATAGGAGGTGAAAAGTAAAAGAAAATAAAAAATATGAACTTACAGGTTTAGGGGGTCTTACTCCAAGGCACCCGAGGTCACTCACACATTCACTCACTCAATCCTAAAAAAAAGGATTAGTGCTTGTGCGATTGAGTGAGTGACTTCAGGTCCCTAGCGTGGAGTAACACCCCCTTAACCTGCTTGTTTTTTCTGTTTTTTTTTTCTTTCTAGTATTCACCTCCTTTTTCTGCCCCCTCCCCTTTTACCTATGTGCCTCTAATATTTGAACTTTACGGTTAAGGAGTTAGATTTCTCATTTTACATATTAGAGATTATTTCAAGAAAGAGCTAAAAAGACGAGAGAGAGAGATCTCAGAAGGGGATTGTTTCAGCGAGGGGAGGAGATAAATATAACGAAGTGGAGATTTTTGGGAGGAGAGGGGAGATTTTTAGGAGATGGGAGGTAAGGATCAAAGGAGATATTGGACGTGCATTGGATGGTAAGAGAGATAGATCCAATCGAAGAACAGGGGTGTGTCATATTTTATTTGTCTTCTCTACTTTTGGGACTGCTCTTTTTCGAGGGAAAATAAGAAGGATGAGACAGCCTCTCCTATTTTCCGTCCTTCCTTTCGTCTATCTCTTTCTCTCCTGCCTTCTTTCCATAGACCTTTTTCCCACTATTCGCCTTGCTTTCCATTTCCTTTGACTTATCATTCTCATTCTCTCCCTTCTTCTCTCTCTACTTCTCACCATCCCTCCCTCTAACCCACTTATACCATTTCCCATTTCCTCTACCTATTCTGCTATCTCCAATTTTCTCCTCTATACTGTCTCTCTATCCGCCATATGCTCTCTCCTTCCTATCTCTCCATTACTTTATTCCGATCTCCTCCTCTCTACTGCTATCCCTGTTTCCTTCTTTCTCTCATTTATTTATGGATCTGCCTTGGGAGAAGAGACTTGGGTTCCGGTTCCATTTTCAAAGGGCGATTGGCAAAAAAATGTTTAAAATGACAGTCACAAGTTGCGCTTCACTTAAGGTGATTGTGAGTTGCTGTGCGACGCTCGCTTTTCCGTCTTGTAGTTTATGTGGTGGTCGCCAGGTGTCAGTGAAAGTGAACGTGTGCGTTTTTGCTTATCAGTTTGGCAATAGTTAGACAGACTTGATGGAGGATGGACTTACACTCCGCTCAATCTCTAAACCTCCTTCTCATTCCCCCCTCGTTCCTTAACTGGCGAGCAATTTCCATATGTATCGGTTGCTGTAATAGCTATGAACGATCGCAGTAAGATTTTCGGACAGCTTATTATTCTAATTTTTGATCAAAGTTACCAGTCTGACAGTACATTTTTCTTTCATGTAATTTCGAACACGAATGTATGTTATATTTTTGTGACAATTCAATGTTATGCGTTCACCCCGTTTATTATCCTGCATTTTAGAATGAAAATAGGCTTACAGTTTCGTCGTTGTATCTGTTTGTCTGTCCCCTTTATTAACTTATATACAAATAGATCGATTTTTATGAAACATGGTGTAAATCTCTTGCTACTGAGGTCGAGCTCCCGATGGTAGTTTTTGTTGCGATGATCGAAGGTCCCGGGTTCGATTCAAGGAACTACCCATCCCATTTGGAAAATCTGAAATCCATCATCATGCAGGGTAATTTTCTCTTGCACATTAAAATATCTTAGGATTGTAATATTGGAGCGGAAATTGTAATTCTCTCTGAGAAAAGAAATGGAGATTTTTAAGTTTATCGTAGAAGTTTGCTTATTGATCGTATTTCTTCGAATTTTGAGTAATTACAGGAAATGTTGTAGTTTTTATTACTCGTTACAAGAGTTTTATCGCTGCAAGGACTATTTCAGGGCTCGGATTTGGTATGGCCTTGTAAATACAAGCGTTATTTTTTCCATACAAATACGAGTTATCAATTTAGTTTTACTTTTGAATGTACATGTATATAATTTTTTATCACGCTAAATTGTGAAATTTTGTAAGACAAAGAGCGACTCACCCGCGGCGATTTTAAAGACACTAAAGCCGGTATAAGTATTAAATTGATAATTATGTGGAAAGCAACCTTCATAAATTCCGTTTGGATATTCAATTATTTCATAAAAAGTTTTCATTATGTTAGGTTTCTTCGCCCAGTGACAAGACTTGGGAAACTTAAAAAAGAATGGGAACCGCAAATGATTATCGCCCATTATGCAGAAAAAGCAAATAGCAATGTGCGGTTCTGCAATGAATTGTAATTAATAGTATAAAAATCAAGGAGAAAAAATTAATTTAACAAAATATGACACCGTTTTTAAGCGTTCGTAAATTATAATTTAACCCGTTGTAGTTCAAGGAGAAAGTTTTTCTTATGAAATTTCGTGAATAGATGCGACTCGAAGCTATTATCCAAGTCATTGGTACCCAAGTACACGAAACCAACAATAATGCGAATCAATAAGAACTCTTCAAATTTTCGGGTTAAAAACTGATCTGTTGATCGATTCGAGGCGTATTAAAAAATCAGAAAAACAAACTTTCGTTCTTTTGAGCGTTCGTAGTTTTAATCTTTGAACTCCTATGATGATTCTAAGTAATTTTAATATGCGAATGATTAATGTTGTGCATTCAAATGTATTCCTTCTCGTACATAACGCAACGGATATTTTTTTACATTTGAAGCTATGAAAATCATTTCCCTCCCCTTCCTTCTCTCTCTGTCTCATATAAAAAGCGTTCAAAACATGCTATCAAAAATGAATAGGATTTAGAGGTTTAACAATATAATTTGTTGGCAAGGCAGTATCCCGTTAAAATTGCAAGATTTCTCCAAAATATATTAATAAAACTTTTATCATGAACAATTTAGAAATGAAGGCGAAAAAAGATGACCAGAATAAGAAATTATATAATGCATTCCTTAAAATGGTGTAGATCCGAAGATCGTAGGTTAATTCTTTCTAAATTAGATCTCATATGGAATAAAAGCCTGGAAGGCTAAAGGTCGATTATTACGTGCTAATTTATCGGAATTAGAAATGTTTTCCTTGGAGTGGAACCCAGGACATTTTTCATGATTTTTTTTTCATCACCTTAAAATATGCGATGTTAGTATTCTTGCCAAATTTAAAAAATAAATCTCCATCTTTTATCGATTTTTTATCATTTTTATAGCGTGACAGAGGGAGCCACAAAGGGATAAAGTGGCAAAGGGACAAGTACGCCTTGACAGATTTTAGACAATTTAATATGAATTATATTAATCAACATGAATTATCTGCTATATGATTTGAAGTAGTGGTAGATATATTGTTTCGAAATAAAAATATTTTCTTTCGTCTTCCGATTAGGTCATATATTTCTGCCTTTATTTAAATCAATTTAAACATATTAATCAATAAAAATTATAGGTCATTTATCAGTAATATCAATACCAAACATCAGTATGATAAAAACTAAATTTTCAGGCATATAATTAATCTCGTTGTCGTGCATTATTTTATGGTTTTTAAGTAAACGTTGCACATGGCTTCATTGTAGAGTACATAAACATTAAGGCAATGACATAGTTAAGGCACTGTTGCATTACGGAAAATTTTAAATGCAGAATTAGATTTCATTATCAAAGACAAATATTGAGAATATAATGATCATATGACATATCATATGATCATATGATATTTATATATTTACCTTAAATAAAATAATTGTTAATTCGTGCGCGAAGAACGTGTAAATGAGTTTAAATGTACTTAAGGAAAACCACGTTGAAATTCAAGGCACCAAAAATTCATAGCTTAAATTTAAATGGGTTAGAATTATCCGTTATTTCATTTTGACGGTAAAATTTGAAGATCGCAGTCCTCGTTCGTTCGAGTGTGTTCGAATACCGTCATCGTTGCCAGCCGTAGTGTTAGGAAAATCAAAAAACTCGACATAGAAGGAAAATAAGTTCAAACATATTTCATGAAAGAACACGGATGTACATTTACATAGACATTCCATTGACATCAGAATCTATCTCCTGAAAATTACAAACGATGTGTAATCGTTTTATTGATTCACACCAATATTTTTAATAGACTATTTTCCCATTAATCGCAAATTTACTTACCGCAATTTCGTTTTATGGCAATTCATTATTTACGACCAAATAATCAGTCATCGGAAACGTGTTTCACTTTATCGCAACGTCAAGGTAAGTAATAATTTCAATACGCGCGCTGAAAACTCATTGGATTACAGTAATGAGCAAGTTTGCAAATAAGCACGTATTCTCATGGAGCACATGTCAAAACACGTATTTAGAAACATTGTAACTGAAATAATGCATAGAATTTCAAGGAAAATTGCCGACCTTATGAAACAGGGCGAATTTGATGAGGTTGAAAAATAGGACGTTGAGGACAACATACTGTTCCATTAGAAAATATTGCTCCTGTTTTGGAAAGCCATTTTTCTCTCACACCTCATAAGCCACTCCCCGAAGATTTCCTATCATCCAAGCATTCAGTTGGACTTTTAGTCCGAAGGAAAATTACTTTTAAAGAATATCTAATGAAACATTCCTACATGACTGGCAGCAATTGTGGAAGCGAATCCTTCGACTGGCCAAAAATGAAAGCTACCGATGGTTTGGAGCAGTATTTCTGAATATTTTGAAGTCTACGAATTGCCAGAATTTCAGCGGACTCATTCTGCAGAATATTCTATGCTTTTTAATTCATTGTCTCGTAGTTTAAACTTGAAACATTAATCAGAGCTCTGTGCTGGATCAGAACAGTTACAGATAAAAATAAACATTATATCCTATGCAACTGGCTGACGGCCGAGAAATAAATCGCTAACACTTAGGGGTCCTGGGACCCACCGGTTGAGAAACACAGTGTGGCGAGCCGAATTGGAGTTTAAATCGGAAGTTACCTTGTGTTCTTAGACATGATATAAGTGAAACTTAATTCTAAATGAGGTTTTTAGGATTAAGAATTCAATGCTTTAATATCATAAATTTATTTTTAAAATATAAATTTTTGTGTTACGTATTAGGTATAACTTTTTCATCAAAGTTTCACGGGCAGCACAAAACGGTCTTATGGACCGCAGGTGACTTCTGAGGGCGTTTCAAGCGGCCCCTCTAAACTATGATGAATAGTGTTCGGTAAAATATAGTATGTATAGACAATTCCATATTTTTCAAAAATATTATGATATCTAATCCTTTAATTATGAATTTTCAACGCAAGTTAATTATTTGTACAGGATTTACAATAATAGGTGACCAAATAACCGATCGATAAACTCTAATGTAAACGCTCACCCAGCCCGCTGATGTTCTCGCGACTTCCAATGCGGCTTTCCTGAGAATTCACAAACACGAATGTAACCCGCCAAGCAAAAATATTTGTTGAGCCGTGCTATAAAGCACGGACGTATTTCTGACATCCTAAGAATGACTGGTTATAATTTTTCACTTTCATCTGCATTCCAAGTTAACAGCAAATTTATTTTCCTTGGATTTTTCCTTTCGTGGAAAGTTGAGCCATTTAATGCGAAATTTTTAACAATGAAAACATCAAAAACAATGATGACGAGTGCAATGCTTTCAAATGAGAATCAATGATCATTATTTTAGTGGCATATATTTAATGCATTTAATTGTAATCTATAAGGCTGTTGATGTTAAACTACGATGTTAACTTATAACGACGCCATAAACCTAAAATACGAAATTGTATCAAAACAAAGCTCACCACCACCACTACCAAGCTCACTACCACGACCACCACCTCCACGATCACAACCACCAGGATCATCACCACCAGGATCACCAACACCACGATCACCACCACCACGTTTACCACAATCACCACGCTCACCACCATCACGTTAACCAACAAAACCACCCACGCTCACCACCACCACTACCACGCTCACCACCACAATCACTCTCACCAACCTTAGCACCATCATCAAAACCACCATCATCATGCTCACCACCGCCAAGCAATTATTTTAAAAAATCGAATGTAACAAGAGTAAATACCCATTTCTGGTTCACCGATATAAAAAAATCAACTAAACTAATCCACTCCTCTCTATGGCAGCGATATCGTATAGCGTGTTTAGTGGACCTCAAAACTTTTATATCCTTTTAATCCTCGAAATCGATTTTTTTATTAAATCAATACTATAACTATACTATAACAATACTATAATACTATAAAACGTATATTTCGGTTGAAATCTCGAATACTACGTTTGGAATAAGTAAAGAAGAGTAGAAATATGCACACATGCGTACTGACATGCAAGGCAGAGGCGTTCTTTTCGATTTATGTAATCATGTCAAAAAAAATACTAATTTCTTAGTTTAATGTCTACGAACTGAAATACCATTAGTGATGCCAAGGAAATACCGAAATTAATATTCACCTCTTAATTTCCTAATCATTTGTAATTAATAATACAATCGAGTATTACTTAAAACATACCTTACTCGAATAATTGAAATAAAATCTGTATTTTCAAGTAATCCTTTCGTCGTAAATTTCCCATTTATTTTCACTTACAAAAGTTGTGTATACGTAAAGAAAGTAAACGCATTTACGTTAATTTCTTCGTCGTAGATAATTCATTTCCCTTAATTTACTAAATGGCGCCCCCGCACGTTAAAAAAATTTAACTATCTAGTATTATTCGCAAAAACCTTTGCGAAGTCATTCAGAAATCTGCATGTTTTACCGAGCTGTCACACATAGTTCGGAGATTGAGTTATCTTGCAATTACCTACGACTCGTCTGTGAAAATGAGGTTCGCTTAACAACGAAGTGAAACGAAATGATGATGGCTGCAAAAACAATTTAACTCAATGGATTATAAAAAAGATATACCGCATTAGATTCTTGTGCATTCCGTCAGCCAAAACAACTTCCTACGTTGGTTTTTATCGTGTATTATATGGAGAATGCTATCAAGTAGTAAGTAATGTAAGAAAAACTATGTTAAAGGTTTTTTAAAATTTTAAACGTATATATTTCGTCTGTTTTTGATAGTTTTGCCATGTCACTTTCGCTCCGTCCTTTATGTAACAAATAATACCAAACCGGGTAATTTGATAAAACTGATGAAATTGTCGATTCTATATTTGTCAATTTACTCGTACTTCTAATATTAGAGCTATTTACGCAGCGAGTTTGCTTCAGACCTCCGCCAACACCCATCACCTGAACAAAAAACAATTCCATGAACCGATTGTGTGTAGGAAAGAGGCGAATCGGCTGGACTCTGATGATGATGACGTAGACAGAAGTTAAAATTTAGTATGCCGCGAAATTGACGCAGCTCAAATTGTAGGAATACTTTTTGAAATAAGTGTACATATAAGCTTAAAAACAGTAACTTTTATTAAATTAGTTTATTTAAAAAATATATGCAAAATATACTCTCAGAAAGAGACTTTGACATTGCTTTTAGTATTTTAAGCCTTATAATGCTCTATCAATTTGTTTTCTAATTTTTCTTTATTATTGATGTACAATGAATTACAAATGTTATTTATGGTATGAGAATTCCTTGGAACGACTATCACATACAGAAATATTTTCGCTCAATATAAGTTATAAATTCGGGACGTCAACTTTAGGAAACCAGCCTGCATTTGTCCTGGTTTGGACTTCTTGTTCTCTTTCTAGCCCTTATATGACTTCTAAGGTATAAATTATAAACTTCGTTATGGTTAAATTAACAGAAAGCACCCGCGAGACCGCATAATTACGACTTTATGTTTCGGATATAAGAATTGGAGAAAATCCTAAACATGGCATCACAATATTTGTTTACATTTTTCGCTACGACGATTCTATCGGCATACAACAACTAAAAATACATATTTTTCTCTTCCTTGCTCTTGTATGATGTGTGGTGTAGATTTAAAAATGTACTCGGATAAAGGACAACATTTACGACAAAAAATCCGAAGGACGACTTAATTACGACTTATAGTTTCAGAGGAAAACATTCAAGGTATTTCCATGCAAATTATCTTATATTTACCGCAATTAAATCGGCAAATAACAATTAAAAACCAATATTACTAGTCCCATATGATCTATGAAATATATATTAAAAAATTTGTTCTGGTTGTGGACAACAGTTAGGTACCATAAAAGGTCCTTGGGAGAACATGATTACGAGTACGTAATATTTTCGGAGATAAAAATTCAAGAACCTCCCAATATTTCGTGACCGTTTTATACGTATTTCACATAAATGCTTTTGACTCTGTGTAACTCCATTTCTTTCTTATTAAGCTTTCAGTACCAGCGAAGTGACAGAAGCGGCATGCCTTATCGGTATGTCTCCTCCGGCCGGCCGTCAGCATGTTTATTCTTCGAAACTACTGAGCGGATGTTCATGAAACTAGGTATTTAGGACTTTAGGGCAAAGCAAATGAGTGAATTATATTTAAGGTTTATATAGCGTAATCAGGAATGCCACTTTATTGGTGTCAAAAATTATCTTTCTGTCATAAGTCGTAAAATATTACTTATATCATAAACATATTCAAACAGACATTTGTAGAACTTTCATGTAGGATATATATTGTTCGATACATTTGTCCCATAGGAGAAGAATTTTTCAAATAAATCAAACGAGAACGTCGTATTTAGATATATTTTTACTTTTTCAATATACGAAGTATATAGAAAGTACTTGTTGTTTTCATGAAAAAATCAAATTCGAGATTTCAACGGAAATACATGTCTTAAGGACCCGTGAACACGTTTTGACTATTTTGTCGATGATGTCTGTGACCTAGATTTTTTGCGTGCTCTAACTCAAAAAGTATTAACCAGATTAACACCAAATATTATATTTGACATTTTTGTTAAAAAAAAAGAAATGATTAGTTTTTGGTAAATATACGTTAAACGAAAGTGGGTGTTTAATCTTGTCACATCCATTTTTTTAGTATTTGCTTTAATATTTGATAAATTTAAAAACGTACTGGAATAATAGTTTTAGGAAATTTAATTTTCTACTAAGTTAAATATGAAGATTTTCCCACATAATGCATTGTTTAAGAGATATTTTATAAACGAGTTCTTTAACTGTCACTCTCACACCACCTTTGGTGACTATTGTAAACACCTTACGCTTAGTTACGTCTTAGTAACGCTTCGTTTTATTTTCATAATTTTTGTAGCTTCCTGGCTATACTCAATATCAGAAGGCTCCGGTTAATTTATTTATGTTCTTTGTGAGCATTGAAAAATTTCTCGCAGTTCCATAAAATGTATATTATCATTTTACCTATTTTGAATTTTTAGAAATATTACTAGTATGGATAAACTCATGTGGTGACCATATCAGATTATTTAAAAATGCAGATGGTTGTTCACGTTGGTTAGTACATTGTTGTTTTAATCTATAGAAAATATTTTTAAATCAAGCTGTAATGATAAACAACATTTTTGGTAAATTTTATTGGATATCAGTAAAAGAAAACTTGATACTTGCAGCTATATTCTCAATCGAGGCAGCTACATAACCTTGCCCTTGTTTATATAGGTTCCTTCAGGTAGACACCTGACCTCTCAAGTGTCTGACAGAATGTTTTTTTCGGAAACTTCATATAATCCTGTTTAATATACGTAACTAATATATGATCCGTGACAAATAACGGATTCAGATTAATGAAAAACTGAATTGGAGTATATAACTTAAAGTAATTTTTTTACCATCACTATTAATTTTGATCTTGTTTCTCGCTTCAGTCGGCTGTCAAGATAACAACATTTAGAGATTGGGGAGGGGAAGAGGTGATGGAACAACAACAATTAAATTGTCCTCAAATCTGCTGTCGCTAAAATTAAAATATTATTCCAAAATACGTGATTTATTAATATGAGCAATTTTGAGCTGCAAATGATTATAATTATATCGTATATCGATTTAATTAGATGATCGTACGTTTAACTTGCAAAGGAATAAAAACCTGCACGTTGAATGGTAGGTAGGGGATGGAAAGAGGGGAAGGGATTTTGTCTTGGGACAACAATATCGGCCCGAGTTTTGACAATTTTATCGTCGTCATGGCAGCCATCGTTAAAATTTCACTATTTCCCCTAAATATATGATTCAAAAGTTCGATATGGGAAATTTGGAGATCTAGGCAACAAAATATGAATAGTATAAGTGACTTTATTTGTTTTTATTGGGCGCGTTTCGCTTCCAGAACTATCACTTATTAGTGTCGGTTTGTCCGTCCGTCCGCATGTTCGTTCTTGGCTTCTATCAAGCAGATTTTCATGACATTTGATATCAAAGACTTAGAGTCAAAGATAATCACAAAATATATCACGTAAGCTAATCAGGGGTACCACTCCTATGGACAAAAATTAACTTGCCGTTATATCTCGTAAATATTTGGTCAAAATAAAATAGTTTTCAAATAAACCTGTAGGACTAATAACGTAAAGTATTTATCTTACTGTGAAGTTTTATCGTAGAAGTAACTATTTTCAAGAAAATTGAACAAGGATACCGTAATTCGCTTTGAACTTATAACAAGAAGTCCAAACAAGGGCTAATGCAGGCTCGTTTCCCAAAGTTGAAGTCCCGAATTAATTATTTATATTGATAGGAAATGGTTTAGTCGGTGTTAGTCATTTCAAGAAATTCTCATACCATAAATACCACTTGTAGTTCATAGTTTATCATTGATAGAGAAAAATTGGAAAACAAATTATCAGAGCATTTTTAAATACTAAAAACAATGCCAGAATCTCTTTCTGACAAGTGTATTTTTTAAATGAACGAATTTAATAAATATTATTGTTTATACGCTAATATGTATTGATCAACTGTTCATTGCTGGAGAGTACTCGAACGGAAAAGAAAATAACTCATTTGTTTACTCCTTTATGCTCAAGCCTAGTTCGGTAATAATCGTCTCCATGACAACAATCCGATAAAATGTGATTTAAAACGCAAAATAGTTCTTTTAGTAGAAATTTAAGAAAATAAATTCAAGTGTCAATATAATCTTATAAGAATTAAAGTCAAAATTCCTTTCGCCTTATAGTAGTAGATAACCTCGCTCCGATATCACAATTTTAAGATATTTTAAAATATTAAAGAAAAAATCTGCACGATGGATTTGAGACTTTCTATGTAAAACAAATAATGAACAAATAGGGAAAATACATTCCTGCAATCGAACCCGGGACTCAAATATTCGCCAAATAAAATAAAGCCCGGGTGTGGGCTCTGGCAGCACGAGCCTCATACCAAGTTTCATGAAAATCGGTCCATTGATGCAAAAGTTGTTAGTAGGGGACACACACATATACACACTAAGACAGAACCATTTCATAAAGCTATATTTCCTTTGGAAACAAGCCTAAAAATCCATGCGTAGCTACCTAATCGTCGTGCTTACTGAAGTAAATAAGATCTACTATAATTACAAGATATATTTAATTCCATTCGCGTGAAATGGCAGATTTATAAGCAAAATAGCATTATCTACAGCGAAGAAATGAACATAAACGTAAATATTACAACTACTGAACACAAGTTTTTTCAATAATTTTCTATCGTTTGGTTGATTAAAACTTATTAGAAAATAATTCACTTGATAGAAATAGAATATTTCCCTGGAATAATTTATGGTACGTCGTTTTGCAGTATTTGGTCATTAGAAGTACGTGATATGTTTATTGATGCACCAACTAAAAGGTGAGAAGGAATTTTTAATAGACATACAATCGGGTAGTGGTGTTTTCCTATTTTATGGTGTGTGTGTATGTGTTCGGCCAAATTATATCGTATAGTTTCAAATACTCCGCCCGAAACGCGCTTATTTTTGATACACTACATTTTCCTAACTTGTTTAAAACAGTTTAAATCAGATGATGGACAATCGAGCCCAATATGATAATCTTCCTATGTTGGAGAGCCGCAAGACGCGCATTCCTCGCACAAAAATGCACGAACAGTAAACAACTTGGGAATAACTTTGAAACAGTAAACGACTTGTATTCGAAGATATAGGGTAACTCTATGTTCCCAGCTGATTCACCTCTTCCTACGCGCAATGGTGATTCGAAGATATACAGAGAGACTACCTCCATTAAGCACACCAAATCCCCGACTAATACGAATTCTGCCAACACAATTTTGGTTTGATACAATTTTTAAAGTAAGGCTGCTTTTCGACTAACACCATTCACACTTCGGTTTAACACGATTTCTCCATTACTTCTCTATTAGAGTATCATTTGA
Source organism: Tanypteryx hageni (assembly GCA_028673005.1). Classification (NCBI taxonomy): domain Eukaryota; kingdom Metazoa; phylum Arthropoda; class Insecta; order Odonata; family Petaluridae; genus Tanypteryx; species Tanypteryx hageni. The sequence goes on along the minus strand of CM054114.1, from coordinate 90,741,930 downwards.
TTCAGAGAATGAATTTGACATTTTCTAGTAGTCGGATACAGAAGGCCATGGATTTCAAAGGTTTTTAAACTGCAATGTATAAAAGTATCATTCTTGAATGTTTTTAAAATTTCCTTTGACCATTTTTGTAAATTTATATAGATCGCTTGTTGATATCTTTAAAAAAATATTTTATATATTCAAACAAAAAAGCTTAATTATTAGTTATTTGTTGTTTGAAAATATAATCTTACAAATCTTCTAAATAACGTCTGCTAAGGAATTGTAAGCGGGTGACCAGCAGCTTCAAAATCCCGGTGATCTACACGGAAAAATACGCTGGGGTGTATGGATCACATTTTATTAGTGATGGGAATACTCCCACCACAGTGAAAAGTTATGTCGCTAGAGCTTTAACTAGATTTACTTAAACGCGATGAGAACAATGAACGAACACGTGATATCGTTTGTCATACAGGTATTGACGAAACAACGCTATGAACCATCTGCGTTATCATCGTTTCTATTCTGAAAAAATCAGATGTGGCCACCACCTGACTTTCTCCATACCTGTAATATTTCCAAAATATCCAAATACATTACACAATAATAAATATTTTAAGAGACCGAGAAAATTTTAGACTTTACAATGCATAGAAATAAACTCAAAGCATAGCCTTCTGATATTGTATATAGCCACAAAGCTCCAACAATTAAGAAAAAAAAAGAATGTTATTAAGACGTAACTAAGCTTCAATTGTTAACAGTAATTTTCGGTAGGTGGCGTGGTGGTGGCAGGCATAAATATAAGATATCTCATAAACAATGCATTATATGGGGAAATTGTTCATACGAAGGTTCTAGAAAATTAAATTAACTACAACTTTTATTCTAGTAAATTTTTACATTTGTCAAATAATTTAAGCAAATATTTTAAAATTACGGATGTGACAAGAGTAAACACCCACTTTCGGTAGACGGATTTTTGCCAAAAACTAGTCACTTCTTGTGACTTTTATAAAAATGTTAAATATAAAATTTCGTGCTGACCTGATTAATTTTTTGAAATGGAGCACCCACAAAAAAGCTATCACACACACACACACACACAATCGAGAAAATGGTCAAAACGTGTATTTCCGTGAAATCTCGAAGTCGGTATTTTTCTTGAAAACAATACTTTCCCCTATACTAAGTATGGACAATGTAGAAATGATTTATATGTATGAAATATATATATTAACAAATAAAAAACGCAAGGCATTAACCAAAATATAGTCATAATAAAGGAAAAAATTAAAGATATGTCAAACAGGTTAGGATGATGGAATGCATTCCCCCATATTTACATTATTCTTACGAGAAATTCGTGTTCTTCTTACACGATTTCACCATAAACGAAATTTTTTATGAACGCATCTATCGTGTAAGTTGGGGACTATCTCCAAAAGTTCTTACTCCCCCAGCGTTATTGCTTTCTGACGTGATAATCCTTGATACGTCCTTGAGTGTAAATGAATAAGATGCGCACGTTAGTCGAAAGTGCCGCAGTTTGCCACCACTGATATATAATGTCTAAATATGCCAAACATTTGGTAGATCAGCTTTTTGGACTAAACGAAAATGCTGCTACAATTGTTTGCAACCGTCGCATCTGAGATTCTTTACTCCGCTGGAAAGATATCAAGCTGCGAATAAAGCGCCTTATGTAGTTTGCTCTGCAAATCTTCTCTCATTTGTCTTTAAATGTCACTGCGAATGCAGTCCGTTACCAGTGAGTGATCATCGCGTGGCGAATGGCAGGAATTTTTTTTCCTATGCTCGCTTGCCCCTCCCAGTTAAGTTGTTTGCCTTCCATATACTTATCGTCACCTCATTCAACTGCGCTCTCCTTTTCCGCAACTGCAGTTATCTGCATAAACCTTCCCCGATCCTTTCTCTCCGGTTCTTCCTCATACCCTGTTCCTTTATCTCACTCCAAATACTCCTATTGAAACTCTTCTAGTCCCTCACTTCATGCACTTCAGCCTTCCCCTAATTTCTCGCAACCTATTCTTTTCCTGCCTTTCCTTCGTCCTCTATCCTTAATCGCCTGTCTACTCCTTACTGTGTTCTTCATTCACTTCTTCTTCTTCTTCTTCCACTTATTCTTCCTTTTTTGTTCACATTAAACTTTTCTTTTTATCTTTTGCCTTGCAAAATCTACAATTAGATCAAGAATATGTATTGATTTCTGCGTAATCATATAAGCACTTTTGAGGATTAAATTTGTTTACAGGAAATTAAGCTGCAAAATTACTTGGAGATTCTTATTTTTATAATCTGTTATCAGATATCAATATTGAGTTTTTCTTCCTTTTTAACGGGTTTAGTACTTAAAAGCCAGGCTCCTTGCCAAATTCGCAAATGGTATTTTGGGGAAAAATTGAGAGTTCTTAATGCAGACAATATTTAAGGGACATGTTATACATTCATTTTACTATTTATTCTAATTAATAAAAGTAACTTTAACATATGAAATAATATTCTAATTCCAAGTTGTAATGAAATCAAAATGTATATTATTTGAGCGAATTAATTTATGCTACAGACTGAATTCTTTCATTTCTCTATAAAGGAATTTATCCCACGAAACATAAATTATGAAATGAATTGACATTTTCCTTTTACCATTAATATTGAAACAGGCTGTTACCACAGTACGTTTTTAAATCGTTTTGAAAGAATGGACACATTGCTGAGGAGAAAGTTAAATTATTCCCAAAAAATAATTAAATATAATATTCAGAGAGAATATTAGAACTTTGTATAAATATACCTATTTGTATTTGTTTGTGTACGCCCAAAAGTTCTCAAGTTTGGGACTCGACTGCTGCAATCGAAAAGGTTCTAAGTGTTCGTCTATCTTAATGCTAATTAGCTCATTGAACAATGCTGTGTGTTGATGAAAATTTAGTGGAAGTTAATGATTTACTGAGATTTTCATTAAGCACTTAATTTCGTCTGATAATTCCCTTGGTGTAAACTATTTTTGCGATTTTATATATGAATTATATTTCATGTAAAAATGAGTATCAATTACTTTTGTTGAATATAATTGAATAGAATATGCCATTCTAATAATTTCTCCAAGCCTTTAATATATGCCTCACATTTTATACGATATTCTAATGAAGATAACATCCTTCAAGATTTTTCACTCAAAACGATAATAGATATTAAGCTTTTCATTGTAAAATACTATTTTATATTCGAAATCATGATATACATTTTCTTATTATGTATTTTTTTTATTTTTACCGAAATAATTATATTAACTCTCAATATTTTGGGGTAGCATGTTATCGCTGATACACACATTTTTAAAAACTCGTTTAATGAATTGCTTTTTACGGGCCAATTAAAAATAAACAAATAAATTCTCCGGAATTTTAGAATAATTAACAATGTAACCGAACTCCCTTCAACTAAGGGACTCGAATCTTTTATTAGCGTTCGTCATTACTTAAAAACTACATAATTTTTAAAATCATAGGGCACAATAAATAAATCACTTCCATTGCCTTGTCTCTAATTTATTTAGGTAGGTTTTGTTTCAGGCAATATGCATCACTCCCACTCTTTCATTCAAGTTTACATTACACAAACTAGAAAGGATATTTCGCTTGATTGAGGATTTGTGCCTCTCAGTAAAAAATAGGTAATAATTTGCCGGAGGTTTTGATGCGTTGTATTCTTCTGAGAATTTGCTAAAATCAGCTATTTTTCTACATGCTATTAAAGTAATTTTCAAAACGTATGTATTTTGTTCCAAATGCAAAATATATTGATGAGGAATTAAAATTTTGGACATGTTACTTATGGGTTTATTATATGAATCGAGTCTAAAATATTATGAATTGAAGATTCGAATACGAAGGTAAACAAAGCAAGGAATTTAGCGAGAAGAACGTAACACTAAATACGTATTTCGAGAGCCATGCTCTCATCATCAGTAGCTGCTGTAGTAATAGTAAAAAGGAGGAAATATTTAGCTGGCATGCAATGACTAAATGTTTATTTCCGCAGAATCGTGTGCGAAATAGTAAATAAAATTGCAGACGAAGCTTGCGCGTAAATCGTGAGTAAAGATTGTAGCTTAACGTATGATAAAGATGTGTATTACAGCTTTAGTGAAGAAGAAAGTAGTATTGCTTTATAGTGCTTTTCGTAATTCCTGGAAAGCACTATTACCTTCCTGATGTCCGTCCTTACGCATCTGATGATTTGGCTTAGCCGAGTGTGTGTGTGTTGGATTATTATAGCCATAGCTCCTTCTACACCGAACATGCATGGGAGGAGGAACACCAGATTCCGGTATTAGCCTACTCTTAACGAAGAGCACAAAGGGGACCAACGGTTTATCGTCCCTTCCGAAGGACGGAACGCTGACTTTGCGCCGTCTCCTCAAACCACAGAAACAGAGGGCCGGGCGATGGCTGAACCGATTTCAACCAAATTTTGTACATAGAATCTTCATATAAATACATGACCAAAATGACAAATTTGTACCGGATTGACTCAGCAGTGGCGCCACAATTGCAATTTAAATGTTTTTGGTAATTATTGATTTGGAAGGAATGGACAGAACCGATTTCTACAAAATTTTGCAAAGAAGGTGTACAACATAAGAAAAAAAACCAAGATTTTTAGTAGAGATATGGAAAGGACTGCCACGATACAGGGAATAATATAATTTAATTTTGCATGAATTTTTGTTGAACCATCAGCATCTATTTTAATAAAGTGTAATATTTTTAATAAACACATGTACAAACCATAATAGCATATTTGGAGTGGATCCGTTAAACAGGGGTGCCTCAGTTACAAATTAAACTCGTTCAGTAATATTGGATTTTAAAGACATTGGCTGAAGGTATATCAACTAAATTTTGTATATAAGACAAATAACATTCTATAATGAAATAATGATGTTTAAAATGGAGCTAAAGATCAAAGCTATCACAATCAAAGTAAAAATTATATTTATTTTTCATGTGTTTCTAGAGAACTGATCGCATGGATCTTAACAGAATATGGTATATATATTTTTTATATAAATAAAAAACCAAAATATCATATTTAAATCGGGTTAACTAAACACAGCTACCACAATATCAAGGTTAGAATTTTTGTAACAATGAATTTGGAAGGTATACGGTTATACTACTGTGTATTAGATTGAAACCTCTTCTGTACCATGTGAAACCCATGTATACTTGTTTTCGAGTCGATCATTATATAAACTGTAGCGTAATTGCCCATAAAAAATAACATGTACGCGTGAGTTAAGCATTAAGTTCAAATTGAAATAAAAATTAATTAAACCAACTTTTATAGGCAGTAATACCTACGTAAACAATGTATAAAAAATCACAGGATCTAGTGTTCCAGAGAGTAAAAATAGTTTTGGTCAAATCGAAATTGTATCAAAAAGAAATTCATTACGCTGTAGAATCCTTACATGCCGAAATTTATTTTTAACTTATGGAACATTTAATTTTTTCTATCACTCTCACCCTCTCAGTCTCTCTCCATTCTTTCTTACTCCATCTCATTTTCTCTCGTATTAAAGCTTTCAAAACATGCATTCCTTACGCATATAGCATAGGGATTAAGGTGACAATACAATCTCGAGGTTTAACAATGACACGATCAGTAAGGCAACAATACGTTAAAAAGTTAAAAATTTATTATTATAAATAATATTTAAACGTAAACCTTCAGCGATTTTGCATCGTAGACAACTTGTGACAATAAGAATAAGAAGCGTTATTCATTTTTCTTTAAAACGGTTTAAGTCTAGTTTTAATTTGCAAATGTGTAAAAGCCTGTAAGTCAAAAAATCGATTGATTACATGTTATCTTATGGGAAATTCCACCCCCTCCACTACCCCCTTCTCTGCAAAAATCAAAATTCTGGCCACGTTGTGCACATTCTCATGGTTCCATTAGCAAGTATACCAAGTTTTAAATCTCTAAGTTTCCTGTTTTTGAGAAATGTTGTCCACACTCACAGATACACGCCAACTTTTCTTAATATTGATTTAACAGCTGACGTTTTTGTGATAGAATACGCATATAAATTCTCATTGGGATTATAAATTAAAACGTTATAGAAATTCAAATATATTTCTTCTTCGCACGATTCCCTCTTTGTTAAAATACTTTTTATCTTATTATTTTTGTTGCCGATGAAAATCCATGCCGGTTAAAAATATAAATGTTGATTGATTGCTATCATATTCCTAACAAGAGCAAAGTATGAGCGTATTCGCTCGGCGGAATATTTTTGAACATTTACATGAAATAAATATTAAGGCTGATGTCGGAAGTTGAGATGATCTGTTTATAGAGACGGGCATAGATAACCATATTAAATTTTAAATTAAATTAAAATCGTTAAATTGTTCTTTACCATCTGAAAACAGTTCCTTAAACTTGTGGAGTTCGTTACATCGCATAGGTTTGATGGAAGAATCGGAACGGATGTCAAAGTTAGAATCTGCTGTAGCTGAACCACAACAAAGTTGACTCCAACCGCATCGTCAACCAGAACCTCTCTCCGAGTTATATGTCACATGCTCGCTATTGCTCCGGGGGATGTAGTATCCTCTGCACTGGAAATTCCGTAAACCGAAGCTTCTCTCATGATGAACATCGAACTTCTGCTCTTTACTTTGCATAAAAGCTGAAGCCGTGGAAACTGTTTGATGGCGTTACTCGGATACAAAGCTCTAACGGATCAAGTAGCATAATTGACCGCATTTTAACTTAAATGTTTGCAGTTGTAAAAGAATAATGATTTTTTTCATCAGATAGTTCCGTACTCAGGATAATTCTCAAGTGAGGCTCTCCTGCTAGCAGAGTACTTGAAATTAGGCAGAGAATAATATTTTGAGTTAAATTAATAGTAGCTATAATTTTCCGCAAATTGCTGCATATAGTTGTAATGTGGACTTTTAAGATTACTGTGACAATTAGACCCATTAACCCCTCAAAACCTTGAGGACGTTTATATAAATCCCACTCCATATCTGTTGTCATAATTATTAAATTATTCTCACAGCCTTATTTTTAATTTCCCCCAAATACAGCCAGGGATTCTTATAGGAATGTCAAACCAGCAAGCGAAAACTATTGGGAACATTTTGGTAAAATGCACCACAAGTTTCGTGAATTGCAGGATACCATTTATATTTGTAAGTATACTAGAGGCGCTGCTCCTATGCTCGTCAACACCGCCCTCTGTGTGATCCAGAAGCCTTGATGCTTATCGCCTCGCTAAGATGAAAACAAGAATGGAAAAGTGTACTCCATGTCGGAGTACACAGTTTCCAAATGCGTTCTTTGAGATTTCACATTGTTCACATTATTTTTTTCTCAGATGAGAATATAACGAGAATCAAGCGAGGTACGTTGTAAGATACGTGTGTCTTCATGTAAAGTAGTCGTAATTATTGTCCGATTTTAACCAAAATTGGAATCAGACAATTAATTTTAACAAAGCTCCCCAATACCAAATTTTATCACAATAAGTCTAGCGGTTACCGAGTTTAAACAAAGGAACCTGTAAGCAAAACATGTATGTCTTCATGTAAAGTACTTGTAATCTTTGCCCGATTTTAACCAGAATCGAAATCGGTCAACTAATCTTAGCAATACTCCTCAATATCAAATTTCATCAAAATACATCAAGCGGTTCCCAAGTCAACTATTTGTAGGTGCATGTCAAGTGGTCGTAATTGTTGTCCGATTTAATCAAAATTGAAATCGGTAAAACAATTTTATCAGAACATCCCAATACCAAATTTTATCATATTACGTCCAGCCATTTCCGAATTTTAACATGCGGACGGATGGACAGACGGAAACGACTTCCCCTATATGCGTTCACTTCGAGATAGTAGCGGAACACCTAATGGTCACATCGCCTCCGTATGCATGTTCAATGTCCAAAATTGGTTGGCGGATTTTAATAAAATGAAGAACTATCGTTATTTATTAAATTTTATCGCCCAATTGTGATTTTCAACTGTATCCGGCAATTACAACTTCCAATAAAATACAATAAAATTAACGTATACTCTTATTTCATTAAATTGCATCCATCGAGCAATAATTAAATGCATTATTTTTCTCCCAGTAGCTCTTATAACGTATGATCTGCAAGGTAACTATTTTAAAACTTATTGGACAGAGGACAACATTTACTACAATATAGTCTGATAGACAAAAGAATAACGACTTATAGTTTAGGAGATAATAATTAAACAACTGCCGAAATTTCGATATCGTTTTACGTTTCCCATAAAAAAACGTCATTGAAATCTCTGTCTTCAATTTGTAGACCATAACTTCCCTTCTTATCCTTTAATTACAACAGTTATCACAACATCTCTCCGCCATGAGGTAGAAATTTTACTGATCTGCTTCTTAACGCAATGCTCTCTTTAAGATTTTTTTTATATAAAAAATTACTTTGGTTAAATTTACAAATAGTAATAGTTCGAAAATTTGACGGTAGGGAGATTGACAGAGCCGGGAGGTGGAGAGGAGAGGAATCTTAAAGTGGTGCACTATATGCTAAAATCCACAATGCGATTTCCCTTGACGACGAAATATTAACCAGAAAAATACGCTGAATTTTCGTATTGAAAACGAACCTGTGGATCAATTCGACCAGTATTTATAAATCGACAGTATAAAATAGAATTTTCATTCTCTTAGGCGTTTCTTGGTTCAAAATTCAAATTCGTAAAACTATTCTTACAATAAGTAATTTTAAAATTTGATTGAAAATTATGCGGAGTAGCGTCATAGACAACGTTAGAGTTCATGGTGGTGATCTCTAATGCGTTTTCGCCGTTCTTTACCAGCGAAGCGATATTAGTGGAACTCTTTATGGGCACGTCTCGTCCGTCCGTCCGTCCGTCTGTCTTAACTTTCGTCTCCCAAACCGCTGGACTGATTTAAATTAAAATATATATCAGTGAACCTCATTAAAATTTATCTCCAAATTGTGATTTTAAACTCCATCTGTGAAAGATAACATTCACTTTATACTATAAGAACTTAAATAAACTTATACTTGTATTTTGTTAAATGGTATACGTCAAGAAACAATGGAATACCATATATTTCCCTCCCAATCTCTTATATGATCTGTAAGGAATAGATTAAAAAAATTATTCAGATTGATTGCATTTACCACAAAAAATCCGCGAGATCATGTAATTACGTTAAGGAGATAGCCACGTAAATATTAATACAAGGAAAATGCACGCCGTGGCGCGCCGTAGAGAATGAATAACCAACGCAAAGATAAAGGGTACAAATGAGTTTATGCCTAAATTTAGTCTATGAATACTATTAAATTGGGTCAAATGATTTTTATGAAATATTATAACATTTTTATCTTTTACCATTAACATTGAAAGATTTATCTACTTATATTTGTTCGGTAACCAAGACGTTTTTTATTGTTTACGTTTTGGCAAATAGTACTGACATAATCTACATAGATTTATTGCTGCTTTAAAGGCTTCGGTGCATCTATCCATGTTAATATTAAGTAAGACCTTAATACGCAATTATATTAATGGTAAAAATTTACTATACAATACGGAATAAAAACAGTTTGCTACTTAAAAGAAAACTTTCCCGACCGAGGCCGGCCCTTTCAGCTAGTAGGATAGGAGAAAGGACATATATAGGATATAGATTACATCATATAATATCTAAGGTAATTCTACAAAACCTACAAAGCTGAAATTTGGATAAAAGATTAGTCATTGAGAACAACCTCTAAAAAAATCTTTAATTCCTGAAAAGTGTTTTTTAAGGGGTGTTTTTGACGCTAAAATCCAATTTTAAACACATAAGAAAAGCAATGAAAATTGTGCAGGGAAGTATAAAATAGGATTATTAAATTATTTGAAATTAAGATACAAAGTCAAAACATGCACCTTACTATGGAGGAAAGAATGAGGTTTATTTTGTTTTGAAGAAAAATTAGCAATCCATTCTGAATTTCTGTAAATATTTGATTTTAATAATATAACTATATTTTTTTTCGATCTTCAACAATGAAAAATATCAACCACCATAGCAACGAATCCAATGCCTTTCAATGGGAATACAATTTCATAATAGAAATGCATTGATTTAATAATAGTGTTTTTCAAGCTTTTTGCTTTGACGTCACATTTTTAAATGACCCAGCTCCCGCGAAACAACATGAAAAGCTCCTGCGACACACCATGAAATAAAAAGTCAATTTTCTTAATTAAAACAACAAAAATACATAAAACTCCTCATTTAACGATAATACGTCATAAATATATCATAATATATAACAAAGTATTTTATTATGCTTAAGAAAGACGACAACTCTCCTATACAAAATTTACTTAATTTTTAATATAGTCGTTGTTAACGTTTTTGGCGACAAACCTCCCAGCTCTTCGCGACATATCATTGTGTTGCGACACACCGGTTGAGAACCACTGATTTAATGGTAAAACTGCATTGAAATCTATTTTATTTCAGCCAATGACGTGAAAATATGATCACGTGATATTTTTAAATTAACTCTTTTATCCGGATACGTACGAGAAGGCACGGATGATGACGCCATAAACATAACACACAAAATATTCTTATTTTTACATAAATTTAAGTGTAACATATAGGCTATTGTCTTAATGATGACTATAGTTATTGCTTAAAAAGGGCAATATGAGCCATGAACTTTGAAATCCAAAAATTTGGACGCAAGCCGATTGCCAGTGAATTTAGATATTCCGGATAGATGCCTTAATTTGTGAGAAAATGAAATGAAAACTATTTTCTTATTTAAATGTGCTTTTTGTAGTTCCAATGATGTCGCGTTTGTTTATTTCCAGTTCTTGGTGTATGGTGATATTTTTAAGCGCTTGCAGTATGAAAGCACCAACAACTCGTATATAAAACGAAACAAATTGTAAATGGTGAATCAGTATGTTATCGAAAAATTTCTTTGCTCAAATCTATTCCATTTGTTGAAATAGAAGCAGAAACGCAAACAGGTTCTATTTTTTTAAAAATATATCCATATAACTTACACACAAAATGTTAATTCTGCATTCCATAATACTTAAGTTCATCACCAGCAAAAAATTCATCACGAAAAAAAATAATTTCACATTGATCGTAGTTTTGAAATTAATAGAAACTATAAAAATGGTACGATATAGAATCATTAAATTGTTAGATCAACTACATATTTATCAAGTTTAAGCGAAAAAAATTATTACGATAAAATTGTTTGAGTCCGTTTAGTAGTACGGCGGATGCGCAGAAGAAGAAATTGATTCAGAACGAGTTCATTAGTGAAACGTCACAATCGCGGGGGTGAGGATAACCTCCTCCAAGGGGGAAACCCTGAGGCTACTCCACGCGATCACGTTATTGTACCAACTTCTGCGCATTATACTGTTGTTGTTGTTTTCATCGTTGTTTTCAATATTTTGTCCTCAATTTTTGTTATACAATTTCTTTCCACCGTTTTCGTTTTTTCGTTTTTGTCATTCCGTTTTCGTTTTTTCGTTTTTGTTTCTTCGCTTTCGTTTCTATTTACTCGTTTATTGCAAACATGGTTAACCCTCCATCAGTCTCCAAGCTGGGGAATAAGGAAGTCATTCACAGCCAGGCATGGATGATCATCGATAGCGTGATATATGAGAAAGTCGAAGCAGCCACCAGCGTTTCAATTCGCACCCTACAACGAATCCTGAAGAAAGGAGAAGAGATTGTTAAGGCTGCAGAGTCTCCTTCTCATCTCATTGGAAGAAAAAATCGCAGTTATCTCCGAAATCAAAGGTGGACGACTTTGGTGTCCATGTGATTCGAAGAATCGTGCTTCAATTCTATTCTCAAGAAAGATAACGTCCGATTCTGGGACCTGCGCTCCCGGCGATCAAAGCGAACACAGGCTTCAAAGGGGGGTGTCGGAGTTTTTAGAGCGTTGACCTTCCACGTTGTGGTCCTTGGTTCGGATCCGGTGGAAGTCGGATTTTTCAACCTCGGATCTTCCCATCCCCAACTTGCGTGATTTGAGGAGACCGCGCAAGAGAGCTCTCCGCCCTTCGGAAGGGACGTTAAGCAGTTGGTCCCCTTGGTGCTCTTCGTAAAGAGAAGGCTAATGCCGGCATCGGGTCTCTCTCTTCCCTTGTGAGTGTGTTAGTTGTGTAAGGAGTTATGGCTATATTAATCCAGGAGGTTCATTAGCCGTAAAATAAAAAACAACAACAACATCAGGCTTCAAAAGCAAGGTCGTTACATTTAGAATTCTTCCTTTAAAAATTGGATTCAGGTAAGTTTATTGATGACTTTTTAATTATTACTGCTGAGATTTTATAATAACAACAGATCTCACAGTAATGTCATATCATCTCAGGTGGAGGAACTGAGTGATATCCGTTTGGAGCTGTTTGCGTATTTAAGAGCAATCAGTAGATATATGGAGGAAGGACGGTCAATTGTTTATAATGACGAAACTTATATTTATTCCTCGCACTCTGCTCCATATCAATGTTCGAGCGGGGATGACACGGGATTAAAATTTCCTGTATCTAAGGACCAGCGACTCATTATTATTTATGCAGGTATGAATTATTCATTGTAATATTGTAGATGTGAAGGTGCTTATATGATTTCCATTGACTACAGAGAGGATGTAGGGTCATTTTTCTTTAAGGTGGAGAATTTGGATTTTTTCCTCACTCCTAATTTTTAAATCGGGCCTGGAACAGGAGATTACCATGGAAACATGAATAGTGCACGAGAAATGAGCAAAAAACAAGTTAATTCCCAATTTACTCCACAACTACGTCATTTTGTTGGAAAATGCGTCCTACCACAAAGTGGAACTTATCTGCCCGCCGTGCGACAGTTCCAGGAAAAATATAATGATGGCATGACTGGATACAAGAGTAATACAAAATATCAAAAATATTTTAGGTATCTTAAAGAATTGGGTAGAGTCAGAAACAAAAGTTTTAACTCCCTAAATGAGGTGAAGACATTAGTGGAAGGATAATGTTCAGATATCGGGGATGCCATGTGTCAGAACGTATGCGAACATTAAATAAAAAATGAAGTTGAATATAACAAAAACAGATGATAATGGATTGTGAACGAGGTGATCATAACTTCGGATTCAGAATCCAGAGGTTCATCTGAATGAAAAATATTGATGAAAATGTATCTTTATGTGAATGTAATAAAAATTTTCCGTTGCATATTCACTTTACTTTTCTTTTGGAAATCATGTCCACTGTCATAGTAGATTTGCCACTAAATTGCGGGTTACATGTGAATAAGAGCATATTCCGTTCCAAAATGGTATTACTACTAAAAGCAATGTCAAAATCTCTTTCCACAATATACGTATTTTGCATGTATTTTTTAAAAAGAAACGAATATAATCAATGTTATTGTTTCTACACTTGTATTTATGTATCAAATGTCCATTGCTTAAGGGTATTCGACTGGAAAAGAAAATATCCCGTTTGTTCCCTCGTCTTTGCTCAAGCCGAGTTATGTAATAATCATCTCCACGGCAACAATTCGATAAAATGCGATTTAAATCGCAAAAAGGCTAAGTTTTAGAAGAAATTGAATATAATATAATCAAATATCAAAATTCTGTGATAGTAATTATAATCAAAATTCTTTTCCCTTAGAACGTACAAACCTCGTTCGACATCACAATTTTAAGATATTTTAAAGTATTAAAGAAAATATCTTTGCACGGTGGGTTTATGCTTCTTTTGTCAAACAAATAGGAAAAAACTTTGTTAGTGGGGGCATACATAAATTCACACTGACAGGGCCATTTTACAAGACCATGTTTCTTTCGGAAACTAGCCTAAAATGATGTTACAAAAAATAATGCCAAATTATACTCCCGCTTCCACGCAGGGTCGTCGAGAGTCAAAATGGGCCCTTGGACCAACAACTTGCCGTTCCCCATTGTACGGACTTCTTTCTCTCTATGGTTCTTGGAAACTGACGTAAACCTTATATTCTTTTACCACAATAGTGAATATTTTTCTTCAAAACAAAATTAAATGTAAATTGAATGACGTCACATCGTTTCATTGCGCATTCTGTTATTTAGACATTTAGACACACACATATATAAATCACCTTTTTGGTTTGAAGGTTTTCATTCATTTACTTCTATTCAGGCTTTAATAAAACCGGAGAGTGACTTCGGGTATTCTTCGATACAATCCCAGCTGGTCAGCTGTGGATTTTATATTTTACGCTTATGTATATCAAAGCTAAAGCAAAATAGATGATGTAATATAGTTTATTTACATTCCTCATACTGTTCGGTAGGAGTATTCCGCAGAATATCGTTCCCACATTTAGCAGCAATGTAAATTACGCAACATCACTATACATATATATTTTATTTACAATTCTTACGTAATAAATTTCTTTTATTTAAATTCTTAATAATTATTTATAGATTGCGAATTATCGAAAAAGTGCCTTTAGGATAATAATACCCAAACCTCGTGTCCGGGCCTCACGAGGGTCCTCGGGTCCCAGGGCGGTGACCCCATTCCTGCCACCCCCTCTCCTCAGGCTCGATTCCAAGTATCATCTTATTGTTAGTGGAATATAATTGGAAATTTTTGCCAGATAAACCTTCCTGAAAATAACATTTTATACACCTATATACATACATTCTATATGAGCAAAGATAAACATGGATACATATCTACGCATTCGCACACACGTATAATGTATAAACACGCGTTTGTGGATGTTTGTAAAAAGTATAGAAAACACGATGTAACTGTTTTCGAGCCATCCCTCTGGCTAGGGAGTGATGAAATGTGGAAGGAATTGAAAAAGCTTTAAAAAAGTGAGAGAAAGAGGGAGAGAGGAAAAAGCACAAAACACCGCTGTGAAAGGGATCGGCTCGCTTTTGCGGTAAAGAAGATGGAATGCCAGAAAGTGTGCGTTCCGTGTTTAATACTGACCCTCCTGGAGCGCCGCCCCACTTCCCTTAACCCCCTCCAACCCCGCCTCTTTCGCTCATCCCCCCTTTTGCACAACCGCCCTGCCTTTCGCTTGGCTGGGCGCGAACGGTGTTATGGCATTTGGTCCGGTTTTCATTGTTGTGGGGAAAGGATCGTCCGTTGGTATGGCAGCGGTGGGTGGAGAAATGCCGAGCAAAAGAAAACAATTGAGTTTCGCCGTACGTGGATCTCGTGTTATTTTTTGCGTGTTTATTTTATGTTCGTTTTATTGGCGGAATATTTAGTGACATCGGTAACTCTGGTTTCCACGCTTCAATTGTTCTGCCCCGCACACACGCACGTGATCGGAGGCACATACTCACGCCACCGTACGTACTCACCCTTTTGCGCATGTCCGCTCTAGTGTTTACACTCAGGTGCTGTTATAGTCTCATTCGTATACCATCGTCTCTCTCTCTCTCTATGTCGCTATTATCCTTCAAGCCTTATGAAGCAGTTTCGCGGTATTGCAGGTTGAGGGAGATAGTGAAAGAGATAGTGAGGGAGAGAAAGTGGAAAGAGAGAAAGAGAGAACGTGAAGGGGAGAGCGAGGGGGATATAAAAGGAGAGAAAAAGAGGAAGAGCGAGAAAAGAAATCTTTCTTGATGTTGACGCAATAGTTCGAGACATGTTGTCTACACTACAGGATAGAAAATGTTTATTATAAAACTGGTTTTGAAAGAATTTTATGAGTGTGTTTCATATACGAGGTGTCGGTGCTTGTATACAGAAGTGCGTCCATGTTTTCATATTTCAAGATTCTTGGCTCGGATGGCCCAGTATCAGCAACAACAATAATCATCATGAAGATAATATTCTATATGTTATACTAAAATTTATATAAAAATTAGGATATTTTGTGTTTTGGGGTTATGTCGCCCCCATTGTTGTGTATCACGATAAAAAAATCGCAATATACACAAAAAGTCATTATATATTTTCGTTGTAAGTAACTGAAGTTTTTCGCGCTACCATTTCTACATTTTTTAAAACCATATGTCAATTCCATTATTCATTTTTAATAATTATTATAGTGAAAAACTTCTCGGAATACTTTACAAAATGCGTTTTCTTTCACGTTTTGTCAAATTTCGTATATTAGGAGTATGATTTCGTCATTAGATTCCGTCGAAGTTTGAAATCATTGGCATCATGCATCACTACAGTAGAGCTATTATATCAAACATCAGCATCTAAAACTACATGGTACCCTGCAATTCGTCAATCTGGCAGGTGGCAGGGGGTACAATGCACCGAGGTCTACCTAAAATTTTTTACTCGCGGATTTGATATTCCAATTTTGGTCTCGTGTAATTATCGGAAAAAAATAGTCTATAACGCTCCATCCTGCTATTTCAATATCTCATCGTCATGATCGTTTCTACCTGTATATGTTGGAGCATTACTTATTCCCAATAAATCCTCTGCTAGACATTCTAACCTGTATTTTTCTAGGAGAGTTAAGCTTGAGCAAAGTATTCGGTCTTCCAGAGATCTCCATTTAAGTCATTCAATAATGTTGTGACGCTTTCAATATGCTCGCGCATTTGCTTAACGAGTCTTGCTGCTCTACGGTTTACTTTTTCCAACTGAATTATATTGCCCTTTTCATACGGATCCCATATCCTGGAGGAATAATTCTCCTTCGGTCTAGCTAATCCTTATTATAATACAATAGAGTCCGTACGTATATGGCCTTGGAGAGAGGAGAGTGTATAGGATGAAAGGGATCCGATTGCGTCAGAAATGACAGGCTGGGAAGGCGCGCACATCTTTGCTGGAAAGTCCTCCCATGAAGAGTCAGTTTCGATTAAGTAGCGAATCCAATACATAGTATTAATTGTTCCTACTACCGGGCCCGTAGTGAATAATAATTACCTCTACGTACTTTCTTTATACTATTCTGCAATGTTCTGCTTACGTACGCCAGTTTCTTGTTGAATGTGCTTATAACACGTCGAATTTGCATGTCCCTCAAAAGGTCATGACAAATAAAAACTCCTTAGTATTTTATATGTTCAGCTGCTTGAATATTTTTTGTATCGATTTAGTACTTGAAACGTATTTATTTGTTCATACTCCTCCAGAACGTTATTGTTGCACATTTACTGTGATTAATTTCAATTTACCTTTCCTTACCAGAGTTGGGGAGTATTTGCAGTAACAGTTTTTTGTCACAGAGTCTAACGGGGAACTGTGGTAGGTAACAGGTATGCTTGGGAAGTAACAGGTAAGGGAGTCACAGCCAGTCACAGATTCACTGAATCTGTGACCTCTAGTCCCACTCCCACCCATCCGAGTCCTAACTTGGTTGGAACAGTCCCAAGTGTTCCAACGGTCCAAATGGTTTCAATTGACGCAGCTGTGCAGCGCTCAGACAGTCGCCCGCCAACCAGTATCGTATCATTGTATCGCTGTTTGCACCTACTTTGACTGTGTGACTAACAAGGTTGAAGTAATTTGGAGTAAATTTCACGAGCAAAATTGCTTAGCTCAAACTTGTAGCATAACATTTATAGAATTATAAATTAAATACTAAAGCATATTCCGAGAATTATGATTGGAATACTTGAAATGCATGTGTGAACGTGTCATAAAATTTTTGGTTATCTTTATTCAAATCATTCAAAGTGATTTTGTACGAAATCGACATATGAATTGAACGTATTTTTTGCTTCAGTAACACTTTATTTCTTGGAAATTTTTTTTGTAATACAAAAGGTTCTGCGCAAATTTTATATAATATATGAAAAAGTGATTGGGGAACAAAAAGGGTTGAGTTGAAAAAATAATTAATATGATGCGAATAATTGGAACTTTGAAACAAACAAAAATCGCCAAAGATAAAAATTTATTTCGTTAGTCACGTATTAACATTCGATATTGCATGCAATTATATTAACCCAATATATTTTAAATTATAACTATAACTATTGTTCTAGTGAATAATATACTTGATTTGTACGAATGTTTTGGTAGTCAAAAATCATTCAGGAATTGAAATAATATTTTATGTATACAGTATAGTTGCGATAATTCGACCTTCGATTGTCCAACATTCTGCATAATCCGACATAGCCATAGGTAGCTCAATATCTGTGGTGAAAAATTATTGGCAAATTCGGACGAATTTTTTAAGTTTAAAGCGAAATTTTGTTATCTCATTGACAACGATGGATTGTTAGGTTAGCAGATATATAACTGCCATATAACTGAGTAAACAACATGAGCATTTCAGCTGTTAGATAGTCGTTCACATTGCTCTTTTACTGATTGTTACAACTGCGTTCATTTTACAGTCAAGGAAAGGTGAGTTAACATTAAGGGCAAACAATTACAAACTAAAATGAATATCTAACGCATTTTCTCAATTATCTCTATAGGAATCATCTTGATCATATAATTTATTGTTTGAAGCACTAAATTTATGAATTTCTCCAACTTTTTTCTACCGCTGTGTGTTAGAACTCCGTCCAGAATTCTTGAAGATGGCATATATAAATACCAATGATTTAAAAGAAGATTTCGTTCGATGCAACGGGCACGATTCATGAATTAATGACATTATGTAAATCATGAATCCTGAATCTGTAAATTCCTTCGTCCGATAAAATTGAATGAACAGCAACTCTCAGGAGGCAATGTTTACCGAGGTGCCGAAAAAATTAAAGAAGGGTAAATGTTTGCGCACTCTTTAGTAACACTCGGTTAGTTCTCGGGTCACAGTTCACGTCGATTTGAGGCGCTGTCGCAGTAGAGAGCTAAACATTCAGGGTACGGATTGCAGCCGCGAATAATCAATGGCCTTGTTAAGAGAACTATAGCGACGCAAAATAGTCTATTTGATTGTTGCGAACACCATACGACCTGCAGGTGTAGAGAGGGGATTGAGTGATCCAGGTTGATTGGAAATATATACAAAAGTCACCACATCAAGTGTAATTTGAGGCCGATGTGTGTAGCCGATACATCGGAAAGCTTCTAGTCGACCGTCGCTACAGCCTCCGTGGCGTAACGTATTTTATCGTTCAACTCATTTTTATGCCTTTTGTATTTTTTTCATTGCTGGAGATAGGCACCTATAACTTCCAATATTTGTCTCGGATTCACAGTCTGCTCCTGCCGTTCGTCCCATCCTGACACCCTTCTCCCCACCCACTCTCCCCCTCCCCTCGTCACATGTGTCTCCCTTCTCTCTACCCCGTCAACCCTCAACCCTCTCTACACCTGTCACCCCTCTCTCCACCCCCTCCCCTCCCCACCCCCTCTCTCCACACCATCTCCCCTCTATCCACTCCCTCTCCTCTTTCTCCACCCCCTCTCCTCTCTCCACCCCTTCTACTATCTCTCCACCCCATCTCCCCTCTATCCACCCCCTCTCTCCTCCAGTCACCCCTCTCTCCACTCACTCTCCTCTCTCTTAACCACCTCAACCGCTACCCAATCCCTCTCCCCACCCCGTCTCACCTCTCTCCACCCCCTCTCCCCTCTCTCCTCCAGTCACTGCTCTCTCCGCTCTTTCTCCTCTCCCTCCATCCCCTCTCCCCTCTCTCCACCCCTCTTCACTCTCTCCACCCCATCTCCCCTCTCTCCACCCCATCTCCCCTCTCCCCTCTCGCCACCCCCTCTCCCATCTCTCCTCCAGTCACTCCTATTTCCGCTCCCTCTCCTCTCTCTCCACCCCCTCAACCTTTATCCAATCCGTCTCCTCACGTCGTTTCCCATCGCTTTATCACGTCTCCTCTCCTTCACCCCGTATCCCCTCCCCTATTAGAGCGCCGTTACTCCAATCCTAAGAATGGATAGGCGCATTAAGATGGTTCTGTAATATTGAAATTAATTTTTTTATTCTGATATGGGTTCAACTACCGGAACGATCCATTGCAGCTTATAGGATTTCTCATTCGTTTTCCCTCCAACAATTGGTCACATATTTTTGTACGTGTTTTGAGAATTATTTCAAGCAATAAATTGATACTTTTTTTAAGTTAGAAACTTAACATGCACATGTTAATATCTCTCATCACAACGAAAAAAAATTTCCAGGCGTCACTCTGGTGATAAATTTATTTGGAAACGCTTTATAATATTGAAAAATATTATATCATCGCCTACTTTGTCTAGCATTGAGCCAACGTGTCTATCAAATTTATGTACGCTCGTTCTTTCCTGTGGTGAGCCTTAGCCATCCCGAATCGTCACATTTTATTATAATTTCCTTTTCTTATTCTCTGTGACATTCTTTTTCTTGGGTATAAAATCCAATATTTATCTTGCAAGACGACCAACTGGCAGTCAATTCTCATCACCGTCTAGTACAAGGATGTCAAATGATTTTTGTATTGCGTGCTAAGAGAGTAACGTGAATCACAAGAATTTTTTTTCGCGAGTCACTAGTTGACTACTCTAAGAAACGTCATATTTTATACAAGTGCCAAGTAAAATCGATCACGTGTCACTTCCGGCACGTGTGTCACGTATTTGCCATCACTAGTCTAGCATAATCTTCTTCACTTAGAGCAGTGCTCCGCAACTGGTGTTCCGCGACATATTGGTGTGTCGCGGAACATTTCGAGTTATAGTTACGATGACCATAGGTCCCAACTTTTTCAGGACAGACACGATTTCAATGATTCTGTCCCGTTGTTTCCATAAACCATCGAAATTCCAATATTTCGGCAAATTGTAATTGAATGAATCAAATCATTAGGCATTACAATAAACATGCGAGCACAAAGAGCCGTAGATCTACAGATAAATCTGTAGAAACGCCAACACTGAACTTCGATACAAGGTGGTAACGACGGTGAATATTTCCGTGCACTTTTGTACAAGTTACTTTGCCTGTAGTTCTGCCTTTTTCGAAATGGGTTCAAAATTATTCAATTATAAAATTTTACTATAGTGTCAAAATTAATGCAAAGCGTAAGAAAATAAAGTACTACATTTATGTATGTTTTGTAAAAGGAATGTCCTTTTTAAAGAAACGTGACAATCCACTCTCGGAGGAACAGAAGCGGCTAATTGTGCGTAAGACGTCGTACGGGTCAATTGTACGGCGGTTTTCTCAAGAGGCTGGGCCAGGGGTGAAGAACCGGCGGCCTTTTGTTATACTCAGTGCGGCCTTTTGCATACTTGACTAAACATATCAAACTCATATATGAATTTAGCATGAAAGTTACAGAAAGAACAAACAAAAGATAAGTATTTTGTATCAAGCGAATCTTTGCGCCAAATCTTGTTTTAAATGACACATTACGTATAGTTGTTGGTATTGTGAACTAAATTCAAGCAAATGCTTCACGGCATCGCCATTTTTTCACCATGCTTCAATATGACGATGAAACATTTAGTGTAGATCTTCCAAACCATTAAGTTAGCTGGTTGTCACAAGGTGAAGTACTAGAAAATCTTTTAGCTTTGAGAAAACAAGTCACGAGCTTTTTCAAAGAACAGACTGAAGCTTGTGAAATTTTGAAAAAAGATTTCTGGAGAAATGTTGCATTTTTGTGTGATTTAATGTCAAAACAAAATCGTTTGAATACTTCTCTACAATGCAAAACTAAATCCAAATATGAATTGTTGCAGCAAATTCAGTCATTTCGGGAGAAGTTGATTTTTTTCTATATTGGCCTTATCAGATCAGTTGTTTTAGCCAAACATTTTCCAGAACTGGCAAAGGTAATTGATAATCAAGATATGAATATAAACTTGCAAAATTGGAGTATGAATGAATATATAGGTGTTTTAGACTCCTTGATTAAAGAATACAATAACAATTTTAAAGATATTGAGAAATATGATGCCACACTGAGGTTAGCTTTTCAGCCACATCTGCTTGATGTCTCGAATGCACCTGAGCATTTGCAGATAGAGTTGATTGAGCTCTCAGAATATAACATTCTGAAGTCTCTATTCGACAGTAATAAGGATCCCATTGAAATATGAGAGAATGCAGTTGAATACCAACGACTGCGTCAATATGCTCGTCGTTCACTCTCGTTTTGGCACAACCTATGGTTGTAAATCAACATTTTCACACATGGCTCAAATCAAGACGTGTATGAGATCACAGATGACAAACACTCACCTGGTAGACAAATTCACAAAAATGTCATTAAATTGTGTTTGCCTTCATATTTTGATGAATGTGATTGAATGCAACATTATATTTACGTCCTTAATTTGTTTTAACTTCTTTAAAGTTTATTTATATACTAGCAAATATAAAAATTTTTAATATTTTGCATTGATTAAAAAGTCGTTATATTGTGTGAAAGCCTTCAAAGTTTTTAAGAATATTGGTAAATATGAAGAATTGAAATCTGTATTCGTTAAATTAAATAGCAATTAAAATGTGTTTGCCTCTTTATTATTAAAATTTTGATAAATGTGTATGCATGCAACGTGCGGCCTGATTAGGTCTCCGTTAAGTAACATTTGGCGTTCCAATGAAGAAAAGGTTCCCCACCCCTGGGCTGGGCTATTCGAACGGCAGTCATCCTGAGGACTTGAGTGATTTTGTCTTGTAAAACTATTGTACGGCAATCATCCTGTGGGCTAATGTAATTTTTGTTTTGTAAAGCTCCGCTGTAAAATTTCTGAAAACGTTCCATTGTAATAATACCAGTAAAAGGCTCCAACCAATTTAAATCAGTGATTGGATTTGTTTTAACTTAATCGAGCCACGAAGAAAGCGTAAATTCCCCGAGTAACGTTCCTCCAGAGGTGAATGCGACGTGAATCGGTGGCTGCAAGACGGAAGGGAAAAAGAGGAGACGCGAAAATATGTACCGTATTGTCCCGAATATAACGCAATGTTTTTCTCCAAAAAATTAAAATTTAAAAGTACTAGTAAAAGATCGTGAAATCGTGTATTGAAAAATCGCCTTACATTTCGCACGTTTTTACCCATCCGTTATTATATTAATCGGTGACAAAAAGGGCGTTGATCATGATGAGAAAAAAAGTTCTTCTAAATCCCAGGTTAACATAGGAATCCGACGAAGTTATCACATGAAATTTAAAATAGTCGGAGCTAAATCGGTGTCGTTAAAATCCAGCGGAAATGAGAAATCAAGGATAACTGTTATGCTTGAGCTCACGGCCGACGGGCGAAAACTGGCTCCCTACGTAATTTTAAATCGTAAAAGATGCTAAAGGTAAAGTTACCGTCAGGTGTAATCTTTTACGCGCAAGAGAAGAGGTTTGTTTGGGGTCGCGTAATATTCGAGGATTAGTTTTTTCTTGAAACTCGTAAATAAACCAGCGCGACAAAATTTGAACTATAGAGAGCCCATTTAAATAAGACAATAATTTTCTTTTTCCCAGATATTAAGGCATCTATTCGGAATTTCTAAATTCTCAGGCGATCGACTTGCGTCAAAGTTTTCGAATTTCAATCTCAGATCGCCCATTTTAATTAAGACAATAGGCTATATGTTACAATAAAACTTATGTAAAATTAGGATATTTTGTGTGCTATGATTGGTGTCATCATCCGTGCCTTTTATTACGTATCCGAATAAAAATTAATTTAAAATTATCACTTCGTCATATGTATGCCGTTGGCTGAAATCAAATGGATTATAATGCAGTATAAACATTTAATCAATGCTCTTGAAGCATGAAAAATCAATTTCCATCGAAAAGCATTGGAATCTTTGCTATGGCAGTTAAAATTTTTTATTGTCGAAAATCAAAAACTTTTCAAAATTATATGATTAAAATCATATTTTTACGCAAGTTTAACATGGATTTGAATTTCGTCTTCAAGAAAGGTAAACGTCATTCTCTCTTCCACAGTATGGTGCCTGTCATGAGCCTGTATCCTAATCTTAAATAATTTAAAAATTAATTTTATATAGCCCTGCACAGTTTTGAATGATATATTTACGGGTGTTTAAAATTAGAAATGGGGGTGGAAAACCCTCCTTAAATATAGAAATTTCTGTAATTTAGATATTTTCTAAAGCTGTACCTAATGACCTATATTTATGACAAATTTTAACTCTGTACCACTTCTAAAAGTTCCTTAGGGTTTATATGATATGTCCTATATTCTACATTCTATATAATATCCTACGAGTTGTCGGTGCTTGCATACTGCAAGAACTTAAACAATAACCATACACCAAGGTCTAAACTCCTAAATAAACCAACGCGACATCATTTGAACTACACAGAGCCTATTTAAATAAGACAATTGTTTTCATTTTCCCAGATATTAAGGCATCTATCCGGAATTTCAAAATTCTCTTGCGATCCGCTCGCGTTCAAGTTTCCGAATTTCAAGCTCAGATCGCCCTATTTAATTTAGACAATAGACTCTATGTTACTCTAAAACTTATATAAAATTGGGATATTTTGTATTTTATGATTATGGTGTCAACATCCGTGCATTTTAATACGTTTCCGGAAAAATAATTAATTTTAAAATATCACATCGTCATATAAGTCGTTGGTTGAAATCAATTGGATTATAATGTAGTTTAAGTATTATACCAATACTCTTGAAGTATGGAAAATCAGTTTCCGCTGAAAGGCATTGGAGTCGTTTCTATGGTAGTTCATATTTCTCATTGTTGAAAACCGAAAACTTTTCATAATTTTATGATGAAAGCGAATTTTTAATCAAATTCAGCATGTATTTGAATTTTGTCATAAGGAATACTAAACATCCTTTTTCATCCATAGTAAGGTGAATGTCTCGAATTTGTATCTTAGTTTTAAATAATTTCAAAAGCAATTATATATAGGACAACTTACAATGCTTTTTATGGGTGTTTAAAATTAGACATTTGGGTCAAAAACATCCCTTAAATAAAATAATTTCTGAAATTTCGGATTTTTTCCTGAAGTTTTACCCAATGACCTATATTCCTGCTAAATTTGAGCACTGGAGCACTTCTAAAAGTACCTTAGGTTTTATATGATATATTTTATATATATCCTATATATGTAAGAAGCCTCTATTTATAATGATACGCTACGATTGCAGTGATTTAATGCTTTTAATGGTAATTATTGTCGTTATAACGAATTACAGTTGAAATTCCATAACTCGAATCTCAAGGAAATGTAATAATTATTCGAGTAATTGAAAATTCAAGTTATGGAAATATATTTTTAAATATGTGTACATATAAAGCGGAGCTTCTATAACTCTAGTCTCAATGGAAAGCAAAAATTAATCGAATAATAGAAAATTCTACTTACGGAAATTTTTTTTTTCATTTTTCTTTAATTGTATTAACATTGTTTATTTCCATAAGCATATAAGTATATTTAAATATCATGCATATAATATAAACATCATCGCCAATATTTTCTTCAGATAATAAGTTTGCATCACACAGTGTGATTGAGGATATCCTAGAAAATTTTAAATCTAACGTACTACTGAAAGCACAAACAAGACTATTAAATTTAGGTTATCGACTGTAGGAAGGAGCGAATAGATTTGTATTCTCGAGAAATTTTAACTCTTTTCAATTGTTAAATATAATGACGTCACACCTATTTCTCGATGTTTTATATCCAAATACGCGCTAAATGCATACTTAGGATACCATAATATTCACAGAAAATATCCTAATTTTTCCATAAATTTAATGTATATTGTCTTAAATATGATTATTCTTAACGATCATGCATGGCGATCTGAGTCACAAAACTTGAAATACGAAAACTTGAACACGAGACGATTGCCAGGAAATTTGGAAATTACGGATATTTGCCTTAATTTCACGGAATATTATAAATATACTGCTATTGCTCATTATTTAGTACACCAAGGCATCACGAGACTGAAGTGCTGTTGCCCTGGAGATCGCGTTGATTTATTCACGAGCTTAGACCTTGGTGTAAGGTGATTTTTGAAGCGCTTGCAGTATGCAAGTACCGACTACTTGTATAATATAAGATTGCCAATTCACATTGAAAAGCATTGTACTGGTTGCTATGGTAGCTGAAGTTTTTTATTGTTGATCATCTTCTTTTTTCAGATTAATAATCATATTTCATCGTCAATTCGGCACCGATTTGAATTTAGTCTTAAAAAATAAGAAACCTCATTATTTTAGTTATAGAGTTGTTTTCGTCCCGAGGTTCTATCTGAATTATAATTAATTTAAAAATGCAAATTTATGAAACTGCATAGATTTCCATCTTTTTCTTATGGAGTATCGAAATTTAACATTGGGGAAAAAATACTCCAATAAAAATAAAAAATGAGGAATTTTCAAATTTTGGTTTGTTATATATATATATATCTTATATATTCATTCATTCATTCGTGTTCTGTCTTACCACAGGTCCTTCCAATTAATTAATTAATTGGTTTTTGACTAGGGAATATACATACACGGTGTGGTGGTTTCCCGTTGCCTTCCACACCGGACACACACACAGAAGGGAGGAGGGAAACCCGGTGCCGGCATTTGCCTGCTCTTGCGAAGAACACCAGGGGGGCCAACGGCTTAACGTCCCTTCCGAAGGACGGAACAGCTGAATTTTGCGCGGTCTCCTCAAACCACGCAAACAGGGGGCCGGGTGACCTTGAGAAAAAATCCTACTCGCGTAGGATTCGTACCCGATGACTTTTTCTATATATCCTCCGTAAGAAGCAGCTATTTATAATAGATATACAAAACATGTTGATTTAGTTTTTCATGTTGCATACCTTCTTTAAAATTAGTCGATTCGGTCCAAATATGTCATTTTGGCCATATAATTATCTAAAGATTCTATGCACGTAATTTAATCGAAATCGGATGATCCAATTCGTCCTTGATATACCTATAATTGCGGAAGTACGAACACCATGAAGATAACCGTGCTTTCGAGCAATGAGGGAAGGGCTATAAACCACAGAAATACAATATGGCCAAGAAAATATTAATTCATAGATAGGAGCGGATTGTGAGCAAAAAACGGCCGGGGCAAATATTCGGTAATCGGCTGATACTGCCATATGAAAAATGCAGCTTAACCATTACGATATATGGGCTCATATTTACTCCACAGCATGCAATAAAAAAAAAGATTTTTATATTTATATTAAAGTAATCTAATAACTCATGTAAATGATATATATATATATATATATATATATATATATATATATATATATATATATGATATATTTTAATGCATTGATAAAAGTCATTGGTGAAAAAGGAACTACATTATAATTTTTAAGTTGTATATACTAATAAAATGATACCAATGGAAATTATGATGCCTACTTTCATACTTAATTTATATGTGGTGCAGCAATTACTTATATTGACATTATTTGTATTAAAATCACTGCGGATGAGTGCACTTTTTGTCTCAAAATTTCATAGCACAGCATTATGAAATGTTTCTAATGCATTCGAACGGAGAACGAAATTTATCAGGAGTGTTTTTGTGGCAAAAATAACGCGTGTATGTACGAGAGGTGTTCAAATTTGACCTGGAATTTATTTTTTGCTGAACGTAATTGAAAAGCAACATCGGCAGCCGTGTAAAATTTTTAGCGCGGGTATATTGGCTAGTCGTACCAGCAAACTTTACATGCTTGTGGCAAAAAATGACAGGCGTATTCAACATGGAGGCCAATGATGTACTGAACTATATTGCGCAGCGCATTATTATCAAGTTTTAATGCAAAGAATGTGTAAAGGTGGCTATGGTTCATCGCAGACTTTATCGCAATTTAAGGATGGGTGTATTTTATGTTCCTCTGTGTTTAAATGGTGCAAATCATCTAACGTTGGTTGTGAATGGGTGTCAAATTTGCCTCACGCTGCGTATCCTGTCACGGCAGTGAACCCAAACAACATTCAAAGAGTTGATGGGTTCATTCACGATTATAGTAAAATATTTGTATGTTATTTAGTTGGATAATGGAACATTAGTCTCTGAAGAGTTAAAAACATTATCCATAATGAGATTAAATTAACGAAAGTGAGTTCCAGATGGGTGCCAAAGCAACTTTCGGATGGGCAGCGAGAAGTTCTTCAGCGCTACAAAGGAGATGGCGAAAAATTACTGTCATTGATTGTGACCTCCGACGAGACTTGGGTTTACCATTACACCTCGGATAGCAAGCTGGCCAGAATGGAATGGCGACATTCCACCTCCCCATGACCAAAGAAATTCAAGACTCAGCGCTCTATTAGGAAGGTAATGGCCACTGTCTTTTGGAAGGTAGAGGGACCTGTTTTAATTAATTTTTTTGGTATAACAAATAACAATAAATGCGGCCTATTACAGAAACTTGTTCACAAACAATGTCAAGCCAGCCATCAGGTCCAAAAGGCGAAGTCAGCTGACCAAACAGGTTGTTCTCCTCCACGACAATGCCCGTCCTCATTCCGCACCGGTGACAACTGCTGCTCTTGCTGACATAGGCTGGGAAGTACTGTCTCATCCTCTTTGCAGTCCAGGCTTGGCCCAAACGACTTTCACCTGTTTGGACCACTCAACGCAGACCTAAGAGGCCAGTGCTTCAGTTCAAACGAGGAAATGATGGGAGAAGTGCAAGCCGAAAAACTTCTTTGCTGCAGGGATACGCAAGTTACCCGAACGAAGGAAAACATGTGTTAAAAAGCAGGGATATTATGTTGAAAAATAAACAAGGTTTGAGAATTGTGCAGCTTGTGTAGGCATGTGAAAAAGATAAGGTCCAGGTCAAATTTCAACACACCTTGTATATACCAAATCCTAGTTCAACAATAGTCGTTACAATGGCAACACTCTCCTGATGATTGATAAAAACGGCAAAAATGCCTAAACACGAATTTCGAAAAAATACGATAGATAAGCATAATTCTAAGATAAAAACTATAATCTTTGTTCTATTCCTCAAAGAACTGTACAAACTTTGCACTTATATTAAATTCCTAACATTTTATAATGTGGAAAAGAATATTACGCTGCACGAGGGATTTAAGATTTTCCTTGTAAATAAGTTAGGAAATATAATGCCTAGAATCGAAACCGGGAACTTCAATCTTCGCAAAAATACTATCTTCGAGAACTCAGCTCCAGTAGCAAGAGATTTTCACTACGTGTCATGAAAATTGCCATATTGATTCAAAAGTTAATAAGGGGGATGGACGGACACAACGAAGAAACTATCATCATACGAGTATCCATTTTGGAAAGCAAGACTAAAAATATATACTTTTATATCTGCAAACATTTCTATGCAGCATAAACAACAATTTTACAATAGGATGATCAGGATGGAGATATACATGGTAGTACTTTCCAAAAAATAAAGTGTAATATTTATGCTTTCAACCTAACCTATAAATACCAATACTAAAGTATCACTGTTAACTCGATCAATTATGACAGCTTACCTGTCGAGACATAGGTTTCTAGTTTAAGTTTTAGTAGAGTATAAAAAGGCGCCCAACGTTTCCAGAAAAATGCCAAAATTTTATTTTTCCCTAAATAAATGTTAATTCAATACGCATATATTTAATTTATTTTTAATAAAATCGCTAATATTAATTATGTATATGTAGCTAAAATCATATTCTACGTAAACAGGGTGTTTCCTTATAATTTTACCATGCCATATCTTCCAGTTACGCTTATGTATATATATATATATATATATATATTCACTGACCTTAGGTAT
Source organism: Tanypteryx hageni (assembly GCA_028673005.1). Lineage (NCBI taxonomy): Eukaryota > Metazoa > Arthropoda > Insecta > Odonata > Petaluridae > Tanypteryx > Tanypteryx hageni. The sequence goes on along the minus strand of CM054114.1, from coordinate 90,712,191 downwards.
ATATTCATAAACAATGTTGAAAATGACCACCAGCATGTTGCATAGATAACTGAACCCGACGAAGCTTGTTCAAAGTCACTGCCTGCAGCGTGCTGGGTGTGTTATTGGAAATGATATGGGACATGTTGGTTTTTAATTCATCCAGATTGCTTGGATTGCTGTTGTAGGCATTGTCTTTGACAAAACCTCACAGAAAAACGTCTAACGGCGACAAATCTGGCGAGCGCGGTGGCTCTCACTAACCTTGGCTAAACGCTCCTCAGAACAGTCGACGAAAGAACACGACTAACAACATTCACATTTTCTGTCCCCCTGGACATTTTTACAAACTTCTATTTCATAGATTTTGTCGGTTCCTTACACTATCAAAATAGCCGACAGAATTTACCCTGGGTAGTATTAAACGACTCCGATTTGAGGTAACGTTCCATCATAAACACTTGCTCCTCAATACCGAATGACACGTTTGGTTATTGCTAGCATTGCGCATGCGCATTTTGGTGCTGAATGCTGTCGACAAATGGCGACATCATGCAGACAATAAAGATTGTAACTCTAAAGTTTCACGTCACTTTTACTCGAAGTTATTAAATTTTCTGTGGGTTCTCATTAAAATGATCACCTTGAGTATATATATATATATATATATATATATATATATATATATATATATATATATATATATATATACCAGGTTACGGAAAAGGAAAGGTAAAATGGATATATAGATGGCAACAAGGTGTTGGGATGAGGAAACCCAGTGAACACTCACCAATCGGACGACTTCAGGTTGGCGAGGCCCCGGGGATGTCGAAGCGACACACGTAAAAGAACACTAAAACACAGAAACATCACAAACGTAGAAGCTTTCGAAATTATTCCTTCATCAGCTACAGAGAGATAACTGATGGCGGTGACACTGGGTGGAGGCATGGGGGTGGAAGGGTAGTGCGGAAAGGTCGAGGATTGGAGGATACGGAGGGGGTTGGGGTTTGGTAGGGGGTTGGGAGAAGACAGAAAGGGAGTGAAAAGCTATCGAAGGTTGAGGCCAGGGGGAGTGAAGGAGTTTAGAAGATTTGAAAGCTCCCACTGACGGAGTTGGGGAGCCGAAGCATTGTCGGGGAGAGCGCGAATGACTCTCACTGTGAAGCAGTTGTTAAACTTTAAATTATGTATATACATTACCAGGACGAGTCAAGAATAATATCTCTACGGACAGACTATTTATGATATATTCTTTCCTTTTGAGTTCTCTATCAGCTGAAACGTTTTCCTAACTCCTTTTCCTTAAAGTTTTCCTTCTAACGTGTCTTCAATCATACTCTCTCTCCTACGTTAATGTCCAAATCAGTTTACATTCTTCTTCCTTATAGTGTTCATAATCATTTACCTATCCTCTATTCTGCTTAGTACTTCCTCGTTTTTCATCCAATCTGTCCTTTTTATCTTCATCATTATTCTCCATGACCACATTTTTAATCTTTCTAAGAATTTACAATATTTTTATTAGTCATACACGCCATCATTTGTGTACATTGATAATTATCAATCTCACCGTCCTTCTTAATGTATATTGTATTAAGATATTGTCTTAAATTAAAAATAATTAGGTCGCTGTGAATGCTAAATTCTTTTCAATTCAAAAAGTAAAAATTTTCTGTTTGAAAATCTTGATTTGGAAAAAATTCTCGTGTATGAGATGTAACGGTATGTTAATGAAATCTTATTCTTTTCTCCTTTACTGGGTTCAAGTTACGAATTTCTGCAATGATTATTAATCATTTTAAAATGTGAAAAGTAATTCTCTGAATTCATTTCTAAGCAATACCAACAGGGAAAAACAGTTTTCCGGAATCGATCTTGGTCTCATGCAATAGGATGCAAACGTAATTATTTCTCTTTTTTTTGTATAGAGAAGAACGTCATGTCATGTTAGGTCATTGAAGTACTTTTCGATTTCGAGTTTAGAGATTACAAGTCAGATAAACAAACTCCAAAATATTCAGTATGTATATATATATATGTACAACGAACAGATAAATATTTTTGTAAGCCCATGTGTGTATGTTTATTTGCGCATAAGCTTAAACACACGCGTACGTAGACATTCTCCGCAGCTTCAAGCATTTTATGCCTAACGAAATCTATTGTTCTGGAGAAATATAGGACACGGTAAATTTATTCCGAAAATTCGGAACAATTTTTTTACGAGAACACATATAGATTTTGTAAAATTCGCAGGCGCCAACCGATATTTTTAAGCGTTGAAAATTAAACGACATAATAAATCCTCCATATTGGGCGGAAAAGGGGACTTTATTGGAGTAGGGTGGGAGGGCCCGCAATTTTTACGCCCCCGCCGAATGGCCACTTCTCCGGCACTCATTAAGTGGACTGTAGGATTTATACCAACCTCCACATTATCTCTTTTTTATGACGTCACAAAAGGTGTTCCCGGTGAAATTAGGGCATCGTCGCGATTTCCTAAAAATTACTTAATAACCTCCTAACCTCCTCCTCCTCCTGTCCTCACACCTTTCCCAAGTCCCTGCATTATGGCCCCTACCCCCTGTAGCTGCTTCCTTCCGCTCCAAAAAACCTTCATCCTCCCAATACTTCAAAATCCCCCATCCGCCTCCCTAATAATCCCTTCCCCCTCGATTCGCCTCCCTCCTTTCCCCTAGCTACTTTCCCCACCCTCCTTTCCCCTCCTTTCCCATCTCTCCTTTCACATACCTCCTTTCCCTCTCTCTTTGCTCTCCCTCCTTTCTCCTCCATTATTTCCCCTCCCTCCTTTCTCCCCCATTTCCATTCCCTCCTTTCTCCTCCCTCCTTTTCCCTCCATCCTTTCCCCTCCCACTTCTCCTCTTCTCCCCTCATTCAGTTCTCTTCTTCTCCCTCCATTCCCGTCCATCCATTCCCTTCCTCCTTTCTCCTCCCTCCGTTCCCTTTTCTTCTCTCTCATCCCTCCTTTCCCCTCCATCCTTTCCCCCCCATCCTTTCCCTTCCATCCTTTCCCCTCCACCCTTTCCCCTCCATCCTTTCTCCTCTCTCCTTTCCCCTCCCTCCTTGCCCCTCCCTCCTTTCCCATCCCTCCATTCCCCTCCCTTCTTTCCCCACCCTCCTTTTCCCTCCCTCCTTTCCCCTCTCTCCTTTCCTATCCCTAATTTCCTCTCCTTTCTTTCCCCTCCCTCTTTTCCCCTCCCTAATTTCCCCTCCCTCCTTTACCTTCCATCTTTCCCATCCCTCCTATACCTTCCATCTTTCCCATCCCTCCTTTCCCATACCTCCTTTCCCTCTCTCTTTGCTCTCCCTCCATTCTCCTCCCTCCTTTCCCCTCCCTTCTTTCTCCTCCATTTCCATTCCCTCCATTCTCCTCCCTCCTTTTCTCTTCCTCCTATCCCCTCCCACTTCTCCTCTTCTCCCCTCCTACTATTCTCCTGTTCTCCCTCCATTCCCGTCCATCCTTTCCCTTCCTCCTTTCTACTCCCTCCGTTCCCTTCCCTTCTTTCTCATCCCTCCTTGCCCCTCCTTCCTTTCCCATCCCTCCATTTTCCTCCCTTCTTTCCCCACCCTCCTTTTCCCTCCCTCCTTTCCCCTCTCTCCTTTCCCATCCGTAATTTCCCCTTCTTTCTTTCCCCTGCCTAATTTCCCCTCCCTCCTTTCCCCTCCATCTTTCCCCTCCCTCCTTTCCTCTCCTTCCTTTCCCCTCCCTCCTTTCCTCCTTCCTTTCCCATCCCTCCTTCCCCTCCATCCTTTCCCGTCCCTCCACCCCCCCTCCATTTCCATCCCTCCTCCCCCCTCCTTTTCCATCCCTCCTTTCTCCATCCTCCTTTCCCCTCTCTCCATTTTTCTCCCAAATTTCCCCTCCCTTCTTTTCCCTACCTCCTTTCCCATCCTTCCATTCCTCTCCCTCATAACCCCCCTCCTTTTCCATCCTTCCTCTTCCATCCCTCCATCCCCCTCCCTCCTTTCCCCACCCTCCTTTCCCCTCCCTCCTTTTCCCTCTCTCCTTTCCAATCCCTAATGCCCCCCCTACTTTCCTTTCCTTCATTTCCCCTCCCTCCTTTCCTTTCCATCCTTTCCCTTCCTCCTTTCTCCTCCCTCCGTTATCTTCCCTTCTTTCTCATCCCTCCTTGCCCCTCCCTCCTTTTCCATCCCTCCATTCCCCTCCCTTCTTTCCCCACCCTCCTTTTCCCTCCCTCCTTTCCCCTCTCTCCTTTCCCATCCCTAATTTCCCCTTCTTTCATTCCCCTCCCTCCTTTCCCCTCCCTAATTTCCCCTCCCTCCTTTCCCCTCCATCTTTCCCCTCCCTCCTTTCCTCTCCTTCCTTTCCCCTCCCTCCTTCCCCTCCTTCCTTTCCCATCCCTCCTTCCCCTCCTTCCTTTCTCGTCCCTCCTCCCCCCCTCCATTTCCATCCCTCCCCCCTCCTTTTTCATCCCTCCTTTCTCCATCCTCCTTTCCCCCCTTTCATTTCTCCTCCCAAATTCCCCCTCCCTTCTTTTCCCTACCTCCTTTCCCATCCTTCCATTCCTCTCCCTCATTACCCCCCTCCTTTTCCATCCCTCCTCTTCCATCCCTCCATCCCCCTCCCTCCTTTCCCCTCCCTCCTTTCCCCTCCCTCCTTTTCCCTCTCTTCTTTCCCCTCTCTAATGCCCCCCCTCCTTTCCTTTTCTTCATTTCCCCTCCCTCCTTTCCTTGCCTTCCTTTCCCCTCCCTCCTTCCCCCTACTTTTCCATCCCTCCTTTTCCATTCCTCCTTTCCCCTCCCTCCTCCCTACCTCCTTTCCCTCTTTCCCTTCCCAATTGTCGCGTCCATCCCTCCCCATATTATGAGAGCGGTGAACACCTGTGCCGCAAATTGGATAAGTGTGATTTAGGAGATTCACTGTTATTGCTTGACCGCAACCAATGAATTGGCTATATATATTTGATATAACAGCGATGCACATTTAACGGGCAACCGTTACTCTTATTATCGGCAACGTTCGTCGAGGTATTATTGTTATCCTAAACTATTCTTCGATATTTTTCATAGGATTCATATTTTTAGAAATCAAATCTTTTTTCTGGACGTTCAGTGTTTATATTTCTCATTTATCGCCTTCAGTTCACTAAATGGCCATACATTGAGAGGCGAGTCATTAAAGAGGGCACCTGTATCATTCTGCGAAATATTAGACTTCCCAGTGGAAATAAAGGTAAACTTTGCTCTTTTATAGGCGTGTTAATGATAATGTCGAGTTGCAAAATATTTATATCTAAATTCGCCTGAGCATGATAAGTAGACAGAAGCATGATCAGGTTATGCTCAGTTTAACGCTAAGGCCATAAGATTTCTTATTTCGTATATCATATGTGATTGCAATCCACTGGAGACGATTCGTTTACGTTTCGTTCATGATTATACAAGTTACACGTACCACTATGTGATTGTTCCTTAACCGTTGAAGATATCTGTTACACCCAGTGCTCTAATCGGGCCAAGTTAGCAACAGGAACGCCGATGTAAAATCATCATATTGTTGTTATTGTTAAAGATAAAAGAAGAAAGAATAGGTAGGTCATCAACGACAATGCGAGTATAAATGGGTTAAAAGCGTGTATAAGGTTATCACTTGTTCAACTTACTCGACAAATAGTCATCAGGAATATATTCGCTAGTACACGAGTGGTAGAGATCGGATTGCCGTCATATCTAATTTAACCCCTGTACCAACGTACATTATTTAGTGAAACGAAAATGATTTTAAATAATGAATTTGATCAAGTTAAGAAAATACGCTCTTTTGGATTTATTTTTTACTTTTCTATAATTTATTAACAAGCGGAACGTCGTTTAGGTACGCTTGGGTCCAATTCGAGAACTGGTTACATCCAAAACAGAATACGAAATTAATTCAAGTCGTTACTATATCAATGGGTGAACTGTTTCAACTTTCTCGCAAAATTTTTCGAGAGACAATATTTCTTCGGTGGATTTGAACGAAAGGTCTCGAGTCAATATCATTCGATTTAGCCCCTTTTATTACAGTACAACTGCTCGCTCCTTATCTGCATTAGAGAGATGTGGTCGCCACGTTTCTCTATTGGCATAGCTCTTCAATTGTATGATGATCCTCGTGACCAACCGAGCGAGGCAAGAAACGGACAGCGAGATGCTGTGGTTCGTTCGCCCTGGCACCGAGCGATCCAAACCCATTGCCTCCTCCGTGGCCCTTACGCCGTCGAATGTCTCGCGCGTTTGATGAGCGATCGGCGTGGCGCCCACAGCGCTACTTAACACGAAAGAATTCGGTAGACGGTCGAAGGAGGCCGAAGTCTTCCGAAAGCTGGGATCGGCTGCGAGTGAGGTTTGGCGGAGTGTGAGAGAACCGTGTAAGGTTTTGCTCTAATGGGACTGGGAGCAGCAGCAGAGGAGGAGAAGAGAATGAAGAGAGAGGGGGTTTTGGGGGAGGGGAAGTGTGCGGGTCCCTCGCGGTCTACGGCCTCCCGCGTTCGCGCAGTCTCTTTTTCCCCTCTCCCTCCTCTCTCCCTCTCCTCGTGCCTCCTGGCTCCTCCTACCCTTCCCAGAATTCCATCGCTCGCATAGCATCCCACTCTTGGCGCTCAGTTCTACGCGCGTGTCCGCTGAACACGGGAGTTATGTCGCCACGCTCGCCTCACTCCGAACGGACGCAAGTAAGAGTCACTTTTTTACCGCGCTCCGTCCCAGAATTAGTAGGCTGACTCCCGTCGCACTTCGAAAGGGATAAAAGGGACTTTCCGCTTCTTACCTCAACGTCATAGGTAATTATAGGTATCGGTGAAAGTATTATTTTAATTTGAATGGCGCATGATTGATAAATTCAACGACGTGCGAATTTTTCGTTCGTAGGTTATCTTCGGGGAGTCGAAATTTCTCCCATAACATTTTAAGTATCAGACTTTTATGTTAGATATTTCTTCCCTCTTATATGTATTTTTTTAAATCTTTCAATCGTTAAGTGTTTCTGTTACTGCAGATGCAATCGTTGGATGGAAATAACATTTTTGCTTGATTTAGTTTGTGAGTCTTATATAATAATAGTGAATGATAGTCAGTCCATCGAAGCAAGCTATAATTAATGATAGATATAGTGTTCGTTAAAACATAGTTTTCGTGAAGCTAACAAGTAGATCGTAAAATCGCTGAGATCCCTTGAAATGTTTCCGAGGTTGAGTGAATTATCGCGCACAATATAGTTTCTTCGGATTTTCTTTCGATGACAACGCACCAGTTCCATCGCAGAAATAGGAAGCAGCCGAATTGTGTCACTATTAGCTAGCAGTGTTATAGGTATAGACAGCGTGAACGGTATAGTCGTACGAAGTCTTGGTTTCAGAGGGTCTCGCCGAGGTAGAGTCGTGTGAATATATTCCAAATAGAGAGGCAATTGGGGCGTCCCGTGCACCTGTGGCCGCAGGCATCTCGAGCAGTATGGGAGGAGCGAGGCACGCGTGCACGACGTCCCCAAAGAACGGAGGACACGGCTCGGGCGAAGGCTCTTCTGTGGCAGCTGCAGCGGACCTCTTCACGACTTCACGTCTCTCGCCGAGGGCCTCGTTCGACTCCCGCCTTCCTTGGTTCCTTCTGCTCTTGACGGCTTCCGCCGTCACCGCCGCGGGAGGTCACGGCAACTGGGACCCAGACGACCCAGGTAAGGGATGAACTCACACGCCTTATCCGCTGTACGTAGATTCCCATCTCATTTGACCGCTTTGTGTTGCCCACCTCGCAACTATTTGCTTTCTTCTCGAATCCCTTTAAAGAATTCTCGAGAACGGGTTTTCGACCACCGCTGTGAATTAGAGCTTCGAGGGGTATAAAAAGTAGTATTTGTCTAAGGAAACATTTTTTAAGGAATTTTTTAACCCCTTTTAATTTCGTACCACCCACGGATAATGAAAACATGCGAAGAAACCAGAGAACCAGACGGACTTCTACTTTGAGTGAATGTTGGCTGGGTTAGGTTAAGACGTGGTATTTTACGGTTCCTGTTCTCCTTATCTCGAATTTACGCCCGCTTTTCTAATACATCCATTCGAGAAAATTTTACCATAACATTCGATTGTTGCTCAACTGAAGATTCGAAAACTCGCATTTCGTGCCCATCAATTGAAGGGTAAAAGGCAGAACTTACCTGAAACCAATTAACCTTAAAAGAGTGCTTCCCCATGCAGCGATATATCACTCGTAATGGATGTATCTGTCCTTTGAATATATACTGTTACACTCGTGATATTACGTTTCCAACTCCAAGTAGGTTTCTCAACCTTGGAGCATATCGGCCACGAATAATTTGAATTATTTTGAATGAGTTGAATTCAGAGTAGGGAACATGTAAGTAGTTTTTATCGCATTTCAAACTTCAGGAGCCCCCACGGAAAATTTCATTGAAATGACAATGTAATATATGTAGGTAACATCAGCTCCGTCCTCATTAACATATGACGAGAAATGAATCGCAACGAGATCTTTGAGCGAAAAGGAGATCTCGTTATATTGAATTCTCTCTTATTGGGAATCATTGAATAAATAACAAGACTCTCGACGAAATGAGGAATACTGAATTTATGCAACAATTACCTGAGTAATTTGCAAAAGAATAATTTTATGTACTTATGACGCGCTGGCACAGTAATTCACTTTTTTCAGTTACGATACATGAATCGTTAGATAAACAAGGATTAACTTTTGAAGCTTTTATGAATTAAAAAACGTCGATTTTTAGAATTTTTTTTCGTATTATTGTCACATTTTTTTGGTCGATCTTTAATGTAAATATGATTTCGTGATTTAAAAAACGTCGATACTAACGGGCTCGATACCGAATTTCATAGGAATAGGTCTCAAATATGCCTTTGTGTACGGAAATACGTATGTGAAACGTATGATTGTCGTATTTTATCCTAATTAAACCGATTAATTTTTACCTTAACATTTTTGCAAACTGCAATTTTCATTGTAATGTATTATATACACACATTCAATATATTTCTATAAATAATTAGTTGTGATTATTTAGTAAATCAATTCTCATAAAAATACTAAAATGTATTGCTTTAAAAACGATTTTCTTCTCTAAATGCTGACTTTAACTTAACATTAATATGGTCAAGAATTCACAAAAAGCTTCTAATCCGATTTTCTATTTTTCACCGTAGGCTAATTTCTCTCATATATTGATATGGTTATTATTTTTATTTGGTCTTTTTAGATTTTAATTGCAAATGATTATTTATTCGGATCATTGACCTTGAGTGTAGGTACTACCTTATTTAGTTGTAGTTCTCCAAGAGTCATTTTCAAAATAATGCAAATGTATAAAAAAGTGTATGAACCTGCAGGTAAAAGCAAGTTAACGTTTGCAATATCGTAAATTGGACTTAATTGTATATTTATTTTAAGTACTCTCCGGTTTTTTTACATTGAACATTCAAACAAAGTAATATACTTAATTAAAATAACTAAAAGCTATAGATTTTAAATAAATCAACAACATGAATTTCTCAGAAATGAACAATGACAAATGGAACTAATACGGAAACAGGTGCTAACTTCAGAATATATCCTTGTGAGTTGCTCCATTAATACTTTGAATGGTAAAAAGCGCTTGGTGACTGCAAGACTCGGGGTTGGACCCTGGAAGATGTAGGCTACGTTTGTAGTGCAAAATGTTAAATCATGAAATGATAGTTTTTTTTAAGTTCATTACTATAGGAGATTAGTATAATTCACACTCAAAATTTTTTTTTGGTTACTTCGAAAAATACCGTTTCCGCAAAGGAAATTGCCAACAACCCGTAATTGATCTTTCTGGCCGATCAGGCGTATCGTAGTGCATGATTTGATTGGACAAAATATTTTTAAATAGAAGAAAGGAAGCGATAACTTGACTCCATTACGGCTGCTCAGCATGGTATTGTTTCCAGTTCTTTCGTTGCCACCTCAATTTCGCATTCCAGGATGCTTCCTTTTTTGCTTTATTGCTTATGGAGAATCGTCTTTTATGCTTGTAATCCCTGAATTTGTTCCTTGACATAGTTCTCAACACGTCAAATTTCATTCCAAGGGATTTGTAAGATTTGTTATTATTCTCTGAATCGGTTTAATTAATTTGTAGTAGTAACCTTCATTCTATATCTACACTTGCATCAAATTCATTCCTGAAATCGAGCTTAAAATAAAAAAATAGCAAATTTCTTAAGAATTTTATTTTTATTGCTGACAAGTTGTGCTAAAAATAAAACTGTTTTGGAGATCTATAAAACATGTTTTTTTAGTTCTTAGGTCATGGATGTTGCTAATTGTCGAAATTATTTGCTAACACAAGAAAGTAAAGAAATATTTTAAGCACATATAAGCCATGCTTACTTCCATCGCCAAAAAATTAAAAGAACGAATCAACCTGTTAGGTGGTATGCTGTGCACACCAGTCCATCTGTCACTGATAAACTTCAGATCAGGGTTTCTCAACCGATGGGACGCGACCCACCAATGCAGTGGATCCCAAACTGACTGCCTCGGCACACTGGGATGCCGCAGTAAATTTTTAGGGATGCCGCGAAAAACATTGTTTAATAACAACAATAATTATGGATTTGTATGTGTTGGTTGGTAATTAGAGTAATAGATATTATTCTAATAAATATATTGTGGTAGCATCAACAGATGGAAGCGTTCGAAGGTTGTCATACCCGCATCTAAATATATTTAAAACTTGTAACAAGGCTGAGGTGCCGAGAAATCCTGTTTGCCTTTGAAAGGTTTGGGAATAACTTATCTAGTGGCCTGCAAAGAAACTTCATGTGGGTTGGAAAAGATTTCTAAATAGTTTATTTGATAAATTTTTCAATTTTTTAATGGCTTCCTGATAAATAACTCATGGTAGCTCAGTGTGAGCTCTCTCTGGACACATTTATTATCCACTGCATGAATAAATTAGTATATTGATAACAGGTGGGTTCCAATTAAACTCTCACAGCCTAGGTGGGTCGTGCTATTAAAAAGGCTGATAAACGCTGCTTCAGAATGCTAGCGTAGCTCAAAAAAATGAATTAATTCTGGCTCTGTCTAGTGGCGCATTGCATTACTCTTCATAATTCCCTGATGTATAATACGCTTCAATTGAACCTTCCCCGGGGCGCCAATCTCTCATACGGATTTCAACTTCGTAATTAGATGCGCGGTTAATCTTTGCGTTATGTATTTGCTAACTGCTCATCTGCCTCGATGAGCAATCCGTTTTTGTGTACGAAGCTTCTGCGATGAGGTAGGGAAATTCACTCGGTACGTGATAGATTAGGAAATGTGTTTATTGATGTTTCCCTGAGCGTTATAACGCATAAGGCGCTAAACAGTGACTACGATCGACAATAATTAAATTTTAGTGATGCACGCATAATACCATCTTGAGTATTGTATATAAATTGATTTACCATAAATATCTTCATTTTTATAATGTTTTTCTAAATATTTATATTCTAAAATATGTTTTCCAGATTCATACCATTCTAGTTACAATTACGGTTAGTTAAATTTATTTTTTTGATGATTTAAAAAATCAATTTTAGTGTCTGCCTCTTTGTGAAAAGCGTAAATATTTCAAAGTTTCATGGTAGGTAAGTGTTTCTTCATGTATTTCGGTTATTTTTTGAAGTGCTGCAAAAATATGAATATGACTGAGCGCTCTTTAGTATACAATATCATGTGTTAAGACATCGTTAGATACTTTTCTAATCCAGGAACCAAGGAGTTTGGATTTAGTTTCGCGAAAAATTTAATCTGGAAAATATCCAATGATAGCTCAACCCTTTATTATACTAGCCGGATATATCCCGTAATTTCAAAGCGAATACGATACTGAGCCAGGTCCAAACCTAATCATGCAAAAAGAAAAAAATATTATTTCAAACTCAGTTTGACAGTTAACCAGAAACCGATGTACTTCAGAGCGATGTTATGACGTTTTTTAGTTTTATTAATTTTTAAACCTTTCTGTCCTCGGCGGGTAAATTTCGCCCTCACAAGTGGCGTTCGCACGCCAATTAGCGTTAGATGAACAGTTTTTGAAGCCTCTCGAATGCTGACCAGCGACAACGTCGGAAAACGGTGGGAAAAATTTCTTCCCGTCTCCCAATACTTTATTACGATCCTCAGCATTCATCTTCTGGAAAATTGCAAGGCTCTTTGGGTCCTCTCGAGTTTTTTTGCCCTCCATTCTAGTCGAATGTACTTGGGAAAAATGGACCCAAAAGGTTTGGAGATTTTCGCGCCGGCGTTGCAAAAATTATACTCCGGAAAATTCCTGAGCGTCCTTAATCGGCGTCTCTCTTCTCTACTGTCGTTCGCGGCGATATGCGACGCTAAAATATGTCTCCCATTTAGCATACTTTTTCTCCTTGAATTTATTTGCCACGTACCCATAAACGAAACGTGCGAGTTTGAATATTTTGTGAAATACTGGGACAAAATTTTTGATGGCGCGATTTGTGACTACGCGAAACTACATTTAAACAAGTTGAGAGATTGCCCTCTTGCCATGTGGCATGAATTAGGTTCGCTCCGAGATGTTTTCATTCTATTTAATATGTGCTCTTAATCTTATTAAATAAATTGCTAGCTCTAAAAGAGTTTTCTTGTAATTTCCTAGTAAGCCTGTCAGCAACCTGCTACTCTTTCACGGCCATCTTGCGACTCACGAAAGCAATTCTTCCTTTCGGATAAACCAGAAATGAAATGTTAGTTGATACGAAAAAGTATTTCTCTATTTTTAACAGATGTACTTATAAATTCACTATATTCCAAATACTTTTCCATTCGTTCAGTAAGATTCCAAAGCTAACGAACAACTATGAGTAGAGAGAATAGATGAGAAAATTGCTAGTACACTGCGGTATTGCATCGTAGATAAATGTACACATTTGCGAAGCGTTTTTAAAATGTGTTATAAAATATCACTTATAATTTTTCAACGGATAACACCTAATTTAATTTATTCGCGGCCCCTGTGTTTGTTTAATTTCATGCTTCGTCCAAACTCGATTGCTCACACTTGCATTAAAAATCTTGATTAAAAATATATTTCAGCTAGTTATTGAAGAGCAATATAATCATGTTCGTTTCTTTTTTCCGTTGATCGCTGGACGTTCATCATCTTCTTAAAAAGTTATTTAGTATCGGCAATATAATTTGATGTAAGGATTTTATCAGCTATGTCGGCGATTTTAGTATTGGGTAATCGTAACGTAGTGTTTCGATTTTCCTTTATGGGTCTAAATATTAATTTGCTGACGACTTGAATGTCACATAAATGAGCATAAACTGTATTTATTCGCGCGTAATTACAGGCTGCGGACAGAGAAACCGTCAAAGGGAAGTGACGGCATGGCTGTAAAACGCGTTCTCATCACGGCGAAATGTTTGTCTCTGCTGATTGAGGATTGATTGAGAACGCAAGTTGGACGAAATGCTTTGATTCTCCGATGAAAATGAACTGCATCCGCTTCCCATGCATGCAACCATAATTCCGTGTTCCTAAATTTTGTTAAGCGTATGAAGAAAATACTACTAGGAATAGTTGACGGGAAACCGGATAGAAATTCTATCTTGATTGAAATTGTTTGTTTTATTTATGCGACACTCCCTGAAAAAAGAAAATGAATTAATGATTAAATTAAAATGATTATCGATATTTCAACAGTCAATCGATCATTATAAATTTCATTCCCTGCGGAATTTTTCAATCTCAGGATTTCGGTATTTGATGCTTTCAATATTTTGAGCTCAGGACTCCGATCCTGTTTGATTCAAATTTTATGAAATAGTGAAAAACGAGATTTAAGAGGTAAAAATATCAATTTCTATTTATCTCATTTCTATAACACTCTCTCATTCAATAGAGCCACTATTGAATTAATCGACATTTTATAAAAACAGACAACAATAAAGTACACTTCATTGCTGCGAAGTGTGGTTCATTACTTCAAACCTTTATTCTGAATTATATTATGCCTAAATACCAAATATCCTACGATTGTGTATAACCGTTTCTGCTCCAGAGCCGCCCACAGTCTTACGCATTGGCGAAATCCATTCCTTTTGTCCCAGAAACAAAACGTGTATTCCCGTTGAAATCTCGAAGTCGATTTTTTCATGATTACAATACCCTCTTTATATGCTACGTACAAGTAATAATTAATTAATTCCATTAATGTATACTAGGGTAATAGGATGCATATGCAGTAATTGTAATGTTTATAAAACTGATAATTAAGACTCGAAAGTTCAGTCAAAATGCCGTCAATGCCCTATTTAGCATATTTTCATTTTTTTCCGACATGCCTTTTTTAATCTAAAAACGCCTATTTTTTCCTATTTAAATCAAATTTGGCCAAATGTCCTTTCTATCTGTCAAATTTTATAAATTTGGCAACTATACTGTTTTGTTTGACTCTTCAAGGACGGTGTTTACCCACACTCGGTTCAGTATCATATAAAATTCTGACAATTGGCGCAGCTATGCCTTTCTCGTAATCAGACCACTGCTGTTGTCCTGAGTTCACTTTTGGGAAACCCATGGCTCGGGAAGGCCTAATGAACCCTCCATTTCACTCCTAGCACCACCCAGTTGTCTTTCGGCTTTCAAAAATTTCATAACAGTCCCTTTTTAACAATGTGTTTGTGTGGTGAACGTGACCCTTCCATTATAGGGGCCACAATGCCTAAAATAAGTTTCCAAGAAGCAGAGACTGAACAATTTCATTAAAGAATTTGGTGTAGATATTTTCTCGACGGAGGGTGCAGTGCTTTTTCCTAAACTTATGAGAAGTCTGTGAGTTTGGAGAAAAAGTGCTTTGTCTCGCAGCGTATAAGTACCTCAACATATAAAGTTGCATTCGATAAGGAGACTGACGACAGCAAGTCACTTTCACCAGTGCTTTGTTCAGCTTCTTCAAGGTCAGTGGTGCCCAACGTTTTTTACTGGCGGGCCTCATCGGCAAATCCTTCGCCGGGCCGCATTGGAAGATGCAAATTCTTTGGCAGGCCGGATTAGAGATTAAATCGAAAGTCATCTACATGTTATAAGGAGTCATATAAGTGAAAATCAAGTCCAAATAAGGTTTTCATGGCTAACATTTCAATTTTATAAGTTTTATTATATGAATTTTCATAAAATGTATGAATTTCCGAGTTAAAGTTTTTGGATAGCTATTTCATCATATCCTCGCGGGCCGCACAAAAACCCTTCGCGGACCGCGTCTGGCCCGCTGGCCGTAGGTTGGGCCCCTTTATTCGAGGTAGTTGGAGTTTTTCTTCAACATTTCGAAGCCGGTATTCGTTTATGGAAATTAGAAATAAGTTATTTGAAAGCGTTTTTGGAAAGATTTACGAGAAAAGTGATTCCAATTGTGTAAACATTGTGGAAAACCTATTTAGATTATGCAAAAAACCGAGATAATGTTGGGGACAAGAAAATTTATATCTCTATCGACTAGATTACCGAAGTTGTTGGTCACAAATGTAATAACAGGTACCATGGAGGTTAATCAGATATCAAAAATTTATTTACTTAAATCAGAAGTTTTGGAAAACGCAAATTGCTCAACAATCGCTCAACTTTTCACCATAGCATTGAATCCTCTATGGCCAGTTGCCAGTCTTGAAAAGAAAAAAGAATTTGTCAACACTTTCGATGAAGAATACGCAACTTCAAAGAACTCCTGGAAAGAAGTCCGTCAGCCACGATTTCGCATGCATCGCAGTCTACTTCTCAAAGTTGCCAGACGCCATTACATTACTTGATAAAATAGAGGAGACGTTCAATTCACTAAAGGTGAAATGTGCAGTGCTCCAGGTGACAGGAGTGCAGTTGTAAAAACAAGTGTGAAAAAGTGTTGTGCACCAACAAAGATTTCGATAAAATGAAAATAATTGCGAAGATTCTAGGAGGGGATGGTAGCGCAGAAATTGAGGCGAGTCCCGCAGATGTAGCTTGCTTTAAATACGCCCAGTCACTTCCATGGAGGTAGAAAGATTCTTTTCACTTTTAAAACACACTCTGACAGAAGACAGAGATTTAATTAGAATATTTTATAGATTCATCTCGTCTAATGTAATAGTTCATAACGTGAAGACGTTATCAATAGAGATCGCGGCTATATTTTATTGAAATGTTATACCTATTCCATATAACTCCATATAATATTAATATTTGTATTAAAATAAATGCCTTTTTATTTTCTATTTTCCTCTTTTATTGCGCCATTTTGCCTTTCTATTTTGACATTTTATAGTTACTGAACTTCCGAGGTCGAATGATAATTTATCAGTGCCACTGACGTATTTATCATGGTATGTCAACAATATTATAATATAGATATTTCTACATTTTTTAAATTAGTTCATTAAAAAATAAGAATCTAGGACTCTATCAATCATTCTATGTCTTTATTATATACAGTGGACAAAAACGTCCTTTCAGATGCAACACATGCTGGAGAAATAATGACCTCATAATAATAGAGAGGCACTGCAGTTTTTCAACTCTAAAGCTACCTTCACCGTAGAGATTCGTATCAATTTGGATTTTGGCAACCAGTTTGGTGGAAGTGGAACAGGATTAAAGTTGCTTGATGTCCTCTTTGCAGGAAGTAAAAAATATCCCGAGCGGATATTTTCCTAGATTTCTCTGTATCTCGCTAACATAGTCCGTTGGTTAGTTGGTCCATGCCACGCAAATAACTCTATCAAATATGTAGAAATAAAATTTAAATTTGGCAGAGATAATCTATTCAGATTGTGACGAAGGAATATTTACGGGAAACGTCCAGAGTCCGACTCCAGGCGTTGATTTGCGTTCCCCATATGATAATACATAAAAATCGAATGTTTGACGTGCAGGCTTTTCTTCTTGTTGAGATTAAAATCAGAAATAACTAACCTGCGATCTTCGGATTGAAACCATTTTTTAAAAAGAATTATAGGTACGGTTTCTTATTCCGTTTATCTTTTTTTACATTTCGTAATTTCTTATGTTTTAAATCATAGGAAGCAGAAGTTTGGGAAGTCTTCGAACTTAGTGGAAGTTGTCTCTGGCGTCCCACGGGGTAGTGTATTTGGTGCGATATTATTTCTAATTCATATAAACGATATCAATTCAGTATTCATAAGTAAAATTAGGCTTTTAGCGGACGATACCGTTATTTACGGAGAAATAAGCAATACGGAAGACCATGAGTATCTCCAAAATTATATGAAAGCTATTTCTGCATGATGTAAGGAATGACAGTTAGAGATCAGACAAATGAAAAGCTGCGTCATCAATTTCTGGGGAACAAAGAATATCTCGCTGGATAATAATTATTCGTTGAACGGAGTATAGATTCCAGTTTAACTCGCGGTTAAATATCTAGGAGTCTTCATCCATCGTGATTTCTCGTGGGACACCGACATTCGCCGATTGATAGGTGCCGCTAACAAAATGTTTGCCTTTATAGGGATAATATTTCGAAGTAGCTCCGAAATAGTTAAAGAATTATGTTATTTATCCTTGGTTCGATCGCAGGTCAAATATGCGTCAGCTGTGGAGGATCCCTACAAAAAGGGACTCACTAACGAGTAAGAAAAGGTGCAGCGCAGGCAGAAAGTTTTTTAAAGAGAAATTACTTTAGTATGTATACAAATCATGACATTAATAGAAAATCTGAAATGGGCATCGTTAGAGGAACTTAGGTTGCAGGCTAGGTTAAAACTGCTAATAATATATTTCGGAGAGAGTAGCGAATGAAGTAGTAGGTCTTATCAGAAGCCCGACGTATCTCTGAAGGCAGGACAACGAGGATGTAATTCGCGAGATCGATTGTAGAACGGAGCGATGTAGATGGCCGTTTTGGCCTAGGACGATAATAGAACATAATATGGAAAGAAAAATGTAGAAAAAGAAGGAACCTGCTGCACTGCACCGCCTGCCGTCCACCAAAATGGTGACTTGCAGGGTATTATGTAGATGTTAAAAGTTTAACTCATGTATTTTGGGTACGTCTGCCATTTTAACGGATGTTGCCTTGCCTATCAATTAAATAATTAATCCTCAGGATCCTATTGTTATTTTAATCCTTGTGGGTTTAAGCGTACTTTGAAGGCTTTTAATACGAGAAGGAGAGAAAGCCGGAAGCAGAGGGAAATGATATTCTGCAAAAAACATTCATTGCGTTATTTACGAGAAGGAAAGCTAAAGAGCTGAAATTGCTATTCATAAAAATTTATGCTCGTAATAATGAGCTAAATTCTATATTATTTAAACAAAAACGAAACAAAAATCTTAAGAACGTGCTGGACGCTTCAATAAAAAAACGGAGCATTTAAAATATATTGGGCGATAGGTTACGGGAATTAGGTAGAAGAATGTACAACTTGCGGACGGTTTTTGAAATAGGAAGAGAGAGAGAGGTTTAAAAGGATCACAAAAATAATAATAAAAGCTTAAGATTTCAGTCCGTTAGTCTAAGTTTCAAGCTATTAAAACGCAAATATCTCGATCAAGGATGTAGCTAGAAAATTGAAATTTGGCAGAAATTTATATGACGTAATCAGAATTCATTTATTTAGGGTTGACATGGTAATTAAAGAAATGCATGTCCGTTTCTGCCAATATTTGGGGTGAATAGATATATTGCACTTCCTTCGAATAAAACTAATACATTTTAATTTAATGAAACGATGTTTTATGTGGATTGAAAATTAAGAAATATATAATTCACATTAGAGTACGTTCCGGAAAGTTGCATTTTTTCCTCATATTCATGCTTAATAAATGAAACATTTTACTGCTTTAATACGGATCATACTTTTATACACTGATATAACACATATACTGAACCGATTGATTAGTTAGATGGTGGATGGAAAAGGGGTTGGAAATGAGCAGAAATGGGGAAAGAGGAAGAGGACGAGATAACATTTGCATAGGATTTAAAGGTCATGCGGTACAAAAATAACAATAAATTATAATTCATTATAAAGCATTTTATACGATCGAATCATGCGCAATTGCCTAATGGTGAGATATAATAAAACTAATTATAACGTTATTTTCAATGAATGTCTTTAAATGTTAATACAGGAAATATTTCCAGCCAAACTCCTAATAGAACTGAAAAAATAGCGTCTTATGACATTTATTTAAAATTCTTTAATTAAAGCCAATTTTCTGAAAAAAATTCAATACTACTGTAGTTAAAAGAAATGTGCGATCTTAAAATATAGTTTAAACTCAATGCAGATCATGTAAGAATTTAGTTCATAGTAAGTTTATCCTTTGATAATAAATTGTCTTCAATTTTATTTATTTTAAGCTTTCAAAAGATTAAAATAATTTAATTATGACTTTAAATTCTATAGATTTTAAATGACATAATTTGGTCAAATATTTCAAGGAAATTTCTGCAGATTCTTCGTACGTTATATATTTTCATTTAGATTTTTCTCTAATTTTCAGCAAATATTTGGAAATCATTTGGCCTCTCTGATAATAGTTATTTAAACTATGTAATTAAAAGAAAGATATTATTCAAAAACTAATTTGTTTGTCCATGGAGGTCATATTTTCCTGATTTTTCATAACAAAATCAAATATCTTTGGAATAATTTTATGATGCTTTAATACGAGAGAGAGAGAGAGAGAGAGAGAAGGAGAGTAAGAAAGATAGAAGATAGACAGAGGAAGAGGGAGTAATAGACGAAATTAAATGTTCCATAAATTAAATATTGTTTTGGACATATATGAATGTTATGTATTTCTTTGTCATAAAATTTTTATTTGCCTAAAACTATTTTTAATCTCGGGAGATCTTAATTATGCAAAATTTATGTCCATTGTTATATTTTTAGTGCATATATAAGTTAGTTTCTTCAAAACTTATTTGCTTTTAATTTTATTTGAACCTAATACATAATTCAAGCATACTCGTAATATTTGAAGGGCAATTACACTAGTTAATACCATAAAAAGTAAGTTTTGGAGCACATGTTGCTAATATTGAATATATCATCATCATCATCATGCTTCTGTCCGAAGACAGGTTTTAACTGAATCGCTGCCTCCATTTCTCTCTCTCTCCCAAGAAGCCTCTTTTATACCTCTATAAGTAGTATATCCCTGCTTTATATTATCTAATATTCCTATTCTTTTTCTCCCTCTTCCTCTTTTTCCACTAATTTTTCCTTCTAAGATCGTCCTTTGTAAACACTGTCTTCTCAATATGTGCCCTATCCAATTTGCTTTTCTTTTCCTGATTGTTTTTATTAGCATCCTATCTTCTCCCACCATTTCTAATACTTCTTCGTTTCTCTTCCTCTCTGTCCATTTCACTTTCATCATTCTTCTCCATACCCACATCTCAAAACTTTCTAAATATTTTTCCTCCTTTCTCCTTATCGTCCACGTCTCTGCACCATAAAGAGCTATGTTCCATATGTAGCATTTTGCTAATTTCTTCCTTGTTTCTAGATTTATTTTCTTGCTTGTGAGAAGCTCCTTCTTCTCGTTAAATGCTGCTTTTGCCATTGCAATCCTACTTCTGATGTCCTGTGTACTACTTCCATCCTGTGCTAAAATACTGCCGAGATATTTGAAACTACTTACTTGTTCCAATTTTTGGCCATTTACCATTATATTTAATTCTTTATGTTCCTTTGAAACCACCATGACTTTCGTTTTTTCTGTATTGATCTTCATTCCATATTGTTGGCCAACCTCAGCTAGTCTGTCTGTCATCCTCTGAAGCTCTTTCTCGCCTTCTGCTATTAAGCCCTGATCATCTGCGTATTTAATGGTGGTAATACTTTCACCTCCTATCTTAAATCCTTTCTCTTCCATCAACGCTTCTTCTGTTATTGTTTCTGCATACATATTAAATATCGCTGGTGAAATAGGACAACCCTGCCTCACTCCCCTCCCTATTGAAGTACTTTCTGTTTCTTCTCCTTCAACCCTGACTCTAATCTTTTGATCAAAGTAAAGGTTTTTAAGCAGTCTTTTATCTTTCCAATCTATTCCTATTTTGTTTAAAATACCCAGCATCTTATCCCATTTCACTCGGTCAAAAGCTTTCTCCCAATCTACAAAACAAAAATACATATCTTTATTGACTTCTAGCGCTCTTTCTATCATGATCCTCATACATCCTATAGCATCTCTAGTCCCCCTTCCTCTTCTAAAACCAAACTGATTATCTTGCAGCTCCTTTTCTATTTTACATTCAATTCTTTTGGTTATTATTCTGGTTAGAACTTTAGCTGTATGAGAAATTAAACTAATAGTTCTGTAATCCTTACAACATTTTGCATTGTTCTTTTTCTCCAGTGGTACCATCACAACATCTAAAAAATCTTCAGGCCATACGCCAGTATCATATACTTGGTTAAAAAATTTTGTGAGTTGCTTAACTGCTTTAGACCCCAAAACCTTAAGAACGTCCACGGGTATATCATCACTCCCAACTGCCTTTCTTCTTTTCATGTCATCAATTGCTCTTTTAACTTCAGACTCGAGAATACTTAGTCCTAGCTGATCTTCTTCTACATCCTCTTCTTCATTTAATGGCAATATCAAAATTCCGGGATTTTCTAAGTAAATGTCCCAGGATTTCGCGATTGCGATATTTGTTTGAATCCAGGGATTGAAAATTCTAGATCCATCATTGGAAATAACGCAGAATAGTTAAATATTACAATGTTACAACACAAGTTTTTCGCTTTGATAGGATATTAGAAGACAATTCCCCCCATTTTAATGTTATTATCATCTAGGTACTGCAGTACTTAAAGATATTGTTTCTAACATAATTGACAATCAAAAACGACGGGTGGACATGAATGGATTATTAAATTGAAGTTAAAATATTTCAAGATAATTAGGATTAAAAATAGCAACGTAAATTATCAAATCGATGGGTAATTATGAATATCTTACGAGGGGAATATTAATGTATCGTTATTACGTTTATATTATTTTTATTTTTTGCCTACTTTACAGAATGGGATTATGCTTATAATTTTGTCGTTGTGTATATTTGTCCGTCTCCCTTTTAACTTTTGGACCAATAGACCGATTTTCATGAAACTTGGTGGATTCTCTTTCTACATGGGCCAAGCACCCGAGGATAGTTTTCGTTGCGAAGATTGGAAGTCCGGGGTTTGGTTCTAGGTACTATACTTCACAATTGATTTACATGGGAAATCTTAAATCCATCGTGCAGTGTAATTTTCTATTACACATTATAATATCTTAAAATTTTTATATCGGGGCGGTGTTTGTGCTATTCTTTGATGAAAGAAACGGAAATCATAATTTTTATCGTATAATTTTGCTCATCGATTGTATTTTGCAGAATTTCACGTAAATACTGGCGATTTTGCAGTTTTTATCACTGATTACGAGAAATTTGCCGTCGCAACAACTATTGTTAGACTCAGATTCGGTATACTCTAATACGTACACGCGTTATTTTTGCCGCTCAAATACGCGTGATCAATTTAATATTCCGTTCGAATGCATTTGTAGTATATTGGGAACACAAAGAGCTACATATCAGCGATGACTTTAAGGTCATTAAATCCAATATAAATATTAAATAAACTATTAAATGAAAATTAGGCATCATAATATCGGTTTGTATTATCTTGTATTTGTTTCGATTTTTATTTTATTATTTAAATATATTTTGTATTTATTTTAAGCATTGGCAAAGTAACTTACATAATTTTCCATGCAACTTTCTTAGGAAAACTTAGCGCCATACAAAAATTTGAATATATCAACTACTTATTTATTGCTATTTAAATGGAACAAACCCAAAGTTGTGTGGCACAATTGATAAACGAAATCACAATGACTATTTTCAATACATGCAAAACACATGGTTTGTTAAAAATAATTAAAAATTATAATGTATCATTTCGAAATAATTTCCTATGAGAGGTGCCGCTGTTAACGTAATATGTAGGGATATGAAAATCTTACACTAAATAAAGATACATGAAATTAAATTCCAGAAAATTTTTATGCAAATTAGTTAGGTATGAACAACGAAAGTAAGTTAGTTTAAATATGCGAGATATGATTAAACTTAAGATTCATATCAATGGCACTCTGCATTGTAACAATGAGTTAAGTCACATTAAATTTGCTTACAATCGAACTAAATCAAATAAAACTATAAAACTGAGTAACAGCTTTTTATAACAGGAAATATCGGAATAAGATGCGCCGTTGGAGTAATCATACTCAACATTTAATTTGAAATGCAACGAGCGTCAATTCGCTGATATAGTTCTCAAGCAGTATCGTTCTCAGCCTCAACAACGTGTCATTAACGTTATCGAAACTTTTTAAAAGAATGATAGAGAGAGAAAAAACTGAGTACTAAATTTCCAGGAAATCTTTGAACTGTTAGGTCCGTGTATCTTAGAATATAAACGCCTTGAAACAACGGGTTCTCTTTCTAAATCACGAAATGATAGCATTGGTTGAAACCTTTCTGTCAGAACTGTGCATATTGTAAGTCGAATAATTGGCGCAATCCTAAGAAGAGCGGCAAGGTAGGTAGTAAGCTACCACGGAGAACAATAGGAATATCGAAAATTACGATGCAACGAATGGCCAAGTCTAAAGCAATAAATATGTGTCAACGTTTGAAAGCATCTTCCTTTTTTGAAACGCCAAGAATCAACGACATGGCGGATTTCGATCAATTCTCACAAATAGTTTAAATGATGGGAAACTACCGTGCTTCCTGGACAGGGAAGAATTCTCGTTACAAATATGGACTAATTCTCAAAATTACAGAGTAACTGTTAAACAAGAAAGATTATGAAATATATCGCGTTTTTCGATGTAACTCCATTGTAATATATCATGCTTATCGCATGTCCTTAATATCTGAGGTGTTAAAAATGAGCGCTGCCACGTTTTCCTCTGCATCATCCCGACGATATCTAACTGTGACCCGAAGATCACCCAAAAATTCGCTTCCTTTCTATTTTTTGATTTATCATTCAGAAGAAATCATCCGTGGATATTTTTTGGATATTACATGGAAGAATTTTGCTTAAATGTTAGAAATGACTTGAAATAAATCAATTTTATTGATTTTCACCTTTTTTGGATTCTTGAGTTGGATCTTGATTCGTTATGGATTGTGTTATAAGTAGTGATTTTTTTATTTTTGAGACATTACTCATTGATTATATCAAAAACCTAATAAATGTAATTTATAATTTTCTAATTAATTTACTTATACATTTTTGCTCCAATCGCGATTGCACTTGTTGTATATTTGAAACGTCTGATTTCATTACATCTACTTTGTCGTACAACTAATCCTCATCATCAATTACATGGACAGCTTCGGCGGCATTTACAAATTTTTCCTAACAAATATCAGTTAAATTTAGAACTTAAAAAATACTTCCAAGTCGTATTATTTTAATCGTAGCATTTCTCCAAATAACAAGTGGTAAGGTCATATAATTAAATTTGACATTTGAGAAGGAGAAAAATGTCTTGTACTTGATCAGAAATCGATTCCGGGTCACTTATTTGTTTTGTAGTTGCTTTAGCTAACTAAGCTATTAAGCCAGCATGATTCCCATTCCTCGAATTTGGGGTTTACCATGAAGATGGATGGAACAATTTTTGAAACGAGAAAAAAAAAATAAGTCTGCTATGACCGGGAATTGAACCCGGGTCTTCCACTTGCCGGGCGGATATTCTACCCCTGAACTATCGTAGCAGAACATTTTCTCTCGTTTCTGAACACGGATGTTTTCCTTTGTGGGACGGGAACTAGCCAAGCTAATAGCAGACTTTTTTCTCGTTTCAAAAATTGTTCCAACTTTCACAGCTTATGCCTGTCTGCATAGGATCTTCGGATCATATCATTCCATCAATTTCATGAAGATGGATAGTAAATCTTCAAAAATAAAGGTCCTCACAGAGTCATCGCTGAATCCATCTTAATCATAAAATTGTTTGGCGTCTGAAAAAAGTGGGTTCTATTATTGGGAAAAGAAATTTAAAAGTAGAAGTTAGTTTGTCACAATAAAAATAATAGTTTAGGTGAGATAGCAACTTTTCGCAGAGATCAGTCATCAAATTATGCAATTCTGGATATGTTAAATCATTTTTTATAAAATTAATATATGATTTGCCATTAAGTTCATTGAAATGAATAAAATTTCGCAATTATTGTCATAATTCATTTGAACGCGAATATTTACAAAGTGCATCTCGGAGACCGAAGAGTGAGCCATAAACCCAAAGACTTAGGGTGAAACACGATGGAGTGGAAGACCTAGCTGCTCGTTTCGTACAGTTCACTAGCTTCTCTGGGAGAGCAATATTTTGTACCTTGTCAGCGAAATAATTTTCTTCTCAGCGAGAAAATGAAATTAGGCGCATCTGATATTTTAAGGACCATTTCACAATCATCGCAGCAAACGACGGCCAAATTCCCCGCACTTCATTCCCCTCGATTATTTTGTCTGCGATTCGCCACAAGAAAAAGTGCATGAGGGCCGCAGGCAGCCATTTTGCAAAACTACTCTACAGCACCAAAGAATACCGGGGAATAATACCACAACATTAAATTCAAGCTGCCTTTCCTCAATGAAATGAAAATGGAAATTTATTCATGAAATTTTTGATCATATCACGCATATTTTTTTAGTGTCAGATTATTCTTTGAGAAATTTAATAATACAAATTGGAACTCCATTGTGTTGAATCTTAAGTTAGATTTTTTCGTAATTTTATTATGTAAATATACGTTATATGGAATTTTATTTCACATGTTTTTCATTAGTTACTTGGTTTTCAAATATCTACCTTTAATGTTGATGGAACATCAGCTCTTCATATCCCACTCCACGCGATGTATATAATCATGCATACATACATTATAGTACTACCTTCCTGTAGGTTTAGGAACACTCAATCATATCTGTGCTATTCAAAGCGTTATATATTTATAGCATCGGGTGAAAGTAATTCAAATAGTTTTCATTAATAACCTTCATCGAATATTTTGTCAGTAAATGGGTTTCTGGGATTCCTGATAGAAAAAAGCGTACTATTGCTTTTCAACAAATAGTTACGAACGAGAGTTTAATTTTAACTTCAGCGATGGAAAAAATTTGTTCGGTTTAAATTGGTGTTCGATTTGTGTACCTCACCTAAATCCAACACACGAAAACACGGTTTCGAAAGGGTAATTTCGGAAACGTAATCTGCTCCAAATATTGCTTTGAAGAGGCGGAGAATATTGCATCCATATTATGGCCAATGCATGTATATTTGTATGTGCATCTAATATCAATTACATTCATCCACGCTAAAATTCCAAGCGAAGTTGAGCTGTAAATACTACTATGTTGTTTTTTTCGCTCTTAATAACTCCTTTGGATATTTTGCTCTTCCCGTTTATTGAGAATGCTTGGAGAAAATTCGTTATCAGTTATCATCAAAAGCTATTTAAGACACGTCTATTGCTTTTTAGTGCATTTCGTCATTTCTGAAAAGCACTATTATGTTCGTGATGTCCGTCCGTAAGCATATATAGGGAAAAAAATGGCTTAACCGATTTCAACAAAATTTGGGACAGAATAAACAAATAAATTAATGACCAATATGGCATATTTAGACTGGATTGACTAAGCAAGGTTGACACAATTGTAAAGTTAACCTTTTATGTAATTATGAATTTTAAGGAAATGGCTGAACCGAGTTCAACGAAATTATGCATGAAGAAAGTGTGTTACATAAAGAAAGAAAATCAAGATGTTTAATATAGATATAAGAAGCAGGGCTGCCACAATACAAGTATTAATACATTTCTTTTTACATGTATTTCTGTAAAACTGTCCCTATAAATTTAAACCAAATTCAATATTTATATTGGATACTTACATACATAACCATATAAGAATATTTAATCCGAATCAGCAATATTATCATTAGTTTAAATTGATCAGATGCAGGTCACGAGATGTTTTGCGTTAATATACAAGATAAAAATGGAAAAAGGTTGAAGTTATATCTGCATATAGACCTCCAGGAGAAGATATATCTGTTTTAGATCGGATAATCAAGATAACAAGTAATCGGAAGGTACTTAGAAAGACAACAGTAATAGCGGGTGACCTAAACTTACCTCAGGTAGACTGGAAGGTATTTCGTAGCTACCTTGTGAGGGAGTTCGCGGAATGGGCGGGTAAAGGAGATAGCGTAAACAAAATATGGGAGAATTTTAAAAATATATTATACTATGAAGTTGAAAAATTTATTCCGACCAAAGTCTTGAGCGGAAATCCCAACCCAGAAAAATATATCGTAAGCATAAGAGGACTGAACAGAAAGGCCAGGAAATTATACCGGAAAAAACGTGAGGGAGAGCAATACTTAGAGAAATACAAAGCAATTTGTGGGTAACTTTTGAAGGAAAAGGAGATGGAAAAAGTGAAATTCATATGCAACTCTCTAAATAGTCAAGACAGGAAATCTATTTAAATACATGCGGAGTAGGCGCAATGGTTGCGACGAGTTAGACAACATATTGCTGAAACTAAATGGACCTGAAGTCGACAGCCCTATATCAAATGCCGAAGCATTTAACGACTGGATTACCGGGCCACTTATCACCGAAGAGGAAACGATAGGTGACTATATTTCTGATTTGAGTAATCAGGTTGAAGATTTGCGAATAAGGGGTAAGGATATCTAAAATTGGATCAACAAGATAAAGCTGCATAAATCCGTTCAAATACCTGGGGGTTACCTTCACGAAACATTTGCAGTGTGGACCTCAGATAGACAGAGTTGTTGCAAAGGCTTATATAGATCTAAACCTAATAATGAGAGTGCTAGGGAAAATCCCCCCTCGTACAAAGGAAGTGCCATACAGTTTATTGATTAAGCCGATAAAAAAATGGCACAGAGGAATGCAGCTCGTTTCGTTAAAGTAAATATAAAAAAGGCGAGAACGTTACAAAAATGATAGATAACTTGGAATAGGATACGCTAGAGCACAGAAGAGATATAGCTAGGTTGAGCGGGATATATAATGCTTACGTTAGAAAACAATCCTGGAGGGATATATCCGGGAAATCCGATGAGAGGAGAGTAATGTCCACTCTGAGAGATCGTGGAGTGGTTCTGCGGAGGCTGGAAAATGAGAATCCTTCGGCGGACCCTCTTCCAGTTAATAATTCGCTCGAGATGTTGTCGGAGGACGACTTCACGGCTATTGCGCCCGTACCCACTCCCGACTCTTCGTTGGAGGCCGGGCTCAAGGGAAGTCGGGGATGGAAAAGTTGGTTGTTAGTGTTAGGAAGCTCTGCCGTTCGGCGTGGGATGTCACCCTTGTTATCCAGTGCCCGCAGGGAGGGAGATGAAGGATCTTCTACAGATGTTTATCAGGAGGCACGGTGCCGCAAGTGACCAACACGATGAGAGAAGCGGTAGTGGCGACAGGTTGCTCTCGGCTGCGGGTGGTGGCCCATGTTGAGTCTAGCGACGCCTCAAAGCGCGGTTATGAGGAGATTTTATGTTCTTTTAAGGACTTGGCCTCTGAGGTTGCTCGTGTCAGTGGACTTAGTCGACCTACGACCGAATATTGAATCGTGGATCACTCTGGTGTTCACTACACGAACGAATCGGCTCAGAGAGTAGCGCCTAGGATTATTGAGCACAGTAGGGATTTTTTAGGCTAGAGAGTAGGGCAGGGTGTAGGTCATTTTTGGGTTAAGGGGATAATCGATGCGTTCGTAGAAAGTAAGAATCACGATAGATTACCTAATGATAGAATATACTCTGAGCGTGAGGTAAATGCATGTAATACGAGAGATAAGGAGGAAGTTTATAGTAATATTCAGCACCAATTTCGCGGTAAGTCAGTGATAGAATGCTTCGTAAAGGATGCAACGGGTCGCAATTCCAATTTTGATGCGATGCCGTAAAATAATTGCTGAGTTAGAGCATATTATTATCAGTCTGCACGCCGACGTCGTGATAGGCACAGAAAGTTGGTTAACGGATGAGATTCAGATACAGGAGATATTTTCTAGAGACGATCGTGTCTATAGAAAATACTGCGCCAATAGATAGGGCGGGGTTTTTTTATAGCGGTTAGCGATAAGTACGATAGCAGTGAGATACCGATAGTTGACGAGTATATCGAGATTGTTTGGTGCCGCATAGGTAAAGATGGCTCCAAAAAGATGTATTTATGCTCGTTTTACAAACCACTTAACGCTGGTGTAAATTGTATTCTAAATCTCGTAAAGCAACTATCTACGCTTAGACTGATAAATCAGTATTGGAATCGCTATAGTCGGTGGTGACCCTCAAATGATTGGGAAAACCTATTTCGAATCTAGAGGTAAAGAACGCGAATTCTGGGAGGCATAAGTCTAAACATTCTGCGAGCACTTTCTCCTTCAATTAGTCAGAATGCCTACGCGATCGGGAAAAATATTTGAATTATTATCAACTAACGTCCCAGAAAGAATAAACAAAGTCACCATGGAAATGGAATAAGTGATCATATTGCCGTATATGCAGAGCGTATGTTTAAAATGGATAGGCACTCGAATCCTCAAATAAAATATTATATATTTGCTAAGGCAGACTTTTCAAGCTTCAAGTCACGCCTACTTGAATCAATACCTAGCTTCCGTGATATGACCGAACGATCAGGTGCTGAATCGTCATGGACATTATTCAACGATATAATGTTAGAGGGCATCGATAAGTACATTCCAATTAAATTGAAGTTCGACAACAAAGAGCTACGTTAGTACAATAAGCGGGTTAGGATCGAGCTTAGGTGTCAGAGAATAAGTCACGCGAAAATAAAATATAAGCCGTGTACATCATCCGATGAGTATATAGCAACAAAATTGTAGACGTATAAGCGAAAAACACTCCGCGCGAGGGTTTTATTTACTTCCGGAATAAGGTATTAAATAATTATTTGAAGGAAAACCCTAAAGTGTTTTGGTCCTATGAGAGACAGGCCCAAGGTAGAGGCCCTACCCTACCTTCCATGCAAAATGACTATGATGCCGTTATTCATGATAGCGTAGAGAAAGCCAACCTAATAAACGGTCATTTTGTAAAGGAATTTACAGCCGTTAGCGACTACTGCGTACATTATGCACCCGCTATAAGGAGAGACCTGATGGAAGATATAGTACATTCTGAGGTGGGAATAGCAAAGCAATTAAGTTCCATCAGACATAACAAAGCCCCATTGGCTTGCTTGCTTGCGTTTTAAAAGAATTAGCTGAAAAATAGCACCTTTTCTTTGGATAATATTCGAGAAATACATTTCCCGCGGAGAGGTTCCTAACGACTGGAAGTTAGCGGACGTTAACCTTATTCATAATGGCGGCAACAAGGAGGAAATTACAGACCGATTTCCTTAACTTTGATATCGTGTAAGATTCTCGAGCATATACTCGTTAGCAACATAATGCGATTTCTTGAGTCATTAATTGTTAGACGTTTGTCAACACGGCTTTAGGAAAGGTAGGTCTTGTGGTACTTAGCTCGGTCTTCTTTTGAATTGTATACTGAGAAACGGAGAAAATATATGCAGGTCGATGGCATCTTCTTAGATATTAAGAAGGCCTTTGATATTGTAACTCACAGAAAGTTATTAACGAAATTAAAAGCCTCAGGCGTCAATTCTAAAATTGTTATCTGAATCTGTGAATTTTTAAATCATAGGAAGCAGAAGGTTGTTATAGATGGGAGATCTTCGAACTTAGTAGAGGTGGTCTCTGGCGTTCCTCATGGTAGTGTAATAGGTACATTATTATTTCTAATTTATATAAACGATATCAGCTCAATAGTCAGAAGTAAAATTAGGCTTTTCGTGGACGACACCTTTATTTATAGAGAAATTAGCAATCCGGAATACCATTAGTATCTCCAAAATGATCTAGAAGCGATTTCCTCATGGAGTAATGAATGGCAGTTTGAGGTCATCCAAAATAAATGCTGAGTCATCAATTTCTGGAGAACTAAGAGTATCTCTTTGGATGCTAATTATTCGTTGGACGTAGAAGAGATTCCAGTTTCAGATCGATTAAATATCTCGGAGTCACGGTCCATCGTGATCTCTCGTGGGACACGCAAATTCGCCGATTGCTGGCCTTTATATAGAGAATAGTTTGAAATAGCTCCGAAAAAGTGAAATTATTATGTTATTTATCCAAGGTTCAACCGCATCGCATCGAATATACTTCAGCTGTGCTTGCTCCCTACGAAAAGGGGCTTACTAACGAGATAGAAAAGGTTCGGCGCAGGGCAGCTGGATTTGTAAAGTGGAATTACGATAGTAAACGAAGCGAAACATCATTAATAGAAAATCTGAAATGGGCATCTTTAGAGGAACGTAGGCTGCAGGCAAGATTTAAACTACTGAAAAAATTTATGTCGGAGAGACTAGCGAATGTAGTAGGACTTATCAGAACCCCGAAGTATCTAGGAATGCAGGGCAGTGAGAAAAGATTAGTGAGATCGACTGTAGAACGGAACGATATAGAAGATTGTTTTCACTTGGACGATAAGAGAACATAATAGGAAAAGATAACTTAGGAAAATTACGGACCCTTAGTGCACTGCACCTCCTGCTATCCACCAAATAGGTGACTTTCAGGTTATCATGTAGATGTGGGTGTAGATATATCAATTTGAATTTAGAAACCGAAATATTATGGAAGTAGGGATCACATATACAAAATAGAACCTCTAGGGCAGACGGCAGATTGGGACAAGTTTTCGTTTATGAATAGGGGAATCGAGAGATGGAACAGTTTACCTGAGGATATCTTTGAGCCTTTTCCTTCACAAGTGGGTCTATTTAAGATATGGACTGAAAGAACAGTATTATAATTTCTTACTATATGTTACATATTTCTGTCATACGTGTTTCCGAGTGTTTAACGACAAGATGGGGGAAGAGTAGGGGAATTCTTGGCAGAGTGGTGTACGGTGGGGTCTTCGCGATCCCCGTGACCGCTACGGTAGCCGTGAAGGCCTGCCATGAACCCGCGAGAAACCTACACTGGAAGTTAATGTACATATAATATAAATGTTATGGTATGTCTCATGTCAATTTTTTAACATTGTGGAATAATAATAATAATAATATAATAATAATAATTTACAATTACAATTACACAGTTACAAATTAAACTCTATCAGTAATTATGGATTTGGAAGGAATTGGCTTAACGGATTTCAGTTAAATTTTCTACAACATATGATAATTAAATCAAGATTTTTAAAGAGGAGCTAAAGAGCAGGGCTACCACAGTAAAAAGTAAAATGATATTTATTTTACACGTATTTCAAGAGACGTAACCGAATGTGTTTTAACCAAATATGGTAAGTATAATCTTCATATAAAAAAATTAATATAATGTTATATTTCAATCTTATTGATTAACAGGGCTTCCACAATATCAAGGTTAGAATTTTTCTGTGGCATGAATTTCGAAAATATTGGCTGAACACATTTCAAAGAAATTTCGTTTGTTGGGAAAGTACAGAATAACAAAACGAAATGAACATATTTAGAGCTAATACACAAAGCAGGGCTACCACAATATAAGGAAAAATAATTTTCTGATTTGAATGCAAATACATTAGTAGTATACGGTTATACTACGGCGATTTTAACGAAAGGCACTTCTGTGCTACGGAAAACTCGTGTACATCCCTACTTTTGTAATTACTGCAAAATCATGGTTTTTCCTACGCATTTTACCCTTATGAGGTCACACGCGGTATTTTAAAGCGCACGAAATTCATTTTATAAATTTTCTACACTCATATTTTAATCTCATCCCATTTCTTCTCGCTATCCTTCCGAGAATCCACTATATATTTAATTATAGGTTACAGGAATTCTTTATATTGCCGTTTGTTGTTTTATAGAGGTTTTCCTTTCATTCTGTTGGCCAGCTGCTCACGATATCCAAGACCGAATGCTTTTGTTTACCCTTTATTAAGACCTCAGCTGTTATTCCAACAACAAATTTCGTGGATCCGTGTTTACTTTCCACACTATCATTAAAAATTGAACATCACACATGCATAACCATTGACTGTTTTTTAACTGAGTAAAGGTCCGCCTATGTGCTTAGTTAAGAAAAGATCTTTTCCTGCAACGCTGTCCTTTTCAGGTTTTGTCGGTCAATTATGCGATTCGCACAAATTTCTGAGGAAGATCGAAGGATCAGCACGAGTTGTTTTATATCTACGAACGGAAAGCAGGAAGACCAAAAACCTGTTGTGTATTTTGTTTAAAATATATTTTCAGAGAGCGTACGGTTAATTCATGCGTCGGATTTTCCAAAATCCAAAATGAAAAAGCGGAAGATGATGAATACTAAGCAGAATAAAATTTTTATTTATTAATTCTCATAGTTGATGACCAATTTTTTTTAAGCTGGTTTTTATTTAACATACAAAACAGTTACTGGTAAATCTTCCATTCCATTTTCCCGCAGATTGATTTCACGATATTAATAACAAATTATGGTACGAACGAAATTAAAAAAAAAATAAAAAACTATTTTTCTGATTTTCCATCTCGGTCAGAATGACCGCACGCATCCTCTTATATGTTAAAAGCGAATTACAACTGTTTTAAATGCTCAATATCTTCATCTTCATTTATTGTAAACTCAGCAAGTAGTAGGTACGAAATTTTACTTAGCGATAATTTATTTCGGTTGCATTGTCATATGAATAAAAGCAACAAAATCATTTTGAGAGAACTTGCGCGTTTTACGTAATCAATTTGTAAGACACGGATTTGATATTTTAGATTAGTGACTTTTGTCTCGCAAAAATCCCCCTCTAACTTCTGGTCGTCGGATTTCGTGAATATTATTAATCGAACTTATGTGTAGCCCGGTATGATAGGGAAAACCTATTCCTATTCTTGCTTGTAACATTTCTAAAGGAACATCTTAAATATGGCGGTTACATTTGGAAAGTGACCGGCATTTTAGAACGACCACTATATTGATTCGTTCTAATCCAATGGAATAATTTAACGTGAACCAGTTATAATACTCGGATTTAATTTACGCAACTTATAATAAAATCTACCAGGAACATTTATAATTGTTAAAAGATTTACGCTCCAAGATATTCTGCTGTTTATATTTTATTGCAATTTATTTTAATAGAAATACGTTTCTCACTAGAGCAAGTTGAAATAAAATTTGGTGAGCCGTTGTTAAATTTAGCACAACACAGTTTAAAACAACTTTGTGTTGATTTCTGTGTGTTCATTTTAATTTAACATCGCCTAGCCTAATCCTATTTTAATATGGAGTTCCACGAAATCTCGGATTTTTCAGTAAATTTTACAGCATATTATTAGGCATAATGATTTCCGGAGTCTATATTTACTTCTGGGATTCACCCGCACTTCACCGTTTTATTGTTCTTTTCGGTCGGCTTTTGTTTAAATCTCACGACTTGGTTCAAGCATATAATTTTAGCCTACATCTAGAACGTAAATAAGTTTATTGTTTTGTCTTAGTGTCTGTCTGTCTGTGTGGCTGTCGGTCTATCTCTCTCTCTGTCTCCCATATTATCTTTTGGACCAATAGAATGATTTACATGTCACTTGGTAGAAATTTATTGAATCGGGAAACTAGCTCCCAACGATAATTTTTATTGCAAAGTTTAAAAGCACTGGGTTCGATTCTGGGAAGTATCCTTTCCATTTGTTTTACATGGGTAATCTGAAATCCACCGAGCAGGATAATTTTCTCATGCACAATAAAATATCTTAGAATTATAATATCGGAGCTGGATTTGAACCTTTCTCTGAGGAAAAGAGTAAAGATTCTAATTTTTGTTGTAGAATATTGGTTATCCATCGTATTTCTTCGAATTTTACGTAAATACCGGCATTTATGCAGTTTTTATCACTCATTACGAGAGTGTGTATGTGAATTCTTGGCTAATAAACCTCTTAGATTATTATAGCCATAGCTTCTTTCACACCAAACATACAAGGAAGGAGGGACACCCGGTGCCGGCATTAGCCTACTCTTAACGAAGAACACCAAGGGGGGCCAACGGCTTAAGGTTCCTTCCGAAGGACAGAATGATGAATTAGCGCGGTATCCTCAAACCACACAAACGGGGCCGGGCGACCTTGGAAAAAATCCTCCTTGCGCAGGATTCGTGCCCGGTGCCTTTTAAAGCAGCAGGCCAGTTGCAGCCAGCGTCCTAACCACTACATCACCGGTACCCCCACAGTCATTACGGTAGTGTTGCCAATGCAACGACTATTGTTGGACTCAAATTCTGTATGGTCTAATAAAGCGTTTATCATCCACCGGTCGGCGGTCCAGGATTTTCCGATTCATGATATTCCATTTTTCTTATAAAAGTTTTGTAATGGGCAAGACCAAAGGTTTGTGTTTTCAGTTGTCATTGTGTAACATTCTTAATTTCTCAATTGTTGGTTTAAAAATAATTTTACCTGTCCTTAATGAGTTATTCATGTAATACACCTGTCCGCGGTAAATTATGTGTTATTACACCGGTCAGCGATGAACTTTT
This sequence comes from Tanypteryx hageni, assembly GCA_028673005.1. Lineage (NCBI taxonomy): Eukaryota > Metazoa > Arthropoda > Insecta > Odonata > Petaluridae > Tanypteryx > Tanypteryx hageni. The sequence continues at coordinate 90,676,508 of CM054114.1, read as the reverse complement.
GGTTGAGAACCGCTGAATTAGTACATACACGAATTATTTTTGCTACATAAATGCGCGTGATCAATTTAGTTATCCGTTCGAATGTGTTTGTAATGTATAATATAACGCTAAATTATGAAATTTGGGAACAAAAATGCAAGAAATCCGCAATTAATTGAAAAATATTTGAGCCAAAATGCCAATATAAGTAATTGCTGCACCATATTAAAAAGTAGGTATCATGAATATCGTAAGAATCATCATGGTAAAATTTATTAATATACTTTTTGGTGAGAGTAACATAAACGGTTCGAGGTTAATCGGTATCTCACTCATTTTTCCAGAATTGGAAGAATTTTTGAAAATTTCTTTTAGATATAATTAAAATCTTGGAATTTTTGAAAATGCGGTTTTGGCTTATGATCTACAAAAGATTTTGCAGAGCTGCGTAGCCGGCCAAAATGTCGGATTTTAGTGTTGGTGGCATTTTCACTGCGATTATAATGTAGCCATGTTTGATGTAACAACAGTTTTACCACCAAAATCAGTATAAAACTTTAATGTCTAATAATCCTCTGAATATTTTTTTGTCGATTACTATTTTTTCGAACGATTCCGAACCTATGACCCACAGGTTCAATCGTAATATTTTAATTGTAAATTTAATTCACTCTACGTCTTGCGTTAGCGGTGACGACCACAACTGCGAAAACGATATCGAATAGCCTGGTGATTTATTTAAAATGCTTTCCTATGTTATCTTCTTTTTTCATTCTCTTCATCTATTTCCTCCATATTTGATTTTACTCGTACTACCAATTATTGGTGGTTATCTTTCGCAAACTAATTAAGGCCTTTCATGATACATGAGAACAAAATCATCTTTATATTTAAACCGGAAAATGTTCCGCACTCGAGGTAAATATATATATACAGTCAAACTCGGATATAACGAGCGCCACGGGACCGTCTAGTTTTGCTCGTTATAGCCGTTAAACTTAATATCCGTGAAGGCAAAAGCATGCATGCGTATGGTGAAATAAGACATAAGAAGTAAAAGTGAATATATAAACAGAAAGTTGATTTAGTAAATTTATGGAAAAACATAAAAATGAGAATAAACTAGAAAATTTAAAATAAACATTTGTACATATAAAATTTATTCACAGCTGCATCCTTAATCACTCCCCTTTTTAGAAAAATAACTTTGAATGGTAGCCTGTTTCATAGATTTCACTTTGAAGTCTCTTAAGTTTCCTTTTATTACATTTAGTACACTAAAAACACCATCGGAAATGTCAATGTTTTAAAAAAATCATTTAATGTTTTCACGGCATCCTGAGCTTGAGAGTAAGTTGGCTTTCGTCGGGATTGTGTCTTCGACACATTCAACAATGTCTTCATCACTGTCTGCTGTGTTTTGTACTGTCTCTATTATTTCACTCTCCGTAGGAATTCCACTGGTAATCAAATCATCATCAACATGAACAAAATTGTCAATGTCATTTACATGGTCAAAATTCGCAATTCCATTTTCTTTAAGCCATTCTGACAGAGGTAGATCATCTTCATCAACGTTATGGTTATCAATCAAAAATTCTCCCGATATTAAACCAGACTTCCGAAAGCAGTTTATGATCGTTGTAGGTGAAACATTGTCCCATGCATCTGTCATCAAATGAACTGCATCCAATACAGAGACGTTGCCATCTAAACCTCTTTCCCTCCTTTCAATCAACTGTAGAAAAAAAATTGCTTGAAATGGCCTTTAAAACTTTTAATTATCCCCATGTCCATTGGCTGCAAAATAGAAGTCGCATTTGGAGGCAAAAACACCAGTTTTACATTGGATAACTCCTGCATATGTGGGTGCGCAGGACAGTTATCGACAAGGAGTAAAATGTTTCTATTTTTCCTCCGTAACTCGTTGTTCCACTGACTTACATATAGCTGAAAAATATTGGAAGTCATCCATGCCTTTTTATTAGCTGCATATTCAACGGGAAGCTTCTTTACATTATTGAAACAACGCGGCTTTTGTGACTTACCAATAACAAAAAGTTTTTTTTTGTCACTCCCATTCATGTTTGCGCACATTAAAACTGTTAAACGATTCTTAGGTCTTTTGCCACCAACACATTTGTCACCTTTGAATTTAAGCGTTGCATCAGGCATCATGTTGTAAAACAGTCCAGTTTCGTCGGCATTGTAGATGTCTTCTTCTCTGTAACCTTTTCGACACTCCTCCCAAACACTTTTCACCCATTCACTTGCCGTTTTTGAATCTGCTGACAGGGCCTCTCCACTGACTTTCGCATAAACAATGTTATGCCGATTTTTAAAACGATCGAGCCACCCATTATTGCATGTGAAGTTTTCATGTCCTAACTGTTTTGCAAATTTATCTGCCTGTACCTTTTAAATTGTTGATGGGGAAACCAGCATTTCTCTGCGTCTTAAACCACTCCAGCAGTGCTTGATCAACAGTAACCAAGTCACACTTCCTCATTTTCTTGTTCGTTGTTAGGTTGTTCTCTAGTGCAGATAAAATCGCTTCTTTGTTTTTCCACAAGGTTGAAACCGTAGACGACGATAAATTAATTTTTTTGCACACTTCAACATTTTTTTCACCACGTTCTAACTCTCGAATAATATCAACCTTTTCGCGAATAGACAGACACTTTCTTTTATGTACGGACATGTTACTCGTTCAAGAGCAAAATCTCAACTGATTTTTGTGAACAACGCTACGAACTTTCTTTGCAAACTGCGAGCATACCAATTCCAGGAAGAGTTAATGAGGAGACGGATTAAATCTGGGATTTCCCATCTTTACGTGGGAAAGGGTGTTGGGTGCATTGGGCTGAGCGACGGGGGCGGGCGCCATTGTACATGCCCTTAGCCCCTTACCCCCCTTCCAAACACAACCTCCTGGCTGTAAAAGAGCTGGGGGTTGGGAGGAGAGGACAAAGGACCTCCGCGGGTGCCACTGTACCTGCAAGTTGCGAATTCTTGGTTTGGACAAAGGGATTATTTTTTAACAACAACGCTGCGGTCTTTAACCTCCCCGAGGGATAGGGTGTAGAGGCTGGACTCGAGAACACAAGGTTACATATCTTGAGTCAATATGAGGATTGAAGGGGCTGACCGCCACCGCGTTTGAGACAGTGAGAAGTGGTCGAAGTTTGCTCGATATATCCGTGAAGCATGCTCGTTATATACGTGAAATATTTGTATGTAAATACTCGTAAACTTATCTTGGAGGTAGCATTTGCTCACTATAGCCGTGACCTCGTTTGACTGTATATGTATGTATATATATATATATATATATATATATATATATATATATATATATATATAGACTTAAGGAAATGAAAAGGTGGTGATGAGGGTGGCAACAAGGTGTTGAAGGAAGCCCAGCGGACACTTACCAAGTCGGAGACCAAGTTGGCAGGCTGCTGGGGGCGTCGAAGAGACACGTTGAACACACGAACACAAAAACAAAAAACACGCAAGCTTATCGTGCCTATGCCCTTCTTCAGCAGTAGAGTAAATGAGAGTGACACACTGGGCGGGGAATGACAGGGTGATGTGGGGAGGTTGATGATCGGAGGAGGCGGGGATTAGGAAGGGTGGATTCCCAATAAGGAGGGAGTGTTATGAGGCAGAGTGCGAATAGTTACAAAGTAACAAGGAGACATAGTAAGGGGGCTAATAGGGTTAGCGGAGGTTGAGGCCAGGCGGAGAGAAAGAGTCAAGATGATGTATGTGTGCAAGTTCCCAGTGTCGGAGAAAGGAGGCAGGAGTGTCATTAGGTAAGTCGCGAATAACCCTTACAATGTAGCAGCTACTGAAAGGGACATTGTGGGTATTGGCGTGTAATGCAACTGGGAGAAAGCATCTGAGAGAGACGCTATTCCAGTGACCGTTCATGCGGATATTTAACGGATTGTTGGTGAGGCCTACATAAAACGCGGGACAAAGAGTGCAGGTAAGGAGGTAAATGACATTTCGGGTGGTGCAGTTGCTTCTAGAGGTGATTGGGTAGGTGATATTGGTGAAGGAACTCGAGAAAGAAGATGAGGATAGGTGGATAGGGCAAGTGAGGCAGCGAGGTTTGTCGCAGGGGTGAGACCCTATAGCAAGAGGCGTGGTAGAAGTGGGAAGTTCCTTCATCCACAAGATATTTCCAAAATTGGGGGGCCGGCGGAAGAAGAGGAGCGGGGGATTGTCAAAAAGGTTGGTAAAGAGGGACTGGTGGGAGGAAGAGGTAAGAATCGGGTGGGTAGCATGGAGGATTGTTTTGAGGGCTTCGTGGATACCAGGAAGGAAAAGTGTAGTAAGAGTGAGTGGAGGGGTTGATACAGGGATAGTAGGTGTATGTGGAAGGTATCCATGGTGGGTAGGCGTCATCGCCCTATGGATCTGTTCGCGGACCAAGACTGGAGGGTAGCCACGTTTGAGGAGAGCGTCCTCGAGGACAGAGTAGTATTGTAGAAGGGAAGCTCTATCAGAACAAAGCCTCCATCCTCGACGAGCAAGGGCATAGGGGATAAAGGTTTTGGTATGAAGGGTATGGCAGCTATCAAAGTGGAGATATTGGAGGCTGTTGGTGGGTTTGATATGAACACAGGTGCGAATTTTGCTGTCTTGAAGGTAAAGATCGACATCCAGGAATGTAATGTGGGAGGTAGAGTATTGGTTAGTGAAAGAGAGTGAAGGATGGGAGGAGAGGCGCGAGAGAAAGGAATAGAGATAGTCAGGTCCATGCGTCCAAATGAGGAAGACATCGTTGATGTATCTCAGCCACAAAAGTGGTCTGAGTGGTACGTTGAGGAAGAGTCGTTCCCATTCTCCCAAGTAACAATTGGCGTATGAAGGCGCCAAACGGGTGCCCACCACAGTGCCTCTAATTTGAAGGTAGTGACGCCCATCGAAGGTGAAGTTGTTCATTTTTAGCACCATAGCTGCCAAGTCTAATAAGAAATGGGAGGAAGGTCTAGCGTCGGGTGGTCTTGAGTCCAGGAGTTTACTAAGGGCAGAGAGTCCATCATCGTGGGGGATGTTTGTGTAGAGGGAACAGACATCGATAGTGGCCAAAATGGTATTGGGTGGGAGAGGAAAGGGGAGGTGTTGGAGGCGTTTGAGGAAGTGGTTAGTGTCTTGGATGAAGGAAGGGAATTGACGAATGAGAGGTTGTAGGTGGGAGTCAACGAAGGCGGAGATGCGTTCTGTAGGGAAGTTAAAGCTGGCAACAATGGGACTGCCGGGGATGTTGGGTTTGTGTATTTTAGGGAGAAGGTAGAATGAGGGTGTGCGGGGTTTGTAGGGGATCAATAGAGTAATGGCGGAATCGGGAAGGCCTTTCTGTTTTTCTGAGTAATAAAGATAGGATGAAATTTTGTCGGAGTGGTGGTCTGTGGGGTTGGAAGTAAGGTGAAGGTAAGAGGTTTCGTCAGAAAGTTGGCGCTCGGCTTACTCGTTATATTTGGCGTGATACATCACTACCGTGGTGGTGCCCTTGTCGGCAGGGAGGATGATGATATGGTCACTATGTTTGAGTGTAGAAATGGCATGTCTTTCACGTCTGGTAAGATTTTCTGTGTGGTCGATAAGATCGGAAAAGTTGGGTTGGGAGACTCTGGAAAGGATATAATTGAAGTATTGTTCGACCGGGTGTAGGGAAGGAAGGGTGGGTGGAATGTAATGGGAAGGAGGTTTGAAGATGGAAAAGGTAGGTGGAAGGCCGGGAGGGAGTTTAGGGTTGGTAGAGGTGTTAGAGTCTACTTTGGGAGGGTTGGTTTTTAGACGTAGTGTGCGGGCAAAGGATTGAACGTCGGCAAGGAGGCGAAAATGACCAAATTTGGTGGTGAGATAAAAAGAAAGGCCGCGTGATAGGTGTTCATTCTCGGCAGGGGTAAGTACGTGGGAGGAAAGGTTCAAGACATCATCTGGTTGGCAAGATGAGGAGGTGGTGGCAGGAGTGTGCGAACAATAGGAGCGCTTCAAAGGTTTGCTGGCTGGGAGAGTGTGGGTCTTTTTCAGGATATAGAGTGATGGTGGCGTTGGGAATCCCAGGAGATCCGCAAGACAGGGAGTTTGGCCGATGAGTGGAGGGGAGGGAGGTGGTTTCTTGACCACGCCGTCTGATATGAACGGAAGGGGAAGACCAAGTTTGAAGTGCCGGACGCAAAGCTGAGAGAGTTTACGGAGAAGTCTGTCTCGATGTGCGGTAATATCATTAGCCGCTTGAAGAAAAGCGGCGTGAAGGTCGGATATGGATTGCAAAGAATGACGAAGATAAAGAACGACAGATTTGCAATTAGCGAAGTGGGTGTTAGAGAGGGTGGTATAATGGTGTATGGTGGAACGGATAATATGGATAGAGGCGAGGTGATACGTGAGGGCTAGTGAAGTGCGGATAGGGGGAGGAAGGCCTGAAAGAGGAATTCTGATGGTGAGGCATTTGCGGGTGAGTCCAAGTGCAAGGAAGGAGTTGAGGAATTCAATCTGGCAGTTGAGGGTGATGTGTCTGCGGAGATGATATTATAAATGTATATATCACAATGCAATTAAGAACTTTCTCTTATCAGTTCTCATTAGTGGTAAAATAAACAAGTAAACGGAAATCTGTTGGGAAAAAATGCGCAATTCGGCTACGGGGATACAGTCCTCGAAGATGTTTCACTCCGTCTGTTGATTCCAAGAAGAAATTCGCTGAATGAGAGATCGGTTTTCTTCGCTACCATTTGGATTTGACTGAAAAAGTGAGCTCTAAATATCTTATTTTTGAAGCATTCAGACTCGTTCATCAAGGTACATTCTTATTCTCATAAACATTGCAAGCCATGGAAAGAAGATAGAAAACAACAGGTAAACAGCTCTAAAAACTCAAACGAAATACAGATTTAAATGTTATTCACTAGATAGCCGATAGTAAGTTACCTATTGAAATCATTTGCTTTACTCAATTTAAATGTAACCCACAATTTACAGAAAACCTGAATATTTTTACATAACCGGGGGAAAAATCACTTGGCCGATGATAGGATATGCTGGATAAAATTACAATGTATCCTGCACTTAATGGCATCGGTATAAAGCAGGGATAAGTACGATAATAGTGAGATTCTGAGAGGTGACCAAGATAGTGAGAGTGTTTGTTGCTGTATCGGTAAAGAAGGCCCAATGAGGTCTTCTTATGCTCGTTTTACAGGCCATATAACGCGGGTGTAGATCATATTCTAAATCTCTAGAAGCAACTTTCAAAGCTTAAGGTCATTAATCAAGACGGAATAATTATAGCTAGTGGAAACTTTAATTTATCCTCAATTGATTGGAACAATCAATGTTTTCAATCTAATGGCAATTAACTCAAATCCTGGTAAGCATTAATCGAAACATTCTGCAAGCACTCTTTTCTTCAATTTTTCAGAAAGCGTACGTTATCGCGCAACATACTTCATTTATTAGCAACCCAAATAGAATAAACAAAGTCATCATTGAGACTGAAATATGTGATCATCTGTACGTGTATGCAGAGTGTAAGGTAAAAATCGAGAGGTACCCTAAGCCTCAAAGAAAGATTTACATTTTCGCTAAGGAAGATTTTCCAAGTGTAAGGACACGCATACGAGTAATATTACATAGCTTCCGTGATATGACTGAACGATCAGGTGCTGAGTTGTCACGGACAATATTCAATGATATAATGCTAGAGAGCATAGATTTGTACATTTTTATTAAATTGAAGGTCTAAAAGAAAGAACCACGTTGGTTCAATATTCAAATTTAGGGGGCGCTTAGGCGTCAGAGAATCAGCCAAGCAAAAATAAGAAATATGCCGTCTACAGAATCCGACGAGTATAGAGCAGCGAATGTTCAGACGTATAAGGAATCACGCACTAAAGTGAGAAATACTGTGCGCAAGGCTTTTACTACTTTCAGGAGAAGAGTATTAAATGTTTGTTTGAAGGAGGACCCTAAAGCGTTACCATACCTTACCTGCGTAATGACTCGGGTGCCGTTATTCATTGAAAGCGTAGAGAAACCCATCCTCTTAAACGATCATTTTAAAAAAGCATTTACAATCATCAATGATCAATGCATACCCTCGTTATGCACCCTCTATGACGAACGACCAGAAGGACGATATAGTATATTCTGTGGAGGGATTAGCAAGGAAAATAAGTTCCTTTAGACTTAAAAATGCCCTTGGCCAAGAAGAAATTTCTGATCGTGCTATCAAAGAATTATCCGAAGAAATAACATCTCTTCTTCGGATAATATTCGATAAATCAATTTCTCGCGGTGTGGTCCCTAAGGACTGGAAGTTAGCGACCCCAATTCATAAGGGCTGCGAAAATGAGAACCCAGATTATTACTGGCCGATTTACGTGACGTCGATATCGTGCAGGATTTATGAGCACATCCTCGTTAGATTTCTTGATAGAAATTCATGGTTTGATTATTGACAATGCGGCTTCAGGAAAAGTTTGTCTTGCGTTACTCAGCTCGGTCTATTTATGAATTGTATACTAAGAAGCGTAGAAAATAATATGCAGGTCGATGCCAAGTTCTTAGATTTAAGGAAAGCCTTTGATTAGGTACGACACAAGAAGTTAATAGCTTAACTAAAAACATAAGGCGTTAATTCCTAAATTAATATTTGGATCCGTGAATTATTAAATCGTAGGTAGCAGAAGTTTGATAAAGGAGTCAATTCATGCAAATCTTCACTTTTTACCTTAAGTACATTTTGTTTACATTATTTTAAAATTGCGTTATAAATATATCTGAAGATAGGGAACGGTTATAAACCTAAGTTGTTTAAATATTTTCTGCATGATTCAGTTTCCTTGATTTTAGTAATTATTCGAATAGCCCTCTGTTGGAGTGCAAATACTCTATTAAATTACACAAAGAAGAGTTATCCAAAACAATAATACAATACCATATCACACTAGCAAATATTCAATTAAATGCTGTCATTATTATCTCAAGATCACACTGCTCTGCCAATCACTTCAACAAAAATATGGCTGAATGTCATCAGTTTCCAGCAAGCGTTGTTGATCTGTTCTGAGGTCACTCACAGAAATGTCAGGAAAATTTGCTTGGCCCTTCGCCATTTTCACCAATGGTCGTTCTTCACATTTTTCAAGTGTCTAAGCTACCTCACCTGAGTACGAATAAGGAGCTATCGAGCTCCCATCTATTCCTTTCAGCAGATGCGAAAAGGAAGCCTTTCCTTGGAGGAGACATAATCAGCTATTGGAAAGGCATTCCAAGTTTCTCTTCTAGGGCCCGAATGACACCATTCTTATGCACCGTGTTAACGGATATCCCATCACATCCCACTGCCTGAATATGGTCCAGGTCTATGCCACTCACTTCAAAAAATTCAATTATGCTGGAGAAAACACTCTCTGCATCGCCCTGTTCAGATGTAACATGACCGACCTACTGGGATACTGACTCCTTAATGAACGATATTTGTCCCTCTTTTGTGAACTTCCTACGGCACTTGTCTCCTTTTTCACCTGTGTCAGGGTATCGAAGAATATTCCCGAGAAATCTGAGCACGTTGAAGGCGCTGATTCTAGTTGATCAGATATAAGTTTTTCTCGTGCTCTCCTAGATTTATTCCGGGCTATCACCTTAGATTTGTCTTCTTTTATAATTATTTCCATATCGTCCAAGACAGAAGATAGGAATAACGCAGCTGCTTCATCGGAAGAGCTGTAACTCTAAGCTGTTATTGCTGATGCTGGCATACCGAATCTCATTTTACGATCCGATGGAATTCTGCTGTCGGATTTATCGTACGATTGATCTCTGTCATCTGATTACTCTGCTTCTGATTCTGAAGAATTATCAGCTTCAATCTTTTCACTATTTCCAGAATTTTCAACTTTTTCTTGGAGGAGGTTCATAAGCTTTAGCAGTATTTTATAACGCTAAATTATGAATTTTGGGAACACAAACAGCTATTTATCCACGATGACTTTAAAGCTATTAAACCTAATATAAATATGAAATAAATAACTAAATGAAAATTAGGCATCATAACTTCTGTTAGATCATCTTGTTTATTATGAAGCCATCGGTGAAAACTTTACCATCAAGAAAACAAACGAAGATGTCTGTTAATCCGGATTGAACTTTCCTCTACAATCCGAGAACGGACGAGGCTGAGGTGTACGAGGAGGAGGAAAATGAGTTAGAAAAGCGTATTTGTCTTTATTAAAATGATTCTCCACAAACCTCTATTTTTCGCAGTTTTCTTCGTGCCTTTATAGCTCTTCCTTTCATGTCGTCCAGAAGCAGAAATCTTTTCCTACATCTTTATATTATTCATTGCAGTTTTTCTTCTAACATGTCGTTAAACTTACTCCCTCTCCTAAGGTAATGTCCAATCCAGTTTGCTTTACTCTTTCGTATAGTATACATTTGCTTCTCTCCTATTATTTTAAATACCTCCTCAGTTTTCATCCTATATGTCCGTTTCATCTTCAGCATTCTTCTCCAGTCCCACATTTCAAAGCTTTCCAAGTGTTTTAAGTCATCTTTCCTATGTATTTCTGCCCCATACAAATCTATACTCCATCCATAGCATTTTTTCAACGTCTTCCGGATATCGTCCTTTATATTTCCCGTTCATAGGAGTTTCTCTTATTTGAGAGCGGCTTTTGCTTTCGTTATTCTTGCCTATATTTCGTCGGTATATTTTGCTTCTCTCGTCATGATGCTTCAAAAGCATTTATATTTATAAACTTGTCCTATTTTTCTCCCAAAAATTCTTATGTTCAAGTTATTTTCTTTCAATCTTGAAATCTACTCTGCCGTCTAGCGCTTCTTACATTAGTCTTTTTCATTATATATTGAGTAGGATAGGCGATAGGCAATACTCGTTTCTTGCTCATATCCTGATATTTACTCATCTGGTGTCAGCTTTTTCAAATAAGTCCTTCACAACTCCATTGAAGTTTAGATTCTTGATCAATCTTTTGTCTTTCCAATCCACACGTATATCATTTAATATCCACATCGGAATTGCCCAATTTACTGTATGAAATGCATTCTGCATTTTGAAGAAACATACGCAGAAAAATTAAGTATCTGTATTCGATTGCTCTTTCTGATATAATTCTCACTAAACCGATAACATCATTGATTCCTCGTTCTTTTCTGAAGTATAGCTTAGAATTTCTCCAGTCATTTTTTCTAGCCTTTTATTAAGAATTCTGTTCATACTAAGAGGAGAAATGAGAAATTTTTATGTAAAAATTTTCATAAAATAGCAAAACACGAAACGACGATAAATTCAGTTTTTTACAGTAATGCATATATATATATATATATATATATATATATATATATATATATATATAGGTTACTGTCTTAATGATGATTATTATAACTGCTGACATTCAGCCAGGAATGTGAAAATAAAAAATAAACGCCAGCTGACTTCCATAGAATATGGAAATTGTGGATAGTTGCCATAATTTTGTGAAATGTGTTAAATGCTCCCCTTGAAATTTTGCGATTATCATCTGATGCATTTCAGTTCCGCGTTGCTCCATTGATTTTGTTTTGGAAATCGTGTTGGTCTATTTACTTGTTAAAAAATAGATGTTTGTTTGTGTAGTTTTTAAGCGCTTTCATATTATATCAATAGCAACAAGTTGTTGAGGTTAGGAAGCCCAGTGAACACTTACCAATAGGAGGTCCGCTGCATTGTCGGAGATACATATTTCCAAACGTGCATTGCAGGCTTCGGGGGTTTATACTTTCGTGCGTGTGTCTTATATTATATATACATATAGGTTTGAATGTGTATATATTGTCAGGCCATCTCGAACTTTTCCCTAAAGAGACCCTGGTGTCAAAATCATCTGCCCGCCCACTCTATCGATTGGTAGTTAGATTGTCCTCCGATAGAGGTGGAGTGAGCGACGGAGAGGAGAGTTAGGGTTTGATATGGGCGGTGGAGAGTGAGGAGATCTTTTGATTGAGGAAAAATGAACCGAAATCAAGAGAATTTGCGAAAGAGAAAGAGGAAAGAACATTCTCTATCTTACTCCGCCCATCCGCCTCCCTTCGACCATTTCTGCCTTTTCGTCGAACTGATTGATTTTGTTTCCTTTTTTCGTTCCATTTTGGGGGGAGGGGAGAGAGAGAGAGAGAGAGAGGCCGTTGCCATCGCTTCAGGATTCCATTTCATTAAAACTTAACGAGTACTTTTCTGGTGGACAACGGGATCATTTCATTCTTCGTCCACACATTTCGTTTTCTGTCTACATCTTCCACTCCATCCCCTCCCTAATTTTTATTTTTAACTTTTGTATTAAGATCACCAAGTATTTATGCAGGATTGCTAATTTATTTTCCTTGAAATTTGACGATTAATATCGACGGTTATTTTTCCAAAATATCAGCGACGAATATCGTCGTTTATTTTAATACATATTATTAGGCTTGGTATTTTTCGAGGTTTATATTTCTTAGAGATCGACCACGAATGTCGTTAATTTCTCCTAAGATTCGAGGACCAATATCAACGTTTATTTTAATACATTTTATCGATTTTTATCAATAAAAATTACAGAAATTGGGTTATTCCAATTGAATATCACTAAAAGTTTATACACATATATCTATATGACTTCTAGCATGCCGGATTTTATATTATTCTCTAAACTTTGGCTCTTCATCCACCTACCCGGAACAGTTAATTTTTCGGAATAAATCACAAGTAAATTTTACTCCTGCAATCGCGCATCTCATTCAAAGAATCGTGTCTATTCAATAAAAAAATAAATGTGACGTCTATATAATGCACAACTAAATATATATAGGTATATTTTGAAGAAAACGTCTTATCTTATTGAGTGAAAAACGACGATGAGAGCAAAAAAGCTCATAGTACGAACATTGAACGATGTTACGACAGTATTGCAAGAAAAATCAACCATGGGACTCTATCACTCGGAGAATAAATTGTGGGTATGGCTACCAAAAATAGAAATTTTATGACAGATTTTGAAAATACTATAGAGCAGAGCTCCGGAAATATACTCATAGTATTAGATTTTTAGCCTAACGAAACTCGAAACGACTTAGGGGCGAGTGTATTTTGTGAAGCAGGGTTATATAGTTTATTCTTTCGAGACCAACTATAGGGATATTTGGCGATCAGTATTAGTTCGGTTTGGGTAAATATTTCTTTTTGCATTTGAAGATTGTCGTCAGAAATCATATGACTTGAGTAAATTGAGTGTGGAGGCTGATTATATCGTGGAAAAAAACCAAAGGCACGTAGGGATTATCGGATGCGGTTGAAATTAAAGACAGAATGCAATAAACCGATCATATTGTTTTGTCCCGTTTCCGTCTCAGCTCAATATATATCCTTAAGACATGGGTGATCTTAGAAAGGATGTGGATTATTGAATGAAGTGTGGCTGTCTGATATGACAAATGCTGATTTTCACTTTGGTTTTGGAAGTTATGCGTTAGGATACATTTTATTCGAGTCAGATAAACGCCTGGAAAATAATTTCAGAGAAAACTTAATAGTAAAAAATAAACACTTATCGTAGAAAATTCATCTTTGTCAATTTAGAAATTTTTAGAAATTCGATGTTTATCGACATTTCGACATAAATAGTATCCTACCAAGCTTTTGTATATAAATAGTCATACGTATGTCGGTTTGTATAAGGTCTCATAAAATCGTTAATAATTCATAACCATTAAGAGATCTATATGGATCAAAATAAATAGTTTGAGAGATAAAAGGTTTTCAACAGCAGTTCACTTTCTCCAGGCATAATATGAAATAACCCGGATTTCGCACAATTTTCAGTATCCTTCAGCGCCGATTTGTCCGCTCTTCATCTAACGGCAGTATAAAATCTCCGTTGAAAATGCGCATCAATTTGTATTTTTTGCCGAGATTACATATTGAGACGAAAAAGTAAAAATAATATAATTAAAAATAAAATGTTTAAAGAGAACATATATTTTGCACTTAAAAGTAAAAATATAAATTATTATTTACAAGATATGTTTTATAATCTTTGTAGAAGTTACGAGGCTTTTAACCATATCACGCTTTTCAAAAGCCATATACATTATAGTTTCTCAATAAAGTCTACTATTAAAATTTTTTTTTATTAATTGCAAAATATAAATTTTGTATTTTAAAAACATTATTTTTTATTATTTTATTTTAAAATAATACTACAAGACCTTCCGTAAGTATGTTCTTATTTAGTTGATGACTATAGAAAGAATGGTTACGCTCCGTTTCATGGGATTGAATTTTCTAGAAGGAAATCTACATAGATAACGAATGAGTAAACCACATTTTCGAGATTGCTATTAACAGTATGTGTAGGATGAATTGAGAAAAGGTTTATTGTCAGAGTTGGATAAATATGATCTCAAGCCTCTCGGGAATTCAAAGAAAGGGAAGTAATTAGCCTTCACTCATAGCAAAAAAGAGCAAAGATAAATGAGCAGATATGGGGATTTAAGGGGAGGAATTTGGCGCAAGGGTTAAGCTGAAGCAACTCATCGCAGAAGAGGGATTTTGCGAAAACTGCGCAAAGTGCTAGCTTTTGTGACTTTGTTTATGTGTTTTTAGTACACACACACATCCAGATTATCTAACATCATGTGGAAGCACAATGTGTGCCCATAAGGTGGGACGACGACCACGAGATAGATGAGAAAGTTGATAAGAGGAGGAGGAAAAGGGGAGGAGGAGAAAAAAGGACGGTGAGGGAAAGGGGAGGAGGAGCAAAAGAAGAGGAAGTGGAAAGATCGGGAGGATCAAGTGGAAGGAGAAAAAGGGAGGTAAAGGAAAATGGCAGGAAAAGTAAAAGGGGAGGAGAAGAAAAAGTGGGAGGAAAACAAGAGGAAGAGAAAAAAAAGGATGGGGAGGAAAAGGGGAGAAAGAGAACGGGGATGAGGAGAGGGGGTGGAGTAGAAAGGGGGATGTGGAGATAAAGGGCAGGAGGAGAAAAATGGGTGAAGGAAAAGGGGAGGATGAGAAAAAAAGAGGAACAGAAAATATTGGATGGGAATGAAAAGAGGAGGAGGAAAAGGGCAGGAGTAGGAAAAAGGGAGGACGAGAAAGAGGGAGGAAAAGGAAAAGTAGAGGACAATGAAAAGGGAAGGTGGAAAACAAGAGAAAGCGGAAAAAGAAGATGGGGAGGAAAAGGGAAGAGAAAGAGAATGAGGAGAAACGGTGGAGGGGAAATGGAGATGAAGAGATAAAGTGGAGGAGGAGAAAATGGAAGAAGGAAAAGGGGAGGATGAGGAAAACAAGACGAAGAGAAAAAATTGGATGTGGAGAAAAAGAGGAGAAAAAGGAGTGGAATAGGAAAAGATGTGGAGGAGAAAGATAGAGGAAAAGAAAATTTCGATGAAATAGAAAATGAGAGGACAATGAAAATGGGAGGTGGAAAACAATAGGAAGAGGAAAAAAGGGATGGGGAGGAAGAGAAAGAGGAGAAACAGGGTGAAAGAGAAATGGGGATGACGAGATAATGGGGAGGAGGAGAAAAATGGGAGTAGAAAAAGGGAGGGATGAGGAAAAAAGAGGAAGAGAAAAAAGAGGATGGGGAGGAGCAGGAAAAGGGGATGAAAGGAAAGGAGACGGAGAGGAAAGAGGATGGACAAGAAAAAAGGGAGGAGCAGAAAAAAGAGGATGGGGGGAAATGAGGAGGAAGAGAGAGGGGGATGAGGAGAAAGTGGGAGGACAAGGAAAAGGGTAGACTAGGAGAAAAAGGGGAGGAGGAAAATAGGAGGTAAAGATGTGGAAGAGAAAAAATAGAATGGGAAGGAAAAGAAGAGGAAGAGAATGGTTATGAGGAGAAAATGGGAAGAGTAAGAGGGAGGAGGAGAAAGGGGGAGGAGAATGGTGGAGTAGAAAGGGTAGGAGGAAAAAGGGCGAGAAGGAGAAAGGGGGAGGAAGAGAAAGTGGGAGGATGAGAAAAAGGGGAGGAATAGATGAGGAAGAGAAAAAAAGAGGATGGGATGAATAGGGGAAGAGGGCAAGAATATGAGGAGAAATGGGATAACAAGGAAAAGCGAAGGGCAAGCAAAAGGGGAGGAGAAAGGAGAATGGGGAGAAAGGAGAATTAGGAGAAAGGCTGAGGAGAAAGGAGGATGAAGAGAAAGAGGATGAGGAGAAACGGGGATCAGGAGAAATGGGAATGAGAAAGTGGGATGAGGAGAAAGGGGGTGGGAGAATGGGGGAGGAGGAGATTGGGAGAGAGGGAGAAAGGGGGAGGAGGTTAAGGGATAAGGTGTTATATGATGAGGATAAGGGGACGTAGTATTATAAGGAGTAGGAAGATGATAAGGGGAGAGTATGATAAACGGAAGGAGGAGGAAATGGGGGAGGAGGAGGTAAAGGGGGAGTAGGAGGTGGAGAAAAATGAGTAGGAGAAAAGGAAGGTGGAGGAGAATAATGGTGAGATGGTAAGATAAGGGGAGTAGGAGGATAAGTATATGAAGGAGGTGGATAAGGAGGAAGAGGATGTAGGGGGGAAGATTTTTTTTGGAAGATGAAACGGGAACGTCGGTGTATATAGAGGGGCGTTGGATGCTAGGAGAGAACTACATGAGACGGTAAGACCGTGAGAGGAATGTATGAGCGTGGTTGAAGGAATTATGGCGGAGGCACGATTGGGATTGAATGGGAGGGCGATGAGTTCTGGGAAAGCCCATTTGGAATTGCAGTAACTACTTCACCTAAGTTTGTTTACATTGTAGCATGACAATGCCAATTGTCTAATTTTCTTCCTAGCTCATTTCTCGGCTTCGAGAATTGCTTTTCGTTTTCCACTATTTCCGTTTCCATTCTTTCGTTTCTCTTCTAATTTCTTTCTCGTCTCACTCCCTTCCCATCGCACCACTTGGCCCCTCATCTGTCTCTCTTCCCACATCTTTCTCCCTTCCCACATCTCTCTCCACTCCCTTCATCTATGATTGCTTATATATGGAACTCTCTCTTGGTACCCACATATTTTAAATGACGGTAGAACAGTTAACTCATCTCTTCACTCACTTTGGAATTTAAGTAGCATTACTTCGGTTTCTCTAGAAAAGCATCTAATTATTTACCTCATTATTCCTCATTGTGGCTGTGTTTATAGCGTACCAAGACTTATCTCAAGAGCTTTCGTTAAAGATTCAGAGAACTGATAACGCGTACATTAGATATATATTTAATCTGAAGAAATCAGACCAAATTTCTGAGTCGCTCGTCAATTTAACTGGCTAAATCTGGAGCCTCGTAGAAACCTTCTTTCCTTGGTTTACCAATTACATACTTCCGTAAATTTGTATTAGCTTGCCGATGAATACAGACGTATAGACATTGTGCATAACCGTAATGCAAGGGGGGAGCCATAAACCTCATATTCATCTTCGTAGAACTAGTCTTCAATATGTCCTTCATTGTAACTGTTTGCAGGTTATGGAACGAACTTCCCCGAACAATGAATAACTCGCACTCGCTCTCCACATTCAAACGACACTGCAATCAATCCCAATTATCTTTTCAAAGGAAGAATTAATACACGCTTAATGCTTCCATTTTTATTAATCTCAAATTTGACAATACAATACTTGTTATATACCATTTGCATATTTTTATTGTTTTTTTTTCTTCTTTTTTTAAATAATAATGTTAATTTCAACATCTTAGTCATTCTTACATGCATATTTTAGTAATGATAATTTCGTATTGTGCGTAATCTTTCCTATTCTAAAGTTTTTCATTTATTTATTTTTGGCTTCAAACTTCATCTCCCTTCTTTTCTCTCATCTCTCGCCCTTTCTCTATTCTGACTCCCTTCCCTTCTTATCTTTCCCTTCCCTTCTTCTCTCTCCCTTCCCTTCTCTCTCCCTTTCACTCTTCTCTCCTTTCCTCTCACCAATCTCCCTTCCACTCTTGCCTTTCTTCTTCCACTCTTGTCTGTCTCTTCCCTTCCACTCTTGTCTCTCTCTTCCCTCCTTTTTCCCTTCCTTTTTTATTTATATCTTCCCCTCATCCCTCCCTTCCCCTTTTCTCTCTCTTCCCCTCATCTGTCTCACTTCCCATCTTCTCTCACCTTTTGCCTTCCCTCCTCTCTCTCTTTTGCTCATCTTTCTCCCTTCCACTCTTATCTTTACCTTACCCTCATGTCTCTTTTCCCTTCTTCTCTCTTCCTTTCCCTCTTCTCTCCTTCCTCTCATCACTCTCCCATCCACACTCGTTTCTCCTTTCCATTCATCTCTCTTCTTTACACTTTTCCTTCCCTTCTTCCCTCCCTTCCCCTCATCTGTCACCCTTCTACTCTTCTCTTTCCCTTTGCCTCTTCTCTCTCTTTCGCTCATCTTTCTCCCTACCCATTTCACTCCTTTCCCATCTCTCTCCCTTCTACTCTTGTCTCTCCTTTCCCCTCATCTATCTCCCTTCCCTTCATCTCTCTCCTTTCCCTTCATCTTTCTCCTTTCCCTTCATCTCTCTCCTTTCCACTCTTGCCTCTCCTTCTCATCATTGTCTCCCTTGCCTTTTTCTCTCTCCCTTTCCTTCCCCTCACCTACACTCATATTCCTTCCCTTCACTCTCTCATTCACTATTATCTCTCCCTTCCCCACATCTATCTCCCTTACCTCCATCTCTCTCCTTTTCCACTCTGGTCTCTCCCTTCCCGTCATCTGTCTCCCTTCCCCCCTTCTGTCTCCCTTCCCCTCATACCTTCCTCTCTTCTCTCTCCCTTCCCCTCATCTCTTAACTGGATCCTTCGTTTTAATTAACTCAATTTTCCTAGGAAGCGAGTCCTTCATTCATTCCTTCGAATCAGCAACCGTTGCCATTCTATTGGTCCAAATGCCAATCTCCGTGATTTAAATGAGGGGCGGATTATTTAAATTTCCCATTTGAATTTATCATCTCTGCATAATAAGAGCTATTTCGCTAACGTCTTCAAAGCAAGTCAAGATCAAAGCGATTAAGTCGCATCTTACCTCTCTCTCTGTCTGTCTGTCTCATTCTCTATCTCCGTAGATCATCGCTGTCACACTTTTCCTTCTTCGCCTCTCTCTATATTAACTTTAGAATTGCGTTTTACTCCTGGCTGATGTATTTATTAAGCTACAATTTCATAATTGCTCAAACAGATAGAATATAATAACTTTTTCTCCGAACGGGGATATATTTATTAATAAAGTCAAGCTCCACGTTGCGAAATTTTCTAATGATACATATAAAATTAAAATATGTATTGTGGTAGATGCATAGTTTAATTTCTTCTGAATAGGGACAAAGATTTTAAATTTTGGATTGCTTTTTCTAAATGTCATGAGTCGTGTATCAATCGTTACATTCAATTTTCTCCTTAGAAAATGACTGAAAATGTGTTTAAATAAATATGCAAACATGGCCGGATAAAATTTTAATTTTGGAAATTGTTTGATGCATCATCTTACGAAACTTCAAATTTTAGGTATCTATAAACAAGATTCGCACATTCAAATATATTTCCCTTATAGAGTTGCGCAAAAATACAAATTATGCAAAAAAGAAGAAATTAAAAATTCATTTGGAGTAGTTATACTTTTGGAAAATAGACCCTCATTATTACACTGAAAAGTAATATGACAAGTTATTTCCTCAAAATACTGAATATTGAGAAATACGAAATTTTCTATTCAAAATTATCTGCAGACAAATATTCTAGCTGAAGGTGTCTTGTCTCAGATGACTTTCCTCTATGCCTTAAAATGTACGTAATAAATGGAAAGCTCCCTTTCATGCACAAATGGTACTCGATAGCCAATAACTATTTTGCAATCCTTTATCTTGCATATTTGTAAATAATAGAATTATTAAATTAAATTAAATGAATTAATCATTTAATTAAAATAATTAAATTAAAAACTGTGATATTTTTATACGCATGTACTTGTGTTGACTATTGAGTATGATTTCAACGCCATGGTATGACTGCTATTAATCGAATAATTATTTGCATAAAAATTCTTAAGTAAATTTTGTAAATTTTTAAGCTGCGTGTAACAACTGAATTGTTAAATTGATTTAAGGCATCTAGGTTTAAACTTATTTCGATGTTAAAAGTTTATCACTTTCTCTTCCTAAAACTAGTATTTAGCAAAATTGATACAATCCCATGAAGACGATCAGAATGTACAAAAAGACGCACACGGCTTTCTGTGAACTACTCAAATATAAATAAAATAGACGTAAAATAGCAAATTTTTTAATATCATCCCGAGGATGCATATACTAATGATAAAATAAAACCTGTTTATTTGAAATTAATAGACAGAATCAATGGTAAAAACAAACTATCGAATTTGGAAAATAATTCTTGACTGTGTTGTATATCTCTTGAATGGTTCGTAATTTAATAGCTTTTTCGAAATAAGAATTCTTTGTCGACACGGCAGAACATTTAACTAATCCAATTTCTCGCATAAATAATCTCTAAAAGACATTCTTTGTCACCCGAGAGAGCGGAAAGAAATAAAAAAATTCGCGTCGGCACAGACATCGAGATCGCGCATTACAGGAGAATCCCTCGCCGCAACGCGGACCCTAATCTCCGCTCCGGTTCGTATAATCCATTAGACGCATCGGTTCAATTGATCTTCGCCACCAACACACCAGCGATTCATCTCGCCGTGAAAACTTAATCTGGCATATAACGTGTATAGAACCTCCACGCGGATACGCGAAAAAAATTGTCAGAAAGTCGAGAGAGAGAGAGAGTATTAGAGAGAAAATGTTTGTGTGAGAGAGTAAGAGAGAGAGAGAGAGAATGTGTGTGATAGAGATAGAGTGAGAGTGGGAAGGGAGAGAGTGTGTGAGAGAGAGGCAGAGAATGTTTGTGTGCGTGTGAGAGAGAGAGAGAATGTGAGTGTTAGACAGAGAGAGTGAGAGATTGTGTGAGGGATAGAGTGCGTGTGAGAGAGAATGTGTGTGAGAGAGAATGTGTGTGAGAGAGAATGTGTGTGAGAGAGGGGGGAAATGGGTGAGAAAGATGAAGTAGGCGAGAATCATGCGAAGTTCAGGTACTGTTCTTGTAGTACAAAAATCGTTAAACGCCACACCCAAAAATACCTTCATGTTTTAATCTCATCTCTATCCCTCTCCACTCTCCTCAAGATCTCCTATCCCATTCACTCCCTTACTCCACCCCTCGCACTATATAGCCCGCCCCTCCAAGGTTCATCCCCTCCGCTCCACCGCGCCGGAATTCCCCGACACATCGCCCAGACCCATCCCCCCACCACCCCGCTCCCACGCACACACACACATATACATACACCACGCATGTCCTCTCACCCGACGTCCAGCGAACTGTGAATCAAAGCTTCCACCTCTATAAACCCGGCACGAATCATTCAAGTAGGATTCTCATCACTTAGTGCTCACACCCCCTCCCCCTACTTTCTCCCCCTTTCCCTTCCCTAGGATAATAATAACTCTAATAGCATTAAAGGATGAAGGTAGGAAGGAAAAGAGGGGGTGGGGGAAAAGGTGGGAAATGGGAAGCGATTCCGGATGTAAAAGGGTGGGGAAGGGGGAAGATGGGGAAAGCGGTAGAGTTAACGGATGGGAATAATGGGAGCCGTGGAGACGGGGAAGAAAGATGGACGGCAGTTTGCGGTGCCGTAAAGGCTGGCTCATTGGTTTCGGAGGGGATGGGAGGCGACCCAGAAGGCACATGGGCATATTCCTATATGCGGCGCATCTAAATAAATATATACACGAGAGGCGATTCACCTCCGAAATTCAAATAATGAGATATGTAAGGCGCTGAGGAGGAGGAGGGACTGGAGAGGATTTGTCGAGTCTCTATGGGTTCGTTTGCGTCCATGGTTGCGAGATATTTCGGGCGCAAACGACTGCCATTAATTGGGTAATGGAGGGATAAGCTCAAGAAATTTCATCTCCGAGGTGAATTTTCCATATTATAATACTATACTCACGGCAGTAATGCAGGGATTTGGAGGAAAGGGGGAAATTTGAGTCGGAAACGCTAATCGTTAACTTATTTCGGTTGGTTAGCGATAGGCGGCGAAAATGGCTTGCATGATGAATGTTTACAGAGAGTCCCTCCGGTAGCAGTTTCATTTATGGGAATATCTTGCGGGGAGCGCATAGATAACTTATTATAATGAATGACTCAGACTCATGGTTGCTGTTAGTTTAGCATAGTTTTGGGATTTTTTGCTTGCTTAGTCTATTATATTAATAGCATTAAAACCTTGTTACACATTCAAAGTGACGATAAACTTCAGCACGGTGATAAATATTATTCTCGATTTATAGATTTCTTTATTTATTATAAAACCTCAATAACAGTACAACACAATCTTTTTACAATGGGTTTACTAGCAGTGATAAGCACGAGCAAGAAGGGCTCGAAACCGTGACTCCAGTATTAGGAGGCCTACACCTCTGCTTATTTTGTGGTAATACTATAGAAATTGTAATTAATCGTGACGTTCTCTTTCTAAAACACCTTAGAATATGGAGTAAAATTCCATCAGTCCGGCATTTGTTAGTCCGTAATTCCCGAAGATTTGACATCTGGCAGCTCCTGGTCCACTCTGTAGCCGGACGAGTTTCGCTACCCGAACTTGTCCATTGAACTGCAGTACGCCATTTTCTGTGTTTCCGAACGAAAAGTCTGTGTGTTGTGTTTATTAAATTATATATTTAATTTTTATGCGGTCGATCATATACAATGGCTTTTAACGTGGGCATAGGTAGTAAAGGTGCCAAAGAAGCCATGAAACTTTGAAAATACATCAGAATTTGGAGATTTTAAATAGGCTTACGAAAGGCGAGAATCGAAATACTATCAGGAATGAGTTCAGAATTTGATCTTCTACGATTTATAATAAAACGGAAGGAACAATTGCGATTATTTATATCTTAATTAGATACTACTAAAGGCGTTGATATGCGACAAAATTTGAAAAAGCCGAAGTTGTCTCAATTAGATATTATTTTGTATAAGTGGTTTATGGATAAGCGGCCCTACGGGAAACCAATAACGGGGATCACCTTTTAAGTCATCCATAAAATATTGGTGAATAAAGTAGTGTATTTACATGAATTTCTTTAATATTATTATTTTATTTACAGTACTATGTGCAGTCTTTATTAATATGTAGGTTATTTAAATTACTAAACTTAAAAATATTATATTTACTACTGTATGACATGAGAAAAAGTGAAATTAACGTGTCTTGGGGTATTGCTAGGGCATCATCCAATAGTTCGGCATCACCTAATTCCCAGTGGTGCCGGATTATTGGACTTTTACTCTATAACAAAATATTTTCCAAGTTGAAGTCTACATCTACTATTAGCAGTGAATGGCAAACTATTCTCACTAGCGAGCCGTATTGGTAGTTGCTAGTACTTCGGCGGGGAGCATTGGAAGTTGCCAATGAATCGGCGTAACTTATTAGAGTTTAAATCGTATGTTACCTTGAGATGCTATAATAATCCAGGAGGTTGTTTAGACAGAAATACACACACACACACACACATAACCATGAGATTCTTAGGTACCATATGAGTGAAAATCAATTCTAAATGAGGTATTAGGGGTAACATTTCAATACTGAATGTTTTACTACCATAAATGTAATAAAAAAATCTCCTTAATAAGATTTGCGACACGGGGGAATGGCCTAAGGGTTTTGTATAAGTAAGAATGATCATTCTAAAGAATGAGCAAATATGAATGCAATATAAGTACTACAAAACAATAAGCCTTCTATAACACACTTCGAGGATCATCACGAGGATTATTAATAAACGGCAAGAGAAAAAGGTCGAAGAAAGAAGAAGAAGAGGGCAACATCGAAGAATACAACTGGAGAAAAATTATTATGAAATGCAAAGAAGCAAAAGCAATACAATAGCTAAAGAAAGGACATGCAACACGCAGCAATGGGATATCGTCAGAGACACGTTAAGTCATCGGCACAGAAGGACTTAAATGGATTACAAAAACAATTATCAAGATTTGCGATACAGTGGCCTCGGGATTTCCTAGAAATTAGAATGACCCCTCTAAAGAAGAAGCCAAAAGCTATGCAATGTATGGACTACAGAAAGAGAAGTCTTCTTTCACACACTTCGAGGATCATCAAAAGAATTCATTTTAAATGGCAAGAGAAAAAGCCGAAGGATTGCTAGGTGTTGGCTTCAGAAAATGACAAAGATCCAGAGTAGCTTTCGTTGTAGTGAGAATCATACAAGAAAGGGGAATGTAGTGCACTCAACTTTGCTGAGTATGTTTCGTGGACTGGGAGAAATCCATCGGTTACGCAAATTGGGTGATGCTGATGAGGATATTAAAGCAAATGCATTTAAATAGGAAATACGGGATACTATATGTTAATGAAGTTGTGAAAGTCTGATTGGGGAATGATAATACCAGAAGGTAATGAGTCCAACAAGGCTCTCCCCTATCGGCTATCCTATTGAATATAAATGGAAACGACTAGTGAAAGAAGCGCGAAATCACACAGGAGATTACAAGATTGTAGGAAGGATTATAAGAATAGCAAAATCCTTGGCTGAACAAGTATTTCTATTAAGAAAAAAGAAGTAACTATACAAAATGCTAATTAGGCTGGTGAAAAGTGCCGAAAATACGGAATGGAAATAAATACAGGAAAATCCAACTTCATGCTAATATCGCGTTAAGAAAAAAACCTGTACATAAGTATGTATTTGGTGGAAAGCCATTAGAACAGATTGTAAATATCTTGGAATCATAATACGGAGGGAAGCAAAAGCCACTTTCAGAAGAAAGAAACTTCAGCTAATGGGAAATATAAATGAGCTTCTCCTGAATCAGATTATAAAATGTTATGGAGTATAGATATGAGTGAGCAGAAACCTGGACTCTAAGGAAATATGTTAAAAATAGTTGGAAAACTTCGATATTTGGACATGGAGAAGAACTCTTATGATAAAATGGACAGATAAGATGAAAAACAAGGAAATACTAAGGATGACAGGATAGAAGTGTATGATTATCCAGGAAATAAGGAAGGAGAAGGCGAACTGTATGGGACATTACCTTAGGACAGGGGTCGGCCACATTTTCTGTATGGCGGGCCACGTTCGTAATGTGTGAGCTACGGAGGGCCGCATTGAAAGGCACGAAAGCTTCGGCGGGTCGGATGGGTGTTTAGAACCGAAGTTATCGAGAGATTCCGTTGTCACATATTAGTAAAAACCAAATTTTAATAATTTGCTAGAGTAGTTTGAGTGCAAAATTTTACGGAAAAAGTAGGAAATTTTCAGTTTAGTTGTGCTGGTCACGTATTTATTATGGCTTCACGGGCCGCATAAAGCGCTTTCGGGGGCCGCATCCCGCCCGCGGGATTAAAGACGTGTTATAGTTGTACCTCGTTGAACACGACCTGCCCGGACGGAGGGGGTTTCCCTCCATCATCTTGACTACCCTCACCCCACCATCAACCCAGCCTTTACATAGCTATGTTGTCAGTTCTCAATGTTTACAGTTCGCTGTCTCCACTAGGCAGCTTCCCTATCCCCTGCCGACTCCCACGGCGCACCGGTCTGTTTCTCAGCGCTGTACCGAGCTTTTGTTTAAATATCCGTGTCATGAGAACTACAAATGTTATTGGATTGGAATCTTCTCTAAAAATAAATTTCAACATTTCTGCACATTTAGTTTACTTACAGTGTCCCGATATATTAATTAGGGAGAAAGTTTCCCTCATACCGACTTTTTCATGTCCCACGAAAATATTATGGAGAAAGGACAAGGTTATTAAATTTTATAAAGGCGTTTGTTTAATATTATGTATTTATAATTTATTTAATCGTGATAAACAGCTTTCAAGACGCATGACAAAAATATTTGCCCCTATTGGATTAGTAGAAGTCGAGATATGACGTTGTATGTTTAATTAAGGATCCATAAAAAACTTACCGAGTGCACGTTTTTAGTTTCTCTCCATTTAATTCCTTAGAAAATTATAATATACATAATCAGATGTAGCGTAAAATATGCCACGATTTAACGTCTTAATTTCACTTAATTGACTACATCACAATAATCAGGATAAATACGGCAACTGGGGGGAAGGGGCCAAGTGGTGTGGGCGACCTTAACCGATTCCCGCTAAAGTTTAAACCAGACCCATAGTACTCCCAAAAGTTTGTTTTCAACCCGACTCAACTATAGAAGGAAAAGATAAAGAGGCAGGAAGAGGTTTCAGCTGATATACAATATGAAAGGAAAAGAAGGCTATAAATACATGAAAAAGACTGAGGAATATATGAATATGTAGAGAAGCAGGTTAACCAAGAACAATCACGGACCTTTCTATGGACAAACTATAATGATCATGATAATGCGATGGACAACGTTCAAATCATCAGAGAGAAAATCAGTCGAACTAATGAGTCACTTCACTTATATTATCAATATTCGCTCTTATATCAATCAATCCAACGGAACCTATTTCAACAAAGGTGACCAGGCAGAAAACGTTCTTTCTTAAGAATTGTAAACCGATTTCCTTATCATTTTTTCTCTAAAAGAAGTTTTCTCATTTATTTTAGAGATAGCGTTTCTTCGAGCAAAATAAAGAACTAGATCAAAATTAATGCTATTGAGTTAATTAATTACTGACTAATAAGCAAATTGACACTTGCAAGAGGAAACGCTAACGGGTTGAATGTGTGTATTTTTAATTTGATAGTATTTATCAATGTCATGATTTGGTTCTTAACGATTACCGCATATGCAGCAAACCTACGTTATACTGCGGTTCTTCTAATGTACGTTGTACGCCTGCTTAAACAAAAAAAACTCGTCTGACAAATGCGCAGAGTGCGTGAGCGCCGTTTCTTGTTTCCGAGTAGGTGACGATGTATACGCGAATTCCGTCCGCAGTAAGGGTTCGCAACTGTGTTAAATGAATTGTTATGGGCGAGGAGGGAGGGATGGGAATGGAGGAGGGGGACGAAGTAAGTGGAGGGGGAGGGGATAGCAGGTGTCGCAAGGAGTAGGGGAGGGGGAGATTGGTTTTAGGCGCGGTGGAGGAGGATGGGGGAGAAGGTTCCATTCCAGATATTGAGGCTCTTTGCGTAGTTGCGGGGTCGTGTTTGCTCCGCGCAGCAAAGTCAAAAATGAAATTGAAGGCTTCGCCGTGTGTGTCGCGATTCCATTGTGCTCCGTTCCACCTTCGAACGCAATCTCCTTAAACGGGATACGAAGGTAAACTCATTAAATCGTGAGATACGGGGGAGGATAAGAAATACGGATAGGGCCGTGGCTCAAGACAAAGGGGCTGTGGGAGCGTGGCAAAGGCGCGTTCCATAGGCGCAAGAATTACTTTACCATGCTAGAGTTCGTTCACAAATGTAGGCGAAGAACGTCAATAAACTACTTTCATTCTATTATAGCTTTAGAACGTTTGGATCTCTTTTCCAATTTGATTAGCACGGATATTTCATTAATAAAACTATTTATAATTTTATTTAAATTTATATTATGTATTTATTGATATTCAATTTTTAGGGCATTTGTTTTATCAATTACTTGCGTTTTCCAAAACATATGCATCTCGTTTAAGTTGAATATTTTGATGAATGTAGTGATAAACGCTTCACTAATGTGACTGAAATGCATTGAAATATTGTATTAACATCAAATTATTTTTGAACAAGACGATCTAAAAGGAACTTATGATGCCTACTTTCCACATAATTATTTATTTGATACTTATATCGGCCTTAATAGTTTTTAAATCAATGCTGATGAGTTGCTATAAGCCTTTTCAAAATTAATAACTGTGCGTTATAAAATATTACGAACACATTCGAACGGAAAACTAAATTGATCATACGTATTTGTGTAACAAAATCAAGCCTTATATGTACTAGTTCAATAATAGTCGTTGCAACGGCAACACTCTCGTATGGGTGATAAAACCTGCAAATACGCCAGTATTTACGCGAAATTTGAAGACATACGATCAATAAGCAACATTATACAATAAACATTATAATCTCTATTCCTTTCCTCAGTAAATAGCTCAAATCTCGTTCCGATATAACAATTCTTAGATATTTAAAGCGAAATATAAAATCACCCTGCACGATAGATTTAAGATATTTCGTGCAATTCAAATGGGAAGGATATTTACTAGAATCTAATCCGGGACTTTCAATCTTTGCAAAAAACTACCCTCGGGAGTTCCCTTCCGTTCCTTTTCCTTGTTCCTCCAATATCTCCGTAAACTGTTCATTCGTTTCATCTACTTCGTCATCATCAGCATTAGTTGTTGGCATATACACTTTCACTTTTACTCTGTTAATGGTATTAACCAATTTAAGAATCATTGTGCTAAATAATTAGCCAGCATTAGGTCCTCATAAAAATGTAATATTTTCCTCTGTATTTTTCCTTCTATCCTTCATTTAAATATCAGCACATCACTATATCCATCAGAAAACTGGGCAGTGATGATGATTATTATTATTTTACTTTGTGGATATTTGTGCTGTACTCTTCTTATTTTTTTACTATTTATGAATTCCTTGAAATGATTTTCATTTCACTATATTGATTTGTATTGTATTCTGTACATTTAAATTTATCATATTGTGTATCATAATGGTTAGGTGGAAGAAGGGGCCATATGGCCTCAACCTCGCCGTATTAAGAAATAAACAAACAAACAAACAAATAAATAAATAGACAAATAAATAAATAAATAAATAAATAAACAAACAAATAAATAAATAAATAAATAAATAAATAAATAAATAAATACATAAATAAATAAATAAATAAATAAATAAATAAATAAATAAATAAATAAATAAATAAATAAATAAATAAATAAATAGATAAATATAAACATTTCCACTGGCTTCATCTGAAGTTTAATAATAATATATAATTTACTGTCCCTACCTTGCTAATTCTTTCAGCTATCTCTTATCTCATCATAATCCCCACTCTCCTTTCCTTTTTCTCTCTTCCGAGTAAAGAATCTAAAATTCGCCTGAATTTTTCTCGCCTTCAACTTCCCACAGAACTTCACTAAGACATACAATAACTACATTATTCCTTCTCATTTCCCTTTTTAAATTCTCTAGTTTACCCCCTGAATTCATAGTCCTAACATTCCATGTGCCTATTCTTAATTTCTCGCTACTTGCTTTTTTCTTATTGATGTTACATTTCCTCTGTGCATTCCCTAGGGCAGTCCCCACCCGGAGATCTGATTGAGACTATTTTACCTCAGGAATGTTTTACCCCAGAGAGATCCATAGAGGTATTTGCAGCTTTTCAGCCTATCATGAGAAATATAATGAGGTAGTTTCCCCTTGCTTTTCTCATCGCAGTTTTACAAGAGTGATTACCCATCTGTAGCTGTTCAGATCCACATGATCACCACCTACAGAGATACTGTGCAAGGTGCTTCCCTTGCACAGGAGGATCTAAAATCCCCAAGATTGCTTCTTAGTCTAACACTTACCCTCCGACCATTCTGGCTTGGATGGTCCTACCAGGAGAATTATCTCCAGCGTGCATAGGTCTTTGGTTCATAAGAGTACAAAAAACCTCCCAACTCTGTAAGGTATGCAGTCCTTAGGGAGGGGGGTGCACAAAACGCCAAGAAAGCCTCGGCTGTCCGAATGAGCGATTGAATCAGAAGTAAATAAAGTTCCCGTGGTCTCACAAAAGCGAAAATGAAGTTTACTTAATTTACTAACATAAAATTTGACCAATAAAAGATTTAAGAATAGCACTTGACTGAAAATATATGAAATTGCCCGTGTAAAATTTTCCTGAAAAATTTATTATTACGGCTTGGCGAGTCGCAAACATCTCTCTCATGAGGTCGCACGTTGCCCGCGGTACGTATGATGCTTACCCCTGCCATAACCTTATTAGAAAACAAGAAGTCCAAGCCAGGACTAATGCAGGCTGGTCTCCCAAAGTTGACGTCCCGAATTGATAACTTATATTGACAGGAAATATTTCAGTATGTGTTAGTCATTCCAAGGAATTCTCATATAATGAATACCATATATAATTAATAGTTCATCAATGACAGAGAAAAATTTGAAACCAAATTAATAGAGCAATATCAGGTTTAAAATACTAAAATAAATGTCAACATCTCTTTATGACATTATATTTTAAGTGTATTTCTTTAAATAAACGGATTTAATAAATGTTACTCTTTATACGCTAATATGTATGGACCAACTGTCCAATGCTGAAAGGAAGTCGATTGGAAAAGGAAATAAGTCATTTGTTTACTCGTCTATGCTCAAGCCGAGTTCGGTAATAATCGGCTTTATGGCAACAATCCGATAAAATGCGATTT
Organism: Tanypteryx hageni; assembly: GCA_028673005.1. Classification (NCBI taxonomy): domain Eukaryota; kingdom Metazoa; phylum Arthropoda; class Insecta; order Odonata; family Petaluridae; genus Tanypteryx; species Tanypteryx hageni. Next base: position 90,646,076 of record CM054114.1, on the reverse strand, counting down.
AATACGCAAAAAAGATGTTTTAGTACAAATTCAAGAAAATACTATCAATTATCACGATTCTACGATAAGAATTAGAATTTACATTCTTTTTACTTTAGAACGGTAGGTAGCTCGCTCCTATATGAGAATTTTATAATGTTTTCAAGTATTAATGAAAACATTTCAGCACGATGTACACGACCATTTCATAAGGCTATGATTCCTTTGGAAAATAACCTAAAAATTATTGATATGATAGACATAACATATAACTAACTCAGTTTTATGCCGACTATGAGCTCGCGAGTATAATTACTTCCAATTACAAACCTTAATGATTCTTTAGTTTGATGGATTGATACAATGACAATTAAACAAATCATGAAATCCATATCGAATAACTTTCTGGAGTAAACGTACTAATGATGAAATAGAAGAAGATGATAATTCTGTTCATTATCCAGACCATTTCCTCCATTCATCACAATTTTTTCTTCTGCTCCTGCACGGAATAATTTTAAAATAGGTCATGTTGTAGTTTTCTTATGCGATTTGAATCCATCAATTGGAATTTGGAATGAGAAAATATTTGGGCCCTATTTACGAGGTGGAAATGAAAGGGTTCCAAAACATTCAAAACGGAGCCCTCGGTTATTCCCTGGAGTGCAGGCAACATCCGTTGGCCATTTAAAAATGGAAGTTTTAAATCAAAAGGGATATTTTAATAATAGAGCATTTCAGGGGCATTCAAGAAATTTTTTTGATTTTTTTTTGCCCTTTTATAAAAGGAATTTTTGCATATCGGAATGTTTGACACTGAAGATTAGGAAAATGGTATTATGTATTATAGTGTAGGTAAATAAGCCAATGCAACATATGAGCATATTATTATTTCAAATATTTGATGTTCTTATTTGATTTTATAAACTGATTTTAGATCATATCTATAAAAATCATATCTAGTGTGTGCGTCCACAAGCCAGTAATTTAGCATATAGTGGACACTTAGGCCTTAGGAATATTAAAGGAATATTGGTATTTCCAATTAAAAGACATAAATGATTAATTCTCTCAAATAATATGTAACATTAACTTGACTCGAAACAAGAATGAACTCTTCAGGGCTGTGACTTGGAAGTCCATCGTTCTAGCCGCAAAGTCAAAATTCCGCCTCAGCACGCCACACCTAGTGACTGTCCTACGATGGCGCTGTCCGAGACTGCCGCCTATCCAACTCAACTCATGCCACGGCCATCCTACTTTGTCTTTTAAGGCGTAAATTAATTAATCTACAGGAGTTACAGCGGAACAAAAGACACCTTTCTCGTAACAGTAATTGTCTTAACAAAGTCTTGATAAAGTCGCTTTTTAAAATTTTCACACATATATATATATATATATATATATATATATATATATATATATATATATCCATTGGACGCTTCTGTCATGACGTTTTATAACTCAAGGCATAATATACACGACAAAAAAGTTTTCATCTGGGCCACATCATTCCATCGGGGCTACCAATTGTCACATATAATAAATTACCATGTGAATATTTCGTACTTGGATCATTTAATTCGCCCACTGAACTCATTTAAATTTAAATAAATTCCTATGGTAGTCTCATCAAAGTAGATATTTAGGAAAACATTGAATGAGAAGTATAGACAGACTACGACTCTCTACCGGAGACAAAAATATTAAATTCAATTCCTGAATATGTTTGTGCGTAATTTATGATTTTTCTGGCGTCAACCCAGTTCGTTAATGCGTCGTCACAAACAATCGTTATACGTTATTGCATTTCTATAATTAAAATAAGAATTTATATAATTTCGGCTTTTTTGCGATTTTGTATTTTAGTAACTCTCAAAAAGTTGCCTTGATAGTAAATTTACGTACCCACGTAATGATCTGCTTCGTCGAACCGGTTATAAACTCATTCTCTCAAAGCAAATACTTCGGGACAGCGTAAAGAAAGAAATGTATGTTCTATTAGTGTTTAGTCAGCGGCAGATGTTTGCACGCATTTTTAGTTTCGACAAAAGTTTCTCCCATTATAAAAGGAATTCACTCAAATGCATCCAAATCATTAAAGACATACTCCGCCACATTAACCATCGCTGGTTTAAAAAAATTCTTTGGGATATGTTGAAAGTTTATGAATTTTACAATGGCTTAAATTTTCCGATTTCCAGGTTCATTTTTACACACACTTTCATTAATGCGAGATTTTTAAATACAAATCAACAGGAAGCATTTTAGGAAGCCCAATTTCCTTGTTATTTCCGTTGCGTGTTATTTAATCTTTGAAACGAATCAGTCGATCCATTACCGGATTGGATTTTTTATTTTTAAATGCGATGGATTCCGATCCGCTGGTTTCTCAAATCTCTCCATTTGCTGCGGGTGAAGGCACAAGAGAAGCGGGAGGGCGTTTTTGCTGCGGGTTTGGGTGGAAAGAGAGAAGCTTTGGCGGGAGCAGGGGTGGGGCAAAGGTGTGGCAGGAGAGGGTCAGTTCCCATCGGTATGTGCTCGCTGCGTACCGGGCGTGCCCTCACACGGGTGGAAAAGTTGGAAATTGCGTTTTTAACCGAACCCCACTCCCTCTACTCATATGACGTGGCAGAGAAGGAAGAAAAATAAAGAAGTGTTAAAATTGGTACCCGAGTTCGGCGTGGCGGACTTAGAGAGCGTGAGGACGCAGGATTAATGCCTATATCGCGCCTTGCTCATATGAGACGCAAGTGGAACGAGGTAGGATAATGCGAGATAAATCGAGTGAAGAATTCAATTTGCCTAGTTTGCGAGAATAATACAGTAGACAAAATAAATAGGATGAATATATTCCACGAGTTCTAATAATTCAAATGGGCCTTGTCAGCTATTGCTGAAGTTTACTCGAATCGTCACTAGACCACTAGAGATATACATGCTGCGTTTTGAAAATACTCTTAAGGATTAATTGGGTCAAACAAAAAAGCTCTTTTCAATGTATGCAATAATTTTATTCCAATGCCTTCAGAAAACGAAGTTAATATTAAATATGCAATTGATTCGTTAAATATGACGTTTCTCTGAATATATTTACTCTTACCTTAAAGTAACTATGAAACGATCTTTTCTGCCAATAATGTTTTCATTTGCGTGATTCATTTCTTTCCTGAAACGCTTTGGCGAATAAAAAATGTCAACATTTCTTATACTTCCTTTAATGGCGGTTTAAAAAAAAATCTATCAAAATAGCAATTTCCGTCAAAATATTCTATTTAATTAAGCATTTCGATTATGAGCATTATATTTTCGACAGAATTGGAATCTTAGGAAGCTGAAAAATGAAAGATGCATTCAGCACGAATTGGAAAATTCTCATTGAGAAATTGGAAACAAACCGAAGATCGTGATTACAGAATGGGAGGAAATTAAGGACTGTATGAAGTTTGATCAGAATAAGGAGTTTATAAGACTAAAGAAAATCTGAAATCATGACTCACTTAAGACATGCTCGAGAAAATGGATGAAATGAGAAAGTGGAAAAACGTTAGCAGCGAAGAAGGTAGATGTAACTATATACGCATTAAAAGCGTGTTGAGAAGGATTAACGAGAAAGCTTGAGAAAACTGAATAGAGTAAAAATGTGAGGAAATACAGCAGAGGAAGAATTTAGGGAGGCTGGATATGATGTACGCTAGGCCATTGTAAATAGAGGATAATAAGCCTAATTGAATCCATTGCATAGAAATAATGAAAACAGACGTAAATTTATCGCAGGACAAAAGGATGTACAGCGGATGTAACATTAAGGAACCATGCACTGTAGGGGCAAATCGAACTGGCGATATAGAAGAATACAACTGAGGAACATTTATTATGAAAAGCGAAGTAGAAAATGCAATAGAAAAGCTAAAAAAAGGAAAAGCAACAGGCAGCACCGGGATATTGGCTGAGGCACTTTAAGTCATCGGGACAGAGGGACTTAAATGGATTACAAAAACAATTAACAAGATGTGCGATACGGGAGAGTGGCCTCAGGATTTCCTAGAAATTAGAATGACCCCTCTAAAGAAGAAGCCAAAAGCTATGTAATGTAAGGACTAATGAAATAGAAGTCTTCTGTCACACACTTCGAGGATCATCACAAGAATTCTTTATAAATTGCAAGAGTAAAATGCCGAAGAATCGCTAGATTTTGGCTTCAGAAAAGGACGAAGAACCGAAGTTGCTTTCTGTGTAGTGAGAATCATATAAGAAAGCGGAATGGAGTACAGCCAAATTTTCTGCGTATGTTTTCTCGAAGGGCAGAAGTCCTTTAATAGACTAAATTGGATGATGCCGATGAGAATATTAAAGGATAGGAAATACAGGGTAATGATCAGGGATCTATAAGTTAATGAAGTTGTGAAGGTCAGATTGGAAAATTCAGGTACCAGAAAAGTAAATATCGGTTGAGGAGTAATTAAGGTCTGTTGCATATCGCTAATTCGATTCAATAAAAAATGGAGAATGACTAACGCATAAAGCGCTAGAAGGCACAGAAAATTACAAGATTTGAGGATGTATTATAAGAGCAGTAAAACACGCGGATGATTAAGTATTTATTGAAGGAAAGATTAAGAATCTCCAGAAAATGATAAATAGACTAATAATAACAGGTAGAAAAAAGAGATTGGAAATAAAAATAGAAAAAGTTAAGGTAGTTCTAAAATCGTGTAATGAAGATAACATGAACATGAGTATTGGTGAGAAGTCATTAAAACAAGCTTCAGAAGCAAATAGTACCGATAAATGAAAGACAGAAATTACGAAAGCAGAAGCCGCTTTCAATTTAAAGCAACTCTTGTAGTTAGAAATATAATGGAGGATATCCACAAGAAGATGATAAAAATGATATCGTTTACTTAGGAGAGAGAGCATGATTAAAATGTGTTAAAAGAAAAACTGTAAGGGAAAAAAGAAGTATGTAGAAAAAGGTTTCAGTTGAAATTCAACATGAAAAGGAAAGTGGTTTACCTTGACATGAATATGACTGCGGAAAGTAGGAGTATGTGGAGAAAAATGTTTATCCAAGGATAATCATGGATCTGCCTACGGTCAGACTACATGAGATGATGGTGGTACACGATTCTTTGCCTTATTCCATGTCTAGAACATATTGTGGAATTTTTATTGGTGATTATGTGATTTTTCCGAAGTACCTTTCATTATAATATCGCAATACTTATTGTATATGTTACTAATGTTTGAATCATACTTCCTCCACAAACATATTTACTCAACAGTTTATTTAATCTCTTCCTCTACCCTCTTTTTTTCTCTCTTTCTCCATATCCCCATCCCCTTGTATTCACTCTTCGTTGCTCGCCAATTCCTAATCGAAATGGAGACGCGGAAGACGGACCGTGTGGGATTTGTCTCCCTCCGCTTGAGTGGGTGGAACTCCGTCTCGGGGCGCCTCATAAAGGAAGCTGTTAGTCCTCCGTGGAGAGATAGATATCTCATAGCCCATTTCATTCGGCCGCTCCACCACTTGGGAGCACGAGTGGTGCGGAAGTGGGGGTGAGGATGGCAACGCCCACTTTATCTCGAAGCCCACTGTTGCTAATTCCTTGGCACGCTTTACCATTCGCATATTTTCTGGGCTGTTGCCTTTCCGCCGCAGCTGCTCCGTAAGCAGCGCCATATAAATGTAGCTAATGATAGGATTATTCCGTAATGATTTTCGAGCTAGGTTAGCCCAACTATTTCCGCATGAGGCAATCCTATCTCGGAATTAAATTCACTTTATTTCTCGATTATGTCGGTAACATTTTCCTCGGGATAAAAAATACAAGCAAAATAATAATAAGTTCTTTAACACAGGTCTCGCCATTTAGATAGGTTATAATAGATTTATTACAAGCATTTAAGACCATGCCCTTGTCGAGATTCGAACGCGCGACCCATGCATTGGGAGCTAGAAACGCTAAACATTCCTTAACCGAGGCCACTTGAAAATAACAAATTCAGTTTATATAAACTTTACGATAATTTTCTCAACCTTTCATCATCCATTCACTACTATCCATTTATTGCTAATTTTTCATATCATTGGACATATTTTTCTCGGATTCAATAGATAAGAAAGGGATACTATCATGATTTATCATATATTAAGTATTTTTTGCATTGTGCGGAGCTTTATTTTATACCTAATATCAATGATTAAAGCTTTCTGCAATTAAAAACTAGATGAGGCGTGTAACTTTATTTTCTGACTTGTTGAAGAAATGAAACGAAGCAATTGTTTAAATTTAGCCGTGCTTTGGTATATTAAATTTCTTTTGCAAGTAGTGATTTATTCTAAATATTCAGAAGTTTAATGGATGTATTAAAATTAATAAATCTTGTTTAATGTTTTGAGTTTACAATGAATAATGGCTTAAAATTGTATATTTTTATGCCTGATGTGATATCTTTAGAGGTTTTTTTTAAAATAATTATGTATTCGGTTTGTCGGTCCTTTTGTCCTCTCGTCTGATAGGGACATTAATCTCTGGAATCCTGCAACTCGGAGAAGAAAAGTTTTCAGGATAGTGTGGTCTACATCAGAGCTCCTCAACATTTTTGGAGGTACGGATCCCTTTAGAAACGGGAAACCGTTTCGCGGATCCTCACAATGCTCTTTACACTAAGCATCTAAGGAATATAATACAATAACAAAGTAAAAAACCATGCAGGAAAACGGTTCAACTTTACTCTGATGTCTCCTAAAATACTATCGTATATGACAACAAAATTAACAAGTAGTTCTGCACAGAACTAATCTGCCTACTTCTTTCATTAAATTTTAATAAATAAAAAGTAGGATGAACGCATGTTTCCCCTTGGTAAAGAAGGGCCTTTTCGTCAAATTCGCCGTAATAGTAATCGTATACTTATGTATTTGCTTTGAAATCAGAAAATTATTTTTCCTTATATTGTGGTAGCCCTGTTTTTTTGATCCGTTCGAAACATGTCCATCTCGTTTTTTCATTCTATACTCACCGTATAAACGAAGTTTTCTTGAAATCCGTTAAGCCAATACCTTCGAAATTCATAGTCACAGATAAAATCTCACCTTGATATTGTGGTAGTTCAGTTTAGTCGACCCGGTTTAAATATGATGTTTTGGTTATTTATTTATATGAAGAATATATATAATATATTTTGTTAAAATCCATATGGACAGTTCTCTATAAATACGTGTAAAAGCAATATTATTTTAAATTTTACTGCTGAAGTGCTGCTTTTTAGCTCCGCTTAAAATATCTTGATTTGATATGCTGTAAAAATCTTATATACAAAATTTAGTTGAAATCCGTTCAGCCAATTCCTTCCAAATCCTAAATTACTGAAAGAGTTTAATTTGTAATTGTGGCACACCTGTTTAGCTGATTCAGCTTAAATTTGTTAATATGGTTATATATATATATATATATATATATATATATATATGTATATTATAAGTCTTAAGTTTGGTTAAAATTGATTTGGACAGTTAAACAGAAATACATGTAAAAATAATATTTTTGTTCCTTGGATTGTGGCAGCCCTGCTTCCTGTACCTATATTCAACATCTTGATCTTGTTATTAAATGTTGCACGCCTACTCCATACAAAATTTCGTTGAAATCTATTCTTCAATTTCTTCCAAATTCATAATTACCGAAAATATTAACTTTGCAATTTTGGCATCCCTGCTTAATCGATTCTCTCCAAATATGTAATTTTGGTCATTAATTTATGCAAAGATTCTATGTACGAAATTTAGTTGAAATCGTTTTATTCATGAAGAAGATATTTATTATTATGTAACCTATTTGGAATTTTAGAAATATTCCAGATATGGAGAAAGTCAGACTTTTTGGATAGTTTGCTAACAAATTACAAAAAAATACAAACGAAAAAGGCAAATTGCAAATAACGAAACAAGATTGATAAAGAGGCCCTTCCAAGTTAAAACCAAAATATTTACATTTCTTTCTGATTCGGTCACCCTCTTGGATGACTGAATGCCAAAAATTAAGACTTACAATAGAATGGTCTATTAAATTGTAACAACATTTCACCTTGCAATGCGCCTATGGCCGTTACCAAAAATGAGAATACGACAGTGTGATTCTCAAGGTGCTTATCAGCATAAGAGTAACTGTCAGCAGCTCAATAAGCAATGGCGAACTTTTATCAAGCAAAATGGCCGCTGTTCTGTTACGATACACAAGGAACGTGTGGCGCTGTAGTGATGCGGTAGAGAGAGAGAGAAATAGAGGGAGAAAAAGAGAGAGCTGACTGCGACTGCAGCGCCTATCGCGGACCCCTTAGCATAGTGAACTACGTGTAAAAGCTGGGAATCTATTCTCCAATAAGAGTTTCATACCCCTGGTAGGAACTGTCAAATCAGGAATCGGTCTTACAAACTAAGCTGGTTGAATGTGAATGTTGCGTTGTGCTGTATTGTGGCAAGCAGAGTGGTAGAGCGGAATACCTTCGGCGCGCTACATAACTGAAACATTGATGGCAAGCGAGAGCGCGAGTTTCGCGAAGGAAAGGTAAGATATCTACATCTCCATGTATCCTACAAGTAACCTGCTTCGTGAAAGGCATGGGGATGGAGTTCGCCAAAATTTGAAAGTTACTCTAAATTACCATACCTTCTTTTGGTTTCTTATCGTCCTAGAGAAAAACAATCCTTTATAACAGTGGTTCCCAAACTTTTCTTTTCGCGCATCACCGAAAACGTGGCAAAATTTCTTCGTACCACATAGTAAGCATGAACTTAAAAAAATTTCTTCGCTAACGAAAGAGGCATTTTCAAAATAATATAAGGCAGGAAGATAAAATAGGTAGTACTGAAAATAATTTATTTTCTATAATTTATCATACTTAAAATACAAATAAAATCAGTTAATATGGTGGATGAGCTTGAATATATGTAGATAGCATTTTAATATTTGGTTCAATGTTAGTTAACTCCCAGCGAAGGTCCGGTTCGAGATTCATTCTTGTTTGATTTTTGTTTTTAATTACCAACATAGTAGAAAACACCGTTTCACATAGGTAAGTCGTGCAGAATGAGATTAGAACTTTCAACGCGATGTCAGAAAGAGTGGGACATTTAGCTCATCTCCTTAACCAAAATTCTTCGAGTTTGTAGATGCTGAATCCAAATTGTAGTCCTCCATCACAAGCCATATCAATCAGCTGATCCTTTTTTCCTCACGTTCATATTTTCAGGCATGGAATCAATTGAAACAAACGAGTTTCTCACCTAATTCAGTTCAAAATAATGTTGTTTAAAATAGCAACGTGAAAACTCAAAAAAACGAGTAACGATACGTCGGCAGTTGACTGTGAGCCATGGGCGGCGCAGCGGAAGCGTCCGGACGGTGCGGGCAATAGTCCATCCCTCTCTGCGGTCTCTCGTTGTGCAAATCAATGGGTGAATGCTGACACTAAACTCGCGTACCACTGGCAGTATCTTCGTGTACCACTGGCAGTATCTTCGTGTACCACTGGTGGTACGCCTACCATAGATTGGGAATCGCTGCTTTATACTGTTCCGTCCTACACTCGATCTCGCAAATCTTATCCTCGCTGTCTTGCCTTCCGAAGGTAAGTGGTGTTTATTATAAGATCAACCGCCTTCGATGCATAAATTTTTCCAGCAGTTAAATATAAGCTGTAGCCTAGGTTCCTATAACGAAGCCCATTTCAGATTTCCTTTGAATGACGTTACGCTTTATTTACTACCGTAATTTCTCATTACGGATCGAGCTACCCTGCGCTGAACCTATCTCCTTAGTGAATCGCTATTCGTAAGTATCCCACAGAGCTGAAGCATATTCGACCTGCGGTGGTACCAAGGATTAATAACTTATTTCCTTCACATTTTTTGAGATACTTAGAAATATATATTCTCCATATAAAAGTACCTATTGCTCCCACGAGAGATCACAATGCATCTCAAAACCTAGATATTTAGCTGAATCTGAAACTGGTATCCTTACTCCGTCGAATGAATAAGTAAAATTAAACGAGTTATTTTAGGATCTCCAGAAATTGATGACGCAGCTTTTCATTTAGTTGATTTATAACTGCCATTCTTTACACCAGACAGAAATAGCTTCTAGATAATTTTGGTGATACTGTTTTTCTTTTGGATTACTAATTTCCTTATAAATGACGGTGACCTCAGAGAAATGCCTAATTTTACTTCAGACTACTTTGCTGATATCGTTTATATAAGTTAAAAATAATAACGGACCTAGTACACTACCATGTAGAACGCCAGAGACAACCTCCACTAAGTTCTAAGACCTAACATCAATAATAATATTTTGTTTCTTGTGATTTAATAATTCACGGATCCAGCTAATAATTTTGGAATTAACGACTGAAGTTCCTAATTTAGTTATTAACTTTGAATATGTAATCAGAATTTTGAGAAAATGATATTTTTGTTCGTCTCAAAACAATTTTAAAATTACTTAATACCAAAAGAAAAAAAAAACAAAAATTGGAAATACGATAATTAAATTTATTTATTTTCTGATAGTTTTAGACCAATTTGATGGCATTTAAAAAAGATTTTTTAAAACCATACCGTTTTTCCACGGTTGATATTTTTATTGGATCATCGAAAAACTAATCCGGGCTTTCAATCATTCATAGATTTATAAATTCGGGTCATGTAAACATGGCGTTTGTGTTATAAAGTGTAAAAACACTAAGTTTGAAGTTGAGACGAACTGTTCACATTACTCTCTCGTAATTCACAAGATAATTGAGATTTAAACAAACGATACGACGCATTTAAATCACACTCGTGCTGACCGAAGACATTCAAATTTAACACAATGGTAACGTGACAATAATAATGCTCTCTGCTCGAGATGAGGGTTTACTTCTCGCGGAGGTTTATTGGTTAATTAGCGCAATTGTAGCGTTCTCTTCTGAGCTAATGTCTGTGCCTTATAAAAGTAAAAACTCCGGAAATAACGCGCAATTGCGGTCGTTCGCGCGTATGCAGTTGCTTGCACGGTTGCTGTCGTTCCAAACTTTGCTGGAGGTCGTAAAACTTATGGTGGAAACAAAAACTGTAGGAGGCTAAAATTCTGCAATGCCATACCTCAGTAGGTCTCGATGTGAACATCAGTGATAGCTCTACAAACATCTAAGCTGTACTCCATTTCTATCCATTTACGTTGGAGCATATCTGGTGTGATTGTCTCTACAACTGCAGAGATTCTTTCTCTAAGATAGTTCAAGTCGCTGATTTTCTCATACACAATGTTTTTTACATGTCCCCACAGAAAAAGTCCAATAAAGTCAAATCTGGACTTCATGGAGGTCATGGTTCATTACTCATGCACATCTCTCAATTCATCCATTTGGAAACTTAGCATTGAGAGCACGGCGGTCATGGTGACTGATATGTGGCGAGGTGCCGTTCAATTGGAAAACAACAGCAGTTTTCTTTTCTCTTTCAATGTATTCAATTTGCCGGAAAACAAACTGCTCAAAATATCAAGAACAATCACTCGATTAATGGTGCTTTCCGAAAAAAAGGAAGGTTTCGCATTAGTTTACACAACACATTCACTGTTGGGCTATCATGTATTTACTCGAATATCTCATTTGTTTGTTTCGATCCACAAAATCTGCAGAGTGGTGAATGACATACATATTAACGTGAAAGGTAGCTTAATCCGTAAACATTACCCGATGCTGGTAGCCATCATTGTCATCAATTTCACTTAACATAATTTTGCAAATTTTACACGTTATGGACGATCACTGACATTAATTTCATGTCGTAGTAGGAATCTTCTTGGCATAAAATCGCAAGAACTTTTGCAGCCCATTTTGGATGGTGTTCGTTGTTACGTTAAGTTCCACACTCCGACGTGCGATAGATTCAATTGTATTATTTTTATACAAGTACAGCAAATATTTTTAATTTATTAGTCAGAATGTGGCATTTTCTCATTCTAGCAAACCTTGTAAAGTTAGGCTCGTATAACGTGAGACTAATTCGCAGGTAATCTTGCAATTTTTTGTTTCTGAGTGGTCTGCGTGTATTTCACTTATTTGCATTTATGTTCGTAAAGGTCAATTCGAATATATACGTTGACCCGAACATGGTAAACATGAGAATGCCAAGTATCATCAGATTTTCAAATATGTACGTTCAAATCAACAACAATCCAAAACTTTAAAATGCCTAAAATAGCTTTTTTTACGAAGATGACGATTTCAGTTCAATAATTTCCAACTGTATTGATTCTTCGTCCATCCCAGGAAGACGTTTACATTTAGCAGAAAAAAATTCTCCTAGTGAAGTACTGAACGGATTCCTGGCAAACATCATCATTTCATTGTCAAGATTCAAGTCTTGAAATCATTCTTCAAAATTGTTCTTCAGATTTATTTAGAATTCTGTCGTAACCAGGGTGACGTTTATAGATGCAGAAGCGATTAATTAATGCAATTTCGGGAAATGGAGAAGTTTAATCTAAGTTAAATTAGGGAAAAATATTGTTAGCATTTTCTTGAAGGCATTCAGTTTCTCAACAAGGTCAACAATGTTTTTATATCTTCCTTGGAGTTATTAATACAGAACATAAAGGTAACCAAATATGTAGCACAAAAAAACACAATCACTATAAAATCATCATCTTCATTTTTAATTTTTAATTTCGAAGCATTTATGTAAGAACAAACTTCAAGGAAATCTGCTATTTCATCTTTGATATCAATGAATCTCTCCAGCACCTTACCCTTACATAAAAAGCGCACATCATTGTATAACAAGAGATCTTGATGTTCAGTGGACATTTCAGCAAAAAAATTTCGAAAATACCACTTCTGAAAACCTCACCTGAAAAATTTAACTATTTTCATGATCATATCCATCGCATCTTAAGTTCAAGTGAATGTTTGGCACACAATAAAATTTAAAGGATAGTTGTTTGCTTGTTTATATTTCTGTCTAATTAACTCTTGGATTATAATAGCCATAACTCCTTACACAACAGACAGACTCACAAGGGAGGAGAGAAACCCGGTGCCGGAATTAGCTTATTCATAATAAAGAGCACCAAGGGGACCAACTGCTTAACGTCCCTTCCGAAGGAAAGAGTGATGTCTTGCGCGGTCTTCTCAAAGCACACAATACGGGACGGTACGATCCCAGGTTGAAAAATCCGACCTCTGCCAGATTCGAATCTGAGACCTCTACGTTGAAGGCTAGTGCTCTAACTACTCCGCCACCGCCGCCACCTTTGATGGATAATGCAGTGCAAGAACTTCATACGTGAAAATACAAACATTTGTCTTGCAATCAATCCTTTTACCTTTCCAGTTATTCAGGGAGACCCATCCATGACAAGAAAACATATTTTACTTAAATCAAGTTCATTGAAATAATTATTAAATTTTTCAAAAAGTGCTTCCACACTTGCATACTCTTCTAAGAAGTAATCGTGAAAGTTCTCGAAAACGCACCCCATAGAAAAATCGGGAGAACACGTACAACTGAGCATCATCTGTAGTATCTGTTGATAAGTTAATAGCGATAGACATCATCTCAGTTTTCTTAGTTTTATTAGAAGATTGTTAAAAACAGCAGCTCCAAGAATTTCAACTCTGAGGTTCGTACTTGTATCTGAGAGGGGAATGTTTTGAAACGAATAAATTACGCTCGATGTTGTTTATTCGTCTCTAATGACTTCATAAAATACAGCTAGTGTACACTATTTCCTCATTTCTGAATCTGTGAAAGATTTTTTAAATACATTGCCAGTATCTGGGTATAGCTCGCGCGCTCTAAGGTGGCAAGCGGAGACGCGTGCGAGGAGAAAGGAAGGAATGGGAAGGAGATACTTTAAGGGACAGCCGACATCAGAGCCTATGCGCAGTAACACAATTTTGGTTAGCACGAGTCCAAGTTCGCGCATCAAATGCCCACACCTTCCCTATAGGCGGACCCGCCTCTAGGATGGACTAATCCTACCGTAAATGTGCCTACTGTGCACTGCAAAGTTAGTGTTTTTACTATACATAGTAATGCTGCAGTTCATATATCCTGATGGGAGAATGGGCATACCAGAATCACACTTCCTTGTTGATGGGATGTTGTTAGTGACTCGAGTTTTGAACGCTTCGCATTGCTCGTTTGCTTAGTGTTGGCAGTCGGCGACGCGTGAGAGGGGAAGGGAAAGACTTGGGAAGGGAACCTTTAAGGGGAAAGTCGAAGTCATAGCCATGCGCAGTAGCACATTTTGGGTTCAGACTAATAGTTCGGAGAATTGGTCGCGCAGCATTTACCTACGACTAAACATGGCCTCCCCTATAGGCGGTTCCGCCTCTAGGATGGACTCGTCCTTCAGTGAGGGTGCCTACTGCACACCGTCACCACTAAACGAGCATACTATAGTTCAACCCGTTTGGGTTGCTCAAATGAATTCGGTTTCGTTACATAATGTCTTTTGAGGTTATATTTTGGATGCCAATATACATTTTTGCATAACAAACACATCGCTTTTGAATTCAATACACTAAGTACTATAAATGAAAACTTATTTCTCCATTCTGCGTTTAAATGACGATATTCACCTTCGCTCATTCTTTTTTTCTTAGTCTGTGTTGCAGGAGCTATATTTAATTCAAATGGGAATCATTAATTAACTTTTTAATATCTGCCTTAGAGTCTTACATATTTTCACGTGAATAAAGTTTTATAACAAAAACGGTCAGACTGAATGTATGCCGTCAACAAACAAAACCGCCCATGCGCACCATCGACTGACCAGAGTAAACAAGTTTAGATAGCGACTCACGAGAATCAAGCCCCCAGAAATTCGCCGCCGCCAGACTTAATCAAACTTTATTGCAATAATGCACGCACGCATGCCTTAAATGCTGCAATAATCTAAAATGTAGTATGATTAGACTGAAAAATGAATTTATGATATTCAGGAAAATATAAATTGCTTAGTATAATACCTAATACCTGAATAATGATATGCCTTTTGTGATGCAAAGGAATTACTCAATTTTTTATTCCAGATTTATTTCGTAATCGGTTCTAATTAATGAAACAATTGATAATTACTTAAAAACATACCTGACTCGTATATTTGTAGTATAAACTTTATGTTCACGTTCATTCCTTCGTCCTAAAATACCCATTTCTTTTCACTTACTAACGTTGTGTAAACGTAAAGTGAATAGACGTTTTTACGCTCATTTCTTCAAAGTAGATAATTCATTTCCCTTCATTTACCAAATGTTGAATGTACACAAAACAAAATAAAATTAATTAGTTATTTACACGAGACATTGTTTACTTCAGTGGACAGGAAGGGTTTTTTCATTGAAAGAGATTAATAAACACGGAAAATATATTCCAAGTTTAAAATAAATTACAAGTTTCTGGTTTGAGTTTTTGAAATCGGTTACTTCTTCGATATAAATATACTGTATAAAACATATGCTATTTGAATAGTTCCAGTAATTAGGCTGAGGACGTCTTTGTTATAGTAATAATTTACACGATATAAAGAAAAATCCTTTCTTGTCACTAGTAAAGTGTCACTACCGATTAAGATAAGTGAACCATTTATATCATTTCCTTATTTTCTTGTCCATTTTGTCTTAAATAAAAAAAATCATGAACATCCGCCAAATAGTTTAGCAGATGGAAAATGCGGACAGACAGACGGACGGAAGAACACAACCTGACCATATGGCATTCTTTTTTCTTTTTGTTTTGAATCTTTTCCTGAGCGATGCTTGAAATTTAGCAGTGAAAGTATTGAGCTCACGGGCAAAGGTGCTCTCGCTTGAAATAAATGCTGGCTATTTATGAGTGGACCATACGAGATGATAATTAAAGTGTCCTACATTCCACACTCTCCGCGAAAAACGATGCATTTCTCACAAATCCTTCGAATTTTTGCATGAATATTCTCCGCGTTAATTTTCTCAAATCGGCATTTCCGCATTTTGTTCCTCCCTGGCAAACGCAAGCGTCTGACCTCATAAAACACTCTCTCGCGACGAGACCAACTACACGAGAAGTCGCGACCCAAAAACGAAGACTCAATTGGGCCTGGCACGTACACAAAGAAGCCGCCAACACACACACACACACATCGGCGCATGCTACGAGTGCCCTTTCTTCTGCACTCTCCCATCCTCTCCGTCTCACGTTCTCCTTCTTCCTTCATCTAATTATATGCATTCCATTATCTCTCAGTAAAACACTGTCTGCCTTTCTTTCCTCTCTATTTTCCTCCATTTCACTCTGGATTTTTCGCTCTATATCAATCAGTCGCTTAAAAGTCAGTCTTTCTGCCTACCTCCTTCAAATCCAACTTCCATAATATCCACCTCGCGATTTCTTTTATTACATATGCCTTTATCTCCCTCCAGCCCTCTTCTCAATCCTCTCGCATCTCATCTCTCTCTCCTTCTTTGCATCAGTTTATCTCTCCGTTGCTTCTTGCATATCCTTGTATTCCATTCTTTGCACTCCGAATCCACTCTTCCCCTGTTTATCATACTCTCCGAATCTCTCTGCCCATTTCCCGTCATTTCATTCGCGTCTGGCCCTTTCTCTGTCTCCCTTGCTCCTCTCAAAGTTTCTCTCCCTTGATTTCTGTCAGAACTTCTCCGTTTACCTATCTCTCTTTTCCATTTCCATCTCTTTGTCTCTCTCACTCTCTTTCTACTGCCTCTCGAGGAATGAATTCTAATACGGCGTTGCAGCGAAACCGCCCCTCATAGGACTTTTTCTTCCCTTTTCCATTGGGCGACTCTCATACGAGCTACTCTTCTTCCCGCCAGCTCCGTTTCTCTCTCACCCATTCAGCCTCACCCCTTTCACTTCGGCCCTTCCCCACTCACACCTCCTCCCTCACTCCACCGCCTTACTCCTTCCCCATCAAGCTTTCACCCTCACCCCTTCTTCAAGCCCCGTCCCACTTATTCTTCCCCCCGCACCGATTACTCCTCACTCCTTTACCCTCAACCCTTCCCCTTAACACCTTCAATCTCGCTCCTTCCCCCTCACCAATTCCTCGGCGTCCCTCCCCCTCTCTCGTTCCCCGTCGCCCCTCCCCTCACCCTTTCTCACTCACCACATCCCCCTCAACAATCCCCCCTCAACCCTTCCTCTCGCACCTTCGCTCACACCCATTCCCTCTCGCCCCTTCCCTATATTAACATATAATTTTTGATTTTTCACTTTCCGATTTGTAGGCTTACGCAGGTTTTTTCCAACCACCTTTACTTCGTGGGTCTTTTCCTTCATAGTTTTTTAATAGGTTGGCCAATCCAGGTTTTTCCTGTGGGTTTCCCACAAATACGTTGTCTTTCTTTGAGGTTATCCTGAATGTGAACCTATCAATCTCTCTCTCTCTCTCTCTCTCTCTCTCGGTATGTATTAGTATTTTATTATCTTAATCGTTTTTGATGTAATTTAATATAATGTAATATATTAGTGCTTCCCAAACTATGGTTCGCGAAGGTTTCCAAAATGTAGTTTTTTAGAGTAAACCGCATATTTAGTTCAATTTTTTTGGGAAAATTTTATTCTTACACCATCACATGTATTCAATACTTTATTAACACTTCGTTAGGCGCGCTGGCGTACAGAATACACCAACGCATTTTGAAATGCTGGCAATTTGTAAATTTTGCTTCATATACATTATTCTTTTATATAACCCATGCGTATTGCCTGAGTAGTCGAATGTTTGTTCTGTAGTAGTAAAACAGACGAAAATCTGTGTGCGTTGCTTCTACCGTGCTATAGTATATGCATCGCGATTTGTCTGTAATAGTTTAAATATTTCAATGACGTAAGTTTTTTGAGCGTTAATTCTTCTATTGTTACCACGTTTATCCTTAAATGGCGCTTATTTTAATATTTCATAGTAATAAAATTTTAATACAATAATGCGTTTCAAATTAACCCTTTTTTCTTAAACGCAGTTACAGTAAGTACGTTTGTGTAGGGAATTAGGTGGTTCGTAGGGCCTGGATGGTTGCTGTAGTGGTCCGCGGAACTCAAAAGTTTGGGAAGCGCTGTACTATATCATTCACGAAGGGTTAAATGTAAGAGTGGACCTTATGGTCTAAATTTCGTCCTAATAAACACATATATCTATCTATCTATCACCTTTTCCTTCTCGCCCCTTTCCTATCACCCCTATCCCTCTCAACCCTTTACCTCACCCCACACCTCTCAACCCTTACCACTCACCCCTTCCCCATAGCCCATTCCCTCTCGTCCTTACCTCTCAACCATTGCCTCCCACACCTTCTGCTATTATTCCGATGCTTTTCCTTTCCTCTCTTCTTCATTCACGCTTCCCTCCTCTCCATCAAGCCCAAGATACGTGAGAGGAGAAGAGCTGCAACACGGAAGGACATTCCATCGCTAGGCACTCGATTCCTGAGGTTTCCGCGGCTCCCTCGCTAGTGGCTTTTCTACGAAGGAGCTCTTCCTCTCTGGTATTAATTAGAAGCGAGCGTGAGTTGAGAGAAAGGAGGAGGGAGGTGGTTGCCGAGAGGCGGCTAAGGAGGCGGACTAGTGAGGAGGAGGGGATGCGTGTGGTTGGAATTCGCTACTATATTCGCCCCGCCCTTTTCTTCCTCTTTGGGGTTTCGAAGAGGCTGGTGTTTTGGCGTGTGGGCCCATGACACCCAACACGGTAGTGTGTGCTATGTAGGGATAAGGGGAGGCGAGCGAGCGAGCGAGTGGGATGATTCTTGCCGGGTCGAGGCGGTCTAAAGGGTTGCGTCATTGCGGGTCGAGTTTGAAGTTTGCTAAGGACGTCGGACTGCTTGGCGGGTGGCTTGGGCAGGTGGGGGCGGCTTCTCTTAATGAGGTATTTGCCTTTAACACGCAGGGCATAGGCGTCTTGCGTTTAAGATTTATGAATAGGCGACGGAGGATGATGTTGCCTCCGGGACAGCTCTCGTTTAACCACATCGGTTTTGATTCAGTGGTGGCGATACTGATGGGTATGGGTAGTATATTTTGTCATTTGCCAACGCAGGCTGGTGTGCTTACATATTGCAATATCTTGGTGAAACTTTACCTTTTGATGTGTGGAAGATGGTATCGAAATTTTTTTAACAGAAGCTACAGTGTAGCTATGCGTTTTCTATTGGAGTATATGCGGGTGTAATCTTGCATTAATAGGACGTTGCTAAAAATTTCAAAATCTACACGTACACTTATTTCGTCATATTGGTGATGATTTGGAGTGATATTTCTCATCAAATTTTCAAAATTTATATTTTACTGTTATAAATGATCAAATTGTTTGTTCGCAAGAATACAAACCTCAAGTTTTATAAAATTAGTTATATAAAAATTCCTATTCTATTATTGAAAGTGGATTTATGTATAAAATATAAGAAACTATGTTTTGGAAATGATGTCGTATAAGGTAGTTTTGAAACAGGTATATCTAGGTCAAATTAGTAGCGCTGGCGATTTTGTGCATGTTAGCAGTTTGGAGATGAAATATTCGGAGGAAAAATTTTCTTTTCTATTAGTTCGTGTGGTAATCTGCAAAATACTACGGTAACTCAACAAGAAATGATTGAAATGGCTTCCATAAATTACATAGATTTTCTTCCATTCTCAATACGATGTGCGTTATATACTCAATGAAATTCACTTGATTTAGTTTGACATGTATTGCAAAAATATCCCTTATTGTTATTGCAGGTTTACCTTTCCATCGCACATTAAAATCATATAATCTCAAAATAGTAACTTGTAGAGAAACTTCTATATCGAAAATACCATTTTATTTAGCTCCGTTGTTAATATATTTGTTCGTTCTTGCATATCATGCCATCCGCGTTCAACTCAATTGACAGTAAGTCCTTCCGATGAAACAATGAACAGTTCCTATACGCTAAACCCATATACCTTGCAGTGATTAGGTAAGATTCCACGCCCTCCGGAGCTTCCGAGAAGATTGGAAATGGCGGATGGCGCGATCAGGTCTATCGTAGGAGGACGGAATGAGAGGGAAAAGTAGGGTGAGCTGGTTGCGGGAGACCGAATAGTGTCTGCAGTCACGTAAGGCCAGTGACACGACTTGGGGAGGTGTGCTGAACCCCGGCATTTGCTGATGACAACTAGGGGCTGAAAAGGGGTGGTCTTCGGTTTCCAAAGGGAGCAAGGGAGGCGATGCAGGGGAGGAGTTCATTGTTTGGATCCCGCATTCTCCCCACTCACCCGCGGAGAGCCAACCCCTCCCGCATTCGGCGAGAACAAAGCAGGACCGAAGATGGTGTCTTGCGGTGCCCGGGTGTTTAGCGCAGGGGAGGTGTCTGGATGTGGGTTTGTGAGTGTGGGTTGGAGGAGGAGTTGAGAGGTAACGGCGGCATTTTGGATGGGAGAGAGAAGAAGGGAGAAAAGTGGAGGGAGGAAGGAAGAAAGAGAGGTAGGCGGGAGAGATAGCAGAGCTTTTGAACTGGAAAGCCTGGGGTGGAGTGCGGAGTGGGGGAGTGGCTAATTAGACCTCCGCAGGTGACCGCGCTCATATCTCGTGGCTGTATGAAACGTACGAATAGAATCAAAAGCGTCGCCGCCTGGTGGAAGTATTTATAAACGAGTTCTCCTTGCTTACTCCGCAACGTTATAGGTATGGTATTGGAATTTTGAGGGTGCGTGGAATTTTTTATACCGAACATGGCCACAGAAGAGGGATAATTTTGTGCCGTCGGTTATTGGGTTTAGCCGGTATGTCTGACGATGTTGAGGATTTCCGTCAGCTCAAGTCTGATATTCGTCGCTTCGTTGGCATTCTCACCTCCATATTGATTATTCATGCCTCGAATTATTTGTAGAGTCCGTTTCTTCTTGTTGTAGCAACAAAATTTTGTGAATTTATTAAATATATAATTCCCTAAAATAAACGCAACGCGGAGCCAACTTCAAAATTTTGAGATTAGCAGGGATATTTACCTAATTTAATCTCAAAATCCTCACAGCCAGAGCTAAAATGCTGTTGGTCTTTTTAAAAAGACACAATAAATGTGTATTGTAATATAGCTAGAGACATATCCATGCAGGCGTAAATATGAGTTAAATATAGCGGTTTTTTAAAAGTGGCGGAATGAAAGAGAGCGATTTTAAAAAGAAATAAAAGGGCTGAAAATCTCTCGCGGACACTTGGGAGTGAGGGTTCAGAGAGATGGCACCCGATACGAATCTACACCGTGAGAGCTAGAGAGAGAGAATATAGAGATGAAAGCAATGGGAGCGGCGTAATGACAGCTCAGCGGAAGTGGGATTTCGAGCCAGAGAAAGCGCGTTCTGTCGTCGAGGATCAGACGGTGGCTTAAAAAGTAAAAGAGAAAAGGCTATAGATCCCACATAGAAAGCAGTCAATGTCATTTATCGGCTGAAATAGCTTTATGAAAGAGTCGATAAGTGGTTATTATTTGAAGCAAGGTTAACTTCGAATTGGATATATGATCGCTGCAGAATCGCTCTTATTCATATTATAAAGGGAGAATTTACCTTTCAGTAATCCTTATTATAGAAATAAGAAAGTTATTCAGAAAATCTCACAGAAGGTAATGCAGATCAGGGAATATAATTAGAGTTTTGAAATCTGAAATTCTCGTTACCGGTTTCTGGGAATTTACTAAATATTTCTTATTCTCGGTTTTCTAATAAATTTTTAATTATTCCCGGGAATTATTTGTTTGAATTTTGTGCCAAGTCTAGCTTTTCCAGAATTGACAGGATTTTATTTAAAGATGTCTCTCTGAATTTCAGTCTCACATGTTAAGCTATCAAAATTAGTGTTAATTTTTTATTTCATGCTTGATGGCAATTAGAATTTCTGATGATTACTAAATATTTTTTTCAGTGAATGTTATTTAGTAACTGAGTTATTAGAAGTTTGAGATTAAGGATCTGGTTGCCTTTTTCTCTATTAATTCAGTGTCAATGGAACGGTAATACAATTTAAAAATTACTTTTTCTGGCCATCGTGAATTCCGCCAGCAAATATAAAGTCCAAAACATTAATGGCGGCATATTGCATTAATTTGAAACTATTTGCCCCTAATTGATCAAATAACTACACTGACCAAGTGAATTATTGTTGTTTTAACCCCTTTCGTACATGTTCTACAACATATTATAGCTTCAATGGAATTGCAGTAGTAATACAACACTCCCCCGATATCCGCGATGGATGCGTTCTGCATTTTTTATGAAAGAAATCGTATCACATGTGATTAAATTACCATTAGCATTGTATTATACTAAGGATAAAAAAATAATAGCCTTGCGTATCTGAGTTATTTTTACCATTCATTGAGAACTACGAACTGTTACCTACGTTCGTAGTCCTAAAAATAAAACTAAAATATTAAATATTAAATACAATATTATATACTGTAAAAGAATATGATTCAGATACTATTGGTGTATACCATCTACCGCTTATCTGAGAGATACTGCTATCAAAATTAAAAAGGTTTCCTAATACATATTAATTTCCAAGTCACGGCATATGTAGTATATAGCATGGGACATTTGTATAAAGTCGGAAAAGGCAAGATTATGAAATTCTTGAACATACAGAACTTAAGTTCTTACAGTCGATGTGAATACGATTTCGAAGATTTAGAAGAATTTTGTAGTAATTTTCTTACTACTTAAAGCGATTCTACTTTTCTAATGTCTGAAATAACGATAGTGAAAGCGAACAGCCAATAAAAAAACGGAAAACCAAACTTAATAATAATGATTGTAATTGGAAAAGTAAAAATTATTTTTACAATTATTATTTGATTATTTCTTATGTGTACAATAAATAATCTTAATCGATCAATTTTTACTTATAAATCGCTACAAAACAAAATGTTCATAAAGAACTCAGTCCTTAAAGAGGTTACGTAAAATGATGTGTCGGAGAGATACGGGTATATGCGAAACCTTGCTCGCGAGTACTGGGTAATGGGAGATAAAACCAACTCGCGGATACGTGAATTCGCGGATACTCAGATCGCGGATAACGGGGGAGTAGGTATAAGATATATTAATAGCTGGTCTCTTGTTATCTCCATATCGTCCACATCTAGTAAGGATCGGTTGCGCAAGTAAAGTGTGCCTGAATATTGAAACAGCATTTATCGTAAATAATGTTTCGCAAGACATTGTAATTCTTTAAAGGATTGTGTATTTACGTTGCATCAATAATAAATATTATTTTAAATGAAAAACGTTGTAAATGTTAGAAATGCAAAATCGTCGTTATTCCTGGATTATTTGAAAATCTAATTCCTGTTTCCCGAAAAAATAATATCGCCCTGAACCCAAAACCTGTGTGTGTGTATATATATGTAAGTATACATATATATATATATATATATATATATATATATATATATATATATATATATATATATATATGCGTACACACAAGTATTACGGTGTTTGAATACTGCAAGCGCTTATAAAAATCACCATACGCCAACATCTAAACTCGTAAAAAAACCAACGCGATCTCCAGGGAAACAGCACTTCATTCACGTGGAGCCTATATCTATTAAATAATAAATTCGATGTGTACTTCATTAGTTAATAATTTTATTTTAACAATATTTAAAAAACAATCCGTTTGTTTGTCCTTGCAAATCCTTTTTTTACTTGCAAGTTATTTTCTTTTACAAAATTAAGTTAGAATTAACTCACCTACGATCTTTTATCATTATTAATTAAAGAAAAATAATCAAAGATTCTTATTTCCGTCTTTGAATTTTGCCTTCTGTACGAAATCGTTCAAATTTTAGTTAAGAATCCAAAATTTCATTAAAATATTGCGTTTTAGTGAAAGATCCGCTTATAGACAAGTAGATAGTTGAACTCGAGATCATCATTGTTATATGGCTTTTTAATTGCATACTAGTGTGATACCCGTTGAAATTTAACGGAAATCCTTTTATAAAATAAAAAATTAACAAAAATATACCTCGACTTTCTTTGGATGACAAAAACAATCTTTCGTTCTTTTAGGCGTTCGTTGTTTCAAGTCTCAAAATCCTACTAAAACTCTTAGTTATTTAAGTAGGCGAATGATTAATGTTATACATTCAAATGTAGTCCTCGTAAATAACGGAACAAATGTTGTTTACGTAGGATGCTATGAAAATCATTTCTCTCCGATTCCTTCTGTCCTTTCGTATTGCAAAAAGCATTCAAAGCATGCTTATTGAAATAACAATTGAATTTCGAGATTTAGCAATATAAGTGGTTGGCAACTAAATTGGTAGATTTCCCAAAAATATGTGAATTAAACGTTTAACATCAGATATTTCGTACTGTATGCGGAAATAGATGAACAGAATAAGAAAACATAATTTTTTTTAAATGGTTACGATCCGAAGATCGTAGGTTAATATGTTCTTATTTAGACATCTAAAAGAATATAAGCCTGCACGTTACTTACTTCTCACTCTTTCTCGTATTAAAAGCATTTAAAGCCCGCTTTCATCTAATTGAATTGAATTAATAATAGGATTTCGATGTTTTACAATATAATGTTGTAAGAAAGGCAAAAATCCGTTAATATGGCAGGATTTCCCCAAAATATGTGAATTAAACGTTTAACATGAGAAATTTTGAGCAGTAAGCAAAAAAGGATGAACAGAATAAGAAAATCTATAATAATTTCTTTATAATGGTGTAAATTCTAAGACCATAGGTTAATAATTTCTAATTTAGATCTCAATAAGAATAAAAGCCTGGATCTCAAAAAGTCGATTTTAGGTGTTATTTTATGGAAAATAGAAATGTCTTTCTTGAAGTAAAACCCAGGATATTTTTTTAGATTGTTTTCGTCATCACCATAAAATATGTGATTTTAGCATTCTTGCAAATTTCTAAAATATATCTCGAACTTTTATCGAGTTATTCTAATATTTATTGCGTGACAGAGGGAGCTACAAAGGGACAAAGAAACAAATGGACAGAAGTAGGCTTTTATATTTGTTAGCTGCATGTATATAAGGCTTAATAGGAAATAATCTAACATTCCTCAGGCACATGTAACGTTTAAGTGGAAATTAGACAAATCATTATAATTCTATCTTGACATGCATATTTCATTCGAGAACTCGGCAATACGTCTTTATTTACGAAACGTAACTCTATCAACCATATTAACGCGATGATTTATTTTAGTTTGTAACTTTATTTTGCATTTAACTATAGATGTCTTTAAATTGCGAATAATTAACTCCAATTCATACGAAGACATTATACGAAAAAATTTTTGAATGGCATTCCATGAACTTTGACGAACATTTTCTCAATTTTTTTATTAAATTTTCCGCTGTATTTAGCATTTTGAACTAAATATTTTACTTTTAACGTATAAAAACGAATCTTTCCGAAGTAGACACATTCGAGAACAAATCTAATTACTACATTGCTTTTAATAATTTTAAAGGTATTTACGTTAAGAAGTGAAAGTATTACTCAATTTCGTGGCTTTATTATTAATATTGGAAATAGAATGATGGCATATTCGAGATCGAAATAGATGTTTTTAAGTATGTGTACATACGAGAGCCAAGTTGAGCTAAAATGATATGCAAAGAAAAATCTATGGTTGTCCGCTGAATGTAGCAATGGGGTTCTAATATTTTTGATTCAATTTTTTTTAAATATAGATGTAATCAATAACGCTGACACAATAATTTTTCGCTAGTGTATCAATAAATTACTTAAATATGTAGTTTTTAAATTTAAAATCATTGGAGGATATTAATAGAGCAATGAGAGATGCACATTTTTCACTAAAATACATTAATTGCATTGTGCTGATTCCATAGTGAAATAAGAAGGAATTTTACTCTTTATCGAGTAGTAAACATCTGTAAATTAAATTCGGTTCTTTAATTACACTTGACTAGCATTAGAAGTAAGTGCGTAGGATGTCGCTATTCGATGCTTCGCGTTACACGCTTTCTCGTTTCCTACGAAGTGGACCGTGTCACGGCGCGTAATCGGTGAAGACCAAGTATCAAACCGTTTTTTGATGGTCATTAAAAGTGCCGATGTCTCAACATTTGAGAACAACTAGATCGATTTTCATTTTTGGTACGCGATTCATTCATCAGTAATACCGAGTACAATTAGTATTACTGCTTCGAGAGAAATAAAAAAAAAACAAAGCAGTAATTGAAAAAAATCATTCATCAACGTAACCTTAAGCGATAGTAATAATTATTTATTTAGAATGCCAAACAAAAGATCTTAAAAAAAAACGAAATTTTCATATTTAGCATTTAATCATATTACATTTATTAGGTAGAAATCTGTTTTTTATGCAAAACATTTTTGAGGTATTTCAAAAATCTAATGAAAATCGATAAATCAAATCCAAGTCTCACTTGTAAAGCGGATGCTCTATCATTTACACAAATTAATCTAGTATAGAATACTCAGACTGCTATGAAAATATTTTGTTTTGCTTTGTTGCAAAATGTCAACGTCTGAATTGTATTTATATAAAATTCCTTATTATAAGAGGTTTTAAAATAATCTCAAAAATATATCACGTTTTGATTGATTAATAAACTTGAATTCATATTAGACGATTTCAAGTAATTGAGCTTCATTTAAAGATCCAATTAAACAGACAAGCTACATTTGAATTATTTAGTAGACTCAAAAATTTGCTCTTAGGGACATTAATTATATTCAATACCCAACGATGAGTAATATTTACTCTAAAGTGACTAAGGGAAAGTAATTAAATTTGCACTTGCCAAATATGAAAACGCTGCAGGTACTATAACCACAAGTGAGGAATGAGTCTGTGAGGCAAAATCTGCTTAATGGCAAAAATGTTGAGAAAAGTAGAAAGTATGGATAAAAAATACTATTCGCACATGAAGAATAGATGACTTTAGAAAAAACCAATATAGATTATTCAAGTAAACTGCGACTTTCGATGGTACTATGTTTGAATGACAAGAAATCTTAAGGATAGTGAGAGTAGAGAATTATAGATTCATTGATTACTTACTGAAATTTTAAATGGATTTAATCAAATATTTTATAACAATAACGAATTTTTTAAAATCAGACAGAGTTGCTTAGATCACTACAAATAATAGAAATAAAGCTTGAACACTGAGCGCAACGGTATCCGGCTTGCAAACGTGTGTACTATTACTTAGAGCGTTATCACAGCCGAGTTTTATTTATCAATGGAAAATTGACTAATTAGAAAGAAATGGAAGATAGAAAATGTAGGAGAAATGTGACAACAAGATGGAAAAGTATACTCCTTAAATAGTATACACAGAGATTTCAAAGGCGTTTTTAATGTTCGAATAAATGTTTTAATCTATTCCTTACAAATCATATCAAAGATAGAGAAGGAAAAGTTTGGTATTTCATTGTTGCTTGACGGGTGCCATTCAACGAGATAACGAGTATATGTTTATTGATGTAATTTTGTAAATTGGAAAGTTCTAATTAACGGTCACCGTTGAAAATCACAATTGAGCGATAAATTGTAATACCGATCACTCATATTTAATTAAATTAAAATCCGTTCAGCGATTTAGGAGATGAAAGTTACGACGAACAGACAGACCAGACGTGCCCATAAGGCTTTCCGCTATTACTGCTTTCCTGGCAAAGAAGGCCTAAAACTGATCCCAGAGAGAGAGAGGGAGTGAGAAAAAGGGAGAGAGAGAAAGAGGGAGAGAGAGGGAGGGAGGTAGGAGTGAGGGAGAGGAAGGAAGGGGCAGCGATAGATGGGTAGTGAGGGAGAGAAAAGAGAATAGATAGAGGGTTAGGCAGGGAAGGGGAGAAATGGGAGAGGAAGAATGGTGGAGAAAGAAGAGAGAAGGAAATAGAATACAGATATATATATATATATATATATATATATATATATATATATTTGTGCGTGTGTGTTTATCTGCTCCATTCTCCCTCTCTCCTTCATTATCTCTCATATATTCTTGCTCTCTCTTACATTCTCCCTCTCCAATATTCTCCCTCTCCTCCATTCGCCTTCTCTGCTCCATTTTTCTTGTATCCTCCGTTATCCCCTTTTGCTCCATGCTCCCTCACTCTCGACAAAATTCCTTCTCTCATCCAATATCCCTCTCTCCTTCATTCCCTCTCCTTAATTCTCTCTCCTCCATTCTCTTTCCCTCCTTCATTTTCCCTCTGTCCTCCATTCTCTCTCCCTCCTCCATTCTCCCTTTCTACATCATTATATCTCATATCCCTTCTCTCTCCTCCAATCTCCCCCTATGCTCCATTTTCCCTCTCCTCCATTCACCTCCTCTCCTCTATTCACCTCCTCTCCTCCATTCACCACCTCTCCTCCATTCTTCCTCTCCCCATCATTTTCACTCTCTCTGCCTTTCTGCTCCATTTTCCATCTTTCAATCATCCCTCTCTACTCCAGTCTCCATCATTATTCATACCTTCTATATCCCTCCTCTCTCCTCCAATCTCCCCATTTGCTCCATTTTCTCTCTCCTCCACTCTTCCCCTCCCCTTTATTTTCGCTCTCTCTGCCTTTCTGCTCCATTTTCCATCTTTCTATCATCCCTCTCTACTCCAGTCTCCCTCTATGCTCCAGTCTCCCTCTACTCTCTATTTTCCGTCATTCTTCTATTCATCATCTCGCCATCATTCTCCCTCTATTCCCCATTGTATCTGTTTCCTCCATTCTCCCTCTTTCATCCAATCTCCCTCTCCAACATTCTCGCTCTCTTCCGTTCTCTCTGTTTCTGTTCCTTTGCGTATTTCTAAGCCTCTCTCTTATATTCTCGCTCTCCTGTATTCTCCGTCTCTGTCTCTGCTCCATTCTCACTCTCTCATTCATACTCCTCTCCCATATTAATCCTCTCACCTACATTCTCGACATCTCTTCCATTCTCCCTCTCTGCTTCATTTTCCCTCATATATTCTCCTACTCTCCTCCAATTTTCCCCTCTCCTCCATTGTCCTTCTCTCCCATTGCCACTGTATTCTACATTCTCCGTCTCTACTATGTTCTCCGTCTATCCTCAATTCTTCCTCTCTCCCACATTATCCTTCGCCACCATTTTTCTCCTCTCATCCGTTCTCCTTCTCTTCTCCATTCTTTTTTTTTCCATTTTCTCTCAATCCTCTGCTATCCATATCTACTCCATTTCCCCTCTCTTCTCCATACTCCATCTCTCTTCCGTTCTCCCTCACGCCTCCATTCTCTTCTTCTCGCCCTTTCTTTTTCCATCCTCCATTCTCTCTCTCATCCATTGTATTTCCCATCTCCATTCCTCTCTCCTCAATTCTCCCTTGGGCCTCCACCTTGCCATTCTTCCTCCGACTCAGCGTTTTGCAGTTGCTTTCAGAGCGTTCTCCTTGACTAAGCTTCATTCTCATCACCCTTCGCATCTATCCTGTGCATAGATGCCATTTATTTTGTTTTCCTGATCACATCTGGACCGCGTCTGTGGGGATCGCCGCGAGAGGTTGATTCGGAGGTAGGGGGGGGAGGGGGGTTGGGTCATTGGGGATTGGTCCCGAGGGGAGAGGGATAAGGGAGGAATGAGAAGGTACGGAGAGACTATTTGACGGGGAGAAGTTACTTTGTGTGTGTATTTAGGTGGAGTGGAATTTGTGTTGTCATGAGAACGAATTGCTCGCGCCGGATTTTTGAGGTCCCGTGCATTTTGAAGATTAACTTCCAGATCTCCATAGTGACGGCCATCGCAGACAGCTCCGTATTTGATATCTTGAGTAATTGGATGGAACCATTTACCATCTTCTGCATCTTTTACATAATGAAAAGCTGTACTCTAGGCTTTATGTATAGTTCATTTGATGTATATGCACGCATGAACGCAAAATATGAGTGATTCCAATGTTTGCATGTTTATGGTATAGATGTAATAAAGTGGGCAGCGGGTACAAGAATCCATGGAAGATAATCAGCGGTCCCTTTTAATTGTTTTGCTTTGCGCCATCCGTACCTCTGGCAATCAAAAGTGAACGCAAGAGTGGTAAATTCGGACGTGGCTTTATTGACTAAATAAGAGGACCTTACCGATTAATGGACTTTTTCCAAACGATAGACGAATTCTTATTGAATGTTTCTTTATAAGCAATTTAGTCATTTAATAAAACGCGACATATTCTACAAGCTCGGATCTTGGCGTTTATGCAATAAGCAATAACGGATAATCGGGAATAATTATTCGCTATTACGAAGTCAATTTCTGATTGTACACTTATGCAGTATTTTAAGATGCATTTTGCAAAATCTGTGTGGAATTCTATATGCCCAACTTTAAGTTCTCATTGTTAAATTTAGGTTGAAAAATCTATTTTTGTATGTATTATTCCCCTAGAGGTCATTGAACCATATGGCAACTGTTCGGGTGACAGTGTAGTTAGACTGGTGACATCTGCTAATTCAAGACTTAAGTGACTATGCAGGTGAATTTTATGCAATGTTATCGGTTAAAGAAACACAATGATACTTAAGGGATAAAAGAGACGCCCTCAGCGTTCGTTTTCAGGCATCTCACACGGATTAGTATTTATCTGAATCAATGAATTACCACAAAGGGATATCTCTGTATTTCCTTTAATAGTAATGTTTAATAAGTTTCCGTTCATACCAACAACAGGTAAATTATAAAAACATATGATTTCTTATTCTTTGCTGCATAGCTTGTCAAATTCTTTTTGTCACTATGCAAAATGATTTAGGGTGATGAATTACTTGCTGTTTGCATCACTTTAACTTTGGTTTGAAAAAAAATGTTTTTCATCATGTGGCTTAATAAATGGAGGTACAACATTTACCGTATATCGTCCCATCGATGCGAGTGAAAGTTTTTATTTGTTCATCTCAATCTCAATAGTTTTGGAGTTTTTCCTTTGCATAACTTTATCCTTTCAAACTCGATTACTGGATTTAACGATTATTGATTTTTATACTTTCCTGCGTGACATTTTCTCTCTTCCAAGTATCACTAGTTAAATCCGAAACATCTTTTTCCCATCGATCAGGGTCTCCTTTGTTCTAATTTGTTATTCCGGACACATAGTTGCCCACTCGCTAATTATTGCAATGTCAGTCAGTCAGTCAGTCAGTCAGTCATACGCGTGTGGCCTTGTGCATGTATTTCTCTCTAGATATTAACCCAATATTCCTAATTATAAATCACCGACTTGGATTAGTTAGGCGTTCTTTACCAGCAAAGCGGTAGTAGAAGAGCGCCTTATGGGCACTTCGCCTCCCTCCGTTTGTCGTATCATTCATCTTCTAAACCTTTGACGGATTTAAATTAAGTATGAGTAATCATCATTGAAATTTATCACAAAATTGTGATTTCGAACTGAATCCATCAATTAAAACTTGCACTTTATATATTACTTTAATAAACATATCTCGTTAAATGGCATCCGTCAAGCAACAATATAATACTATATTTTTCTCTCCCTACCTTTATATGTTACGTAAGGTATATATTAAAACTTTTATTCGGTTAAAGGACAACATTTACTACCCAAACTTGTATGAGACTACATAATTACGAGTTGCATCTTCGGAGACAAAAATTCAAAAAGTCCAGAGCAAAATATCGCATATTTTGTTTACACCGATCGCTAAGAAGGTTGCATCAACATACAACAATTATAAATTCATATTTTATGTCCCAGGCTCTTATATGATCTGTAAGATATAGATTAAAAAATATATTAGTATAGAGGACCTAATTTACCACATAACAGTACTGGAAAGCACATAATTAGAATATATACTTTCGGATAAAAAATTCGAGAGTATTCCGAGCAAAACATCAAGTATTTTGTTTACAGACGGTTCTTTCGGCAAACTACAATTATAAATCCATATTTTTCTTTTCCATGCTCATATATTATCTGTGTTATATATATGTAAATATTAGATTTAAAGTTTGAGAATCGCCCAAACTTTCGATTTCATTTCCTAAATACTGATATTGAATATTTTTCTCCACCATGCTCTGATATGTGATATAGAAAAAGTCATGTAGTGGCCACATCAGATTTTTGTGGTTTAGGATTTGGGTCACCGTATTTCGAAGTTACGTATTCCTTTGATACCGATAGTGCACTAGTTGCCGGAGACACGTAAGCGTCGCTGAGTAGTCGCCGTTGGTGGAAACCGATGGCAAGATCTGAAGATTTCACGTGGCGTGGCTTCAAAGGAGGGCGTAAGGCCCCTTCCCTGCATCCCTTTCCGCCTATTTGTGTTTTTCAAAGCATCGCTCCGGAGGAATGGAGTGAATTGCGTCAGGCGCAGAAATGCTAGCCGCCCCCGCACGATCCTTTTAAATGAAGGCGAACACTGTATGTGTGTGTAGCTTGTTGTTTGCCCGCTCCTGCCTTTCTCCCTCACACCACAACTAACCTCTACGCCTTACCCCCCTCCTTACATTTACCCTCTTGCGATTCCTTCACATTCTCTCCTATTGACAACATCTTACTTCCTTCTATTGCCATTCTCCTATCTCCAACTTCCCCTTCAAAACTATCTCTCGACCTTCACCCTCTTTCCCTCCATAATGGTACAGTTTGGCGCTATCGTTTCGCAGCGGGACAACTCGGCGACGGAACATTTCGGCGCCGGGACGATTCGGCGCCTGGAGCAAAAAGCAACAACTTTTTGCTTAATTAAATGCAGGAATTTAAAAATGTGTTTGCATTGTAGTCAATAAAATAACTGTCTTTATAGCTATTTCATATATAAGAATAAACAAGTATACACGATAAAGAAAACTACAAAATAAAAGTTAAAACTGAGTACTCGACAAAAAACTACAAAATAAATGGATTACATAAAGATAAAAATAAACAGAATAATCTGAGCAACATAACAGAACACAATTTGTGCTTGTATTATATCTAACTGTATAGGTCAGATTTCATTTAAGGTAGATTTCGTAGAAGTAAATTTCACTTGTGCAGTTTTCCGTGATTTCATAGTCAAAACGTGTATACTGGTATATTTAGTTATTTCTTGTGAACCATTGCTAAGAGTAGCAATTTTCTTCTTCATTTATACGTTATCATTCTTGTCTTATTTATTATATACCATGCACCTCTTAAAAAGCATTTCCTATATAAGCCTACTGAATACTCTGCTTCATAAATGTTTCAATAGTTAAATTTAAATAACTTATAACCAATTAGATTTATCTTATTTTATTTTATAATCGTTTAGAAATATTTCTGCGCTTTTACTTGAGACATGCAGTATACAGGATGTAGCTATTTCATGCCATTTTTAATTCATCAAGTATTATTTTTGATTGAACTACAAAAAAAATTATTTACGTTAGTAAATAACTACAAAAACAGTGTTTTGTAAAATCATTTCTACATTTGTATTTACTAAATGAATTAGTAATATATCTATTCCATAAAATATGGATATGATAGTCACATAATGATTATGTAGATATTATGCAGAAGAAATACTTACTTCTTTGCACAATAATTGTTCAGAACGAAAATTTCACAGACCGTCTATCAAGCGAATAAATGTAGTATCTTCGCTATCTTATGTCGTATCCTTGAATAATAAATTTTACATTAGGTTCAATTGTTGGCATTTTCACACCTAAGATTGCCTTTTGTCGACGTCAGGACACTAGAAAACCGTCTCTTGGATTTAATAGTGTGTCATGGAGAAGAGGGGGAGATAGAATAGAAATGGGGGAAGAGAGAGGGCAGCACGTGTGTGCGGCTTGATTGAAGGCGCTGTTGCTCCTGCCGCATACCTTGAGCGCATTTCTCCGCTTTCCGCATACCTTAAACCCTCCTTTTATCGCTTCTTTTTCTTCAGCCCCAGCGGAAGCATCGCTTGCCCCACGGGGAGAGCACGGGATATTTCCTCCTGCGATAGAAACGTTAAAAGGCCATGGGAAGACATGTTTTGTTTCTACGCTGAAATGTTTTTGGCGAGTCGTGTTTTCAACGTTTTCATTACTTTCACTAAAAGAGAGAAAACAAATTTGTAAGTCTATTCTTCCAGGTGCAAAATAAGAAACGTCTACAGCACTTCAAATACCATATGTAGTTTATTAGCAAAAAATTTAATTGTCCTAATGCTTTTATCAAAATTATATTAAAATTAACTAAATTTTCCTAGTTGAAAATATGAAGAGGGATCAATAAATAACGTAAATTTAAGTGTAGCATCAAATTTTTAATCACCTCCGACTTTGATTTATTTATTCAAGCTACTGGAAATCTTTCTGATTGAATGAGAGAAAGAGATTTTTGCAAAGAGCGTCGACAGCTATGAACCGCCTGTACCAACTGCGAACTTTCATGATTTTAATGCATCTTTATGCTTCACAAACACCGCAATATCAGGACGATATGTTGCCGGGGATGTGGGCTCAAATTTCAACTCCTTGATACATTCCAGTATTGCATTGTCAACACGAGGCGAACAATGTCCTGCTGCAGGATAGCTCCTGTTGTTTGGGTTCCACACATTTTTGACCAAATTGCAGCCTTCACAGTGCTACGGAGAAGTTTACACTGGGTAGCAATTGCTACTTCGAGGAAATGCACCACTATAGGTCTTAAGATATCTTCCCAGCTGATGGTTTGGTTTTGAACTTTTGGCCGGTGTGGAATATGTGTGCTGCCATTGCATGATTTTCCTTTTGCTCTCGGGCACAATATTGAGCCGATTGTGTAGCGGTTAGAATGTTGGCCCCACCTTGATCTGCTGGAGCGACACCCTCGAATTTTAATGTGGATTTTTTTCGAGAACTCCCGGTCTCCTGTTTGTGCGAATTGGAACTAAGGTGACGAAGACGAGTCAATGAGAAAAGAGAACACGAGAAAATGAGGAGCGCGCTCAAATTAACACACCGTCCTTCGGAAGGGAAGTTAAGCCGTTGGCCCCCGTGGTTTTCTTCGTTAAGAGCTGTCTAAACGCCGGCACCGGGTTTCTCTTCTCCCTTCATTGTCCCACCTCAAAGGTACCCATCGTGCGTAGGAAGGAGGCGAATCGTTTGCATTCAAATGAAGAATCAGGTGAAACGTTATAGAGCTGTTGTTCTTAACCTTTATCGTCTCGCGCCCCCATTTTTTATCTTTTTAAATTCTCACTCTCCCTTTTCTGATCTTCTTAAGCCTCTACACGAACTCCCCCCCCCCACCCTTCTTCCTCCGTAAAAAAATTTTTTCTGTATTTAAGGGCATTTAAACTTAAAATTGCCAATAATTATAACCAATTTATTATTTCCTAGGTTTCAGGGTGAGCAGAGTTCTACTATGTGAATATATGTAGTGAATTCTAGTCTCTTTAATTGTTTTTCGATGCACAATTTACAACTGACAAGCTAGCGTCATTTTTGGGCAGTCGACAATAAGTGTTTATTGCTTAAAAATAATAATAGTTGTTCTTATATTATTTCTATTTTAATAAATCCATTCGTCTGCATTACATCTCCTATCGAAGAAATAAGTTGACAGAGCATTTGGATACATCAGTACAAGGCTTATATAATCTAAACAGTTGTAAAATAAATGAAAACAAGTTATAGCAGGTACGTTGAACAGCATTAGAACAGTAAAAATAAATAAAAGTACAATTTTTAAGTTAATAACTTTTATATAGCTATTAAGTAGCTTTTTATTTTTATTTCACATAAATAACGCCTTTGAAATCTCTGTGTATTCCATTTATGGAGTATACTGTTCAATCATGTTATTGTGTTTCCTGTACACGTCTCGTCAATTTCAATTGTGTCAACACAACATTCTTTCTTTTATCAGCGAAACAATAAGCATAAAGATGAAATACTATAGTGTAATTTTTGTGCCGCATGTTTTTAATTCAATCACTTTTACTCGAGTGCAATTCAAAATTATACTAAAAATATAATAATACACAAATTTTTTTAACTACAGAAAGAGTACGCTTTTCATTTATATGTATTTATATTTATTTATATATAAATATATCATTTTTATGCGTTCTTTGAACGAAGCGCACGAAGTTCACGAAGTGAGCGTATACTTACTTATAGGGGAGCTCGTTTCCGTCCGTCCGTCCGTCCGCACGTTAAAACTCGTAAACTGCTGGACGTATTTTGATGAATTTTGGTATTGGGGAGATTCGACAAAATTTGTCTACCAATTTCAATTTTGGTTTAAACCGAACGATATTTACGACCACTTTACATGTAGACCTCCGTGTAGTTTATAACGCACCGGTTTCAACCCGGGAACCGCATCGCGTATTTTGATGAAATTTGGCATTGGGGAGTTTTACTAAAATTTGTCGCTCAAAGAACGCATTGGAAAGCTGTCTACTCCGACATGGAGTATACTTTTCCATTCATGTTATTTTCTCCGTGCGTAGTAGGGGAAAATACTATTCTCATGAAAAAATCTAATTCGAAATTTCAACGGAAATACATGTTCTGATAGGTTTTTTGTGGGCACTCTAACTCAGGCACTATGTACCAGATCATCAATAAATATAATATTTCTTATTTTTTAAACAAAATCAAGAGCAAATAAGCTTTTGAGAACAATCGATCCACCAGAAGTGATACTAGACTCTTGGTATCTTTTTCAGTTCTACCGAATTTTTCCATTAAATCTTCATAATAACATTAAGTTTAAAAATTTTAGTAAATGATATTTTCTAAATCTCTTGTTTGAAGCTCTTTTGCGCTAGAATGAATAGTTTCAGAATATTTTTTGATTTATTCGGTTTTTGTCAAATATCTCTTTCAAGTTTTTATAATAAGTAATGTTCCAAAATAGCAATTTTGTTGAATATAATATTGTCTACGAATTTTGTTTGAAACAAATTTTCGTAAAACATTTAATTTCGGAGATATTCTGTTTATCGTAACTTACCAGCATACACAACTGTAAAAAAATTGCTGACGACGAATAGAATTACGGTCGACTTATTAGACAACATAAAGATTAGCTTAAAATTTTATTTGCGGCTATATCTTAAGTACAACAAGATGATCCAAATGGAACTTTTGATTTCTACTTTCCACGTAATTATTTTAAATTTGATGTGGTGCAGCAATTACTTATATTGTTTATAATAGATTGAAAATTACCGCGGGTGAATTGCTATTCGTGTTCCCAAATGTGATAAGTTTGCGCTATAAAATAGTACAAACACATTCAAACGGAAAGATAAAACAACGCGTGCATGTACGTACTACACTACCGAACCAAACTCATAATCGTTGATATGCCAAACCTCGTAATCAGTGATAAAAGGTGCATAAATGCCAATATTTACAAAAAATTCGAAAAAAATACGATCAATAAGCAATGTTCTAGGATAAAAATTAAAATTTATACTCCTTTCCTTAGAGAATAGTGCAAATTCCGCTCCAATATTCCAATTTTAAGATATTTTAATCTGTAAGAGAAAAAAGCTCTAAAAGATGGATTTTAGATTTCCCATGTAAATAAAATGGGAAGGATAGTACCTGGAAGTTTTTCATTTAAATATTCGCATTAAAAGCTCTCATCGGGTGCTGGTTTCAGGTAGCAAGATATTTCCACAAAGAGTCACTAAAATTGGTCCATTGGTTCAAAAGTTAATAGATGGGTCAGACAGACAGACACGACGACTAAACTGCATATAAGCATATTTCCATTTTGGAAAGTAGGCTAAAAATGATCTTTTTAACCGTTGACGCTGTAGCAATTTGCCTCTCTTGACAACAGGAAACAATCTTATATTATATTACCGTAATCCTCGTAGGCGAACGTTTTGGTAGGTTGGTTGTACCCTATTTGGAAGCTTATATCTCCGCCGCTGTTTGAGTTATTTTCGTTATCTATAATTTGCAAAGATGCGGAAACCTCTTGTTCTTTAACGGTACTAAACTCAACCGAAAACGTAAAATACTTTCTTTTTTAAGGGTGGTTTTCCGTAACTCTTTTACTCCGTAAGAAAATTATTGGAATCAGTTTCTTGCGTTACAAAAAGGCATTTTAAAATTAGACTCAAGTTATGAAGTCGGGATCTAAACGGTTATGTATGAAAAAGAAAGAAGTTCATTTTGGTTAGAGTGAAAATTTAATTACGTTCGGAATTTCCCGGAAAATCCGTTTTTAATACAAAACAAGTAGGGATGTTCAAGGGTTTTTCATGGTACATAAATGCTTTTCATCAAATTCGCCGTAATAATCGTACACTAATATTTTAATATATTTGCTTTGAAATCTGAAAATTATTTCACCTTATATTGTGGCTACCCTGCTTTTTAGACCCGTTCATTTTCATTTCGTTTTGCTATTCTAAACTCGCCTTACAAACGATATTAATTTGAAGTTTGCTCATCAAATACCTTCGAAATTAATAGTTAGAGACATTGTAACTTTGATATTGTGGTAGCCCTGTTTAGTCGACCTGATTGAAATATAATAATTTTGTTATTAATTTATATGAAGATTATGTACATAATATTTGGTTAAAATCTATGCCGTCAGTTCTCTATAATTACTTTTAAAAGAAATATTATTTCACTTTTTGCTGTGGTAGCTTTGCTCATAACTTAGCTTTAAACATCTTGGTTTCATTATGGTATTTTGTATAAATGATATATGAAAATTAAATTGAAATCCGTTTAGTCAATTCCTTCCAACTCCATAATTAGTGAAAAAATTTAATTTTTAATTGTGGCACGTCTGTTTTGCTGATTCAGTTTATATGTGCTAATATGGTTTTCTATAATGTTTACATTATAAATATTATAATTTGGTTCAAATTGATGCGGACATTTGAACGCATATATGTGTAAAATAATGTTTTTATTTTTTGTATTGTGGCAGCCCTGCTTTCTATATCTATATTAAACATCTTGA
The DNA here is from genome assembly GCA_028673005.1 of Tanypteryx hageni. Taxonomy (NCBI): domain Eukaryota; kingdom Metazoa; phylum Arthropoda; class Insecta; order Odonata; family Petaluridae; genus Tanypteryx; species Tanypteryx hageni. The sequence continues at coordinate 90,607,126 of CM054114.1, read as the reverse complement.
TTTTTATCTTTATCTGTAACACGCCTCCTTCCTACATAATTTCATTGAAATTGGTTTAGCCAATTCCCTCCAAATTCATAATCATCGAAAAGTTTTACTTTGTAATTGTGGCACCCCTGCTTAGTCCATCCGGTCCAAATATGCCCTATTAGTCATTAATTTATGTGAGTATTATATGTACCAAATTTGGTTGATATCGGTTTAAGTAATTCTTCCCTGATATATGCGTACGTACGGACGGACGGATGGACGGACATCACGAAGGTAATAAGCACTAAATATGCAACTTTTAAATAATGAGAATTGTCAGTTACCATGGCCAGCGCCTTTCAGCTAGTGATAATATTGGGTGTATACTCGCGAGCCCCTTGACGATATTACGTCATTTTGTTTGTTTACATGGATTTGTCCAATAAATGTGTCTTATCAAATTAATTATTAAAAAAAATCAAAATCAAGTTAATGCGACAGCGAAGCGCCACAGTCTCTCTACTTTATGCATTTGAATGCCTGTCACTGCTGAATCGTGGAAACAATTTCTTCTTCCGTATTCATGTGCCGTTTTTTTTTGTTGTTTACTTATGTTTATTCACTCCTTTGTCTTTGTTTCACCCTTCTTTATTCTTTTCGTAACCGATTTCGTTTGCCTTTGGATGAATAGTTACAAATTTAAGTAATTTACTGTTTCATTCATAGCCACAAGAAGTATAACAAATATATTGTCATAAAAACTCAACAGTACATTTCATAGTAGATACTAAAGCAATCACACTTTACATAAGCATGTGCTGGCCGCAACTGATATTTTTAAATATCCCATATCCATAGCTTTTGGTCTAAAGCGTTTTATACAGTTTTTTTTTTTGCAACCAAAATGCAATGACATCTTTTCGATTCTTACTTGATTATTTTCGTGAAGTAGTCGACTAGATAACAATATATATATAATCAATTTATAATATATAATCTAAGGAATTCGGCTCAATTATGTGGTTAGTGATAATAATATTTCAGAATATAAGTAAGAATGTATAACTTCCGCACAAATTTACTTAAATTTGATCTGATGATGTTATTTACTTAGCTAAACCGGTCGTGCAAATAATAAATGTTTGTGGAAGTTGCGTGGTTCTTTTCTTCTGAAAAAGTATTAGAGATTTTCCATTTTATAAAGAGGCATAAATTTTTTAGTTTCTCTTATCGCGCGGAAAACATCGTAAAGCTCAACCAAATTTTGTTGTTAAAACCGCAATTATGGACGAAATCGTTAGGAAGTTGAAATTTTCTTCTTCTATATTTTCTCGAGATATTTAGTTCTACTGTGCGCGGAAGTGATACTGGCCAAGACCCCAATTTGGAGGGCCTTACTTCATCATGTTTATGTGAGTTTACAATGCATCTAATTCCCAACACTGCTCACTTTTATTTTTAAATGTAAGTGTGCCTTGGATTCTCAAAACAATATCATTTAAGAAATTAACTGCTGGGTTGTAACTGCGCCGTGCACTTTGTTAAATGAAGAACCGTCTTTATAATTGTATTACGTAATAATAACAATATTTAATACCATACATCAATCATTAATTTTAAAACTGA